>JAIVFJ010000004.1:0-699321 GCA_025765615.1 Zopfochytrium polystomum | reverse complement strand
GATGGAACTTTGCGCTTGCGACGCCGACCTCCCACAGGTGTAAGTGGGGGATCATCTGTGCGATCGATCGAAGCCGAGGGCGGATCGTTCGGGATCGGTTGCGGATCACTCGTAGTTGGTGGCGGATCGGGGGATAAGGCTGAGAACGAAGATGGGGCGAAGTAGTCCGAGATGGGTCGCGATGAAGCCGCCGCCAACGGCACCAAAGGTGTCTTCGACGCTCCCTTCGAGCGACCACTCATATTGCGAAGTCAAAAAATCCCCCCCTAACCCTAACTCCTCAAGAAATTTATTATCTACTACAACTGTTTTGGTGATCGAATCCACCCTCACCGGCCCAATGATGAAGTGGGAAACAACAGTTAGAGACCTGCATCTAGGCCCGAATACGCCGAGTGTGGGCGTGAGGGAAAAAAGGGCGAACCTTGAAAAAACCCACACTAACACCCAACGAAGAACAACCACCAACGGAAACTATGAGGCCCGGCCCCCCCCCAAAAAGGGGGGGGTGGGAATGCGTAAGGCCCCCCCCGCTAGGAGGGGGGGCGAGTCGAAGAAAGGTAAGCGTAAATCGAGGGGTAATGCAAAATTCGAAGAAAAAGCGTAAAAGCGAAAACATATGCGGGAGCCCCCGGACTAATCAACAGGGGCAATTCGAAGTGAAAGCGAAATGAAAAGAGGCAAAAATCAGAAGCTTATCCCTGGAAAAAATCAACAGGGATAAGTTAAGCAATAAAACGGAACGAAAACATGAAGAAACGGAGACCTGTTACACAGCGATAACCGAATTCCGAGCCCAAATGCTTGGGGTGGCGCCCCGTGGCGCCGCCCCAAACGAAGGGCGGCGCGTAGCGCCGCCCCGATCCGAAGGGTGGCGCCTCGCGGCGCCGCCCCAGCCGAAGGGCGGCGCCAGAGGCGCCGCCCCAATCCGAAGGGTGGCGCCCCAAGGCGCCGCCCAAGCCGAAGGGCGGCGCCGCGAGGCGCCGCCCCAATCCGAAGAGTGGCGCCGACAGGCGCCGCCGACCGGGGAGGGGGCGCCGCAAGGCGCCGCCGAATGCTGAATCGAAGAAGACCGTGACAAGGCCGGAAAGGATCGGGAAGGGGGGACCCAACCCCCTCTCGATCTTCCCCGCGATGTACCAAAACGAAGGGTCGTGCGTGCGGGGGGGCAGCGGCGTAACCGCTACCCCCGAGCCGATCGAGGGTGGGCGCGGAGCGCCCAGCGATGGGGCAAGGGAGGAACATCGCAATACCACCAAACTCGCAACACTCAGCTTGCCCACCCGCTTACCTACGCATCCCAGTACTGCTTATTTCCTGGGCCGACGGCGGGGGGATCGCATCCCATGCGTGGGCCGGGAGCGGGCTGCGGGGCCAGCGGGCACGCCGGCCCGAAGGCGCCGCGCTGAGGGGGGGATCGCGGGATCCGGCGATCTAAAAGCGTCCTGCTACTGCTATTTTCGCAGGCCAGCCGGGGGGATCACATCCCACGCTTTAGACTCGCCGTTCCCGGCGCTGCGATCGCGATCGCAGCGCTGTCAGGCACCCCGCACGCCGGCGGGTTCGCCGGACACCACCCGCCGCCGCCGTCGAAGGCAGCGTCGTCGGCAGCCGCGCGGCCGAGGCCGCGCAGCCACCACCCCCAAAAATTGCAAAGTTTTTCCTCCCCTAACCCTAACTTTTCAACGGGATTTATTCGCTCCAACCCGAGGGTGAGGAATCTGCAGCTTGAAAGTTAAAAAAGTACATGCATATAAAGGAGAAGAAAGAAAGTCCAAGAGGTCAGAGGGGGCACATGTGAGAGAGAGAGAGAAAGCCAAAAAAGAAGAAAAACAAAGAGGCCAAGGTGAAGAGAAGAAGTCTGAAAGAACGAAGGAAAAAGCTTAAACCCCAATGGAGCAAATAAACCCTATTGAAAAGCTAGGGCCTAACCCTAACTTTTCAATAGTGTATTATTCGCTCCAACCCGAAGGTGAGGAATCTGCAGCTTGAAAGTTAAAAAAGTACATGCATATGAAGGAGAAGAAAGAAAGTCCAAGAGGTCAGAGGGGGCACATGTGAGAGAGAGAGAAAGTCAAAGAAGAAGAAAAACAAAGAGGCCAAGGTGAAGAGAAGAAATCTGAAAGAACAGAAGAAACAAACTTAAACCGGACAACAGCTTAAAAATATGGACTCAACACAACAAAAAACGAATAGAAAACAAATGATGAGGCAACAGAAACAGACACTCATCCACCTCCCACTGAACCACCACTCTCTGTATCAGAGTCAACCCATCCAGATCTGTCTGGCTTCCCCATCACTGCCTGAGTCTCCTTAGCCAGCCACCTGTTCCTCGATTCCCTAAACCCCTTGTTGCGCACTGGATCCCAGTGCACACGCAGGGCTTCCCTAGCTTGCCGCCGCACCTGCGCCATCTGCATACGAGTCCTGAGATCCGCCCTCCTATCATCCACTGTCCCTGCTTCCATCAAATAATCGGCCTCCTGTTCTGCTGTGGTCTCTGAAGCATCCACAAAGTCCCTCATTCCAGCGCATTCCACTCGAATCTTTGCAATCAGCCTAGCAAGCTTCATCCCCAGCTTCTTTGAAGCAACCCTCGTCTCCTGAGGGATCTTATCTGCATCATTGGCTGTGTAGGGCGCCCAGAAAGTCAGAGTCTGCAGCAGCAGATCCAGCACTGTGATATTCCTCCTCGCCTGCTCCAGGCTTGGGACGCACTCAGGGTGGTCCGCCTCCAGGAGGCGGCGCACACCTGAACACTCCAAGGCATGGTTCCTGTCCAGCTCAGCATCACACTTCTTGCACTTCTGGTGATAGGCCACCCGGCCACCCATCCAAGCCACAAGGCATCTCAACCACCTCCTGTTAAACATTGCACCAGAACGAACCACCTGGCAGGGCCCCCGGTGAGGGGGGACCACCTAGGGGTGCCGCCACTCCAGTCAGGGTGGCCTTTTCCTTATACTTCTCAAGTGACACAGTGTGCATCTTCTGCATAGCGACAGCATCAATGTTCTTGGGCTCAGATCTGGTAACTTCAAGGTCATATGGATAAGTCCTGTGTCTGACAAACGGAATCTGTGCCAAGGCCTTCCGTGGCACTGACCCAAAATATAGATCCACATCTGGTGTGAACAGAGTGAGCCTGGTGAGGGATCCTGCAGGAGCCCGCCGCCCCCGCTCCGCCATGTGCCTGTACATGTGTGCAGTGGTGTTTCTCTGGTCCTGAGTGTGGTGCAGTCTGTAGAAATATCTCGCGTTCAACATCTTGTTGCGTGCAACCATTGGCACAACTCCAAAAATCAGATGCATTGCCACAGTGCTGGATGTTTTCCCAAAAGACAGAGCCTGGCGCAGACACATGTCCTGGACCTTCTGGGCCGGGGCCAAGAAGGCCTCTGAATTTGGCCTCAACGCAAACCCATACTCCAGCATGGGTCGCAGGAAACACATGTACACCCTGTACGCATTCACAGGCCGGAATCCCCAGCCATTGAACCCTCGAGATTTCAGAAACTGAAGCATCTTCTCAGTCTTCTTCACCCTCATCTGCAGAGACGTCTCAAAGTCAATGCCGTTGCAATCACGCACAAGTCCCAGCTGCAGTGTAGTCTTCTCCTGGGGGAGTACCACCCCATTCATCTGCAATCTCAGGTTCCTTGTCTTGGAAACAACAACACATTTCTGTGCTGCAAAGGTCATGCCCCGCCTCTGGGACCAGTTGTGGACTTCATCAAGCATATTCTGAAGGACAGCCTTGTTCCTTGCAAACACTGCAGAGTCATCAGCAAACAGCAGAGAGTTGATCTTCAATCCACCACATTGCACCTGGCTGTGGGGCACCCTGGAGAGCGCCTCAGGCAGCGAGTTGATGGCAACATTGAACAGCATTGGGGACAGCACAGTTCCCTGTAGAAATCCCCGCGTCACTGGAATCTGATCAGACTTCTGGCCCATGACCAGAAGTTGGCACGCATTAAAGTCAAACAAGGATCTGAGAATCGGCAGCAACTGGTTCCTGGTAAACTCAGGACTCTTGTCATTCCTTGGCATTCCAGATGGACTCCCACACATAGTTTCCTGTTTGTGCAATCATAGGCAGCCTTGATGTCCAAGTACACCACAGTCAGATCAGGGTACTGTTGCTGAAGCTCATGCAGAGTGAATGCCTGGTCCATGGTGGACCTGTGGCGCCTGAACCCACCCTGTGAGGGGTGGATCATTCCTTCAACCACTCTTTCCACCTGCGGGGCCAACACCCGCTCATACACCAGCCTCAGCCTTGAGCACAGAGAGATTGGCCTGTAGTTTGCCACATCAGTGTTCACCCCCTTGTTCTTGTACACCAGGGCAACATTCGCGATCCCCCAGAGTGTGGGAACCACCTGGAGGGCTGCAAGCAGCTGAAAGAATCTCTGCAACACAGGAGCCACCACATGTGGGGCAATGCACACCAGTTCGCCAAACAGGGCATCCTCCCCTGGGGCTTTGCCCCGGGGTGCAATCTTGCAAGCCTCTTCCACAGCATTCTTCTTAATCCAGGCAACTTCAGAAAGCTTCAGAGGCACCATGAGTCGTTCGGCACTGCAGGCAGCTAAGACATCCTGGTTGACGGCATCAGTACCAGTTGGCTCATGGCCAATGGTTCCCCTAAAGTGAGCAGCATAGTCTGGAAGTTTCTGAGGGTCAAGGGCACAGTGAGTGCGCTCCACTCTGGATTTCTGACACTTGATTCTCTTGGCTTCAGCAGCAAAGTCCTTGACAGCTAAGTCCTGCACAGCAGAGTACACCCTCTTCCTGTAGCGTTTGATGGCCACCTTTGTCAGCCGGTTCCACTGCCTGAACTTTGCCCAGGCGTCCTTCTGCCCGACAGGATCATCATCAGGGTGGGCTTCAGCCTCCATGCGGGACAAGGTCCCGCCGGCGCTTCAGCTCCTCCAAATGCTTCTCCTCGACATCAGGGCCCCCATGCACCCCCCCTAAACTTGGTCTTCCCAGCCACTTGGACCCAGTGTCAACAAGCCACATTCACCACCAACTGAGATACAGAATCTGCACAGGCACGTCTGCGCTCAAAGGACCACTCCTCCTGGGCTACAGCAGCAGCATTCACAGTCTTCCATGCTGAGTGAATCTCTTGTCTCAAGGGCTTCCTGGTCTCTGCAAGTTTCTTCTCATACTGGACTTGTCTCAGCATCAGCCTGCGCACATTCAGTCTCTCAAAGGGTGGTTTCATGGTCAAGTGTGTTCGAAGCTCAAAGGTGAGCATCCTGTGGTCTGTGAAGGCCAAGTGTTCCTCAGGTGCGTCATGGACAACCAAGTTATGCACAGCTCCAAGTCCAGCTCGATTCACAAGGAGCAAGTCAGTGACTCCCCTGCCTACAGGGCCAGCAATTCTAGGTGAGAAAGGTGGTCCACTGGCCCCGAACTGGCTCAACCCTGCTCCATCCTGAACCATCAATCCAGGCGCGCCACCAGTCCACCCTCAGCCTGGGCTGCGAGTGGGCACAGCCGTACTCCTGCAGTGAAGTGTTGAAATCTCCAATGATCAGAAAGGGTGCCTGGGGATTAGCCCCAGCAATCCTGTCTGCTGTTGCTGAGAATGACTGAAGCACCTCCAAATCTGTCGAGGGTGCAAAGTACACCACTGCCATGATAATCTCTGACATCCTCGCAATGACCCACTCCCCCTTTGTGTCCTTCTCCAATGTCTGAACCACCAGGTCCTCCTCCATCCTCCTGCCCTTATGAATGGACACCCCCTTCTTGCCCTTATGCCCAAGCCGCCCCTCGAACTCCAACGCTGGTCCCCTTGAGTCAGCCACCAATCCCCTCAATGGGTTATTCTCCACCACAGTGATCCCAGTGTCCGCCAACAAAATATAGTCTGAATGGATATCTGAAAATGCTTGGTCTATGTTCTTGACATGTCCTGATAGCGAGCAGTTCAAGTTCACAAATCCAAATCTAAGTCCATCAATCATCAAGCATAGCGTCGGCGCCACTGGAAGCTCCTGTGTCCTCAGCCCCACGAGGCTTGGGTGTCTCTAAAGATTCTGCCTCCGTCTCCGGCTCCTTCCCCTTGGCGGGAAAGTGTGACGGGTCGCGAAGCTTCCCCTTCAGGTCAGCCACAAACCGGCGGGGCACAAATTCACAGATAGACTTTGCCAGCAGCACAGAGGGACGGAATGTCGGGTGGTTCAGAATTCCAGCAATTCGGCTCAGATATGCACGCACAGCAGCAGCTTCAGCCTCGGCCCCTGATCGAAGGCGCGAGGGTTTCCAGGGTTCACACTCATCATCCACCACAACCTCAGCCTTTTTACAGGCGGCCACAAACTTGGCCTTCTCAGATTCCAGAACCCAGCATTCCATCAGCGACGCATGCTTGCCAATCACAGAGATCTCAGGAACGCGTGGGAATCCATTGGCGGCAGTGAATAGAAGTCTCAAACTGTGGCGGGGTGCAGCCCGACCAATATCTGAAAGATTGGGCCTAACATAGACTGGAACATACTTCGCTCCTTCAAGGGACCACGCAGGCGGGACATAGTCTGGCGCTGCGCGGCGTGCCTCGACAACGGAGGATCTGGGTCTGAAAATCTGCTTGAGCTTGGTCTCAGTGTCAACTTTGGGGTCCGTGATCATCTTAATGCCCTTGCGGAAATTGTTAGCGAAAAGTGGTTCTGGTGCGTTGGCTGCCGCAATGGCAGCGAAACTTAGCGGGAAACGGCGGTTGGGGGGGGGGACACCCCCTCCCCTCCCCGACTGTGGGTTGCCATACGAAGCGCGGGAGGAAGGTCGAATCCTCTCTGTCTGCCGTGTTGGGCGCGCAGTTGCCGCTGTTCGCGGCCCTCCACCCTCAACCTCCCCCCCGTCGCTCCCGTTCTCATCCGCGTCATCGTCAATCCTCCTCTCTCGTCGTCCTCCCCGCATACGCTCCAGCTCCTCCTCAAGTGCGCGGATGCGTTCGTTCTTTGCGGTGATAGTATCTTCCAAGTCCAGGATCCGTCCGCGTAGTGTGTCAAGGGTCTCGGTGAAGTACTTGCTCTTATCGTTTGACTGTCTATTGAGGCGCTCCTGCGCCTCCCATCGTCTCTGCTGATTCGCGATGAAATCGATAAGCTCGGCTGTTGTCGGGGGCACGATGGTATACTCGGAGCTGGAACTGGTGGGTGTCAGTTGTGATTGGAGTGGAGAAGTAGGCGGGTGGTTGGGCATAATTGCGGTCGTGTTAGGCAGGGACACTGGTGCGTCGTGCGGCGCAAGGTTGGCGTCGGGGGAGTCCAGGTCGTCGGAGCCGTCGGAGTCGGAAGACACAGATTGGTCGGTGGTGGGGTCGCGCGATGCCGCTCGGCCTCGTTTCGCCGCCGTTGCGTCGATCGATGGGGGAGTACGGTGCTTGGGATGACGCGGAGGTTGCGCCGGCGTGCCGGGGGTGGTAATCGAAGATGTGGGTGCGGCGGTGGTGGTGGCGATCTGCCAGATCTGGCGGTTAGCGGCTTCAAGCGCGGCGGCGTCGGCGGAGTCCAGATCTGCCAAACCTAACCCTAACTTTTCAACGGGATTTATTCGCTCCAACCCCCCCCGAGGGAAAGGGTGAGGAATCTGCAACTTTGAAAGTTAAAAAGTGCATACATATGAAATAGGAGAAACATGTCCAGAGGCAAGAAAGAGGTGCCAAGTAGAGAATCAAAAGGCAGAAGAGAAAAACAAAGGACAGCAACTAGGTCAAAAGAAAAAGAGGAAAGGATCCACAGAGGTGAGGTGAAATTTAACAACAAGAAAACAAATAGAGAACAAATGAGGTTCGAAGGACTGCACCTGAAACACTGCACAAACTGTCACCCAGTTCCAGCCTCCTCCTCTGAATCAGAGTCCACATGCCCATTGCCGTCCACTGTCCCCTCAACACCCTCAGTTTCCTTCTTCTTCCACTTCTCCCTTGACTCCCGCCACTGTTTGTTCCTTACTGGATCATAGGTGGTGATGATGACCGACCTTGCAAGCTTGCGCACCCTGGCTGCTGCCATCCGTTCCTCCTAACCCTAACCCTAACCCAGTTTGAGGGTTGGATGATACCATTTGGGGGCCCCGTCAAACTTTCCAGATCACTTGCAAAGAGATTCCTGACATTCTTAACGCTTTCATTCAGCATACTCAGTAGACCAGAATCCCTCTCCCTTGCAGCTACATCCAGCACATTGTCATTATCAGACGGATTGTGCACAGAGTTGACACAACCAGACTCCACTTCAAACAACCCACAAAAGCGTGCCCAGCGCTGAGCAGCCTTCACAGGAACCATAGAGTCCACTGTGCAAATGCATCTGGAGTTGAGATGATATTCTTGCCGCCGGAATCTAGTCTTCGTCAAAAACAAAGCAGAA
The DNA here is from genome assembly GCA_025765615.1 of Zopfochytrium polystomum. Taxonomy (NCBI): domain Eukaryota; kingdom Fungi; phylum Chytridiomycota; class Chytridiomycetes; order Chytridiales; family Chytridiaceae; genus Zopfochytrium; species Zopfochytrium polystomum. The sequence continues at coordinate 690,928 of JAIVFJ010000004.1, read as the reverse complement.
CATCCAGTGCACTTGAAGCCTGGACGCACATCTAAAACAGGCACTCTCAACTCAGTGGAGAGAGGAACAGCAAGCTCAGCAGGGTGCAAGGCTAAATGCTCAGAGGCTAAAGTCACCAGCTGAACAACAAGCTCTGATAGGATCTCTGGGTTCAAGTTTGAATGAACATTGCAAGCATGCTTTCTGACATCAACTGGGCTCACTGCAGCCTTGCAGTGCTTGCACAACAGGGCCCTGTACTTGAAATTGTACGCTGCATGCTCCCTCACATCTGTCAATGGGGGTAGGAAACCAGGGCAAATGTGTATGAAAAATGTGTGAGTACAGCAGAACAGCTTGAAATTCAAGCGATTAAATCACAACACCCACCATCTTGGTTGGAATCAGCACTATGTTCAACAACAAGCAAATCATCATTGCCAGCCATTCTGGAATCACCAGAGCCAATGCTCACAGCTGAATCTGAACTTGGGTGAACTTGGGATGATTCCAACAGGGCTGTTTCTACAAAATGTGTCAGACTAAGGCAAGCAAACTGAGAATTAATTAAACTTACCACTACTAACACATACTTATGTGACAGAACCAGGTCCATCAGTATCCATGGCTTCCAGATCATGAGCATTTTCATCCACTTCAAAAACACCATCGCCCTCTGAATCTTGAATCCTTAAGCAATGTGCAAGTGTCATCCCTGCAAAAAACATGGAACAACAGAGAAAAAAGTGAAAGAGAAGTTGAAACAGAAATTTTCAGTTGAATGATCAAGCACAAATACAGACACCCTGTCGCTGCCAGTCTCCCCAAAGCCGCAGACTCAGCAACTGACAAGCCCATCAAGTCCAGAGATGTCTCCACGCTCAGCTGAGACACCATGCTGTGCCCTGGCCGCACAAGTAACCGCACGTGTGCCGGCCCCCAACGCACCTCAAATGAACAGACTCTCCCACAACCTGCCAACAAAGCAGCCACCACCCACCCGGCTCCCACTGCTCAAGCCTGAAACTCTGGCTCCGCATCGCCCCAAATGGTAGCAGTGTCCACGCCAACCCCCAGGCAGCTCAGGCACCAATAACGCCGACTGTGGACCGACGATGCCACCGAATCCTGCCTGTCCACGTCGCTTTTTGTTTGGTGTCGTGGCCCTTGCCACTGCCTGCTGCTGCCATCATGGCGGTTGTCCCAGTGAGGAAGAGTCTGATCAAGATAGGGCTCGTCTTCCGTTGTCGTTGTTGTTGTCGTTGTTGTCGTCGTTGTTATCGTCGTTGTTGTCCACATCTTGCAAGACCCCCAGCCTTTCCCACGTGGAGGTTGCTGCGTAAATGAGGCAAGGACCCTTCACTACTGCTTCTGGACAACAATGACGACAGCCTGGTAGACAAGCAGAGTCAGAAGCCATCTGGGAGCTCGACGCCGCTGACGTTGTCCCCCATGCAAGGCCATCAGATCCAGCAACGACAGTGATCCAAGTGGTCTTCGCGCTGTGCCTGCTGCTGTTGCATCGTGGCTGCTGTTGCGTCGTGGCTGTCCGACTCTGACTCCCACTCAATGACAACGTGGTGGCTGCCGCAAGACCAGTAACAACGTCAACAAAGACTCTTTCTGATCAGAGCGCCTGGTTTTAACCCATCGGTCGCTGCCGTTGACGCTGCCCAAGCTGTTACTTGTGCGGCTGCTGAAGGCGCTGTCTGCTGCAGACGTTTTGAGGGTTGTGCCCCTGGGACGCCCTTGTCTGTTGGCGAAACTGGGATGCTACCGTCTTCTTCGACTTTCTTGCCTCGCTGAGCGTGTAGAGGCCGCTGCCGCCACCACCCTAACTTGACCTGCTTGGGGAGAAGAAGGAACCTACCTTCATAGCTTCCAGAATGATTGGAGTTTTTGCAGCAGTCCGCACCTGCTGTTTGGTTTCCAGACAAACAGGCAGACAGACAGCTCAGTAGCTCAGTTGTTTGTCTGTCTCTCTCTCTCTCTATCTCCATCATTCACAGAAATTGCAATCGCACATGAGAGAGAGAGAAGAGAGAGGACCAATGAACGATTCTTGTCTGCCTTGCCGCAGACGCCCCCTTGATTAACTCAAAAACCTCTCTGCCCTCACTATCCATTTGCAGACTGCCCAGAACGCCTCACCACGATCCTCGCAGCCCTAAGCCCTTACTTCGACCGCCTGCCGCCCGTCCTTGGGCGCCGCTGCAGTGACACCAAAATCCTCCTCGCCCACACACTGCAGCTCCTCGCCGACTTTCAGACCATGGGGCGGGCGACGAGCTTGCAGCGACCACGACACTGACAAACTGCTGTATGCAAACCTGGCGTATGCGTTCAGATCTGTCAGGCTGGTCGTGGTCGCAGCCTGCCGTGCGAGCGTCAGGAGCTGCCTGGCGCTCACCGACGAGCTGTTTCTCGCCGATGGCGCCGCCTTGGGTCCGCTCCCCGCGTTTGCAGTGGTCTGCCCCACGGGGCACCACAGCAGGCGGCTTCACGGGCAGGCTCGGCAGGCTGAACTGGGTGGCGATTGCGGAGGGGCACGTGTGGGTGGCGCATGGGGTGCGGGTGGGGATTGTGGACTGGGACGTGCACCGCAGCAGCGGGATTGAGGACGTTGAGCGGCAGTGGGGTGTGTCTGGTGGATGTGTACTGCGCACTGAGGAACGTTGGCGCCAAGATTGACTGGTGCACCGTGGCGGGAGGGGAATATTCTGTCTGTGGCCATGGAGGAAGGTGCCAGCGACGTCGAGTACTACTAGCGGGTCTTGCGGGAGAGGGTTGTGCCGTTTTTGCAGGGCGACGACAGCGTTGGCAAGGTGGCCAGCGACGGTGGATTATACAGTGTGGGGAGCAAGGGGCCATGGGAACTTTACAACAAGGGCTGCCGCCTTTGTGGCTGCCAGCAGAGAGAGAGAGAGAGACACAAAAAGACAACGAATGAAAAGAAAGAAAAAAGAGAAAACAAGTACAGTGCTGTCCAATGTTTTGCGTCCCACAGCATCCCCGGTCCCACCGACACCAATGCCACCGCCATGCCAGCTGCTGCAACAGAAGCAACAGCAGCAGAAGTATTTAACACACAGCTGTCAGATCAAGGGGAAGTCTCCAGGCCTGGCCTTCGTTTGCTGCTCCCTCAGCATGCATGCATACACTCATTTGTCGCCGCTACAATCGCCCTCCTCGCCCTCCCCATCGCCGAGGCCAAGGCCCCGGCGAACCTGCCCTCTCTCTCTCTCTCTCTCTCTCTCTCTCTCTGCTTTGGTCGCACCCCCGCGCGCGTGTGTGTGTGTGTGTGTGTGAGTGGAGTGACAGTTCCTGCGCATATGAAGTTATTTGGGACACTGACAGTCACACAGCCCATTGTGTACATGTTAATAACACTGTAAGATGTGAGTCCAGCAAACAGCAAGCACCAAATACCCCCTCAAGCCAATTCTACTGACATTAGACGCGAGTCGTCGACGAGTTCTGCAGCTGGTGCTTCCTCAAACTCAGGGAGAAAAAAAAAAGAAAGAAAAAAAAGCGATTCCCTGCACCAAGGTGGTTTTGGCTCATCCTTTGGTGTTCAAAAATAACCGAACTCGCAGTTCCAACGCGCATCCACTTTCTTTGTTGCTGAAGCATATGGCTGCGCGCGGAAGTGCACCTTCAGTGTATTATTGCCCCCACGATTTTTGCTTGTGTTGAGGCTTCAGCATTATAAATACGCTGCCTGACATCGACGCGACTATTTTCCCCACGCTGTTCATCGAGGCCAATACCCCAAAAAATGAGTGACCAGAAGCCCTCGAGCACCCCGCACCAGCCGCTTATCGCCGACGGCCACCATGCGACCACCGCGGCCCCTGCCTCCTCCCCCTGCTGCGGATACCAATGCCCAGCACCAGAGTCGACAACCACGCGCTGCCGCGCGACCACCCGATTCAAAGTCGCCGTCTTTATTTTCGCCGCCGCGTTCCTCGCCATTGGCGCCGCGCACGCCGTCCACCGCGCCGTCCGCTGACACGTGGCGCAAAACGCCAAGCACAGGCACGGCGGCGAACGTCCGTGGCACCGTGTCGGCGGCTGCGAGGTCAGCCACCGCGGTGCTGTCCCGCCGCTGCAGCTGCCCAGCGCGATTGACGCGGTGATTGCTGTGCGGGGCGACGACGCAGAGTGGATGATGAGACAGGGATTCAGACGCATCGCCCTGTCTGAGACGGACGAGCGATGGATGGCCGAAGATCAGGTATTCTTGGGGGCTCTTGTTCATAAAGAGTTCATCTGTGTGCCCCTGCCCCAAGATCATCGGCCTCCTTCGCCAAAAGATTCACTTCATGGACGTCACTGATCGGGACCTCGAGTCCTCAACCCACACACCGCAGCCTCGTCCGCTCCACACGCGCCGACGCCCCCTTCTCTCCCTCGTCCAACAACCCACCCCTCTCAACGTGCGCCCACACGTCCCCCACCCCATCCCCCGCCATTCCCTTCGGCACGGCGACGCACTCGACCAAGAACCGGTCTCTGCCTTCCGTCGTCCTCTGCTGCGGGCTGGGCGCCCAGCTGCACACGACAGTGACGGACTCGCCCGGTAACACGACGCCCCTGTTGGGGCGTGCGAAGGCGCCGGTTGGGGCGGTGGTTTTTATTTTGAAGGTGACGGCGCGGGCGGGGGAGGGGTGGACGTTGGTGAGGCGCAGGTTGGCGTGCAAGGGGGTTGTGGTGTTGGTGGGTGCGGTTGTGGGAGGGCGGTGGAAGGGGAGTTCGCCTGTGGGAGAGACATGGAGGAGCTGGTTGGTGGCGGTGGGGTGTTTGTCGTTGAGGACCGCAGATGCTGATCCTGCGACCAAGTATCGGCAGCGGAGCTTCTTTTCCGCAACAAGTTTGGCGTCCTTATCCGACTCTGCGACGGCCCACAGCTTTGCGATATGTGCGTCGCAGGCGGCCGAGTCGCCAGCGGGGATGCGCGCGACGTGATCAGGGACGAGGATGGCCTGGATCAGGACCTTGAATCCGGCGGGCGGGTTCGTGGGCAGCGGTTTCGACGAGATTTGGATTTTGGCGGAGGCGCCTGGGCCCAGGACGCCGGCGTTTGGCTTTGCTGCGTGGCCCATGCTGGACTTTATTTTAATCTTGAAGGCGAGTGTCTGATCGGACGGGTGGGTGTTTGTGAGGGACAAGGAGGCGGTCGAGACTGCGGTGAAGGGCGGACGGAAGTCGAGGTGGTCGGCCGGGTTGGAGTGGAAGAAGGGTGCCGATGACGGGGAAGAGGAGACGGCGTGGCTGGAGAAGAAGGAGGAGGAGGAGGAGGGCGGCAATGCCAGTCCGTTGCCCAGATCGAGCAACGTCAGGTCCTCATATGCCTCGTAGTAAGGGGGCGGCAGGCAATCATAGTCGGGGCCCTTGTCGTCGTCGTTGCTGTTGATGCTGCTGTTGTTCTCGATGCCTTTCAGGTGGAAGCACCACCCATTTATGCTTTTTTTTGCTTTAATTTTTTTTTCGTTTGTTTGTTTGTTTGTCTCTGTTGGACATCCGAAAAAATTGACAAAAAATCAATTACTCTGTGGGGACGCTGTGGTGAAATAAAACCATAACAAAATGAAAAAATTTACAAAAAAAATCAATTGCAAGTCTGTGGGAACGCTGTTGGGGGCACTCTGTGTGGGACGCAGTGCGGGCTTTGGGAGTCTGTCGGAACGCTGTGGAGAGGGGACTCTGTGGGACGCTGTGGGGCTTCGACGCTCTCTGTGGGACGCAGTGTGGACATAGTTTTTTTTGCCCTCACGTAAAAACCATAGCAAAATGAAAAAAATTGACAAAAAAAGTCAATTGCCATAATTAACAGACTCTGTGGGAACGCTGTTGGGAGACACCCTCTGTGGGAACGCTGATGAGAGGGCCCTCTCTGTGGGACGCAGTGCGGCCTCGTTTGTACTAATCTTCGTTTGTACTAATCGGCCCCCCGGATGGATATGTCTAGGTTTGCATTGGCGGTGGCTTGCTCTCCCATGGGCATCGTGAGAACAATAACTGACAGTTACAATAGGTTTGGGCCCGTCTTGTGCCTCTTGCTGCTAACCATTCAGTTCCGCCTAACAGATGGGTTCAGCCTTTGATGCTGTGCAGATAACTCAATCAATTCAATCCTTTGCTCAGGATGGTACCATGATCGCCTCTCTCATAGGCAAGTACCTGTAGCAATGGTGCCCGGTAGAGCAGTGTCCCACTTCTCCACCTGCAGGCTGCAGCCTGCTTTCCCTCAAGCACTTGCAGACAGCAACCTGGCACTGCAGCAGGTGTCGGGAGGGAGGTTTGCGGCGCACAGCTACAAACTCAAAGGAATTGTTGCCACTGACATGTCAGGCCTTCAGCTCCGTCAGCTTCTTTGCCTTCATGTGTTTGTGGGTGGTCCTTCTCCCCAACTTGGAGAGAAAGAGAATAACCTCTGCTGTGAATAATTGATACATAATGATGATATGCACGCTGTTATAGTTGCTGGGCAAGTGTGACTGGCACAGGGTAAAAACCTCTCCTGTATTATCTGCTTTGAGCAGAGGAGGAGGAAAATTGTTAACATTGGGTTTCCATTCAACTTAATACTCAAAGTATTTGTCAAGAGCACAAGCCAGCGCCTAGGTCTGCATTGGCAGTGGCTCGCTCTCCCATGGGCATTGTGAGAACGGTAACTGACAGTCACAATAGGTTCGGGTCTGTCTTGTGCCTCTTGCTGCTAACCAGTCAGTTCTTCCTAACACTCAGAGCAGAACTGCAGAGCTGCTGACTGTCCTGGCAAAGTTCATCACCTATTTAAACATTGCTAAGCAAGTGTCTCTTAGAACGCAGACAGCAACGGAGGGCCAGAGTGCATAGCAAACGCTGACACTCTTAGAAGCCTCACTCAGCTTTTCCCAACCGCTGGCCAAGATGGGTGTGCAGCCCAAAGGCAAAAGGTGTGTTGTTTGGGATGGGATGGATTCTGACACTGTTGTTGTCATTGGTATCATTGGTATCACTGGTATCCTTGTATTACTAATTGCACTTTCTGGAACTTTCTTTGAGTCTTGACAAGGAAGATTCTCAAAAGGTATAAAAGGGGAATGGGGGACCTGTCCCATCCCTCAAGTGAATTATTGTTTCCAATACAATCATCACTCCTCTCAGTTTCTTGTCTGCTGTGTACTGAAATAGTTGGATTGGGTTGTCTTTCACAAGCTACAGTGTTGTCGATCAAGAGCTTGGCATCTTCGTTCGGCATTCTGACATGTTTGATATTTTGTTGTTCTGAAAGAACAACTTGTCCAATTTGTATCATTTCAAGTGGAAAGGAGCTTCTTACCTGAGGATGTTGTCAGGGTAAGACATTCACTCCGAGGACCCTGCCATGCAGTGGCAAAGTCCTTTGGGGTCAAGTCACACAGAAAACAACAGAAGAAAAAGCCACTCAGCAGAGGACAGGGACAGAGAGAAGGTTTCAAGAACGAACATCAAAAAGACAAAAAGGGACAAATCAAATTGACAAAAAATGTTTCAAGAATCAAGTCACATGACCTGCACATAAGGACTTATTCTGATGTCCTTGACGTTCACGACTGACTGGCAGTCTCATGTGGGTTGCGGTGCGGAAGTTGCCTCTCGGCCAGCTCGACATCCGCAAACTCCTGGACAGTAGCGTTGTTGATGAACTCCAGGTCTCCATTGGACATGGCCTCGTACTTGGCCTTGTAGATGTACATGAATCGGAACACCATGTCCTCAATACCACTGGGATTCGTAGAGATGGTCAGCCTCCCACCGGGCATTATGGCCCTCTTCCAAGTCTCGTACGTGGCTCTTCCCTGCTTCTTCCTGCGCTCTGCAACTTCCTCGATGTTTAGGTGGGTGACAACTTCGAAGGCACCGCTCTCGTGTGCAGCGAGGCGTGCTGCACCATCGTACATATCCATCAGCTTGTTGGGAGGCGCGGGGACCTTCACGCCACGGTCAAAGTCTTTGGCGTCAGTCGAGGTGAGTGCCATCCTCGGAGGTTCATGGACGACCTCACCGTCCTCGTTGAGCACCATGTGTGATTCGGTGTCGCGCCAGAAATTGGAGCTGATGCTGATCGACATGGGCTTGACAAGCAGTAGCGGCACCAGAGCCTGCATCGGCTCTCCGACGCGATCACTGCAGAATACCGCCATGTCACTTGGGAATCCGTGAACCATGAACAGGACATGTAGTTTCACGACATAAATCAAGTCCCACCGCAATCCGATGGTGTCGATGTAGTCAGCGTGATACACAAGGCTCGTGGTTCCGTCCTGCACCGCGCGCTGAGGTTTTGGCCCCTTACCCATGAGCCACGCCGCTGTGCTCTTGAACGATCCTTTGACACCCACAAAGGCAACCTTGTTGACAAATTTGACAGCCAGCTCGAGTGCATTGAGCTCGGCGACCTTGCGCTCGACCATGTGGCGGACCCTGTTCATCTCCAGCTCCAGGCGGCGCAAGCTCTCCTGGCTCGCGGTGAGGTCTGCCTGTGCGTCTCGAAGCTGTTTGCTTACCCTGTCGACCTGTCCCCTGAGTTCGAAGGTCTCCTGCCTTCGCCTGTCGTCGAGACTATCGATCTTCGCCTGCATCTCGTCCCGCGTGCGGTTGACGGCGTCGTTCATCTCGCGAGAGCTCACACCGCCCATGCTGAGGAGGTTGGTAAATAGGTGAACAGCTGCTAATCCTGCGGCAACCCCGATTTCCATATGCTTTCCTGTGAAAACGTTCGCTTGCGCGCTGGCCACCCTCAAATGCTGTCGAGCGTGAACCACGTCTTTGTTGCTGTTTGTTGCAGGACGTCACAAACGTCGTGAATTCAGCTGTCAGGGACTTAGGGCAGGAGACAGAGAAAGACCTAGGTGCAACTAGAGGGACAGGGAACACAAGAGACTGTATTTTGCGCGTTGATCCAGCTGGAGAACAGGGACAGGATCCCCCTGTCCTTTTATAGCTGCGAAGGCTGGCAAAGTCAAATGGGGTCAAGTCACACAGCAGATTTTCTCGTATCGATCTTTCTTTTCACGTCGAGAGGGCTAAGAATCGCACAAGTCTGATCGATGAAATTGACCCAAGCATCCTCCACTTGTTTGTTGCAAACTGATTGATAAGTCACGTGTGTGTGGGCTGTCTCACCCAACTGCGTGAATATAAAAGGAATCGGGATAGAGAGGGAAAAAGAACGCCAGAGAAAACACGAGAATTTCAAATTAAGCTTCCCACCTTCCTTCACAACACAACAAAAATAAAAAGAGTTTTTGAGCATTAACTCCAAATCCGGCGTCTGGATCGACCACTGCTTCCCCTAAAACATCGGCCGAATGCAGCTCGTCATGGTAAGCGCGTCGAATTCAGCGCCAATGGATCAATATCTATATCTATTGCATTTCCACTGACTTTTTGAATCCCCCCTCCCAAGGGCTACGCTGCCAGCAAAGGCGTCACCATCAACAACGAGTTCAACGCGCGTCACCAACTTTTCTCCCTACTGCAACAACAAGTCCTACTGGATCATGCTCCTGGTCGGTATCAAGGACGAAATCACCATCGCGCAAAACCTGATCCACAACTCGTCCGGCTGCGGCCCACACATTGGCGGCACGGCTGGCTACGTCCAGAAGCTGCACCTCGTCAACAACTAATACACAACCGTCGACGGCCACAGCTCGGGTCCCTGACACTCGCAGAGTGTAACATCTTCAATGCCGTCAAAAGGCCCGTGACCACCAACTTGGACGGAAAGCTCTTTTCCCGCAGTCCGCGGCCGACGCGGTGGCCTGCACCGTCGCCTTGGGCCGTGTGTGCGTCCCCAACTCGGACACGGGCGGCTCCGGCGCCATCTCGCGGCTCGAAACGGACCCGCTGTCGTCCTTCTCCAGCGTCGCCGCCGTCTCGCCGCCTTTGTCACCGCCAACGCCGGCGTCGGAAAGCCGCTGCCGCCGCCGCCCCCGCTACTACCAGCAAATCATCCACCGCCGCAGCAGTCCTGGCCCACTGTGGGCCCAAGTCCAGGTGATTGTAGTGGGATTCCCATTTCTTTTTTGTCCCACGCTGGGAAACCCAATTTCGAACCCTTGGGTGTCCCACTGCTCCACACTGTCAGCGAGTTGATCGTGAGAAAAGCAATTCCTCTCTTCTCGAAACAACTTCAGTTAAGTATCAGAGAAACCAAAGGAAAGAAACTGCAACCAGTTGGCTCCTCGCCAGCCCAAAGTGCGAAAAAAATATCACAATGGCAATGGCACAATCAGTCGATCCCTCCAGAGTTTAAGCCAAATCAAATTCAACCATTGATTTGGCGTTTGTTCAAAGTCACGCTTGACTTTTTTATGTTGAACTCAAACCTCGTTGAACTCCAGCTTGGGCATTGATAGATCCTTGCTCATGACTGCCCAGCGAAGCTCTTAGGTCATCCAAAACTACTCAAGCGGAGATTTATATGAAAAGCCTTTATTGAGAAAACAAGGGCTCTTGGTCAATCACTATCCAGCCGTTTCCGTATCTCACTCTTCCAACCAAAGACTGAATACAAGCAAGATCATAGACCCATCTCACCCCCTCTCGCTCATAAAAATGGAAACCCAGCTCCAAGTTTTTTGGAAATGTCACACACAACAGCAAGCGCAAACCATTTTGGTTCACAATGCTCAAGTGGCGTCAAAACAGGCACAAGCACACGGACAAGATACTCCAAACGACCATATTTGACAGAGGGTGTGATGGCTCCATCTGCAAATGAAAGAATCTGGCTGGATGAGTTTATGTTAATGTTGAAAAGCCTACCTTAACGTAAGTTGAATCACGTCCATCACTCTCTTTGAAGTTAGTTCCAGCTGAAAATATCCTATCTTCTCCTCCTGTGATAGAGACACCATGCCACAACCTCTAATTTTAACTTTGACTTCGCGCTGTCCTGGGTAAGAATACTGTAATCCACCCCAGAGAGTGCGGCAATGCAATGAAATATGTCACAGCACAGTGCATCACTGAAGACCGTCCAGTCCTTTTCGCGACCTGGCTTGATCATATGATACCTGTTGTCTAAAGTCTTGTCAGCAATTTAAGAAGTACAAGTTTGTACTGTGCAACTTACAACATGGTTCAAGACTTCCAGCAACAGTTTCTTTCGTCGAATCCACCTTCCAATGACAGCACCTCACACAGATTATAGATATTTTTGCAATCATTTAGCTGCTCCCGCTCGCACATTCGGTTGGAGATTGTCACATATGGTCTTCTACGATTTTTGCAGTCTCGCAAACAGTGTCCACAAATCTTTCAGTTGGAAATGCCCAGTAAGTGCAAACTGGACCAGAGATTTGAATATAGTCTGCAATGTGCAGGAGTGTGTGAATGGTTAGAGGGCATCTTGAAACATAAGCTGCGCTATTATAGCAGTAAATTCTGAAAAAATATCTTCAATTAGGTCCCTACAGTAGCAAAAGAATCTACTACCTTTCATATTCTGTGACCCATTCAATATAGCATTTAAATCTTTCGCAGTAATAACTTGCAGCAGAGGCGAGTGAGGGCTGATGAGGTGAATAAGATGCTGATAGTGGATGGCAGAGAGGGACGGGTGCATGCTGGGATTTGCTCAAATGGCCTCCAAAAGAAAAGAAGCCTTTTTTTTCAAGGGAACATAAAAGCAAAATTACCTTCGGGGACTTTGAGCTTCCCAGTAGTTTGCAGGGGCAGATCACAAGTTGACTGCTCAAGATTCCGCAGAATTTCATCATTGGGGCCAACCCCATCAGTTTCCCCTTCTCCAACACTCCCACCAGTCAATCCTATCATGTCCAATCTCGATGATTTCACTTTCAGTTTCACTTTCCAGAATGTCAATCTCCTCATGGTGTAGCTCATCAATCGCCATTGCATCAGGTTCTTCTGTCTCGCTTTGAAAGATCTCTTCCAAAAGAGCGGCTTCTCTCACAGAAAACACATCAGCAGCACCAACCATATCTTGGTGGTGTGTATGTTTGGTTTGGATTCAAGAGTGATTTGTTGATTGTTAAATAATGGATACAATCAAAAGGGAACACAACAAAGGAAGGAGGAGATAAAACGCAGTCCAAACCTCAACCCTTCCCAATTGGAGCTCTGTTTCATCTGCAGGTTGTGGGACTTCTTCGTGCGTAAGTCTGCTGATGCTTAACTGGTTGGAGCTGTTCTTTCTTTCCTGGCTGAGTTTTAAGCAGTGGCGATCCTGAGTTTGACGTGAGACAATCTTCCAGCTGCACAGGCAAACAACTTTTTTGAGAGTGCTGAGATTTCCAAATTGCTTCAATTTCTTCGGTCGCCCAGGGCCAGTCATTTTCCAGGGCAAATAGATCACCAATCAATATCTATGTGTGGGATAAGTAAGGTGAATTGTGTCCCACACAGCAAGTCACAAGCCCTCGTTCCTCACCAGCAACTGATCTCTTTCTCTAGCCCGCTCCCTGTACGCAGGTGAAACAGGTTGCCCTTCTCATGGGTTTTAAAGAATAGCAAACAATCTACAGGGAGGTGCAAAGGACACATCAGGATAACTTTTCCCACCTACGGCCGTTCAGCAGCAAGTAGTATGTCAGCCCTCAGTGGCAATCAGTCCAGTGACAGTCTACAGATGAAGTAATAAGAGAGAGTGGGCGGAGAATAGATAAGGAGGGAGGGTAATTAAAAGGGTGGACAAACTTTGACACTCCAATAGCAGGAAAGAGAAAGGTTGGAGCTGTGCACATTCTGGTATTGCAGGAAAACCAGACTCGTGTCCACTGTAGATCTGTTCGGCCTCTCTGCACTCGCCACCTCCGTTTCCCTCATGCGCACGTCCGTTGGATTTGCCCCTTCTCTTCCTCTTGACACCGAGATCGCTGTCAGTGGCTGCTCAATCCCAACCAGCAGCTTGCCGAGGTGAACGTAGACGCCCTCCATGACAAGAGCCTTGAGGACGATGCAGACAAAGATACTGCGGACGATTGTGATGGTGACGAGGTCGCTGTTGCGCAGGTTTGGGAAGGAGGTGACGGGGCTGCTGGTGACCGTGCGCAGTTGCAGATGTTTCCGTTGGCGAAGACTGCATCGGGGAGGCTGAAGTGCTTGAGGATGCGCGAGCCGTTCTCGTGGATGTTGAGGGTTGCAGGGACAACAAGGCGGTTGAGGACGCAGTCGAAGGGCTCGACGTCATGGCCGGCACCGACAACCAATCCTTACCAGCCTGCTGCCAACGCCGCCGCCGCCCTTGCAGTCTCCCACGACGCCCTACTTTCTTGCTGCCCGCTTCTCCTCCGCCTCAAGGCTTTCTCCCCCACCCACGTCGCGCTAAACTGGGCCACTCCCTTCCTCTCCGTCCCCCATGTCCTTGGCTTTCTTCTGGCTTCGATGTCTGACTCTGACCTTAAAATTTAGAAAATCGTCACCAACATCATTAAAGACGAGCCGTTTGTGCGTATCAAGGCTATTCCGAGAGAAAGAATGTGCATGTACTGCAAAGAAGTGAGCCCCTTCAATTAAGTTGTGAAAAATACTTGACATATTAAACAAGGCGAGAAACAAAGTCCAGTATCTCGGTCGCTTTGATTATGAATGACTGGGCCACAGACGCCATTATCTCGACACACCTGACCTACAAACGCAATGGAATGAAAAGAGCTGCTAAGGTGAGAATTTGCTTTGCTACTACGCTTACAAACTTGAGCTCATTCACCTTTTTATTAAAAACACAGAAACTTCACGATTCACTGTTGTCCAACTCCAACGAAACAAACCTTTCCACCGATTTTACTACTGTTTTGGGTGTGGACGCGTGTGATATGAGTGTCTGAATGGGATGTTTGTGTGGGGTTCTCGTTTTCGACTTAGCGATTCATTGTTTCTCCTTCGAGATTTGACTGTTTTTGAATAAAAATCGGATCTACAAATGACGGCACGGAATGCGGAAAACCAATGGAGGTGTGGTGGGATTGCCAGTTCCAATGAGCGGCAATCCCATGTTCTTTGGGAACACCACTGTTGCATGGGTGCCCCGTTGCCTCTGAACTGGTGCGCCCAAGAAAGGTGCCACAGGTTTCCCATTTTTCCTATGTCCAAATTTGCGGTCACCCCAGTTTGGCTGCACAGGATACCCAAGGCTCGCGCATTGGCCTTCCACTCAAAACGAAGGTGGATGCAGCTTCTTACCTCCAGTGGACTGGCATTACACACGAAGTCTCTATACAGTGGCGGTGGGACGCACGATCGCGCGTCAAGCGATCTAGTCACTCACTTTGATCATGAGCTCGCGGTTTTTGGGCCGAGAAGAACTCACGCTTCGTTTGCATCGAGGGTGTCAACCGACGACAACTAGTGTTTGGCGATTGCTGTAAGTTGCTATTTTTCAGACACTCCTCGGCATCCCAAACAGTAAATGGGTTTCTTAGAGAACCCTATCGCTGGGCTTGGAAGATTTTGTCAGCCATTTGCACTTTTTTCTTTTTTTTTTAAGTACTGGTTTGCTGGAAGCTGATCAGTGAACGTATACAAAGAAAAAGAAGTGTCACTTGATGCTCAGAAGCTGGATCTACATGCGTACAAAAAATTGTGATCCAAAAGAGTTGGGTGTCACAGGACAGCGTGTGCAGTGGTGGTGCTGTGCCAAAACTGGCACGCAATTTCGTCGATTAGACACTCCTTTTTAAACAAGAAAAACAACAAAACTAGCTCACACCGCATTTGGAGAAATGGTGAGGCTACAACAAATCAAATGTTCACGAGGATCCGTTCAGTTTTGGTTGAGCTCTCATAATTGTAAAGGTGAAAATTCGGTTTTCGTGCCAATATTGGCACAAAGGGTTAAAAAAAAAAGATATGGGAAGGCTACGCCTTACCACCTCGCCCACGAGGATATTTGTAATCCAGGTTTTCCTGAGATCAAGCCACCCCTTTGATCCACGTACATAAGCTTCAATAGAGAGTGTAAAGTTGTTCCTCCAATGGCAAACGCAGCTTTAGCTGTGAAGGCTGCACAAACATCTTCATTTTTGCAAAAAGCTGCTGGACAGAGCATTGATTACATGGGACTTCCCAGTGCCTGCAGTGCCATTCAGTATAAAGAGGGACTGATTTTGATCCCTCACTTCTTTCAATATGTGATCAAAAACCTGTCGTTGCTTGCCTCATCACATCAAATCACTCAGAGTCAAAGTTGATGCTGATATGGACAAACTCCAATGAGCAGCTGACATGCTTACCTCCCTCCAGAAAGGTGTCTGAATGTTTCACCTCCACTGTCAGGAACAGGGCAGGACAAGGCAAGGCATGGCAGACAAGGAACTGAGAGGAGTGATGATTGTATTGGAAACAATAATTCACTTGAGGGATGGGACAGGTCCCCCATCCCCCTTTTATACCTTTTGAGAGTCTTCCTTGTCAAGACTCAAAGAAAGTTCCAGAAAGAGCAATTAGTAATACAATGGTACCAATGATACCAATGACAGCAAGACAAGTCAGGAAGGCAAAGAAGGTTCCAGAAGGCTCCACAAGGTTCCATGAAGGAATGTTCTAGAAGTTCCAGAGGTTTCCAGAGGGTGATTCATAACATCCACCAATGTCCCTGCGGTCCAGTGTTCGCAGCATTATGGAGCAAAGAACAGTAGAGGGGTCTGTATCATCTCCCGCTCTTTGAACAACTGCATTGAATGTGTTGTTGATATTTCTGCTGCGCTTTTCAGCCTTGGATGCATACTTGGCCATATATTCAAACACAGCCCTCACATCAATAATAATTTGGGGGTCCACATTTCCTCTACAATCGTGAAGCTGTAGAGGACAATGTGGATTCATAAATGGATCATTTCTCTTGAGAACAATTTTTGCAGTGACCTTTCCAGAAATATCTTCAAAAATTGTGTGAGTGCTGTCACACGCAGAGCAGGGAAATCCAAATCTACACCCATCCTGCCTCTTCGAGTAGCAGTTTCCATTAGGCCTACAGACATGCCACTGCACACAGCTGCACAATTCTTCCAGTCCACACTTTGCCGCATAGGTTCACAAGGCCAGGACCATTTGAAAGCTTAACAGCACCATGAGCATGAACTGTTGTGTGTGCCTGCCACTCATATCTGTACCAAATCCAACATTCTTCAAGGTTTTGTGAAAACAAAGCATCGACAAATGCTTCAAGGCGTTCTGTGAAACACCAATCCACAAGGTGTTGGCACCAAGAAACTTGTGAAGCCCTTTCTGCAGGGGATGAAAGAAGCCCTGCTGGCAGCAAGCGATGCAAATCTGGAAGATGATTGTCTGCATATCTGAAAGTGAAGAAAGCAGTTGCTGCACCCTTCTGCTGAAAAGCAGCTTCCAAATCTTGCCGCCTGTTATACCAGTAGCTGTCAGAACCAGTAATATTGCCAGCATAAGCAGTTATTCTACGCATGATTCCATTCTAGGCATGATTCCAGCCTTAGCCTCTTCATCTTCCAATGCCCGAAGCTCATCTAGAGACATTTGAAGCAAATATGAAAAGTTAGTCAAAGAGAGCAAAACCTGTAGTGTAGGCTCATCTGCCTCATGCCTTTCATTCTCAGGCGAACGACGCCAAAGGCGGGGCACTGGATCTTGAGGCGGGTGAGTTGGGTGGCGAGGCGGGCAATGTTGCGGGCCGCCGTGAGCCCCTTTGCTTGTCGGCGGCGCCTTCGGGCTTGAGGAGCGTCGCCATGGTCATGGTCTGGCCAACACCACCACCCGCGAACCCTTTGCTGTCTACTCAGACGATCAGCGGGGGTACCACCAAGTGGAGGTTGCGGGTCGCAAGGTTGATGAGGGTCGCGTGGTACAGGAGATAGTTTGAAATCGCCCTCCGCCCCGCAGAGCTGCAGAACCCTCCTTTCGACTGGGTTGGCAGCCACGACGACGCTTGGTCTGCGTCCGTCCAAAAGTCAGGTGGTCGCAGGCCTACTAGTCCAGTTGGTCTTCAAAGATGGTCAGTTGCTGTAAATCCTTGAGAGTGAGGTTGCCCGGGCAGAAGTTGGTGCAGATTTTGATGACACTGAGCGCGATTTCGAGAATCTGGGCGAAGAAGCTTGCAGTTGTTGGGGGAGCGGTTCAAGCTTGTTTGCTGCATCCTCCTCCATTGAGAACCACAAGTCTTCGGAGCACATTGGCTTCACCTGTAATGCCCCATCAGCGAGCGTCGGGAGGCGGTGGGATGTTACAGATACGACTAGAGGGGGCGGGGTGGAGTGAAGTTAGTTCTCATAGCGAAGCGAGCGTTTCGTGGAGCGTTTCGGGCGTGACGCGCCAGTCTGGGTTGACTCGGGCTGAGAGAGATGGAAAGAAGAAAAAAATGAAAAGTGTCACGGGATCTGCAAATGTCAACGTTGGGGGAGAGGGAGAAGACCAGCAGATTCGGATTGGGAGCGTCCCCAGCTTGGCCTCCCATTTTTTTCGTTCGGCGTCAATCTGGCGCTGGTATCGCCTTGCCAGCACCGGATCGACCTTGGAGTTCGTTCCGAGGTAGAGGCAGGCGGGCCTTTTTCGTACAGTACCTGCAGAGGAGCTGGATTCCGAAGCATTTCGCTTACGATCGCGGCACGGCTCGCACGACCTTTTTTGTGTTACGATGCGAATGCTCGTTGGGAAGGGTAAGAGGGCAAACTGGGAAGGGAAGTGATTTTTCGGCGAAAAAAGTGGAAGAGGAACCGTACCATCGTCTCGACAATGTTAGAGAGACCCGCTCGAGCAGGGACGGCCGAGGAGGAGTGCGCCAGCCACGGACGGCGCACTGTTGGGCGATCAGTGGCACCCTCTGCACTTGGAAGAAGCAGCTCCGGCGAAGAAGTCGACAGCGACGACGGCAATGAGGACATTGGCGGACGACGACAACGACAGCGACGACGACGACGACGACTACGACTGCTCCTGCTAGGTGCCGCCGGTTTTGGCAACACCCTTGCCGTTGCAGGGCCGGCGGCAGGCGGAGTTTTTTTGCCCTCACATAAAACCATAACAAAATGAAAAAATTGACAAAAAAAATCAATTGCATAATTGATGACGCTGTGGTGGCTCTGTGGGAACGCTGTTGCGGGCACTCGGGTGTGGGACGCAGTGTAAGCTTTGTGACTCTGTGGGAACGCTATGGGAACACTGTGGGGTGGGGGCGCTCTGTGGGACGCAGTTGGGCTTCGTTAGCACTAATCCGCTGAGTTGGCGCTGATTGGCGGTTGGATTAGGATATGTCTTGGCCCGGATGGATATGTCTAAGGAGCTGATTGATAGCGCATTATTTTTTAAATACCAAGTGTGAACCTGAATACGATGTGTGATTTTCAGCAGCAAAAGAAGTTGGAGCAACCAGATAACTTGCAAACATGCAATTTCTAAACTCAAATGCCTCCCATTTGAAGCCTCTTTAGAGACACTGCTAAAGAAGAAAGGAGCTTGTGAAACATTTTGGTGAATAACTCGCAAGCTTCGTGTGATCAAAAGTTTTTTGAACCAATAAGCAATAAGTTTGCAAGTTTTGCTGTGAATGACTTCTCCAACTTCTGGAGCTGCTGGAAAATGCCACAGTCCATTTCATAATATCAAGGCTATGTATGCGGTGATCTGTTTCAGATTTTTACCAGTACTACTAACCCTAACATTTCAACGGGATTTATTTGCTCCAACCCCCCCCCGAGGGAAGGGGTGAGGAATCTGCAACTTTGAAAGTTAAAAAGTGCATACATATGAAATAGGAGAAACATGTCCAGAGGCAAGAAAGAGGTGCCAAGTAGAGAATCAAAAGACAGAAGAGGAAAACAAAGGACAGCAACTAGGTCAAAAAGAAAAAGAGGAAAGGATCCACAGAGGTGAGGTGAAATTTAACAACAAGAAAACAAATAGATAACAAATGAGGTTCGAAGGACTGCACCTGAAACACTGCACAAACTGTCACCCAGTTCCAGCCTCCTCCTCTGAATCAGAGCCCACATGCCCATTGCCGTCCACTGTCCCCTCAACACCCTCAGTTTCCTTCCTCTTCCACTTCTCCCTTGACTCCCGCCATTGTTTGTTCAGTACTGGATCATAGGTGATGATGACCAACCTTGCAAGCTTGCGCACCCTGGCTGCTGCCATCCGTTCCTGAATGCTCATATCCTGTCGGTCCACACGACCTGCCTCCACCACGACCTCTGCCTCCTCTGCTGCTGTTGTCTCTGAAGCATCAGTGAAATTCGCAAGTCCTCCACACTCAATGCGCATCTGCATGATCATCCTGGCCAGCTTCATTCCCATCTTCTTTGATGTAATGCGAGTCTCCTTAGAGATCTTGTCCTCAGCTTTGGCACTGTAGGGGGCCCAAAAGACCAGCGACCTTAGGCCCAAATCCACTGCTGAAATGTTCAAATCCTGTTGCTCTGCAGTGGGAATCAACTCAGGATGCGGCCTCTCCAGCCTGTCCTTAACCCCTGAACACTCCAAAACATGCCTCCTAGTGCACTTCTCTGCACAGCCAGCCCTTGCACACTGTTGGTGAAATGCTACCATCCCAGCCATCCACATCAGCAGGTGTCTGAGCCACTTCCTGTTAAATGCCGCACCAGATCGAATAACTTGGCATGGCCCCATGTGTGAAGGCACCTCCAAAGCCTGAGCCACCCCGGTGGGGGAGGATTTCTGCTGGCACCTCACCAAAGCCCTCTTGTGCATTGCCATCATGTCTGCAGCCTCAATGTTCTTTGTTCTCACCGCTGGCAACTCAATGTCATAGGCCTTGGTTGTGGGAACCACAAGTGGCAACTCCACAAAGGAGGGCCGCCTCACAGAGTCCAAAAAATCCTGAATACCCATATAGTCAAGCGAGAACTTTGTCAAGGACTGTCCCACAGAGGCCCCTGAAGCAATCTTTTCCACCATGTGCCTGTACATCTGAGCGGTTGTGTTGCGAGCATCCTGAATGTGGTGCAGTCTGAAAAAGTATCTGGCGTTCAGCATCCTGTTCCTGGCTGCCACAGGGACCACTCCAAACATCAGATGCAGGGCCGCCCCTGAGGAGGTCTTCCCCAGTGACAGCGCCTGCCGCAGGCATTTATCCTGCAATTTCTGCGCATCCTTCAGCTGTGTGTGGGTCAAGGGGCGCAGTGCAAACCCATACTCCATCATTGGTCTCAGGAAACACATGTAAACCCTGTAAGAGCTCACAGGCCTGAAGCCCCAGCCATTGAAACCCCGAGCAGCCAAAAAGGCCAGCATCTTTTCTGTTTTCCTCAGTCTCATGGCCAGCGAGGCCTCAAAGTCAATACCCCTGCAGGTGCACACAAGACCCAACTGGGTAGTAGACTCCTCCTGGGGAATCTCCACTCCATTCATCTTCAACTTCAGATTCTTCTTGGCTGAAACTGCAACACACTTCTTGGCAGCAAATGTCATCCCCCGCTTAAGGGACCACTCATGCACCTTGTCTAGCATTCTCTGAAGTACTGTCGCATCCTTGGCAAAAACTGAGGAGTCGTCTGCAAAGAGCAGCGAGTTTAGCGAGGTTGCATTAAACGTCAGCATGTGGTCCCTGAAAGACATGGCCAATGTCTGGGGCAAGGAGTTGATGGCAACATTGACGAAGGGAGTGTGTTCTATTTTAGGGGGGGGGGGGGGGAACGAGAAGGGGGGTCGGATTCCCGGAGTAAAGACACAAATCGCACCCCCACTCACTTCTGGAAAAATAACAAAAAAGAAGGAAAAAATTCGATGACGACCCATCTGGTGGCGCTTGCGGAGGCCGGCGACCTTGCCGCGGTTCGGTCGGCACTCGACGCGGCGGCCGCCTCCGGGGTGCACTCACTGGGAGGCTCGTCATCACCTCCACCACCACCGCCACCACCACCACCTTCATCGTCATCGTCATCGCCATCGTCGCCCGCCATCACTGCTCAAGCTGGCGGACAGCTCGACTCGGCCCTTGCTGCCGCCGTCAGGGCTGGCCATCTCCCTGTCGCAGACCTTCTCGTGTCTCACGGCGCTCGCGTCACGCACGAGGTCGAGCTCGCCGCCATTGCATCGTCAAGCGTCGATATCTACCGTCTCCTCTGCACTCGCGGCGGCCTCGATGTCAACAGCGACCTTGACCACATGGGCTCGGCCCTCTGTTGGGCCGTCATCAAAAAGAACTTGCCGCTCGTCGAGTTCCTACTGCGCCAGGCCCGTGCCGATCCGAATTGGCCACTCATGGGTGCCCGGCACAGCCCGCTGGCCCTCGCTGCGCTACAGAGCAGCAGCAGAGACGGGCGGCTCGGCGACACCGCTGCCTCGGCCGACAGTGTCAACAAGGAGGTCGAAATCGCCGCCCTCCTGCTCGACTGCGGTGCCGAGTACGACCCAGCCCTCCTGTATCTCGCCGCCCGGAATGGAAACTGGCCCGTCGCCGAGCTGCTCGTGACCCGCTGCTGCAGCGGCGGCGGCGGCGACAACGAGTCGGCATGGGCCGCGATGCCACCGAGCGACTCACCGGCCTTGGATGACGGGGTGAAAGGTCCGCTCACCCACTACGCGGCCGAGTGCGGCCACGTGCCGTTTCTTTCCTATTTGGTCCGGATTGGTGCAGATTTTTCCGCCAAGGACGATCAAGGCTTGACTGCGCTCGATCGCGCCCGAGCCGCTTTTCGCGTGGATGCTTTGCGTTTCCTGGAGTCGCTCGAGCAGAGCAGTAGCTAAGTGAATTCTATCTTATAGGCTGGGGGCTTTCATTGCAAAACAAATCGCCCATTCACTGGCTCTTAGGAAGAGCCTGGTTCTTTCTGGTTCAAGACAGGCGCCGCATATGTATTCTGCCTGATTTCCCTTTGACGTAATATCAGGAGTATGGTTGAAACGACACAAATGTTCTTCAATGAAAATAAACTAAAAACAGTGTTTTTGCCCTGCTGTGATGACGCAGGAGTAAATGCTAAGGTTGGGACCGCTGTTACCATAGTTGACAAAGGGTTGAAACGCTCAGGGCTCGGCTAGTCTGTATGGTACAGCGTAACATGGGTTAAACGTACACTGCAATTGATAATCTCCTGTGGTGCAAGATTGATATTTGAGGTTAGTTTCCGGAAGTCCGACCACACATACCTCAATACTACTCTGACGCGCAATGGGACTTTGTCAATAATCAGAGTGAGTACAGCATACAGCTTGGAGCTTCTGAAGATCGCCCTCCTCAATCGAGGGCCCGTTAGCGTAACCTTTGTTTGGCGGAACTGACTGGTTAGCAGCAAGAGGAAAAGGGAGGAGAGGACAGGTACAAATAAGGAAAGATTGTAAGTGAAAAGGCATAGTGAAAGGTCAGATCCGGATATAGAGAGAGACCGTTGAGCAGGGTTTGCGCTACTCCGCCCCTAGTTGGGACTGCACAAACTGCAGAAATGAACCGAAGAACACCAACTAATGCAGCTGGATGCCCAGAACCTGAATAGACCTTTGACACTGATGGCTCCCTTTATGCGAGGAGGGCTTCATGGCTGGATCTGTTGTTTGCCTTTAACTTAACTTTGAAGGGAGCGTCCACTCGTAGACCCCCTTCCAAGTAAAGCATAGACCGTTGAACCACCGCCCACTTTCCTTCTTTGTTTCGTTCGATGATTTTATTGCAGAATGAAGACACACAAATGCCGCCTCTGGCGGCGCTGCGTTCAGGCTGGGTGACGCTGAGGGAAGGTGCGCCTGTCGTGCCTGACCATTTGGCAAAGCCCACATTTGCGCTGTCGTACCGTGCCCTCAACGAGCTCGCTCGAAGTGGCTTGGAATTCGTGCTGTAGATTTCTCCAGGAGCTGCCTTTGCTTCCATGTCTTCGGCTTGCCGCGAACGGCTAAAGTTTCAGGCTCAAAAATAGTCTGCTTCGCCGTGCCATGCAATCCCCTGCGACTGCTCCAGTAGACCGTTGCTTTTTCGAAACAGGCAGGTCAACTGCTGCCGCCATAATAGCAGCAAGTTGTCCATCCAGAGACAATACGGGGGTGTCGTGAGCCAGTTCAGCTGCAATGCAGGAGAGCCGCCAGTGAGGGTGCACGTCTTCCACAGAAATAGTTCTCGAGGCTCTGAGAGCTGACGCAATTTCATGAGCACATGGAAGCCAAGAGAAGACTTGAAGCGGCCCTTACAAATGGAGTTCGGGCCTGCTTGTGTCGCAAGATCGAGTTGCTGCAGAATAATTCTGAGGGCATAGTGCGAAATCTTCGTTGCCTGTAATCTTGAACGTGCAGCAAATGCGGTGTGTGCTGGTGTTGGGACGACGCTTGATGTCTTCTCCTGGCCTGTATGACTCCTTTCGAAACGTCCCGCCCTGCACACATGATCTGAACACAGTCAAAACTACTGCTGGTTTTTTTAACTGCATAGCCGCTCCCCAATAGAAGGACAAAGTCAACCAACGTTTCAAAGGTGCCGCCGACTGGTCTGTCTGAAGCATTTGTTTTTTTTTTGTCTTCTTGGTTCAAGGTCGGTCTATGCTTTACTTAGAAGGGGGGGGTCTACGAGTAGACGCTCCCAACTTTGAATTTTCTTTTCGCTTTCCCTTCTGCCTCTTCCTTCCTTGCCGGAAAGGGCTTGGGCGTTCGGAAGGAAGACAAAAAATAAGGGAAAAGCACGGAAAACCAAATATGGGAGGCTGTGTCCGGCTCAACCTTCCCGAATTCCGTCCGAAATTGCGCCATGTCAGTCGGTCCCGTTCTGCAAAACGCTTCACCAAATGTCGGAGGCCACAGCAGCAGCAGCAGTGGTAACAACGATCCCGACTACGATGGGGACGACGACGGGAACGGCGACGGCGACGGCGGGAACGACGACTGTCGTCTTCATCACGGGTGCAAACAGCGGCATTGGCTTCGACACGGCCGCCCGCCTCGCAACAGCGCGCGATGCCCGCTACCATGTTGTTCTGGGCGTCCGCTCGCTCGACAAGGGCCGCCAGGCCGTCGCAGACATCCGCGCCCGCATCGCCACCGCCGCCACCGACGCCGCCACCGACGCCGCCGGCACCGCCGCCACAGCCACCCCGCTCACCCTCGTCCAGATCGACGTCCTGGACCCTCCGTCGGTGCGCGCCGCCGCCGCCCGCGTCGCCGCCGAGCTCGGCCGCGTCGACGTCCTGATCAACAACGCCGGCGTCCACCTCATGTCCCCCGCCATCGACCTCGCCACGCGCCTGCGCGACACCTTCGCCACAAACTCGACGGGCCCGGCCATCGTCACCGACGCCTTTGCGCCGTTGCTCATGAAATCGGCCGACCCGCGGCTCCTCTACGTCTCGAGCCTCCTCGGCTCCATCGGCGAGCCGCGGTCGTGGGCTTTTGGCGGTGACGGTCTGCCGTACCGAATGAGCAAAGCCGCGCTGAATATGCTCACCGCGTACCACCACCGCGAGTTTGCGGACTGGGGTTGCAAGGTCTGGGCGATCAGCCCCGGATACGTGCTCACGAACTTGGGCGGGGAGGAGGGCCGCGCGATGGCGATTGCCAAAGGCGCCGCGAGCTCCGAGACGAGCGCTGCTTTCATCGAGAGCGTCATCCAAGGCAAGAGGGACGCCGACGCAGGAAAGTTTATTCACAAAGATGGGGTGAACGCGTGGTGAAATAGCACAATTAAAGAGATCGTTGTGTTTGAGCTCATTGCAAGCCTTCGGCGAAAATGGCGAAAGATTTGCAGTTCGACGAGTCCTGGCTGGGGCGGCGACAGTGCCGGCGGCCGAACTCGCTCGTGCGCACCATATTTTTCCGGGTTTTTATTATGATCCTCGGAGTCGTTCGTTTCGTTGACACGATCGTAAGCTCGTTGTTCGACTCTTTTGCTGGATGGATCAGACGCTCCGTCGCATTCAGGGACAACCCCTCCCTCCTCTGCGTATGCTCATTGTACGTCGTCGTCCGACCTCGCTCGACGACTCCGCCGCCTTGTCGCCCGCTGTCGCCGTTCCCGCGCGCTGCAACCGAATGGCCCTTGGTCCCCGTTATATCGTTCTGGTTGTTTGCAGCTGTTGCCCTTTGCTGGCTGATTTGACCGACAAGCGGCATCGGAATGACGAAAAAGGAAGGGGCATACACCCATGCCTCGAATTGGGGCGAACGGCATAAAATGCATGATAAAGAGGGGCGGAAAAAGAGATCGGCATCACGGGAGGCGCGGGCAGGTTGTGAGCTGCTCTGCTGCGGCCGGCTGGTGCTGGTGTTGGTGCAGAGACGGGTGGTATCGATTTTTGTGCGGCCCGCCGCGTGCTGCCGCCCCTTTCCAGACTGAGGCGGCAGCAGTAGCATAAGATGGAAGAGCCGTTGCAAGTGCGTGTGAAAGGGACAGAGAGAGAGAGAGAGAGAGAGAGAGAGAGAGAGAGAGAGAGGAAAGGTTAACATCGAACTCCCGCTCCAACCCAACCAACAAAAGGTCGCAACTAATCTCACACACACACATACACACACTCACACACTCACACACGCGAATGCATCTCTCCGTCGCCGTCGTCGTCGCCGCCCTCGCCACTCTCGCCGCCGTGCTGGCCTTGGCCCCGAGCCACACCGCCGCATCCCCGGCACCAAGGCGAGCCGCCGTAATGGCCGCAGCCGTCCCAGCCGCCGTCACCGACGACAACAATGTGACAGATCCAGCTGCCCCTGCTGCAGCTGTAGCCGCCGCCGCCGGGCCTTTGCCCAACTGCGCGCCAAATGTGGTTCGTCTTGTTCAAGGCATCAACGCCCACATCGCCCTCCAGCAGCAAGAACTCGCCGCCGTCGCCGCGCTCCAAAAAGTCCTCAACGTCGCCGCCGTCGACCCGGCGGCGTTCGCGCAGGCCAAGGCAAACCTGCTGACCGTGTTCAACTCTGCCGTGATTGTGCGGATGAACAATCAGAACCTTGTGCCGGCCGACAACGCGGCGGTCACCGGGCTGGCCATGCTCGCTCAGACCCAGGCGGCTGTATTGGCGTTGGCGACGGGCTTGACGGGGACGCCTGCGACGGATTTGCCGAATTTGGTCATGCTGCAGATGAAGTTTTCGGGCGGGATTACGAGGAACCAGGCGACCCTTGCGGCGGTGAGTTGGGCTGCTGTTGGTTGTTGTTGTTCTCCGGCGATGTCGTCTCACTCACGACACAAAATATTCACAATGAACAGGCCATGAGCGCGTGCACGCTGGTCAACAACGCGCAGCCGCAGTGCTCGCCGCAGGTGATGGCGCTCGCGCAGGGCATCTTGAACAACATTGCGATCCAGAACCAGGAGCTGCAGCTGGTGGGGCAGGTGCAGACAGTGCTGCAGGCGACCAATCCGGTGGACGCCAACGCGTTCCAGGCGGCGCGGGCGGCGCTGCTGGCCAAGGTGCAGGAGGGCGTGGTCCTGCGCATGAACAACCAGAACTTGGCGCCTGCGGGCAACGGCGCCGTCGCGGGGCTGGCGACGGTGAGTAGTGTGTGGGTTGACTCTGAGAGAGAGAATAGTAGAGTAGCGTAGAGTAGAGTAGAGTATCGGGTGGCCGTGTGCGCCGTCTCCTCGCTCGCTCTCTCTTCTCTAGCTCTCCGGCCTCTCTGTCTCTGCTTCCTGCCTTGCATAGCCGGGGGGCTGAGACGTTGTCCGTCCTGGGACGCATGAGAAGCTGACACGTCAGTGCGCTGTCCCTTCGCACTTTGAACCAAACCAAACCATCCCAAACCAAACTAAACCAAACCAACACACACACACACACACACACACACACGCCACGCGAGCAGGTCGCCATGGCGCAGGCCGCCGAGCTCGCGCTCGTGCAGGGCCTGACGGGCCTGCCGGCCACCGACCTGCCCAACGTCGCCACCCTGCAGATGGACTTTAACAACGGCATCGTGCAGAACGAGAAGAACCTGATGGCGGTAAGGCCGTATAATAATTCGTGTCATAATGATCATGATGGTGGCTCGCTCGCCTTCTCTCCCAATCACCACCACAACAACCAACAATCCCAAAAAGGCGGTCAGCGGCTGCTCCATCAACACCATGCTCGCGCTGCCGCCCTGCACCCCAAACGTCGTGTCCCTTGGAAATGGCATTGTCGCCAATATCGCCGTCCAAAACCAAGAACTCGCCGCACTCGCCGCCCTCACGACCGCCGTCAACGCCGGCGACCAAGCGGCCACCGCCACGGCGAAAGCCGCTCTCCTCGCGGCCATCAACAACGGAATCGCGATCCGGACCGCGAACCAGGCGTTGGCCGTCGGGAACGGAGCCGCGCCGGGTTTGGCGATTGTCGCGAACGCGCAGCTCGCGGAGCAGGAGCTGGCCATGGGGGTCACGGGCGTCGCGGCGACAGACGCGACCGCGCTGGCCATGCTGCAGATGGACTTTACGAATGGCATCGCGCAGAACAGCGCAAACTTGAACGCCGCGCTGGCGCAGTGCTCCGTGTCGACGTGAATGAGATGGGGAGGGAGGGAGACAGATTGATGGAAGGAAGAGGCTCCTCGGGCGGGTTGCTTGCGTTTTACAAATACTTTGTTTGGCTTCTCCCTTTTTTTGCCCGAGACTCTTTCCCGTTTCACGATTTCGACCTACCTTTTTTTGTTCTAAGTCTTTACATTTCATCACTCCTACAAGGCGCTCTAAGGCCTCTGTACCCAGTCAGTCGTGCCGCCCCGCTTTCCCTCAATAATTCCTTGTGCCTCTATTTGCCTTCACCCTTTGTGCACTTTTCATCCTCGTCTACTCCCCAGCCTCTGTTAATATTTTCCCAACAGTCATACCTTTAGTAAGTTCACCTGCTTCAACCTATCCCATCCGTTATTTGTCCAAGCTCCCGGTGCGGGCCATCATAAAGGAAAGGGACTAAACCATCTTCGATGTGTCGAGCTGTGAGTGCAAGGTGATGGAGAGAAAGCAAGGCAAAAAATCTCGAGCGAGCAAGCGAGACACTCGTAGAACGTGGGAGATTCAGACAGACCATAATCATCAAACGCCCCGCAACTGGCGACTACAGCATCGTCTCGCACGTCTGGGGCGACACCAGTCTGGTGAGGGAGCTGAATGGGCATCCTGGATCTGGTCGCGCGTGTCACTATGGACCACATTCGAAAGGCGACGGTGGCCTGCCACGCCACCAAAAAATGAACGACAGCCTGTGTAGCTCGATATTGGGGAACATTAAAGGCACCGAGCAACAGGGGAGGCGAACGCAAAGCATCGCTCTGCGTAGAGGAATGTATCGCAGAGTACGTGTCTGCGCTCCGCGCGTGGTTCAGCGACGCTCGGATTACGGTCTTTAATCCTTTGGATCCCGTAAAAGATTAAGCGAAGCTCTTTCGATGTTTATCAACCAACAAATGTACTTTAGTCGCGAATGCCACCTACTTCATTCCACTTATGATTATTCTTATTCTCTCCACAACCGCCTGCTGCTACAAAACCAGATATCCAGTTTGGGTACAAAGGTTTTGCGTGGCTTATATTAGAATTGATCAACAAGTCTGATTGATTCTTATTGATTATGTATGGGAACAATTCCTTTACTTTGGGGCTCTATCCTTAGCAAACAATCCTTTAAATGAACTATTGTTTCCCAATTTTTTTTCTGTCAAGTCTTGTTTAGTCTTAGATGTAATTATATCCAAGGTTTGACTCCATGCTTGAAATTTGAATAGCTCTCGAAGTTTGCAAAGGATACGTCTAAAAAAAATCTCTAAGCTCTACCAGATATTCTCTTTTTGTGATTACCCAGATAAGATTTCTCTTCTTTTTGTGTTCCATTAAATTTAGATTGCCAAATTTTAAAAAGTTTAAGATCATCTGGAGTATTACGAATATTCCCTTAAGTGAACATCCAAACTTATTGTTTTCGGTACGAATTATGTAACTAAAACTTCCATCTCTATCTGTAAATCCAACAAGAAACCAAGGGCTACTGTTGCGCACTGCAATCAACTCCGAGCCGGCCATCTGAGATGCGCTGCTCTTGTAGTGGACCCGATTATCAACCGGGGCTACGACGGTGAGGACGAGGTCAGCGCTGCAGCCACACTTGCGAGTGAAACGGCAGCGCGGGCTTTTCTGACGGGAATTGGTGAAGATGGAACGAGAGAGAGAGAGAGAGAGTGAGGCACTGGCCTAACGAACAAGCCTTCAAGCTATCGAGACAAGCGGCCAAATTTACTGTCGAAGCCAAACAAACAATGGCCGAATTCCGAAGTTTCTCCAGAACTGTTGTTCTGGACAGAGTTGCCTTGTCATGGAAACATCAGGTCGGACTATCCAGATTTTTTGACAAGGACGCTCGGGGAGCAGACAAGGAGATGGGCGATGCTGCCCTCGCCGCCCTCGGCCATTCCGTCCTCACGTACCTCGCAGGGTCCGACCGCTTCCGCCTCGCCACCCTCCTGCGCCACGAACGCCACCAGGCCCTCGCGCTCTACTCGATCCCCTCCGCGACCCTGGTCACCGCATCGCAGCGCGGCCGCGTGGACCTCCTCGACTTCCGCCTCCGCACCGCCACGACCGCCATCGGCTCCGTCCCACCGATCGACTCGCTCTTCTGGATCCTCAAATCCCGCACAACACCATCGCCCGATCGCCGCCCTACCTCGCCGGCGCGGATCGAGTGGTGGGATCTCGCGCTCGGGTTTGAAGACAACGTCAGCTACTCGCGGATCGTGGTCGCCGCGCTGCACGGCGCGGCCAAGGGCAACCACGTGGGAGTCCTCGAGTGGTGGACGACGTCTCGCGCGTCTCAAACGCTTCTCCTTCACGCCGAGGTCAACATCGGGCACGTTGCCGGCGCGGCGCTGATGGGCGGCGGGCTGGAGGTGCTGAAGTGGTGCAAGTCGCGCGGGTGGGACCCGCGGACGGCCGAGTACTGGCCGCTGCGGATGGCGGCGACGTTTGACCGCGCGGAGGCGCTTGCGTGGGTGGAAGCGGAGGCCGGGGGTGAGGGGAGCGAAGTTGCGCGGCAGATCCTCGGGTTTGATTATAGCGACGACGAGCTGCAGCTGGCGCAACTGCGCCGGCGGGTGGCGGCGGGGGCTGCAAGCGGGCCGCCGAGCGTGGACGTGTTTGGGATGCTGCAGCAGATCATCGAGTCAAAGTTCGACCGCTCCGCACCGGGGTCGACTTTTGCGGCGGCGGACGGGCCGGCGGCGCGGCCGGACCTGCGCGAGGCGGCGAAACACGCGGCGGTGAACTGCCAGATCTCTGTGCTAGACTGGATCCGGAGCGAAAGCGGCGGCGACTTTGACGTTGGTTCCGTAGTCTCTGCTGCAACCGAGAGCGGGCACGTCGCAGTCCTGAACTGGTGGAAGTCGCGCTACCCGTGGGATCCGTTCCGGCCGCCGCGCAACTCGATCTGGACGGCGTGCTTCCGCGGCCACGTCGGCGCGCTGCAGTTCTGGTGGGACGTTTGCGCGGCGAACTCGGACGTGTGGCAAGACGCGTCGCTGGAGGCCGCGGCCAAGGCCGGGTTCGGTCCGGTGTTTGAGTGGTGGGCCACGCGCTTCCCTGAGCCGCCGAACGCGGCGCGGTCGTCGATCCTTGTTCGAAAGGCGGTGGAAGGCGAGCACGTGGACCTTCTGCACTGGTTCCAGGCGAGCGGGTACGTGCAGCCGCTCGAGTGCCCCGTCAGCGTCGCGGCGAGCGCGCCAACGGTTTTCTCGTGGTGGACGCGGAGCGGCCTGCCGCTCACCAACGACATCGCTGACGGGTTCGCTTTTGTGAAGCGTCACGCGCTGAATCGGGAGGTGATGGACTGGCTGTTGAGCACGCGCGACGCGGACGGCGAGGGCTCCTGGGCTTGCATACCCACAGAGGATGATTGGCCTGCGCTAGATCTGATCGAGCTCGCTGCAAGTATCGAATCGAACTGCCTGTCACCAAGTGCGTGGCGCGAGGAGATCCTCGACGGTCTGGATTGGTGGCTGGAGCGCGGAAGCGTGCTGGGAGGTGGCCGGATCGCAGAGGTCCATTCGCGCCGGTTGGTGGAGGAGTGCCTGCCGTTTCTGGAATGGCTGGTGGCCCGGAACCTGGGCATCCCCGTTTTTGCAGACAACGCGCCTGAGGATATTCGATCGAAACGGTGGTGGGAGGAGGCGCGGCGTCGTTTGCCGGCCAGCCGTTTTGTTGATATCGTCGACGAGAGTTCTGAAAGCAAAGTAGGAAATATATGATCTGTTCAAAGGTGGACATCCATTTTTTGACTTCATGGTATTCTGGATTGCTGTTTGGAGCAGCAAGAGCCGACCTCATCGCTGGACCTTCTTTTGACCTTTCCTCTGGGAAAGAGGAAAGGCCAAGCGAGCGAATTATTGACGATACGAGTGGCCATTGGGGCTAGGCTATCGCGGCGCAGTGACGCAATCCAGTCGCGAGAGGTGAATGCGTGGCTTGACAGTGGAAAACACAATAACCACGGGGCAAACGGAACGCGGCCAAGCAGTGATGGTTCTGGAGGCCTTTCTCCCCCCCTCTCTCTCTCTCTGTCTCTCTCTCTCTCTCTCTCTCTCTCTCTCTCTGTCCCTCTCTCTGCGCTTGCCTCGCAACCCGCAAACTGGTTGTCCGTCCTTTCCTTTTTGAAAAGAAGGAAAACATGCGTCCCCGTGGCTCTGCCACTTGACCCTCTCAATTTGGGTGAGAAATTCTTACACTCTTTCACCCCGTCGATCCATCCGAGCAGACAGCAAAGCAGACAACAAGGAGAGGAGATAGACCAGGAGACAGACCGCCTCGCTCGTCCCAACCGCATCTCTGGCGCCCTGCGCCACAGGGGAAGGAAGACACAGCCACAGAAATCATGCGCAGTCGCTGTTGGCTGTCTTCGCGCGAAGCTGCCAACAGCAACGACAACAACAACCAGCACAAGTCACCCGCCCGCTCGCCCGCCGCCGCCGCTGCCGCCACCCGCTGCCCGAGCCCGCCGACCTTCGATACATATACATAAATAGCCAACCACTCTCCCGCTTTGCTGCAACGCCAGGCATCTCACCCCGTAAGCCCCCTTCCTCCCCCCCCGGTCACACACATACCCAAGTCACCAGATGATCTACGTCTCAGCAGCAGCAGCAGCAGCAGTAGTAGCAGCAGCGCCCACCGTCTTATTCTGGCTTTACATCAGCCTGCTGTGCGTCGCGAGGTCCACTGCCGCAGTAAGTTGGGCACCACCCCGTGTCCCATCTCGAATTCGTCCTGGATAGGCGGCTCTAATCCCCCACTCCCATCACTGCCCTCCCCCCTTTTCACCCACCGATTCCCCCTCCCCTCCCCCTCCCCCTCAATCGCAGCCCGCCTCCGCAACGCAAGTGGACATTTACTCGGAGCAGGGCATCACCGAGTGCCAGTTCGAACTCATCGTAAAGATCACCAGCGTCTTTGAAAATAGCTCGCCAAAGTACGTGAAAACGCCTGCCAACACCGCCATGAAACAGGATCTGACCTCCACCTCCTTTCACTCTTGGCTCCAGACTCAACTACGCGTCCTGCGGCAACCACAACGACGACCACGGCCTCTCGTGCGGCATCATTCAGTTCACAACGCGGACCGGCAGCGTCCGCGACGTCATCGTCCGCTACCTCACGGGCACCACGCAGAAATCCCCTCCCCTCGCCAGCTTCGTCCCCGCGCTGACAACGCTCGCAACCGCCGACTCCGCCAGCGAAGACGGCCTCACGGGTTTCTGCTCCGCGTGGCAGGACGCGGCGTTGCACGACGCCTCGGCGTTCGAGCCCGCGCAAAAGTACGTCGCGGTCAGCCGGTACTTTGCGCCGAACGCCAAGCTGATCAAGACCGTCGGGATCCAGACGGCGCTCGGGGTCGCGATCGTGTTTGACACGGTGGTGCAGCTGGGGCCGATCAGCATGGCGACGTTGGCGGAGCGGGCCAAGCCGTGGGTGAACGGGGGCGGGTCGACCGAGGAGGCGTTCCTGCGGCGGCTGCTGGCGGCGAGGCGGGAGATGACGCTGGGGATGCCGGCGCCGTATCAGGTGACGGTGTACCGGGTGAACGCGTACGAGCACATTTTGAATATGAACAATACGGGGTTCAAGGACAATGCGGTCGAGACGTTGAACAACGACGGGAAGCCGGTCGCCATAGATGTGAAGAACGACGGGTGCAGCTCGGTGCCGCCGGCTTTTCAAGTCGTTCCGTTGAGGTGGAGGTGACGACGCTTTTCCGCTTGCTTTGGTGTGTTTTTTGGGTCTTTGAGAGAATCTTCCAAGTGGAGTTTGGCGTACTTTTTGGTTTCGCTTTGTTGGCAACTTGCTTTTGCTGTGAATACATGTTTCGGCTACTCAACATTTATTATTTCATTGTTTCATGCGAGGAGTTTATTTCAATGATGCATTCACATAACAGGTAGGCACATACGCAGAGCAAGCTCCCGCTACAATGTGATAATCTTGGCCCACGACTGCTGGCTTGTTCGTTCACGTAGTGTTTATTTGTTTATTTATAGCTGCAGGTCAACGCACGCACAAGCTCATGTGTGCCGTCAGTGGTAATATTTCAAAATTTTTTCTTTTCTTTCTTTTCTTTTTCTTCTGTTTGTGTGTGTCTTTCCTTCCCGCTTCTAGCCGAATCGGGCATTATTGCGTTAGACAGACAGTGCACCCGCCGACAGGCAGACAGACTGAGAGACAGACTTTGGTAGGGTTCTGACGCGAGAGAGAGAACAAGAGAGAGAGAGAGAGAGAGAGAGAGAGTGTGTGTGTGTGTGTGTGAGTGAGTGAGAGAGCGAGGGAGACAGACAGACAGATCCACAAGCACAAGCTCCATATGCCAACGGATCAACAAAACCCTCTCTCTCGCTGTCTCTGCCTCTGTCCCTGTCCCTCACGCTCTAACCCCGCACCTGACGCCGCGCGACGCCCTCCTTGCCCATCGCCCTCCGCCACTTCGTCAAACACCGCACACTTCTCCCCCATTACAACCACAACACAGCAGCACGACTCCCCACCCCCGCGGGCTGGCTCGCTCGCTGGCTGGCTGGCTGGTCTTACCTTTCCCCCCCCACATTGTTGGTTGCTCGATCGATGACGATGGCGCTGCTCTTGTTGCCTCGAGGTGAGGATGACTCGGATGCACGCTCCACTCGTCGTGGCTCATCCCCCTCACCCTACCTCTTCTTGCCTTGTGTTGCATGGACACCCCCCCACCATCCCCACATCAACCGATTTATCGCAGATTCCCCTGCGATCGCCTGCAAAGCCGAGTACCACATCTCCTGCTACGCCGATCTAGTGGGCCCAGCCTTCCTTCGGCCCGGTGAGTGTCTTGATTATCGACCCTCCCGTCTTGCTGACTCGATTTACAAACGTCCCCACAGTGGAAGTCTTCACCGCAATCAACGGTTTAATCGCGTTGGTCGGCGTGTACGTGTCAACTCTGATTGTCTTGCAGGAGCTGCGGGATCGACGGCAACAGCATGGCGACCGGCAGTGCAAACCGCTCTCTTCCACGGCCATCACCGTCGTGCTGGCCATGGGCCTGGCGATCGCCAATGCCCTGTCTCTCCTGTTTCTGCGGCTCAAAGACGCCCTCTTCTTCGAGTATGTTTCACAGCACTCTTGAATTATTGTACCAGGCACACTCAAGCGCTAAACGCCTCCCATATCCTTTTCGCTTGAACAACTAGAACCTTCCAAGCCGCCGGCATCCTCCTCGTTGGCCTGGCCATCACCTTCCTAATGCACTCCTTCATCACGCCGCTGCTGAGCCACGTGCCAGACCTGCGCCCCTTCATGCCGCTGCTCTACGTGATTCCGCTGCTCCCGCTCCTGGACGCGGTGACGCTGGTGTGGCTGGGGATGCTGGAGCGGCGGATCGACCTCGAGACGGACGCGGGCGCGCTGGCGGGCCTGCAGTCGCAGCACGACGTGGCCAGCTGGATCGACGGTGCCGGCGGCGCTGCGTACTGCATCGCGTTCATGGTGTTCATGGTCGCTGCGTGGCGCGCGTTCTCGCGCGCGCTGAGGGCTACGATCGGGCCGTCCCTGCTCGCGCTGAACCGCGAGAGGGTGTCGCGGATCGAGATGGGCCCTGCCGGCGGCGACGGCGGCGGCGGCGGCGGCGGCGGCACGGGTCTCACCCCGGGGCGGACGGTAGCGTCGGCAGGGCCACCAGCGCCGTCGATCCTCTCCACGTCAACAGCGGCATCGACGGCATCATCGGCGCTCGGGCTGCTCGGCGGCGGGGCATGGAAAAAGCCAGAGCAACCACCGCCAGCCGTGCCGAGCCTTCTTCCCGGGACGCTGTACACGCCAGCGGCTCCGCTCCAACAGCTGGACGGCACGCCGCCGCCGTCGCCGTCGCAGCAACAACTCCTCTACGGGCAGCAGCAGTACTACTCGCACCACAGCCAGCAAGCTCTCCCCAGCCCGCACCCGTTCGCGAATCCCGGGGCGGGGACGAACCCGTACCAGCAGCTGAACGGGTTCTACCAGCAGCAGCAGCAGCAACAGGTGCAGGTGCAGATGCAGATGCAGCTCCTCCAGCAACAACAGCTCCTACAGCAGCAGCAGAAGCGCGCGTCGAACCCTTATCGTGGGCCGTACGACGCTCGTACGCTGGCGCCGCCGGACACGTCGCTGCACCGCGGCGGAGGTGGCAGCATCGGCAGCGGCGGCGGCTCGCCGACGTCGGGGCCTCCGTCCTCGGCAACGGCGTTCTTCTCGGGCTCGAGCGCCGGCGTCGCGTTCCCGGGGACAGCCACACTTCACTCGACCGGGACACGGCCGCGCGCGACATCCGAGGCGCCGTCAATGCCGGGGACCGCCGGGTCGCTGGGCAGGGGCGGCGGCGGCGATCGGAGCGAGCTGGAAGCCGTGGAGCGCGAGATCCGGGTCGGGTCGGTGCGGGCGGTGCGGCTCCTTTTGCGGTGGCTGCTGATCTGTTTCTCGTTGGCGGTGGCGGTGGTGCTGGGGACCAAGGCGGTCGGGACGGCGGTGACAAGCCCGGAGGCGGCGTTTGGTGTGTGGGTGCTGGGGAACTTGGTGCAAAAGTGAGTATTTCTGTTCGCTTTCCCTTCTATTCTTCCACCTGTGTGCGTGCAACCGTGTGTCGATTCTTTCCTTTTGTTTTTGAGCTTTCACTGCGTTGCCCAGCTAAACAGTTTTTCATTCACCTCCCCCATGCGAACGACTAAAAAAACCCCCCACCGCAACCATTCCTGCACTACCTTGTAGTCTCTGCGTCGCCATGGGTCTCGTCTTGACGTTCTACGTGCAGTACCGGAGATACGCACTCGAAAAGAGCTGAAGAGCCCCCAGGCCGTCAGCAAGACGTTGTTTCGCTCCCCCGACGATGCTACCGTCCACTTCCTCGCCGCTCACGTGTTCTTTAATCCGCCCAACCTTTAATCTAGACGATTTTTTTTTTCCTCTCTCCCCCCTTTCGCTCTGTAGGGGGGCAAAGGATTCTCTGTTTCCTGTTTTTCTCTGCCGCAGACGTTTTCGACCAACTTCTTCGCGCGTTCCCCCCCTTTTTTTTGATATCATAGATTCGTTGTTTTTTTTTTCTTTTTCAGACACAGAACGAAAGCGCGCAATTTGCAGTCTTGGTCGTCCTGCGCGAGTTTTATGGAGGGCATTCGAATTGAGGGGGGAGATTTAGGAAGGTGTATCTTTGTTGCTTTGCTTTGCTTTCCTTTGCTTTGCCTTGCTTTGCCTGTGTATGTATCGCGTCTCGACTCTTCCATTTTCCTCCTTCCTGGTAGTCCAAGAAGCGCCCCCACACATTCCGAGTTTATTTTTGCGTTGTCGAGGGGAAGAAGGAAACAAGTTTTTCATACGGCGCCGGAATTTTTTTTTTTTTTAACAGCTTTCCGTTGAACCAAACAAGAAAAAGCACGCGACGCACACATCTCTGCGAGGAAGCAAGGGGCCAATGCTTTCATTGTCGTTGTTCCGATTTTGGCGGAAGGGCTACTTTTTGTATCCATGAAGGGTGTGCGATGACAAATTGTCGAGAAAGAAAGCGGTTTAGGACCAACATTTAGATTGGTACTATTTATTGGACGCTCACACTCACGCACGCAAGTAACGTTGATGCTGAGCCACTCGAATCTCAGCAACAGGCATCTGCCCACCGGGTCGTAAGCGCGGCCGGGCAAGGAGCGAAACAAACGCGCCGAGTCGTTACGACGCATTGAAAAGTATATCATGCCCGCGTGAACGACTCAAGAGAATGTCAGGGTGCGGGTGCAAAACTTAGGGAGGTGTCTGTTTAGCGGCGCTCCAGAGCAGATGCGTGATTATGATCAAGCCCTGGTCGCCGTGATGATTCCGCTCTGCCTCACGGTCTGCCATTTATTGAATTAAACACACACACACACACTCACGCAATACAATAAGTGCACCCCTGTTGTCAAATTCTGGTGGAGTTCCACCCATCTAATCACCACCACACCCATTTCTACTTTTTCCGTCCACCACCGCTCGCCGGCTTGGCCTCTTTCTTTGCCGCTGGACCCGCGGCCGCCGGTTTGGCCGCCGGCTTCGCCGCCCTCGCGGATTGAGTGCTGCCAACCGCACCCTTCCCACCAGCCGTCTTCACGCTCCCCGAGCCCGTCGACTTCTTCCTCGCGCACCCCGCCGCGCGGCGGAACAGCCCTCCTCCATCGCGCCTAATGAGCTCGCACGCGTCCGGCGGGATATGATTCTTGACCAGCACCTCCTTGTTCAAGTTTGCCCAGGTGTTTGTCATGCCTGACGAGCCCAGCGTGTGCTTGCCCATGTCGACGTGCCCGTCGTCGTGGAACCCGGGGATCTTGTCAGTGTTTATCTTGAGGACGCCGGCATTGTCGCCGTGCCTGTTGATCTGTCGGGCGCGCTTCTCGTCCTTGGTGGTGGAGATGTACTGCGAGTCGGTCAAGCCGTTGGTGTGGTCGGAGGGAGAGCGGTGGGTGGAGCCGGGGTTTTTGGCGTTCAGGCCCTGGGTACGCCAGGTCTGGGCTTCTTTGGAGTTGATGGCACGGTAGAGGTTGCCGGGGGCAGGGCTGGGGCGAGCGAGGACGGAGGGGAGGTGAAGGAGGAGGAGGGCGAGGAGGGAGGCCGTGGAGAGGAGGAGGAGGATGGAGGAGCGCATTGTAGAAGGATGTATGTCGTCAGAGGCGGGACGTCGGCTTAGGTCGTTTTATAGTTTGATTGGAAGAGCCGCTCACGCAAGCGTTGAGAGAGACGTCCCCACAGAGGATATTGATGCAGCAGGAGTTGAAGGAATGGGGAGGGCGCGCCGCATTCGAACGAGCCATGGCTGAGCCAGGGCTGCTGTTGGAGTTGGTGTTTTCTTGTGGTACGGAAGCAAACTGTCTGTGCGCGAGTCCGTCCGAACAAGCGGGCTGCGCCCGAGAAATCAAGGTGCCGCCGCTTCCGAGTCCGCCTCCGGGCACCGCGGCGTGTTTTTGCTTTTCCCTTACTCCTCCGCTTCTTTTCAATGTATGTTTTCCGCAAAGCTCCTCCATCTGTGTTAATATGTGTGTGAGTATGTGTGTGAGTGTGTGTGTGTGTGTGTTAGTTTGTGTTTGTGGCTGCCTCAGCCCTCTCTTTCCGGCGGACGGTTCCGGGGTGTGGAAGCGAATGGTTTCTGACTTCAAGTGTGGGCGGGCAAGTTCCTGTTTTCGAGATCGCACCCGAGACTGCACGTTCCCTTCCCATTAGGCTCTCATCCCATTATCTTCCGCCCTGCTGCTGCGAGGGGTCGCACGCCCATCTTTCGCAGAAATCGCGTGGTGGTGCTTCCGCATTGGTTCCGCAGTCTGCTTGCGAATTTTCGTCTTCATCCTTCGCATACGCTTGATTTCGGCCCGCGGCCGCTTCCGTCGCTCTGGTAAGGGCGGCGGAAGCAGTCTAGATGGGGATCGTCGTATTGTTTTGCTTTTCACAGGCGTTGCCGAAAGTTTCGCTCAGCTGCTGTAAGAGCGGGCAAATGATTGTTTAAGGGTGGTGCGATCGCGCCTAAACGGGGCTGACAAAATGCGAGGGCGAAGGTAACCAAGTATCGTGTCACAAAAACACGGCGGCCCGTACGCGTGATCCCGCCTCATTCCTCGCTTCTCACATCCTCCTCTGGGTCAGCATGACACAATTCGATGCGGCGTGTTACAGCGACTGAGGCCAAACCAAAGCTGCAGGAGCTTTCCTTCAAGTCCGAACGCTGCCATAGTTGCTGTGCAGTTATTTTTGCACAACCGGTGCGTCTCGGAGCGAGTTAACACTTCACGGATCACCAAGATATCGCAGACTCCTGCGCTGATTCACCAAAGTGAAAGCTATTGCCACCGCTCGCGAGCTCTCGATCGGTCTGCGCTGTTGATGCTGCAAATCATATTTTTAGCCTGCGTGAGCTGATAGACCCTCCGCCGATGCATATGGCCGCTTCGATTGATCTGGTTTCGTTTGTTTGTTCTTTGGTCGGTACTTGCCAATAATGTGCTTGACTCCGTCCTGCGAAGCAATTTTTTTGTGATTGTCTCCATGCACCGGTACCTCTAACTCCTGTATAGGTGCAAGACAGGTCGGAGATCGAAGTCGGAGAACAAACAAGCAGAAACAAACAGACACGAAATTCAGAAACCTCCTCCTTATTCTCGTGCGTGCAAATTCGGAGAGTTGGCTTTGTTGATAAACCCTCTGCGGCGTGCTTAGCGCTTCACTTGGAACTCCAGGACGCCAAGGTTCTTCAGGGGAAAGTGACAGCTACGTCGCCAGCTCACCATATCAGGCGCAAACCAGTCCTACAGGCAGATGCGGATAAGGGGCAATTAAGAGTTGCAAAGCACTTCTCCGCGTATGAAGAGCAATTCCAGCGTTCATGGCTTAGAACATAAGAGATGAGATATGCTTGGATTCTCGTTCTGGACTGAAGGACGTGTAGGCCAACATGAACAAAGAGGGATATCAATAATTCGAGAATTAAGAAGTTTTCTTCAAAATTAAGAAATTCACTGCCAATGCCTCATCGCTTCAGCGACTCCAGCCTCGACCTTCGGTCACTACAGTAACCTCAACAGGCTTCCGCTAAATGGGATTAGCCTGCAATAGCCAAGGGCTTTCTAGAAAGGGGCGAGCGGACATCTTGGATGCTCCGATAACGCTGAAACCGGTCGGCCGCTTCCTTGGTGTCGGGGAAGATTTCCGCTTCTTCGTTCATTCCGAATGGGAATGTGGGCTTCATGGATCTTCCGCTTTCCTTCTTCCTCGTATATGGCGGGCGCACCTCCCCACATTTTCTTGTTTTTTTTCCTCTCTATCACGAACGATGTTCCGCACAATCCCTCTCATCTGACTCGTGTTCTGTTTAGTTCTTCCTGTAAGGTACAATTTATTGGGCACACACACACACACACACTCACGCAATACAATATGTGCACCCCCGTTGTCAAATTCTGCCTGGAGTTTCACCAATCGAATCGCCACCAAACCCATTTTTACTTTTTCGGTACTATTATTGATCCCGCACACGCACACGCACACGCAAACGCAAACACACACACACACACAAACGCAAATACACACCACAAACACACACACCCCACAAACACACACACACGAAAACACAATCACATTTTCTCTCCCCAACTACATGTCGATGGTCCCAAAAAAAAAAATCGCTGGTCCCATTGCACTTCCTCTTTCAAATTCCGCACCCGGTCCTACTTCTTCGTTCCATCACCACTCACCGGCTCGGCGGCTTTCGCCACCGGAGCCACCGTCGCCGCCGGTTTGGTCGAAGCTGGAGGTATGGCAGATGCCAAACTTTTTTTTTTTTTTTTTTTTTTTTTCCTTGCACAAGGTGGTTTTTTGGTTTTTTTTGAAAGCGCACCAAATTGAAATTGAAACTTTCTGAACTAAGCAGGAAAGTGGGAGAGGGAGTGGGGTAAGGAAGGATTCCATGCCACCTTCCGCCCTATCTTCTCCTCGTCAACAGAACACCAGCCGAACCACCTCGAGCTCCCCTCCACCCTCCACCCCTCCACCATATCGTCACCGGCCCTGTCACTGTTGTTGCCGCTGCTGCGGTCTCTGCTGCCCGATTCTGATCGGTATGGGCCTGATAATTTCGTGCGTTGGCCCGTTCTGGGCCGGTCGCTGCGCCGGTCGCTGCGGGGAGTTCGGGCGGACGAACGGGGGGGCGGGGCCGTTGACGCGCGGCGGGACTTCGTCGGTGACGAGGTGGGCTGGCGGTTGGTGCTGCTGTCGGCGCGGGGGCGGCTTTGGGGAGGGTGGGGCTGGAAAAGCGGGAGGGGGGACGGATTTCCAGATTGAATTAGGACAAGCAAGCGAGTCCGCAAAGTGCGACTTACATGGCGGTCGCCCCTGCGTTCTGCGGATTTTCGAATCCAAGTGTCAAGGAATGGTCACAGTGGCCCGGGCATGAACGGAGGAAGATGTTTTGGGGAAGGGGCGGACCATGGGATCAGCGGATCTTGGATGATCGAAATCAACAAAAGTGGTTAACCTGCGGCGAGCCAAACGGACGATGTATCCAAGGTGACCAGCTTCAGGGTTGGCGGCGGTAGCGGCGCAGGCCATGGCGATCGCGATGGTGGTGTAGGCAAGAAGAGCGATGATCTGACGGCGCATGATCAGGAGGGTATGAAAAGTACAGGGCGAGGCGGTCCCGGTCGGATTGACACTGGTATATATACTGTGTATGTAACAACGGTGGTGCATTGGAGCCGGAAGAAACGGTTTCCATCTTCGGAAACGACTCAGCCCATAAGTGGCCGACAAGCAACGAACAGGGACACAGACATCGCTTCCGAAGACCCCGGCCCGTGCGTGAGCGGAACTCAAAGACAATGACCAGAGGCGCCACACGGTTCCGACGCTTTTTGAAATTTGGCCGCCTCCTCAGAACCTCCCTTTGTCATCGCACAAAACAGCTATCGCGTTAACGTCGAATAAAGCCATTAGGAGGTCTAGAGGGTGGAGAGGTCGTTGCACCGGCACGCGCAATCGCCCCCAGCAACGAGAACCAACTACGCACGGCCTGAACTCTGTGTACCACAATTAAGTTGCAAAATAAGCTTTAGGCAGCCTTCTTTGCCGAAGGAAGAGGTGGAAACAGATTGATCGCGTATGACGGAAATCCGGTGATGCAAGTGTAAGATTCAGACCGGTCCGGAAATGGTCTCGTGGTTCCCACCGCGCGCGACGCGGTCGGGCACGCGCCAAGCCCTGCCTGGACACTCATTTGCCGAGATCCCGTTGGGAAAGTGGGGCTCTGGAGCAAGTAGTGTTGCGATTTGTGTTTGTTGAAATCATGAATATTGAAGTCTACAAACAGTTGTTCACTGGACTTCGGGACAGGTTTCGGACGGCACGGGGCCAAGAAAGAGTAATGTCGCAACCGACAGGAAAAACACTGCTTGTCTCCACCGTGTTTTTCTGAAATCATCCGGAGGCGGGGCCTATCTATTCGTTTCCGTTTTTGGCAAGCTCGGGCGGAGACACAACTGACTGCGCCCGCCCGCGAAAAAGAGAGAGAGAGAGAGAGAGAGAGAGAGAGAGAGAGAGAGAGAGAGAGAGAGAGAGAGAGAGAGAGAGAGAGAACCCAGAAGCGTGCTCAGCCCGAGAATCGAATGCAGCAGCGGTCCCCCGCTTGGTATTAAAACTAGGCCAAACCCTGTCTCTCCTCCTCTGTCTCTCTCACTCTCTCTTTGATCGCTCTCCCTCTTCCTTCCATCCGGCTCGCGTCAGCCCCGCCCTCCCACACACTCGACTCCACAACGATGCTCATGCGCACCCCTTGCACCACTCTCGCCTTCCTCGTCCTCCTGGCCCTCGTCGCATTCACGGCAAGCAACACAGACGCGGCACCGATGTTCGGTCTCGGCGGAGGCAGCGGCGGCGGAAGTAGCGGCTCAGGCGGAGGCTCTGGTGGTGGCCGTAAGTGATCCGTTGGCTCGGAGCGTGACCGCATGCCCGAGGGAATATCTCGACGAGCAACACTACCCCCTCCCGCTCCGGTGCAATCGTTCCGTCTCTTATCGGCGTCTATCTCTCTCTCACCACCGCCCCTCCTTCCGACAGTCCGAGCCAAGATCGGCGGCTACCTCGACAAGATGAACTCTGCGTATGCGTGTATGTAGCAAAGTATCAGTTCGTTTCGTTCACCCCGTCGCTCATCGCCGATTTGCTTTTCCACAACCAATCCCTGCCATTCGCTCCGACGACCGTACTCCACGCCCCCTCCCAGCCATCGGAAAAATCCGTGAGTGATCTTTAGCAAAGAAACGAAAATGTGAAATGTTCTGACACCCGCACGCTTCTGTTTTTGGGGATCCGGCAGCATTTGCCAGCCAGCATCGTGAGACGCGTTGAATTACCATTTTCTTGGTTTCCCCGCCTTCAATGCTGACCCCAGAGCCTCCCCTCCTTCTCTCTCGCGGTCGACACGGGCAAACCAGCAATGGTGGCGAAAGGTACGTACTCATGTCGTTGGCCCTATTTTTTTGTACTTCATCATTGATCTTTCGTTTCCTCGTGCACCACCTTTTCGGGCTTTAAACCCAAAATCAGTCGGCTCCATCGTCGAAAAAATTAACGGATGTAGGTTTCACTGACTGTCTACTTCCTCTGTTCCCTCTTGGAGCACTACCTGTCATTTCATTGACCCCATACTGCATTCTTGTTGCACACCCCTTCAACTAGATGCCGCGAAAATCCGTGAGTCGCGGGGGCGCGGGGCTCGTGCCTCTCTTCCAAAATTCTTCTTCAGAAGACTAACCGTGTTCGACTTATCGTCAATCCACACCTAGCCGGACTGTCACGACGTGAGCAGATGTGATTTAAAATTTCTACTCCGACACATTGCAGAGAGGGAGTTTGCTTTCTAATCTCATGACTCTGTTGTCCGTTGCTCAAATTAGCAAAACCAGATGTAAGTACCACCATCTTCAATTCAATCTTTAGAAACGCATCTTTACAATAATTATCTTGCAGGCCGCCTCCTGAACCCGCCTCGAATACCGCACACAAGAAACGTATCGGGGCGCCCTACTCCCCACGACAACTCCCATCAAGTTTTTCAACACGCATTTTTCCTTTCACTATTACATTTACTTTTGCGATCGTTTGTTCCTGGAATACAAACCATTTTACGTTTTCAATTTCTTGAAAAGCATTGCGCCATGCAGAGCAGCCGGCCCGGCGGAAGTTTGCTTTGGCGGCGGCGGCGGCTGCTGGATAGATTATTCTTTATTTACATTTGGTCAAAATGGAATGAGAAACTCTGTCTGTAGTCCAGCTCGAGACGCATCTTTGAATCCTCTGGTTCCAAGTAGATCTCTGAGATAAAGAAATTGCTTGATCGGCAGTGATTTAGTGAAGATGTCTGCAACCATAATCTCAGTCTCGCAATGACCAACTTGAGTGTAAGTGATCAATTCTTGACTAATCACTTCTTAATCTCAGAATGATTAAACCCTTTGTAATTAAATGGGTGTGTTGAAATAGCGATTGTAGACTTGTTGTCTTGAGAGATACGAATCGCACCTTTGGTGTGAGGTTGACGTTCATTCAAGATATCCCTTCTCCACAATGCTTCTTTGCAAGCTTCAGTGCCACACATATACCCTTTTTGACTGTCTACATTAAGTGATATTTTATCTCACTCATTTT
This sequence comes from Zopfochytrium polystomum, assembly GCA_025765615.1. NCBI lineage: Eukaryota > Fungi > Chytridiomycota > Chytridiomycetes > Chytridiales > Chytridiaceae > Zopfochytrium > Zopfochytrium polystomum. The sequence goes on along the minus strand of JAIVFJ010000004.1, from coordinate 646,395 downwards.
TGGAGCAGCGTGAAGGGGTCTTGCGAAACAGATGCACGCTCAACCATCCGCCAGGTGTGAAACCGAACATGTCACGGGGCCACCCCCACTGTTTTTCACCTTTGTCTGGATCTCTCGGAGCAGCGCCGGCTGACGCACACGCACGCCCACATCGGACCCGCTCCCAGACGCCGCATTTATCGTGATATTTAAATATGTCGTCCTTCTTTGCCACCGAGATCAAGTCCTCCTTGAACGATGACGAAGCCGTCAGGTAGTTTCTTCCCCTCCGCCCGACCATCACCACCACCCACCCACCATCACAGTAGCTTGCACACGAGCAAACATCATCGGTCGTTGCCCAGCAGTGGATCATCTTTCTTGCCCAAAGACGTTACTCCAAACATTCCCCCTAGCCACCCTCACTCCCACTAATTTTTTAATACGTGGATGGCCAAACGACGCACCACGCGAAATCAGCCTGCGCTTCGGCGACCGGCACGCGGTGGTGACGGCCGCAAGCGTGGATCCGCAGTCTCATCAGCTCGTGACCCTGTATGCGTTCATCGACGGTCTTCGCGTCCCACTGTGCGTTCTTGGCAGCGGAAACTTATATGGAAAGGAATACCAGGTCGGCCCCACTTTGCCCTGTGCGCTTGGTGGTTGTGTGTGGAATGAAGTGGTTTTTTTATTTGTCTCTGCATTGCTTTGTCCAATGTCTCGTCCTGTTCCCAGTGCTACCGATCGCCGCTCGACTTGCACATCTCCCCAGGCACCTCGATTCTAGTCATGCTCTTCTCGCACTCGTGAGTAGTTGAAATCCCCCCCCAATCACTTCCACTCGTGAAAATGGCTTATATTTTTTTTTTCAGATCATCGTTGTGAGTATCTTTAAGTGTTCATACACATTGGAGCTCCTTTTTGTGTGTGGGTGCAGGAGCTGCCACTCCCGGGTCCCGATTTTCTCTCGTGCAACTTATTTCTAACTCTCGTTTTCTTGAAGAGGAGGCAGTGTTTACTTGACAGGGCATTACGTCGAATGACAAAGAGGAAACGCGATCAAAGGGCCGAGGTTCTGAAGCTGTCTTCGAGTGGTTAGAAAAAAAAATCCTGTGGGGTTTCCTAGAGTCCCATCAATCCGCAGCATGCCTCAAAGAGCGCTTCTTATGTTTTCTCTCCCTCGTTTTCTTCTTGTGCTCGTTTTTCCGTTCTTCGCAGCCCGCTCTTCTGTGCCGCCGCACCAACACGCCGCCCGAAATCGAAGTCGTTACAATCGTCGTAGTAATATCCATCTTCGCTGCTCTTCGTATTGACGCCGCTGTTGCCATTAACTGTGGCGCCGCTGCTCGCGACTGAGCTGCGTGGCGGAGGAGTGCAGAGTGTATTATGAGAAGATCAGGCCGTACTGCACGAGGAGTGTACTGGCTTGTGGGGGTGCTATGCGACTTACGCCGCAGAACTACTTACATCTGCCGCCCCGTGGTGCACCTTTAGTCACGGCTGCTCTTCACCGCGCTCGAATAGGCGAGCCTCTGCGTGGCACGCAGGCAAGAAACCAGAGTCCGCGTCAGCGTCGCCTGACACGATGCCGCGGAGCTGCGGTGCGTCGAATACCCGAACGCCGCAGACGCACCAGCAAAGCAGCGCAAGGGGCTCTTTGACGAGGTCCTTGTCGAGCCAGTGAATCGACGCGTTGTTTCTTGCCGGTCCTGGACGTGGCGAGGCAGAAGTTGGTAAGTGCGTTTATCTGCTGGGAAATGAAGACAAGTCGACGAGATAGGTTGAAGCGGACGTCCTCGTGGCTGCGAGCGTCCTCCTCGACGGCGGCGTCGGCGGCTTTGATGAGGGCGGTTTGGATCGACAGGCTCCAGCGTTACGATCGCGTTGATGACGATGATGAGGAAGATGACACGGACGACGGCGAGAGCATTGACTTCGAGGAAGGCGACCCTGCGGGCGGATTGCCCGCCAACACAGAAATACTCCTGTGCGTGCCGATGCCGCTCCTGACCACCCTGATATCATCGCAAACACTGCAATGCCTCGTTCTCTCGATGCCAAGAAACGAGTGGCCGATCCTCGCGCAGGCCATCGACACAGACGCCAGCCTACCCTCGCTTTCGCACCTCGCGTGGGAAGGCCGCCCCTCCAAAGCCGACGGCCCCACAACCGTGGAGCGCGGGTTCTGGCTGGTCACCCTCCGCCCACTCCTAGCCGCCGCACCAAACCTCACCCACCTCGACGTCAACATGACTGACGAGGGCTGTCCTCCCTCGCTCGACGTCCTCCTTGACCTACTAGCCTCGCCGCGGCGACCACCGCCTCCCACCACTACCACCGCCACATCCATCACAGGCACAACCCCGCCCGCCCTCTGCGCCGCCCTGCAGTCCCTCTCCCTCCGCGCCACAAACGACTTCGACCTCTCGCCCGACCGCCTCAGCCCCGCCAACCTCGAAGACCTCCCCGCCGCGCTCCCGCACCTCACCAGCCTCCGCGCCGCGCTGCACCCACGCGACCTCCCCGACGCCGTCGAATCCCTCGCGGCGTTCCCTCGCCTCGCCGTTCTCGACCTCGAGCTCGTGGAGTGGGCCGGCGCCGCCGTGGACGACGCCCTGTCCGCCCTCGCCGCGAGCGCGTCGCGCCTGCGCTTCGTCAGGGTGCGGGAGTGGTCGCATCGCAGGCTCGGTGAGGGGTCGGTGTATAAGGCCGTGTGCGGTGGTGGCGAGTTGAGGAGGGTTTTTGGGATCGGGGAGTGGCCGTTGTTCTTTCGCGGGGAGTTTGGGCGGTGGGAGGAGACGTGGATCGTGCAGGATTGGATGGCGGGTTGAGAGGGAGCGAGAGGAGCTGGTGACCTTTGGTGTGCTAAGCGGCAGTTGTGGGCAGTGGGGTCGTTTTCGTTTTTCGCTTGGAGCACCTGTTCGCGGGTAGTCATTGCCGGACCTACCTCTGACGCGCCTCATCCTCATTGCGGCCATCCCGGTATTCATCCGCAACAACGTCTTGCCGGGTATCTTCCCCACTGAGTGCACGCCGCGACCGGGGCCATTGCCAGTGCGACCGCTCTGCAACGATCCTTTTCCCTCGCATCGTTCTAAAACCTTCTGCCATCGATCGAACGCGATCCGCCCAACGAACGATCCATCGCTCTGTAAGGCTCACAGCTTCACCTTCTTGCCCACTGCCATCCTTTCACAAACGGCCTGAACATTCGCCGTTCGTCCGGTCCCTCTCTCTCCCATCGATCGATCGGAACGCGGTGGCTGAGACTGGATCAAAACCGATCGAAGCACACCTTTCCACCTCCCCTACCATCGACGAGAGGCTCGCCAGCCTGCGATCACTGTTCCCCATCTTTTGACTAACCTCCCTTTCTTGGTTCCGTCCAGATTGTCGTATAAGCGTCTGCTGCGTGGGACAGGTACAAAAAAGGAAGGAGGGTAATTGAAAAGGCAGAGTGAAAGGTCAGATCCCGATATAGCGAGAGACTGCTAAGCAAGGTTTACGCTACTCTGCCCCCAAGTTGGACAGTGCAAACTGCAGAAATGAGCCAAGGGACACTGACTAACACAGCCAAATGCCCCAAACCTGAATAACTGACTAACTGCCACAGTAAATGTCAGGCAGGAAGAAGAAATTCCGAATGCCGGAAAATACCTTCAAAGAAAAAGAAAAAAAACGTCAAAGTTAAAAACCTCTCGAAATAACTAAGGATAAGGGGGAGAGAGAGAGACAGAGAGAGCGCGCAAGCAAGCAGCCGAAGACTGCCGGAAGAGCGGTATTATCTAAGTCGGCGAACTGTTCAAAGGCAGAGATCCAATTTTCGTGTAGGGGGTGGCATTTTGCTAAGGCGGTGGTGATAGGCCGAAGGCCCCGAGTCTGCCAAACAAACAAAACGCGGCGGCAAAGCCACTGCAGTTGATGGTGGTGAGTATGGTGGTGGTTGAGGTCGCGACCTAAGGTCGCGACAAAAATAGCGAGGCTGACACAGAGATTGCGGCTGAAGGCCGCGATCTCTGTGTCAGCCTCGCTAGGCGAAATAAAAAGAAAAAAAACCCGAAGACATCCAACACAACGCACATCCACAAACCCGCACACTCGAAATCAACCTGCTTTGGCAGCAAATTTGTTGCTGCCAAAGCAGCCAAACAATCCAGAAATCGAGGAAAGAGCAGCGTTGGTGCCAAAGGCGCCGACGCCACAAGCGAAAAAAATGATCAGAACGACCCCACGACCCTTGGCGCATTTTCTGCTGACAACGCCATTGCAGGTTCATCGCGTTTTTGGACGTTAGCGACCATGGAAAGGTCAAAGTGATGCACAAGAGCCTTTCAGATCATCTTGTTTCAAGCAAGAGATGTTCAGACCGCCAGTTCTTCATTAGTCTTTTGGAAGTAAGAAGGGGGATCGCTCCGTCGTGCTTGAAGATTATGTTGCAGCACTTTGCCGTTGTGGAGAACACGTATGAAGCCCTGAATGGAACCCCTGGGTTCATCACTGAAAATGCCACTGCCCAGTATGCCTTCAAATTTTGGATGGGCCATCTGGATGATGCTGGTCGTGCCTGGGCGTGCATCCGCTGATAAGCACCACAACCGTTGCAATGCAATGGTTACTTTCTTTTTGCAGCCTGAACAAATAGAATCATCAAGTCTCTATTTCGAAAACCCCTTTCACCCAATTCACCGCACAAACAGAAGGAAAGATGAAACAAGGGAACCCGAATCAGAAAACATGAAGGTCAACTCCCATCCAATCCAAAACGACTACATGTAACGCCCAGCAGCCCTCCACCACCCGACTCTGCCCAACTTGCCCACGAAACAACAGAGGAGAACAAACCCCGATTATGTCAAACCATGGGAGGAAAAAGAGAAGGAAAAAAAGGAAGAAAGGAAGTAATTAATCCGAGCGCAAGAGAGAAGCAGAGGTGGCGAACAAATAACCAAACGAAATAACCTGCTGAAAAAAAAAAAAAAAAAAAAAAAAAAAAAAAAAACAGAGACACCAGAGAAACAAAAAGTGTCAAACGTGATGCATTTCAAACGCCATCAATCGCCAGGAAACGTGGGAGGAGATAGACCAAGGTCGGAGGTACGAGCGTCTGCGAGGCGGTGGGTTTCGGGGACGAGCGGAAACAAGCAAAGAGGCGCGAAGAGGTTGGGGGAAAGAGTAATGCACAATCTCCACGAAAACCGGGGTCGCGCACCCAGAGCAGCGGCGGCTCCCCCCAGCCAGTCCCAACGTCACAGCACTCCCGATCGGAGGTGGGTAGTCCCAATGGATGGGGGCATTACGCGCCGTTGGGCCGACCCCTCGCCGCGAGGACGTCGACGCCCGAGTCGTGCTTACGCAGGGGCGCCTCGCCGAGCCAAGCGGCGGCGTTGGCGGGCTCGTCGACGACGGCGGCGCGCTGGAGCTGGTGCAGGAAGTGCGAAGGGCGGGGCGGCGGGGCAGCGAGACGGATGGACTCTGGCGCGGGCGGAGCGACAACGGCGGTGGCGGTGTCTGCGTTGGAGAGCGGGAGGTGGGAGGAGGTTCGGGGCGGGAGGGTGGAGGACGCCGCAGTCGACGACGACGAGACGGATGATGTAGAGGCGGTACGTTTCGAAGGGTCCGGTCTGGGTTTGCTGCCGGCGGCTGGGGGCGCTTTCGGTTTCATGAGGAGGTTCGCGCGGCGGGTGGAGAAGGCGGAGAGGGTGCCTGTGGGGGAGGTCGGAGACACGAGAGGCGGGGATTGTGGAGACACAGCGCCAGAGGCGGCGTGCGATGCCGTTGCGAGGGGTGCGGGTCGAGGAGGCGTGGAAGGAGCCGTCGGGTTTGCGCCAGGGCCGGTGGAGACACGGCGTGAAGGCATCGGCTGCGATGGATGTGCTGGCTGCTGGGGCTGGGCGGAGGGCGGCGCTTTCGAGCTCGTGCGAGGCGGCAGCTTTGCCTTGGTGAGGACCGAGGTTTGAGGCGATCCGGGGGCCGATCGCGTTTGTGCAGAGGATGGCGACGTTGCTGCATCTGGTTGGTGAGACGTCGTGGTTGGTGCGGTTGCGCCCTGATGAGGCGGATCGGGAAGGAGCTTGCTGGCGCGACGGGTTGAAGAGGGAGGCGGTGGCGGGGAAGGTGACTTGGGAGGAGCTGCTGGGGACGAAGCGGAGGAAAATTTTCGAATCGGATGTGGGGGAGGAGAAGGGGACGAAACCGGTGGGGGTGTCTTTGCACTCCCCGACAAAGAGCTCAAGGATCCTTGCTTCCTGATAGGTGAGGGCGGCGCGGTGGACGAATATGACGTTGCGGAGAGGTGCCGATTGGGGGGCGGGCTCGGCTGGTTCCGAGCGAGAACTTGCTCTTCAAGAGGCTGCCGTCCCTGTGCTATGTTCTGCGACAAGCGATGAGACTGTGAAGGCACATCCTCCGCTGCATTGGGTGACTCTGATCGCTTCATACCGTGTTCGGAAAATTGCTGAGAGGTCGATGGGGGCGCAAGGGCACCCAGGGAAAGCGCAAGCTTTTCATTGCTGCCGCCAACCCCCGTTCCCGACTGCTTTAGGGCCGATTTTAGAGGCTTTGGAGAATCGCCACCCGTTTTCAGGATGGCCTGTCTGGCAGGACGAGGAGAAGCTGGCGGGGACGGAGACGGCGAGATAACCGATATCGAAGCCGCAGCGCCACTATTGGGTGCCGGAGATCCTCCCGACCGTGCCCCGGCTGCATCGGTTGAAAAGGGCCGCTGACTTCGAGCCTCGAACTGCTTGTTCGCGCCAGCAAGACCAAAGTCCGAATCGCCCGGTCCTGCATCCTGCAGTGTAGGGGTCTCCCCCCTAGTAGGCGGCCACTGGGCAGACGGTGATAACGCTGGTTCAACCGGTGACGTGATCTTCTCTGCATTCGATCCAAACAACGTGGAGACGTGTGGGGATCCCGGTTGGGACATGGCGCGCTTCCGCCTCGCCGATACAGAGGTCGACTTCCGCCGGATGGGAGAGCGGAAAGTGCTTGACGAGGATGGCGACATCTCAACTGGTGACTTGTATGGAGTCTCATCATCCATGTTATCATCAATATCGATAACCTCCTCCGTGGGGCTGGTTGGGGAGGCCATTCGGTTTCTCTGAATGGCTGTAGACGAGAAAAACGTTAGACAAAGGAGACATGCTCGGGAACCACGCCAGGCCACATTAATAGAAACAGACCTGACGTCAGAAGAGTTGGTCGAAGTACTGGAGTTGACTTTGTTCTGTCCATTGCGACACCAGCGGACCCATCATTGTCAGCCAGGGACCCCGCTCCCAGCCTGGGCATCTGCGCAGCCGCGCTTCTTCCAGTGCTCTCAAGAACGATCTCTCGAAGTCGCTCATCAAACCCCCTCGCTATGGTTGTGTACTGTGAGGATCTCGGGACCGCCGACCAGGAAGAAGGATTCGGCTGCGGAGGCGGCGATCGAATCACAGCCGAATCGTCGGCCGCCCCGGCGCCGCCAGGCCCAGCCGCGACCGCCACGGGCTTGACAGGGGTCGAGGCTCGGCGTCGAGATCCGGCGGCGAAGCGCGAAGGGGCGGGAACGTAGCCGCCGTTTTCCTCGGCAGCCACGGCAACCTGTTCGTCGTCGTCGTCGTCGCCTTTGAGAGGCACCTCATAGACAAAGTCACCGTCCGCCGCGACGCCGTCCATTGGATCCTCTCTTTTCTTCCACGGCGCGACACTGGAGCCGGACGGTGCAGGATTCGCCGTGGCTGGCCCGGCCGGTCCACCTTTGAACGCATTCTTGAGGTTCATTATGGAAAGCGATCGCCGGGCGGATCTGAGCTCCCGAATGGACATGCTGCCATCCCCTCCTCCACCCATGCCCACTGTGCTGACGCTGGCGCGAGTGGACGGGTGGACTCCATCGCCACCAGACACGGCACCACCGCTTTGAAGTGCCGCAACAAAAGCAGCTGCTGTAAGCGCAGCTTTGCGCCTTTCCTCTTTCGTTGGCCCGTCAAACTCATCGTGTGATGGGGGTGGCTCCGCTGGAGCGCTTGTGGCCTCCTTCATGACCAGTTCTCGCAGTCGAATGTCCCAGCCGGACGCAGCAGTGATCATATTAAGCCGACCAAGTTGATCAGTTCGTCGAGCCTCTTCGTCGGCCGGACCAGGGGTTCCATTTCGAAGAATCCCCGATGTTGGGATTCTCGGCGTAACAGGGGCTGATTGCGAAGTGGGCGTCCCGACGGCGACGTTGTCGGGCTCTGGCACGAAGGCTTCGTTCGTTAATGCAGCTGCACTGGAAGAGTTGGGTAAGGGCCACGGTTTGGCCGACAATATAGCGGCAGATAACTTGGCACGAGCGCTTTTCCTGCGGTTAGCAGTGACGGCGGAGGATGTTGGAGCGACGTAAACGGCCCTCTCAGTTGCAGGCCCGATGCCGTCTGACCCTGCATTTGACGAGCCGGATATCGATGCCGCGTCAAAGCGGGCAGATGAGTTGATTGAGGAGGTCGAGGTAAGATTTGGGGATGAAGCTGGGGGTGTGCCCGACGACAGCTGGCCAGGGTGCAAGCTGTGCGATCGGTTATGTGTCTTGTTCGGTGGCTGGGGTGAAGAAGGTGGAGTTGCCCGGCCAGATGGTGCATCCTCAATGGAGGGGCGCGCAGTGCTTGATGAAGAGGTCGATGAGCGGGGATCGTCGAATTTGCCTTCTCGATCGGGGGCTAGGGGCAAGGTAAGCTTCAGTTAAGTGAGACATTCAATGACTTTTCGCACCTCGTGATCTGGATCTGGCGCTCCTTGCTTTGGATTGCGATCGATGCTTTCTCGTTTCCGATCCGCCATCGTCGCCCACTCCAACCTCCGATCCGTCGGGGGACGGTGCCGCAGAAGATGAAGTCAAGCTGCCGAGGAGCTCTTCCTGCCTGCGTCGCCTGCGACGAGGAAGAGACTGGGAACCTTGCGGAAACTCCACGCTGCCGTCTCGTTCGCCACTTCCTCCGACGATGGATCCGCTGGATGCGACAGGGGTTGCTGGGGCCGATGTGAAAGCCCTTTCACGGCGCATCGTAGCAGAAGCTGCTCCGTCTTCATCTGCCCCTCTTTGCTTGCGGGGGGAAGTCAAAGACGGATCTGCCACCGGGTCAACCCTACTCTCGTATTCGACGGCGGCAACGGAGGACAGTGTGCCCGCCCTTGGTCTCACCCTCGAGTGGGAAGTTCTGGATTTGGAGCGGGACGAGCGGGAGGGTCGCCGTGAGTGAGATCTGGCAGTGGAGCGCTCGTCTCCCTCGTCGCCCACGCCGTCGCGATCGCCATGCTGCTTGTGGTGGTTTTCCGTATCAATGCTGTTGCTGCTGCGGCTACCGAGGTCCTCTTCGCGGCCGGGCCTGCTGTCGCCGTTGCCGTCGCCGCCGCCGCCGCCGCGGTCCGCGCTGGGCATGCGTCTCTGGGGGCGGCGCGTGGTGGAGGATGCGGCAGCGGCCCTGCCCGAGAAGCGGGGGCTGCCGCGGTCGTACTCGCCGTCGCCCACGAAGTCGCCCTCACCCTCGCCGCCGCCGCCGCCATCATCGCCATAGCTGGTGGCATCGCGGCGCCGCCTGGACTCGCGCGACGCCATGAATGCGTGCTAAAAAGTAGGTGTTGGTTCTCTGGTTCTGTTTCTGACTTTTTTGTCTGTCGCTTTCCCTGTCCACTCTGGGTCCTTTCTTTCTTTTTTTCTGTGAGAGAGAGAGAGAGAGAGGGAGAGAGAGAGCAACAGCAGATAGAAAAAGAGTCGCAGTCTATCCAGCTATATTTGCGTTATTGTTGGAAATAAAGCTGAAACTCGCGCATCGCCTCGCGCGTACCACCCACTGAAAAGTTCCACTCGGCTGTGCCGTCCACCGCAAGCATGTACGCCGCCCTTCTCGCCGCCCCAACGTCGCCGCCGCCACCGCCACCGCCCTCCCACCGCCCAATCCACCCGCTCGCCCCCAGCCGCGCAATCTCTCCGCGAATCCACTCGTTCTCTCGCGCATCCTCCTCATCTTTAACGTCCAGAAGGTCGCCAACCACCCAGTCGACGTGGATCGGCCGCGTGCCCGCCCACTCCCAGTCCAGCACGGCCGCGATCCGAGGGCGGCGCGTCTCTTCGCCGCCGCCGCCGCCGCCGCCGGTGACTATAATGTTTCGGAACGCAAAGTCGCCGTGGAACAAGACGGTCGGCACGGGCGAGGATGCCACGAAGCGGGCGGCGGACGCAGCAAGTTGCGGACGGAGGGCGTCGAGGTCGCGGAGGAGCTCGACGAGCTCGTCCGGCGGGTTCTTCTTGGCCCTGAGGCTTTCCACGTTTGCGTCGAATCGATTCATCAAGAACTCGGCCTCGTTCGCGACGGCAAAGCCGCCCTCCCAGTACGGTCCGACGCGCGGTGCTCCGCTGCTCGGGTCGAGCTGCCAGCCGCCGATGGTGTTGTACGTTTTCGACTGTAGGCACTTTACAATATCCGCCGTCTGCTGCAAAATGACGTGCTTGTCCTCCAAGCCGAACGAGCGCCAGACGGTTTCGAGGTTGTCACCGTCCACGCAGTCCATAATCATCCAGTGGAACGGAACGACCAGTTCCTTGGATGCGCCTACACCGGCGCCGTCAGAGTCAGGGTTGCCTCCCGACGCGAAGCCGTACGCGAGGAGTCGGGGAGTGGGTATTTGTGGGTAGTCGTCGCCTAAGAGTCGGAGGACGGCGACTTCGTTTTCGATTTTGGCGCGTGGCCACGAGGCTTTTGAGAGGCGAAGGATCAGCTTGAGGCCGGAGGCGGTTTGGATGCGGACTGCCCTGTTGTTCCAGCCCTGCGTGACCCGCAAAGAGATGCATGCGTCAGTGCGTAGATGGGCCCGCAAATCCATCATTTATCGACCCCTCCCCCTCCCCTCCCCCCCTTCCTCCTGGGAGAAAAGCGTCCACCTACGATTGCGATCGCCGTGAACCCCGTCACCTCGCCACAGGCCATGAGAGGTTCGCAGTTTCGCGCGGCCGTGCGAACAAAGTCTTTGATGAATCGGAACCGGCGAGACTCCTCGCTTTCGCTGCTGTCGATGCTGTCGGCAGTGGGGAAGGCGAGGAAGTGAGGGCTGTTGGTCTCGGCCATTTCGTCAGCGATTTGTGGTCAAGCAACTTGCTGGGCTCGCACAGATGACAAGTCCATCGAAAGAGGTTGCAGGGTCAAGTGCAACCCTTCTTCTACGTGACTACGTGACTTTCCTTTTCCTCCTCGGCCCACGCCGCTTGCCACGACAAGATTGGCCCGACCCTTCATCGCATGATCGGCACTCGTATTCTCCCTTGGACCTTGGCTCCGCCGACAATTCAGAAAATTGTCTAGTCAACCCCAAGGAAATAAGCGATGCCGCCGCTGTGGACGACGACGACTTCATCAGACTCGCTGCTTGCGCCAATGAGGATGCTGACCATCCTACACCTGGAGGTTCGTAACAAGCCGCCATTAGTATCCTGTATCAGGCTCCCCCCCACTTTTTGAGCCTCGAGGGCCGAATACCCCTTAACATAATTCCGACTATCCAGCCATCGCCATTCGTTTACCGAGTCGCGTACTGCACGTACGCGGTCCGCGCCCGCGCTTCTCCGACGATCCGCCAGCATGGCTGCGCCCCTCGGATCGCGACCTCCACCAGATCCGCGTAGATCTGGTCAACCAGCAGATGGCGCGGCTCTACACTCCGTTGCGTTCCCCGTGGTTTAAACCCCAAACTCCGTGGAGAAAGTTTCTCAAAACGCTGTCGTTCTCATTCGAACTTCTGCTCCGCCGTACACACCATCCAAAAAAAAAAAAAAAAAAAAAAAAAGACCAGTCTCCGCCTGTACCTGCCGCTCCTCGCGCTCAGCCTCCTGCTGTGGGCAAACTTTGGGCTGAACATGGCAGGAAAAGAGGACGTTGCGCAATCTACTTTCTGGTTCGGCGCCGTCGGCGTCGGGTTCGTCTACCTCCTGGCGGTCGCGAAATTGACGCGATCTGTGAGTAGTTTTGGGCAAAAGGACATGGCAGGCGCTTTTATTCCCATGTATATTTCAACTGACACTGTGAGGACGGACGGCGCCTCCCCCAACTTATTTGCAGGTCCGTGAAACCCTCTCGGACTACGAGCGCAACTGGGCCGCGCCGAACTTGTCGTACCACATGGATCACGTCGGCTTGTTCAGTCCGAGCCGTGGACCTGTACGTCGCCCCCCCCCCCCACTCACTTTTACCACCGTCCTTTCTTCTTTCCCGCCCGCTCATCGCCCTTCCACCCCTCCCCTCATCGCCCCCCTACGGGCCCAAGATCCTCATCATCTCCGGCACCGCCTTCGACGCACCTCCACCCATGCGCCAGACCCGCCGCCTCCCGCCTCCCGGCCCGCCGCGCCCCTCCGCCGTGACCTTTGCCGGATCGTCGACCGCGTCTCTGTACGACGGCAACGACTACGTCGGCAACGGCCTCATGGACGGCCCGGCGGAACTATCGTTATTCTACCGGCCGCCGGCGCACGCGTACTTCCCGTCGTACCGCGGACACGTCCCCCGCGCAACGTACCCGCTGTTGGCGGGCGGGGGCGGCGGCCGGGGGGTGTCGGCGGCGAGTTTGGACCCAGTGCCGGCGTACGCGCCGCCCGCTGCGGCGGTGGAGGACGCGGGCGGCGGGGACGCGGGCGGCGGCGGCGGGGTGCGAGGTGCGGGCGCGGGTGGCAGGGTGGGGTGGGCGGGGATGCAGGAGCCGGCGCCGGCGTACACGCCGCGGGACGCGGGTGGTGTGGGGGGCGTTGTTGGGCGGGGGCAGGGTGGGGCGGCGGAGTAGGGCGGGTAGGAAGCGGAGGAAGCGCTTCCGAAATGGAGAGTTTTCGTTTGGACTGTTTTCAAGCTTGACTGTTGCAGCTCAGAGTGGTGCAGGCAGCTGCTCGCTGGGGACACTGTGGGGCGCAACCGAGTCTTCACTACGATGAAACATCGATGTCCGCAGCACAGCGGAAACCGGCTTCAATGTCAGCGGCGGCGGCGGATACGGATAAGTGCTCAGCCCGAACGAAACAGATTGCACACAAAACGATAGAGAATCCTCAGTCCTCCGAAAGATATATAACCAGCATCCTGCGCACATTCGTGGTCACCCAGCCCCCACTCCTCCCAATCGAAGTGCATTCTCAAAAACCCATTCCTTCAACTATGCGCTTCCCTCTTCTCCTCGTCCTGCTTGCCCTCCTCTGGGCCACCGTTGCCACCGTCAATGCGGCAACCCTCAAGAGCTCCATCGGCCCCGCCCGCAACCGGAAACCGCAAGCCAGTGCACCCAAAGCCCGCGCGCCGCCGTCGAGGCAGATGAAGCCGAGCGGCGTCCGCGGCCTGACGCCGCCCCAGGGTCTTTCCGTACGCGGACCGTTTTTGGCTTCCCCGCGCATGGGGGCATCAAAGTCATCGTCGGAGTACTCTCCGCAGGCCAGCGCGGCGTACGCAAGGACGCACCCGGAGGCCGCGAAGCTGGCTGCGAGCGGGCAGGGGTGGGCGAAGGAGCTGATTAAGAATGCGGGAAGGGTTGACCATCTCGATAGGTGATGCTGGCCTTTTTTTTTTTTTTTTTCTTTGTGCATTTTTGGCCGCCGAATAATACATCGTGCGTTTGAATTCTGAGTGCGTGCAACCAGTCGGAACATGGACAGAAAATGAAAGTAGACTGCTTGCTGTTATTGACCACGCTCTTGATACGCTAAAGCAACGATAAGACGATAAGCTTGGAGTGTGCGGCAGGCCTACTTTGCCTGCCATCGCCTCCTCCCCCGCCGCCTCCGAATCATCCCTCGTTTCAAACAGCGTCCTCCATGGCTCGACGACCGCCATCCCCTTTGGCGTTTTGAATCCGCCAAACGACGCCTCGTCCCACTTTGTTCCAGAGTACACCGCCTCATGGTCCAGCTTCAGCAGCTCCTCCCGCGCCAGCCAGCTTAAATTCATGGAAAACGCTTCGCTTCGTTTGCAGGCTGTGCAATAACCGAGAAGAAAATTATCAAGCGGAAAGCGGTTGAGGATAAGCTGCCTTTGTTCCTATTTCTTCCTGTATGGTTCGATATATCGGGCACACACATACACACACACACACACACACACACACACACACGCGATACAATATGTGCACCAGTTGTCAAATACTGCGTGGAGTTTCACCCATCGAATCGCCACCCATTTCTACTTTTCCGTCCACCACCGCTCGCCGGCTTGGTCGCTTTCTTTGCCGCCGGAGCCGCAGCCGCCGGTTTGGCCGCCGGCTTCGCCGGTTTGGCCGCCGGCTTCGCCGCCTTCGTGAATTGAGTACTGCCCGCCGCACCCTTCCCACCAGCCGTCTTCGGGCTCCCCGAACCCGCCGACTTCTTCCTCGCACATCCAGCCGCACGGCGGAAAAGACCACCACCGTCGCGCCTAATGAGCTCGCACGCGTCCGCCGGGATATGATTCTTGACCAGCACCTCCTTGTTCAAGTTTGCCCAGGTCTTTGTCAGGCCCGACGAGCCCTGCGTGTGCTTGACCATGTCGACGTGCCCGTCGTTGTGGAACCCGGGGATCTTGTCAGTGTTTATCTTGAGGACGCCGGCATTGTCGCCGTGCCTGTTGATCTGCTGGGCGCGCTTCTTGTCAGTGGTGGTGGAGATGTACTGCGAGTCAGTCCAGCCGTCGGTGTGGTCGGAGGGAGAGCGGTGGGTGGAGCCGGGGTTTTGGGCGTTGAGGCCATTGGTGCGCCAGGTCTGGGCTTCGTTGGAGTTGATGGCGCGGTAGAGATGGCCGGGGTCGGGGCTGGGGCGAGCGAGAGTGGAGGAGAGTTGGAGGAAGAGGAGGAGGAGGACGAGAAGGGAGGCCGAGGGGAGGAGGAGGAGGATGGGAGAGCGCATTGTGGAAATATGGATGAAAGTTATTTCTGCTTTACTCTATATATATCATTGCTTTGGGTTCACGCAGCGTTGAGAAAGGCGCTTTCACAGAACGTATTGAGGAGAGGTGATGGTCAAGCAGTGGAAGACACGTGGGCCACAACCGAGTGAAAGAAGCATCGGAGCCCAGCGGAACCCGGCTTGATCGGCAACACCGAGAAACAGCGGCGGCGGAGATGGGGCAGTGCTCAGCCAAACGCTCCAAAGAAAGACATTAAAATTTAGAAAGGCTCTCCAAACGCGGTTGGGCGAATGAGCTGATTAAGAGCGCAGGCAGGGTTGAGCATCTTGATCGGTTTGATAAAGTGTACCTTTTAGGTCTCTGGTTGTCTCGTTATGTCAAAAATGTTTTTTTTTCTTTTCTTTTTTCGCTGATCTGTTTGTATCAACAAGATGAACAGCTTGGAAGCACGGCGGGCCAAGGTTTCGCCATCGCTTCAGCCGTCGCCTCCTCTCCCGCCGCCGCCTCCGTGTCATCCCTCACCTTCTTCACAAACAACTCCATCCTCCACGGCCCGACGATCGCCGGCTCCTTTGGCGTTTTGAATCCGCCCAACGCCGCCTTGTCCCACTTTGTCCCCAGAGTACAGCGCCTCGTGGTCCCGCATGAGCAGCGTCTCCCTGCGCCACCCGTCCATCGTGGAACCCCTTGCGCAGATCCTTTGAATGCGTGACTCACGCCTCGCCCTTGCCCCTCCCGTCACCGTCGGCACCGGTCGCCGTCTGCAGGCCGGCAGCCCCCACTGGAAGTACTCCTTGCCCCACCTGTTGCCCACGAGCAGGCTGCCGGGGGCCGACAGCCGGTCGACAGCGTCCAGGAAGCGGGTCTCTGTGGTTTGTTTTGCAGCAGTCTGCCGAGAATATATGGATGGCGGAAGCTTGAATTTCGTTGTCACCTTCCAGGCCACTTTGCAGCAGCAGCAGCTCTTTTTGGTTGAGCATCAGCAGTTGTGTTCAGCGGAGCAGTTGCTGTTGAGGGTCCAGAATCAAGAGGAATATTAGCACCACCAGTTGAGCTGGAACTGGCGATTTGAGAGGCTGCGTTTGCCGTTGATGGTCCAGCAAGTGGGAAATCAGCAGATGCAGCAACATTGGTAGCATCAGCCTTCTTAGAATCAACAGAGCTATAATTGGCCTTATCAGAATCAGCAGAGTCTTTCAACAATTAGATTCCATCTTTAAGTTGCTTCAGGAAACAATGACTCACCCGGCAATATTGCTGCAGCAGCAGGTGCAGGAGTGTCATCAGTCTCAACATCTGAAGGGAGTTGGAAAAGGGGCAGATGGCTGAATTTTGGAGACAATTTTGGCCAGTAGCTCCTCCTTCAAACGATTCCCAAAAGAGTTTAGGGGAGCTTGCACTGGCGGACGTGTCGGAAGGTCAGGGACAGGTTTGCCCATCACAATTGAGTCAATCTGCCAGCAAGAATGTGTTATGAAAGCCATCACCCTGCTACATGGCGTAGCAGTCAGCAAAAAAACTTGTTTGTTATGTTACTGTTATGAATCACCCTCTGGAAACCTCTGGAACCTTCTTGAACATTCCTTCATGGAACCTTCTGGAACCTTCTGGAA
This sequence comes from Zopfochytrium polystomum, assembly GCA_025765615.1. NCBI lineage: Eukaryota > Fungi > Chytridiomycota > Chytridiomycetes > Chytridiales > Chytridiaceae > Zopfochytrium > Zopfochytrium polystomum. The sequence continues at coordinate 629,933 of JAIVFJ010000004.1, read as the reverse complement.
CATTCTTTGCTTTCCTGACTTGTCTTGTTGTCATTGGTATCATTGGTATCATTGTATTACTAATTGCTCTTTCTGGAACTTTCTTTGAGTCTTGACAAGGAAGACTCTCAAAAGGTATAAAAGGGGGATGGGGGACCTGTCCCATCCCTCAAGTGAATTATTGTTTCCAATACAATCATCACTCCTCTCAGTCCCTTGTCTGCCTTGTCCTGTCCTGCCATGTTCCTGACAGTTACCAGTTCATAAACCTGCCTCTTTTTTTCCAATGGCGCTTCAGGCTCCTTGGTTTGCTAGGGTTAAAGAGAACAGTCTTTGAACCGTTAAGTACAAGTGCCTGTTTGGGTAACCAGTCCGAAATAGCTTGAAAATATTCACTCTCCTGAATTCCTGCAAGAATGCATGCACAAACGTAGTTTGCAATGATTGGCGAGTCCCTTGTTGCGTCGAAATAATATTTCTGCCTGGATGTGATCCCGTTGATGTGCTTGGAAAATGCACCTTCTGAGAAAATATTAGAGCGTTTTCGACTGCACAACGCTATGTACGTACCGTTTTTGCAGCCGAAACGAGTTGGCTGGATATTGGTCCCCCGTTGCAGAATCCGCACCACAAGCACGCGCAATCCCTGCTGCCGCTCTTGCTATCATCTCCGTCAAATCACTTGCAGTGGTGTCCACGCTGCTAGCGCACACTGCTGTCAAATTACCAGAGTTGTTTACTACCTTGCACGGTGGCAGCGCAATCACGCTTGCCAAGTGCAAGCCTGACACTTGTTCCAAATCCTCCTTGCACAGGGTAGGAGGGATCAGGATCTCAAGAGGTGCAGGAGGGAATGGGACTGGCGATTGGCCAGGATCTGAAAACCGCAGCGCTGTCGCAGTTGCTCCGGCCACCTGCAAAGCTGCTGTGAGACTACACTGAGGTCTCAGTGATAAAGTCTAGGGATTATATTCGCAAAAACAAGCGTATGTGTCATAAAACTGCAAGGATTGGGACCCTATTATTATTCCTGATTCTTTAGTTTCCAAGGAGTTATCAAAGTGTATTTGCAGCTAACCCGTCTTCGTTATTGGGCCTGCTTTTACTACTTTTGTCTTAACAGTGTCCGTTGCGCCAGGGTTTTCTCAACATATTTTCTTTTTCAGTGACTAACAGAGACTGTCTGACTGCCTCGGGATGGGGTGCCTGACAGGCTGTAACACAAGCCTGCCTAATTTGTGGCATCGTCGACCCTACTAGGGTGTTGGTGGCCGCGCCCTGCGTGGTCCCTGACACCTGAGAGTTCGATCTACAACTGCCTGCCTCAGTCCTTTTGCTGTGAGAGTGAGATGTGTGAGTATGAGTGCGGTGTGATGAAGCCCGTTGGTCGAGTGATTGTGCCAACACAGCCCGGCAGGGTGCGTGTACGATCGCAGGTGTTTCTGCATGCAAGTTCCCTGCTGGTGACCTTCCAACCCATACATAGTCGACTCCCTTCTCTCTCTCCCCCCTGTTGCTGGCAACGACCAGGGCTCCCACAGCACCATCCGCAACAAGGGGCGCTAGGTCGCACCCTGCCCGTCCCGTCGCTATTAACTGCTCCTGTTGTATTTGAGATTGGGTTCCTGAGATAAAAACCCAAGTTTCCCTCTTCTCTCTCTTTATTCTGCAGTTGTGTTGCGCCCTCAGGAGTGCCCTTCCATTTCCCCTCGCATCAGCCCACAGCCACGCAAGTAATCAGTGCTCCAGCACCAATCCCTCAGAGGATTGTCCTCTGAATGTTCATTCTTTGTGTTTGAGACCCGAGTTAGACAGATCAGTAGGGATACTTCGTGGACTAGGCAAGTAGTAGGGCTGAAACACCCAATACAATAGCCCAATAAAGTTAGTTTTAGCTTATTATTTGCTTTCCCTCACTCTAGGGCCCAGATCCCAGGGTCGAAGGGGTGAGCATAGTCTCACACTGCTGCGATCGATGCTGGCTTACAGTCAGTCGGACATATTCTACAAAATAATTGTACAATAGATAAAAAGAAAAAGAAAGATATCTTTCTCTCTCTTTCTCTATCTATTATGTATTTATCTCCATCAATCTCTGCTCATCTCTATCGCTATCTCCATCTCTCTCTATCTATGGCTGGAATGTTCATGTATATTAAATGCATATATCTCTTTATCTCTCTCTCTCTCTGTCTCTCTCTCTCGTCCTCGTCTTTGAACCTCGACTGGCGAGTCGGACCACGGGTGCTCCGCCCACGCGCCCGTCTTGTCTGCTTCTGTCCCTGACCCTCCTTCAAAGGGCTCCAAAAACCCACGAAGCGCGTTCTCGGTCCGGAGAAGACAGAGAGACAGAGAGACAGACGAAGAGAGAGACAGAGGGAGAGAGACAGAGCCCAAGAGGCAGACAGACGGACAGACACTCCAGGACCGAAAAAGGAAAGCGCGGCCCAGACAGAGCAAACGTGCAGCAGGCCCAGCCACGCAACGGCCACCGATAGCAAATTTGGCTGCAAGATTGAAACGAGAGAGAGAGAGAGAGAGAGACAGAGAGAGAGAGAGAGACAGAGAGAGAGAGACAGTTGCACACCCTTCGCTCACTGTATAAAAAAGCCGAGGCCCCGAATCAACCCACATTCAATCACTGCGCACGCACACACGACTGGCGCACTCAGACACACACACACTCTCTCACTCGCATACTCGCTACACAACAACCAAAAAGCCGATGCGCCCTCGCCCTCTTCTCTACGCGGTGGCCGCAGCCGCTCTTCTTCTCCTGCTGTCACCCACGGCCGCCCCAGCAGCAGCAGCCCCTCCCTGCACTACAACCGCCGGCTCCTACACGCCCCCAACCCCGACCCCGACACCGCTCCCCGCCCTGCAGGCGCCGTCGCAAGGCCTTCCCCCCGAGCACTCAGTCTCGGGCCCCCGCGGCGCCGTCGCGACCGAAGTCGACGTGTGCTCCAACGTCGGCGCCGACGTCCTCCTCGCGGGCGGCAACGCCGCCGACGCCGCGATCGCAGCGACCCTGTGCGTCGGCTCGATCGACGCCTTCCACTCCGGCATCGGCGGCGGCGGGTTCATCCTCGTCCGGTCGCCTAGTGGCTCCGTCGAGATGATCGACATGCGCGAGAGCATGCCCGCGGCGGGGAACGAGACGATGTACTCTTCGAACGCGGACAAGACCGCGTCGACCGTCGGCGGGCTCGCCGTCGGAGTTCCCGGCGAGCTGCGCGGGTGGGAGGCGCTGCACGCGCGGCACGGGCGGCTGGCGTGGGCCGAGCTGTTTGCGCCCGCGGTGCGGCTGAACCGCGAAGGGTTCCGCGTGCCGTCGCAGCTGGCCGGGGCGATTGCGTCGTACGCGGGGTTGATGTGCGGGAGCGAGTACTGGGCGGAGGTGTACTGCGCGAACGGCACGGCGGCCGGGCTGGGCGACACGGTGCGGAACGCGCGGCTGGCGGACGCGCTGGAGGCGCTGGCGAGCGGCGGGGCCGACGCGTTTTATTCGGGGCCGATGGCCGAGCGCACGGTCGAGACGGTCCGCGCGAACGGGGGCATCTTGACGTTGGAAGACTTGGCCGCGTACAAGGTCGTTATCAGGGAGCCGAGGAGCATTGTCGTTCAGGGGGGCAAAAAGCGGGTTTGGTCGACCGTCGCTCCGAGCAGCGGCTCGGTCGTGCTCAGCGCCCTGCTCACCATGGACCAGTTCACCGAGGAGGAGACTGCCGCGGCGGACTTTAACCTGACCACGCACCGCATGATCGAAGCGGTCAAGGTACGGGAAAAAAGGCGTCTCGAAGAGTTTGGCCATCCGATACTGAGTTTGTTTGCTCACTCCTTCCCGCTCCTTTGCAGTTTGCCTACGGCGAGCGCACCAACTACGGCGACCCGGCGTTCGTGTCGAACGTGACTTCGCTCCAGGACCAGTACCTCACCATCGCCGCCGCCAAAGAAAAGCGCGCCAAAATCAGCGACACCACCACGTTCCCTCCGTCGTACTACGACCCGGCCAACCTCGACGTGCTCTCGGACGCCGGCACCAGCCACATTGCCGTCATCGACAGCGACGGCATGGCCGTCACCCTGACCACGACCGTGAAGTACGACCTTTTCCCACCTTCCCAAAACCTTCTTCTCACGCCCCTTCGCCCCTTCGCCGCCGCACCTCCCTGAAACCAACTCCCCCCCCCCCGCAGCCTCTTCTGGGGCTCCCAGCTCAAAACGCCCGACGGCTTCGTCCTCAACGACGAGATGGACGACTTCTCTTCCCCGGGCTCGGTCAACGCGTTCGGGTACCCGGCGGCGCCGGCAAACTTTATCCGCCCGGGCAAGCGGCCGCTGTCGTCCATCAGCCCGGTGATCGTCGAGGACGTCGCGACGGGGCGCGTCGAGTTTGCGATCGGGTCCGCGGGCGGGTCGCGCATCATTACGGCGAATTTTCAGAACGCGTGGAGGGTGCTCGGGGGCATGGGAATCCAGGAGGCGTTGGTGAGTGGGGTTTTTTTTTTTTGTTCTTGCGGGACGGCGCGTAGCGTGCCCTTGTTTTCCAAAAAAAAAAAAAAAAACTCCCACTTGACGCTAACGTCCTCCTCCCAACATCCAAAAAAAAGGCCGCCCCGCGCTGGCACGACCAACTCTCCCCCGCGCGCACGCAGCTCGAGTGGGCGGCGTCGTCCCCCGCGATCCCGGGATGGCGCGGGTTCTCGAACGCGACGGCCGCGTACCTTTCGCGGCTCGGGCACAACGTGACCTTTGTGGCGCCCGGGTCGTCGTCGGCGCAGGGCGTGCAGGTGCTGCTCGGGAACGGGACGATCGTGGGCGGGACCGAGGTCAGGCAGTTGGCCGCGAGGGCCGCGGCGGTGTAGTGGGGGCGTACTGGCACGAGGAAGAAAGCGTGTGCTTTTTTTTTTTCAGGTTTTTGTGAAGAGGGTGGGGTTGTGTGGTGGGGCCATGTGTGTTGGGTCAGGTTGCCGATGCGCGGAGCACAGCAGAAAATTGGTTGTTGAGAAACCTCAAATCGCCTTCTATGAGGACCAACTAGAGCTGAATTCAGTACCTCTTTGTTTTTCTGGTCAAATAAAAAGTCGGTTACATCACTCGTGAAATCTGCACGATTAGACAAGACGAAAGTGGTGGGGTCGAGTCGTCTTTAGTAAAAACAGTCTTTAGTAAAAACAATGTTGGCACTTTTGCTTGTCTTGTTTGGGCATCTTTAGAAGTAGACGCTTGAATCACAAAAAATGTTCAATGGATTCAGACTGCATGGTGAGGGGCAAAGAAATGGCATGCTCAAAAAATACGGCTGAAGGCGTTGCCACGAGAGCCGAAACAAAAGTCTTCGTAATAATCACATGCCCGGCCTCCACATCCCTTCCTTCCTGTTATGCACGCCAAACTCGACGACCGCAACCTGGTCGCCGACGCGGACGACAAATCCGGTATCGGCGTGGCTCAGGTTCATTCCAAAGCACGCCTGGAACCTGTCGCCGGGGTCCGCGCGGCGAAACTTCATGAGCGCCTTCGAGACCTCCGGGTTGGCGGTTCCCTTTGTGAAGTCGACGCCGGGCATCTGGCAGCGGGTGCAGCGGCTGGCGACGTAGAATTTTTGCCGGTCGGGCCCGATGGCGATGGTTTTGAAGGATTCTTCGACGAAGGGGGCGAGCGCGGGCTCGCCGTCGCCGCCCGGGGCCGCGGCGACGACGATGTTGGGGCGGAAGTTGAGGGTGTCGAGGGTTGGGAGGGACGGGGAGATTTCTTTGAAGCGGGCGTTGACGTCAGCGAGGGATGTTGTCGAGGTGAGGAGGAACGGGAAGCCGTCGGCAAAGGCGGTCTGGTGAAATGGTGTGGTTGTTGGTCAAGGAATGTGTGGCTGAGAGAAAGAACGCAGTGGGTCTGATGATAATTACACACCTGAGGGTCGTGCGAGTACGATTCGCGACCTGGCGTATGCTTTGCCGGCAGAGACCTCCGAGTCCTCGGATCTTTCACAAACAGCCTTGCCTCGACGCCGAGCACTTGGGACACCCACCTGGCGGCTTCATCGCCTTCGTCGACACCGTCGACGACAGATTTCCAAACGGGGATGGGAACCGATCTGACCGCTTCAAACGATTTACGGAACGGAACGGTGACCGTTGAGGACGCGGACTCGTGAGAGAGGGTGAGCGAGCCGCCATGGCTGTATGCGTCGGGGCCTGCTTCGCTCGAAGAGAGTGTTGGCTTAATCAACGCCATTTTCGGGTGTTCGCGCTGCGTCAACTACAAAGCCCGAGGCGAAGGATGAATACAGCGTCAAGATGCATGACTAACGGAAGGGAGAGGGAAGCTACATCGCTAAGCTCACTAACCATGTTGCCGTCCTTGTCGACGATGATCCACTGGCGATCGAACTCGAATCCGAACTGGTTGACCCAAGCGGCCTTTACGCGGACGGCAGCGCACGACTTTACGGGATAGATGACGAGATCGACGACGCGGATGTCGCGGGGGAGGCTGCGCCTGGGGCTTGTGGCGGCGATCTTGCGCGTACTCGAGGAGGAGGAGGAGGACGAGGAGGAGGACAGGCTTCGTTGGTACAGCACAGCCGTCACGGCGGCAGCAGCGACGAGCGCCGCCGCGACGGCGAGAAGCGTGCTTGTGGCGGTGTTGGGGCCGCTGGTGGCGGACATGGCGTGGAACAAAAATGAATCGACACGCCCTCTGTTCGCTTTTTCCCCGGCCCACTGCAGAAGCACTCGGACTTTGGGTATAATGTTGCATCAACTACGCAGTTCCTCTTGCTCTCCTCGTGCTTGAGAGCAGTCGTTTTGAATCTTGCTCTACATATCTCTTTTTATTTTTTATTTTATTTTTATTTTCTTTCTTCGTCGTAGATCTGCAGAGTTGGTGCAGTATTAAGCCGAAGAAAGCTAGTCCGCAGGGCCATTCCCAACGGTTCCCACACCCCCCCCCCCCCCCCCCCCCCCCACCATTGGAAGATAAGGGCGGCAAAGAGTGGGTAAGATCGGCGCTGGCTGGCTGCGAAGACACCCATCGGAAGGACAATTTTCTTACGTGCTGTTTTCAACGTTCTGGAACGACCCAGCCCCCTCCCCCCCAAACAAATTCCAGAACCTCGAAGGCTGTTCTTGCACGCGGCCCTACCAGCACCAGTCACCTCGTACCTCACCGTAGAAGCGACGGGCGGAGGGCGCCAATTTTAAGTGTTAGCAGCTCTTTTCAAGCGTTTCGCTTCAGACCCTTCCGTCGACCGAGGAGCAACACCTGACGAGAGATTCAGACTTCCTTGATCCAACGTTGGACTTCGCACTCAGCACCCAGGCCCACCCCTCGCAGGTTTCTTAAAAAAAAAAAAAAAAAAAAAAAAAAAAAAGAAAACGAAAATGGGTGTCGATAGGAACCCTCGCCCTCTCTCGCTGAACCTCGTGTCGGCGAGGGTATGGATCGACGCTAACGGCGCGGGGAACGCCGGCGCAAAGCACCGGGCATCGCACAGCGCCGGCGTCGCGGATGCGACCGCGGATCTGCCCTCGCTCGACGCTTCTGCACAGCCGCAGCGGGTGCCGCTTCAAAAGGTGCTTGACGACGAGCTCGAGAGTCCGCTCAGCTATCAAGGTATGGGTTGAGCTGGGAGATGAAAAACAAGGGGGGGCTCGGCCCTGGTCCTCGATCGACACTCTCTCCAATTTTCCTTTCTCACGTCTGCCGTCTGCGAGATCTCACCCCCGCTTTCGACTTTCCCGTTGACGGGGAAAATTAGATTTCTACGACTTTCTCTGCCGCGAGCACTCTGAAGAGAACCTCGAGTTTTACATGGCCGTGAAGGAGTACACACGGCTCGCATCGACGGTCCCGGCCGAGCTGCTGGTCCCAAGCAAAGACGGCGGCGCAGCCGCAGACGACGGCCAACCGGCGCGTCCGGAGCTCGTTCCGCTGACCTCGGCGCTGGACTCGATCCTCGCGACTTTCTTCACGAGCGACGGCGAGAAGGAGCTGAACGTGCCAGCCAAGATCGCGTCGCACGTGGTGCAAGCGATCTGGCGGGACCAGGACTTTCGGCCGGCGGTGTTCGACGCGGCGGTCGAGAACGTGTGCACGATGCTGCGGCTGTCGAGCTTCCCGAGCTTTTGCAGGTCCGTCGGGGTCAGCCCGTTGACGTCCACGATGGTCGCCGCGGCCGTGTCGGCGGGGGCGCCGACCGCGGGGGGAACGGGACTGGCGGGAGAAACTCCCAAGGAAGGGGGCGACTGGTTTGGCGAGACGGACAAGCAGCACGGCGAAATCGGTTGTGCTGAGGCAGGTGTTGGAAAACAAGCTTCCGTCGCCCTACAGCTTTCAAGGTTCGTTTTTTGTGGGTGCGACTCATGGAAGTAGAACGTTCACACTCTTTTTCCTAGACTTCTACGATTTCCTCTGCAAAGAGCACTCGGAAGAGAACGCAGACTTTTATCTCGACATGCAAAAGTACAACGAACTGGCGAACAACGTGCCCGCCGAATTTCTCCTCTCCCAGGACTCTCCTTCCTCGGGCACCCCGCCGCAAGAGCTGTCAAAGCTGACGGACCACCTCGACGAAATCCTGCGCAAGTACTTTGTCGACGACGCGGAAAAGGAGCTCAACATCACGCACAAGATGCGCTCGACGCTGCTGGCCGCGATCAAGGAGCGCGGCGACCTGCGCCCGGAGGTGTTCAAGGCCGTACTCGACCACGTCGTGGTGGTGATCGAGTTTTCGAGCTTTCCAAACTTTCGGAAGCAGGTGGCGGCGGCGACGGGCGTGAAGGCGGAGGACGCGTCCGAGCGGCTGTCGAGGAGGACGTCGGGGATGAGCGTGCAGTCCGTCCCGCCCAGCGACCGGTCTTCGATTGTGAAGAGTCCCACCGCGGTTTCGGCCATCAGCGAAATGGCTGCGTCGCCGTCGACTCCGGCTTCAACGACCTCGTCGACAAAATCGAAGTCGAGCATCACGCTCCAGCAAGTTCTCGACAACCAGCTGGAGCCACCTCTGAGCTACAAAGGCATGGAAGCGCTTCTTATTTTCTCTGAGTATGCCTCGACGCTAAACTTGTTCCCCCCACCAGACTTTTACGAATTTCTGCGGAACGAGCACTCTGAGGAAAACATGGAGTTCTACAACGCCTACCAGTCATACCAAGCGCTTTACGCGGCTCTTCCCCCTGACCTCCTCCCAATCCTCTCCGCCGCGCCCACTACGCCCCCGACACCGAGGCCACAACTGGTCCAGACCCTGCACGACGCCCTGAACAAAATCCTTCAGGACCACTTCACCCCAGACGCAGACATGGAGCTGAACGTGCCCGCAAAGGTCATCCGCAAGCTCCTGGAGGAGACGGGATACGTCCCGGGGCAAGAGAGCGTGAGCGAGTCAGAGCGGACGAGGAAGCGGTACGACCCTGCGGTTTTTGCGGGAGTGCTCGAGGTCGTGTTGACGATGATGAGGCTGTCGAGTCTGCCTTCGTTTTTGAAAGCGGCCAAGACTCAGTCGCCGACGCAGAGCTGATTCCTGATGACGGAGAGAGCCAGCCCCCGAAGTTGCAACCGTTTTTCCCAGACCGTCTTGTCTTTTTTTTTATTTTTTATTTTTTTTTTTACGTCTCCGTTTTACATAATAGAAAAGTCACCTATCAAAATCTTCGTTTTTCGTCTCCGTTTTTAAAAGTTGGAGGAAAAGATCCCAGACTACATGTGCACGTTGCTGGACTCGTTGTCCAGGGTCCATCGTTTTGCAGCAATTCGCCGCGCAGAGGAGGCCGAGGTACGGGGGCTTTTGCAACGCCGCATCAACAAAGACGGGACCAAGCCAAGCAAGAAGCACAAGCCCTCCCTCTCTTCATAGACGGACTGATTGTTAGTATTTTGACATGATGAGAAGTGCCCATCGCGCACATTCAATACAAGAACACAAGTAATTAAAAAAGGAGGGGGGATAACCCGCATGACAACCACCTCCTTCCACTGCCCAGGCCTTCTTTCGTCACACCGTATTCACCCAACCAAGGAGCACATCTCACGACGTGTGGCGCCGCATCGCGTCGGCCCCAGCACCGATTATTTTTTTCTTCTCCTCAAAACAAAAACAAAAACAAAGAAGTTCCCCGCCTAAAACGTGCTATCGGATTTCGGTGTGCCGTAGTAGTAGTACCGGACGATTTGCGTGATGTAGTGGCTGTCGGAAAGGAGGACCATGATCATAAGGTTTTGAGCTTGGTAGACGAAGGGCCTTTTTTTCGTTGGTTTTTGTTAGGGGGGAAGGGGGGGGAGGGGACGCGGACGAGATAGACAATGGGGGTTGGTGTTAGTTTGGGGGGAGGTGGATGGAGAGGTGGGTGTTAAGAAAGAAGGTTAGGGGGGCGGGAAAAGAGGGCCAGGGGGTATGTGATGGGGATTACCATGCTTTTGGGTTTTTGGTGTGAATGAGCGTTGGGTTTTTTGAAAGATTTTCGGAGGGGAGGGAGGTAAACGTAGTGAAGTCAGTGGTTGGTTTTCGTAGAACGCTTCTCCCCTCCGGCTCGCGTCAATTACATGTGTCGGCACTGTAAAAGTACTGGCCTATCGATTGAAGGAAGCAAAGCGGACACCATTTAGCAAATGCCATCTCAGAAAACAAAAAAAAAGCCAGAAAACAAAGGCAAAACTAAACAAAAAAAAGTTGGGCGACGAACCGAGCGACACAAACTCCATCACGACCGCGGAGGTGTAGCACATGATCCTCAGCGCGGTCTTCGCGACGTGCAGCGGCGAGACGGGAGTGTTGCTGACCTCGCGAAGGGTGGTGATGATCTTGTACTGGGCGAGGACAAAGAAGACCGAGTCGACGGACGAGACGAAGAACATGACGACGAGGGAGAGCCAGTAGAGCTGCGGGGTGGTGGTCGCAAAGTGGTTTGTCTGCGAGGGGGCGGGGCGGGTTAAGCCTTTTCGTGAGGGGGTGGCTTTGTATTGGGAAAATTGGCGGCTAACGAACCGTCCAGTTATCGTACCAATAGTAGAGGCCTTGTTCATGGCGGGTGTTTTTTGGGGAGCAGCAGCCAAGCGTGTCAGAGCGAGGGGAACAAAAAACAATTACGAGTCCCGCGCACTCCACTTACTCGCGCTGTTTTTCGTACGCGTGGGGGTTCACCAGTACACCCCACACGCGGAATCGGAAAAGAAGTGTCCGTTTTTAGAAGAAAATCAAAAAACAAAATAGAACAAAGCGACAACAAACCTCTGAATGCACATCTGCACGACGAGAATGATGCTTGGGACGATCCACACGCGGTTCGACTTTGGGTACATGATGAGCACGGTTCGGTAAGTGGTGTGGAACACGATGGAGAACCACTGGCAGCAGGGAGAGTGTGTGTGTGCGTGTGTGTGAAGAGAGTGAAGGGTGTTAGTTTTCAGGGAGATCGTTGACATTTCTTCTCTATCGTCTCAAGCGAAGTGTAGCAGGTCAACTTACGGCTATCACATCTGCAACTACTCCGCGTGGGTGCGCGATCGCCACGATGATGTCAGGGGTGAGAAAACTGGAACCCGGCAGACACAAACCCACCCCCAAAAGGAAAGCTGGAACGCCACACACACACACACACACACACACACACACACACACACAAACTCACCCGTCAAGCAGGCCGACAAGTAAAAGAACCTGTCGAGATTGCCGCGACGGCGACATTCCGTGCGATCACGGCGGACCCAAAGGTGTAGAAGAGGTGGCCAGTGGCGGAGATGGCTAGCGTCCACAGGAGGACGGGGTTCGTCATTTTCGTGATGACTTCCCAGAAGGAGACGAGCTGGGGGAAGATCACGGAAAGAGAGCGAACGTGGTTGGGCAGAAAGAAATGGAGAAAGTGGGGGAGTTGGAGATCGTAAGATTGCGGGGGCGTTTGGTGGTGGATGAGGAGCGGGGAGGAGGGGAAGGACGGTGAGTGCTCTACTTCTCCCTCCCAGTCGGTGAGTGCTCTGCTTGAGGAGGGGTGGTGGGGTGCATTCTCGTCGTACCGTGGTGATGAGGGAGACGCCGAGGGCGGCCGCGAAGTTGCTGTTGGCAAGGAACAGCGACGGATCCATGGCGGGCGGGCGGCGGCGGGCGGCGATGAGTGCGTTCGTGCGTGCGTGCGATGCGATGGCTGGGCTGAAGGCTGGCTGAAGGGGCAGTGGGTCTCCTCTCCTTTGATTCTCTGTACTGTTACTAATTACCGTACATACTGTCCCACAGCCATTACAAGTCGCTACAATTTTTCAATATTAAAAACATGGGTAATAATAATTAATGCTCTTGTTTTGTCGATTTTTCCTTGTTTTCTCTCCTCCTTTCATGCATGCAGCAGCGGCACGTGCAGGTTTTTTTGCTTTCCTTGTTTGGTTGGTTCAGAGAAAAGAAGAGAAGAAGCGAAGCGGAAAACATTTCGCCATGTGTGTTGGAGAATGACTGCCAATTTGGCCCCGCATGACTGACTAGTCATACTACTGATTGGTTCATACTCAAAAAATTCTGGTTGGGACGACAGACAGAGCTTCTCATTCACTTTCAAGTATTTTGATCAAACAATTTTTTCAAAAAATGTGCAAAACAACAACACCATGGCGGATAAAACCTGAAACAGACACACACACATATACGTTGATGAATCATGAGAGAGAGAGAGAGAGACAGTGGGGAGCAACAAAAGGCAAACACACCAACAAGGAAACGATACGAGGCAGAAACTCCACCCACTTCCGACCCCAACGCGCAAAAGAAAAGAGGAGCAAACGAGGGGAACAAAAACATGGTGGAATAGGTTACAAATGCCCTCCCACCCCTCACCATCTCACCCGAATAATACAATAAACGTTCATGACGACCGACGAGACGAGACTTCCATTCTTGGAACCACATCTCCCTCCACCCCCCACCAGCTGGACTACTTCTTCAACACGGTGTTGAGGACCCTGTTCGTCTTTTCGATGCGAGGCCGCACGTCCTCGCTGGTGGCGCTGATCACCCCAATGTGCTCGTTCTGCTTCTTGATCTCAGAGTCCATCGCCATGCCCATCATCTTGAGCTGCGCGAGACCCGCAGACATCTGGTCGAGGTTGTTGTCGATCTCCACTTCCCGCTCGTCGCGCTCCAGTCCGTCCGGTGTCGTGTACGACTTGCCGTACCGTCCGCCGCCGCCACCATTGTATCCGCCGCCGCCGCCGCCGCCGCCATAGCGCCCGTTGTTGCCAAGAGTCTCCTGCACTCGCGTCTTGCGCTCCTGCTCGCGCTCCTCTTTCTCGGCCATCTCCCGCTTGGCCTGCTGCTCGATGCGGGCGGCCTTTTTGCCGGCGCCAAACGTGGGTATCATAAAAAAGCGGTTGAGCGCCTTGAGCTCGCCCGTCTTGGCTTCTGCCACTTTGGCCTGGCTGTCGGCGACTTTCAGGCGGTGCTCGATGTTGTGCAGTTGCTCTGGTGGTGTGTGTGTGTGTGTGTGTGTGTTTGTAGAGGTGTGAAACGTCGTTAGGAGTCGAGCCGTAATTTGGGCAACAGGGGTGTAGTTTGCATGGCAGTGGATCCGAGATGGGGCTCTGCGGGGCTCTGCGGGGCGTTTGATCCCACTCAGCCACAAGCGCAGACCTTCCCTGCAACACCACAGCTCATACGATTTCCTCACACAACCGATCCACGGCACAACACTCACCAGACTGCTGATTCAACCTCGTCAACCCGGCGGTCGCCGAATCCTCTGCCTCACGCAACTTCGCCAGCGCCCGCCGGGTCGTGTCGACCGAGTCCTGCTGCGTCTTCTTGGTCTTGCGCTCCAGCCACCCTTCGTCGTTGTAGTTCTCCTCCTCGTCGTCAACGTCCTCCCACCGCCGCTCCTGCGGCGGCGGGTTGCCGTACCCGCTGGTGTTCCCGTACCCGCCGCCGCCGCCTTGGCGGTCGTAGCCAGATCCGCCTTGCTGATACCGAGACCCGCCGCCGCCACCCCGGTCGTACCGGCTGCCTCCGTTGTCGTAGCCGCCGCCGCCTTGGTTGTACCGGCTGCCGCCGTTATCATAGCCGCCGCCGCCGCCGCCTCCGTACCCGCCGCGATCGTCCTGCTGGTATCTGCTACCGCCGCTACCGCCGCTACCGCCGTAGCCGCCGCGGTCATCCTGCTGATACCTGCTTCCGCCGTTGCTGCGACCGCCGCCGTTGTCGTAGCCGCCGCCTCCTCCTCCACCGCGGTTGTAGTAAGACATGCTGTGAAAAGTTTTTTTTTTCTGGGATCAAAAGTCGGCGCAAAGCCCCGCTCCAACGAAAACCCCCACCCAATTGCTGATCTGGGAAACCGCGGCAGGGAAAGGAAAATATCTGGGGTGATGCTGCTGAGGAGAGTGGAAGAAAGATATGAATGCCCAAAGCGGCGAGATGGGAAGAACGTTTCAACTGGAGCCTAACCTACTTCTAACCTTGCAAACCATTCAAACACTTCATGCAGTACTGTACGCTGCATTCTCCTCCATGTTGAGTCCCTCCACAAGTGACCAGGTGTGGTGGCGGTGACCGACGAAGTGCAAGAAGGTGTGCTTGAAGTGGATTGTATGGGTATCGTTTACTGTCAAGCAAATCGTTGGTGTGTTGTCCTTGTACATGGTCTGGTCAGTGGGAGCTTGAGGGATGTCTTGCGACAGGTGAAGGTTGTTGATGGCCTCAAGCTCCCAACTGACTTCACAAAAGGCAATCTACTCTGCTGCTGACAGCTGCTGAAACTGCTGATGGACATGACAACTCCGAGTTAGTTGCTGCCCCTGCGGCTGAGCTCCTGTTCTGATGTCGTTGGTGGTGTTGCTGGGTGTGCATCGGCTGAAGTCAAGTGGCTGGGGGAGGTTGAAAAAGGTGAGTGCGCTGCTCCTGTGTGTGAGTCCGTAGGATCTAGTTTGCTGCGTAATCTGGTGTCCAGCTGAGAGTGATTGGCACTGGTGGAGGTGTCAAGCAGAATCTGGATAACAGTTGGATGGGAAACCGGTGGTTGCAAAGAACTTGATGTCCAGGGCCTTGTCAGGTCTGCACCAAAATGACGCATCTACCACAATCGGGGCCTTGTCAGCGGGTAGTACCTTGCCAGATGCTGCAGGGTCCACGTCACCACTGGGCCTCCTACTAATACTCTACCAGTCGCCTACCTCTTGCGGAAATGAAGACTCGTACCCCCCTCTCACCCTCTGCACTGGACCAAATTCTTCCAGATCGCTGGGCCCACTGCCCCTTTCATCACTGGGCAAAAGGATCTCCAGGGCATCAGCTGTGGCTGTTGCTGTGGCTCCTTGGCAGTGTGATGATATGGGTGGGGATGAGAGCTATTGGGTGGAAGTTGGGACGCATGAGTTGTGATTGAAGTTGCTGTCAGTGGTGTTTGAGACTACTTGTGCTGAGAGCAATAGGTAGTTCAGGTGTTGGTGTTGAGGCAACCTGCGTGTCTGGTGACTGATTTGGTGAGTGGTGCTTCCTGCTCAAATGGAAATCACGACACTCCTCTTCTTCCATTATGTGTCAGATCCTCTGGCTTCTTGACTCTTGACATGATACAATGTCCTGCACTACAGAGGAGGTCTACCAGTCAGAGCACTGGACCTTGATGACAAGGGGAGCTTCACTCTTATCCAACAAGGCGCTGCTGGACCAGTGCTGGTGCCCTACAGCAGGCAAGGCTCCATCACCAGTAACCTCCAACGTATCTGCATTTTCAGTCAGCGAATAATCAGGTAACTGAAGAGGTTGTAATTGGAGAAGTTGTATGTTTCCTGATTATAAATTAATGCTCTTGAGCAGGGAACATGCAGCTGAAAAGGGTTAGACTATCACGAACTTACTTGTTTCAAGTATGATCAATGCTTATACAAAACCATAGTTAACATTCAAAACACTCACTTGGTATGAAAACTTAGGATGAAACCTCAAGCTAGTCTCTCAGGTCCCACAGTGAACATTGGAGGCTGCAGCCCAATCCTTCTCCAAGCATGGCCAGCCCGAGGCTAAGGTTCGCGACAGTTCGCAAGTTAAGTTGCTGATACAGGACCGGAAAGAGATTGGAGCGTTGGTGAGAGAAATTACTTCAATTGTTGCACACAGAGGCTTTGGAGGAGTTCAGTGTTTCAACTTCAAGTATTCATGACTTCAAATGTGCAGAGGATTCATGGCGATCTCAAGCTACAAAATGTTTATCTCTCCTCAATGGAATTTGACTTAGTCCATTATGGGATACTAAATTTGAAGACAATTTGGCGGTGAATGTGGTTAGAATCGTGCATTGTGTTACTTACTCTGTCATGCTTTTAGGAGCTGAAGTGAATGCAGGAAACAGTGGTGCAGACAAGAGGTGGCGAATTAAGAGGTACATATCAATCAACCAAGTGGTCTTCAAGGTCCTGGCTTAATTGATTAGTGCCGGCAACAGGAGACAAGGTTGTATGCTATTTCAGATCCACTAAATTGGGTTGACTTCAGCATATCAGATTTCTGCGCTGGAAGAAGCAGGGTTAAGAATGGCAGTCGTTGAACACGGAGGAGAGCAGCAAATTCGAATTCTGAATCATCAGCACAGATGTTGCTTGTTGAGAGCAGCAAGTGAGGGCAGCGTCGACTGATTTATGCCCGACTGGATCGTAGTTGGGCTGCACGGTGGCTCATGGTGACAAGATTGAGGCAATGGAAGCTCACTCCAGGTTGGGATCTGCTATGTAAAATGAAACTTTCAGCGACGCAGGGACAGAGGGATCAGCGCAGGAGATACACCCACTGTCCTCTTGTTCGCAAGTGCACTGCTTCACACCTGCGGTCCTGCGCTTGAACAGGGAAGGATCATGTCCCGGAATACATGACGCCGCAACAACTGTATCTCCATACACAGTGGTGTTGCCTTACTGCAAAAGAACGACTGCCACAATCGAGAGCGCACCAAGTGCAGGAGACAACAATGTGCCAAGAGTGCTTTTGACGCAGTGAGGTGGCGAGGCTTGCTTCGGCTACCTGATTCTACTTGGCAACTGATGTTAGAGATAAGCACGCTTGCCTTCACCAGATCGCACGTGCTGTTCGCTCCGGTCGTTGCACTCCCAAAGCCGGACATCACCATAGACACCTCACCCACTTCCACATCCAGCCATCGAAAACAGGAAGAAAAAAAAAAAGAAAAAGAAAGGGAATCACTCCGTTAAGAAAAAACATGAGTGGGTGCAGACCCCGTAGCGAGGCGTGGACAAGCGGGAAAGTGATGTCAGTGCGGTTTTCGTCTGATCCGAAGCTGCAACTTTTTTTTCTCTCAGCGAGTTTTTCTTGTTTTTTTTTCACTCACTTTGTTTTACATAATAGAAGAACTCAACCATCACAAGCTTCGTTTTTCGTATCCGCTTTCAGAAGAGAAGCACACTGAACCGGTAAGAAAGAAAAAACGAAGAAAGAAAACACGCACGCACGAACTAGATTTCACTTGTTGTTACTGTCGTTGTTGGCTGCTGACGATTTGAGCAAATGTTCAACATCCTTCTATTTTTTCTTTCGGTGGGCTGTAACTACTGGTAGGGAATGCGGCGGGGTTGTAGGTTGTTTCGAGCGCGGCAGCAGCAATCCGGGTGAGTCCGTTGATTGAATGCTTCTTAGTTTTTTTTTCACTGCTGAAGAGGCTCATTATGAGGTGGATTCAAGAAACAAAGCAATTTTGAATTGACAAGCCAAAAAGAAAAAGCGAAGGTCAGCAAAGAAGGACCAGCCCTCTCTCTTCAAAGACGGGACTGGTTGTAAGTGTTTGATATGATGCGAAGCAGAGAAGCTGTGGATGTAACGCGCGTATTCGCAAACAAAAACTGCGAAAGGAAGAAGAAAAGAAAAAAATTATCCTCGTGGGGGAAGGAGTGTCCTGCACAACGAGCCCCACTCGCCACTCTCCCGGGCCCCCTCAACCACAACAACACGGGGCCTCGTCTCACATCGCGCACGCGTCGCGTCGCACCGCAAATCCGTCCCTCCTTCGGCTAAAGTTCTCCCGCCTAAAACGTGCTAGCGGATTTCGGCGTGCCGTAGTAGTAGTACCGGACGATTTGTGAGATGTAGTGGCTGTCGGAGAGGAGAACCATGATCATTAGGTTCTGCGCTTGGTAGACGAAAGCCCTTTTTTTTCCGAAAAGAGATGGACAAATCGGGGGTGGTGGTGGTGTTAGTTTGGGGAGGGGGCGGTAGACGGAGAGGGGTGCTAGGGTGGTGGGGGGGAGGTACCATGCTGTATATTTGTGTTTTTTAAGGTGGGAGCCGCATTGGGTATTTGAAAGATTTTGGTGTTTTGAGGGAGGTGAAAATAGTAAAGTCAGTGGGTTGGTACTGGGAGAACCCTTGTCGAGCTGCCACTCCCCCCGGCGTCATTTACCAGTGTCGATACTGTAAAAGTACTGGCCTATTGATCCAAAGAAGCGACCATTTAGCAAAAAGCGCCCACCCTCCTCCCAACAACAACAACAACAACAACAACATAACCAAAAAAAATAAAAATAAAAATGTCCGAACCGAGCGAAACAACTCCATCACGACTGCGGACGTGTAACACATGATCCTCAGTGCGGTCTTTGCAACGTGCAGCGGCGATACGGGGGTGTTGCTGACCTCGCGGAGGGTGGCGATGATCTTGTACTGGGCGAGGACAAAGAAGACCGAGTCGATGGACGAGACGAAGAACATGATGGCGAGGGAGAGCCAGTAGAACTGCGGGGTGGTGGTTGCAAAGTGGTTTGTCTGCGAAGGGGGCGGGGGATTGGAAAGCGGGGGGAGTTAAGGGGCTCTGGGCGAGGCGGGGGAGGGGTGTCTTCTTTTGGGTGGGAAAGTGGCCGACTAAACGTACCGTCCAGTTATCGTACCAATAGTAGAGGGCTTTCCAAATGGTGGGGATGGGGGCAGAAACCAAACGTGTCAGCACGAGGAGGGGGGAAAAAAATTGGAAGTTCTCGCACTACACGTACCAGTGCTGCGTATTTCGTCCGTTGGGAATAAAGAGGGGTTGAAAATCAAATACAAAAAAATGAAATAAAACAATAAAAGAAAAGGGAAGCTGGGGGGGTGTGGGGGCATTTGGCATCCAACAACAAACCCACCTTTGAAGGCACATTTGCACGACGAGGATGATGCTCGGGACGATCCATATGCCCTTCGACTTTGGGTACATGATGAGCACGGTTCGGTACGTGGTGTGGAACACGATGGAGAACCACTGGCACAGCGAGGGAGTGTGGGCGTGTCCGTGTTGTGTGTGTGGGAAGAGAGGGGGTGGGGCGCGTTGGTTTCAGGAAAATCGATTCTCCACCGTCTCAGCCGAGTGTTGTAGGTTAACTTACGGCTATCAAGTCCGCAACTGCTCCCGCGCGGGGGACCGCCATCACCACGATGAAGTGTGCATCAGAGTGTGGGGGGAACTATGTTGGACAGACACACCCCACAAAATTGAAGGGGCCCTTCCGAAACTGGAAACGCCACACAATTCCGCCCACTCTCCGCGCAACGCACAAACTCACCCGTCAAGCAGGCTGTCAAGAAAAGTACCTATCGAGATCGCCGTCGACGGCGACGTTCCGCGCGATCACGGCAGACCCAAATGTGTAGATTAAGTGGCCGGTGGCGGAGATGGCCAGCGTCCACAGGAGGACGGGGTTGGTCAATTTCGCGATGACCTCCCAGAAGGAGACGAGCTAGAGTACGGAAAGAGTGAAAGGGGGGTGGAAAGGAAGGAAGGCAGGGAGGGTTAGGGTTGGGGAGAGAAGATGGGAGGATTAGTGTGTGGATGGGGAGCGGGAAAGCAAGAATACTGTGAGCGTTCTGCTCCTCCCAGGCGGTGAGGTCTTTCGGCAAGAACAGGGGGGCGGTCATTCGACGTACCGTGGTGATGAGCGAGACGCCCAGGGCGACCATGACGTTGCTGTTGGCAACATATCGCGACGGATCCATGGCGGCGGGTGACGGGGCGGGCGGGAGTGTCGTGCGCAGCTGGTTGAAAGCTGGCTGGCTGTCAGGCAGGCCGGGCGAGTCGGCACTCTCGCTCTCTCACTCTCTCTCTCTCTCACTCTTTCTCTCTCACTCTCTCTCTCTCTCGCTCACTCTGCTGGCTCTTTCTGTTCGCTTTCGACTACTACAACTGTTTGTAGCTGCTTCGTCTGATTAATCCTTGTTCGTTTTAAACGAACTCCTTGCTCTTGTTTTTCTTTTTTTTTTTCGTGTTTTTGAATTCCGGTTTTCTCTTTTTTCGCTGTTGGATGAAATAATAATAATAATGATTTGCGTGTTTTCCTTTTTCGTTTGTTTCGCTTTCCTGATTTGGTGGGTGGTGGATGGGAGAGAAAACGAAAGAAGCGGAAACAACAATTCGCCATATGTGCATGGCGGATAAAACCTCGACACAACGCAGACACACACACACACACACACACACACACAGTGGTTTGTCTCGTGCACGTGTTGTTACTTGCCCTTGACGATAAATAAAATAAATAATAAAGCCAACGGGAGACAAAAGAAAAACGCACACGACCGGCGGCGAACAAAGAAAACAACACAAACGCTTGCGCTGACCAATTAATTCTGCTTAGTTCGTTTCATTGGCCATTGAGACCTGCCGCCAAAGCGGCGAAACCTTCAGAACTTTCCGTCCATTACATAAGTTGCTTTTTCCGCCTTCCAAACCTTTTCCTTCCATGCGTGACGCGACGAATCTCGCGCAAGCCGCATCAGAACCAGACACCCCCCCACCCCGCACCCACCGCCAAAAAACATTTCCTTGCCCGCCCACGTTGGACATTCAGCACGCAAGGAAGTCGGTGGGATCCAAAGGTCGCACAAGTCACGTCTAGATAACTCGTCATGCCCTGGGGCCGTCACTCCTTATTTGCCATGCGTTTGGTGACGGTCGATGCAAGCGGTGCTGCCCTCACTGCATTTGCTGTGAAAAGAAAAAAGAAAAGAAAAAAAAATCACGTAACACAATGAAGTGCAAAACCCGGCTGGCAGGAACGCAAAGGGGGTTTCGGGATAAATACCTGCTGGGTATAAAACCTGTCTTCTCCTTCCCGGTTTGGGTTGCATTATTTTATTGCTGCGGATTTCGAGGAGCATACAAAATACAGGTCAAGTGGTAAAATGCAAGGTAAATACTGGAAGTGCACTTTTTTACTGGGGCAAGAATGACACGTGTCATTCGTGCAGCTTCCACACAGCTTGCCCCAGCCCTCCCTTCGCCTGAACTCCTCCGGGTAGCCCTTACAGCAGTTAGTGCAGGCACATCGACCAAACGAAACGAGGAACAGCGAGCGCCATTCAGGCAGATCGCGCGTATTGTTGGATCCACCTGCTGCCCTCACTACGCCCAGCGGCCCCCTCAAACACACGATGGCGACAATGGGATCGCCTCACCGTAACGAGATCCACCATTAGGGTGAAGACGAGCGCAGGGGCGAGGTTCAAGAAAAAAGAGGAACGGCGGTGTGCTTGGCAAGATGCAAGCATACGTTTTTCTTTCCTTTCTTTTTTTTTTTTTTTTTGTTTGCTTTGCTTTTGCGTTTGGGTGGGTGGGGTGGGATCGCAGGTCGACCGCGCCCAGCTGATTCCTTTCTCCTCTCGCAACTTCGCGTTTGGCACATACCGCTTCAGCACCAAGCCAATGTGCGTCATTTTGTTGCAATCAAGGCGACGGTGGGTGTTTCGAAACTTTCGATGCAGACCGCCCGACTCGGCGATTGATATTTTCACTCTATCCGCGTCGCCCACACTTCCTTATGAGCAGTGCACCAGAAATTCAGTCTATTGGGGTTTCCGCATAACTTAGGTATGATGGCGATGTCGCGGGTTAGTCCCCTTCTCCTTCTCACCTATCAATTTCCACCAGAAGTTCAGATGAGGAGAATGAATAAGAAAGTATGGGACCACTGAAGGCCTTCCGCTCAGTTGCCTCAATACCTCACACAACACCTCCCCCCCTCCTCTTCCCCCAAACTCTCCCAGTTCCGCGAAAGAGAAGGGATGAGAATCGTGGACGAGGACCGAAAGGGCTCCCCATCACAGAACATGATCAAATTCAGACTGATTTTCGATTGACGCGGATCTCAAGCACGCGAGAAGTACCCGAACAAGGGCGGCTTGCATACCCCGGACATACTGGAGGACGCAGACTTCCGAGACGACCAAGTTAACTAGTGGTGGTGGTCTTTCATTCCAGAGGAGGCCCATTATGAGGAGGATTCTAAAAACAACCAATTTTTGAACCGATCAAGTGGAAAGAAAAGGGAATGCGAAAGAAAAGAATCTCAGCAAAAAGGACCAGACCTCTCCCAACAGACGGACTAGTTGTAAAGTATTTGATATGATCCCAACAAACATAGAAGCGCCGTGGATGCGCGCAGGACACGGAAACAAGCACTGCTAACGAGAAAATAGAAAACAAACCCCCGCATCTCCCCCATAACTCCCCCCCCGGGGTGCCTCCGGCACCCACCCCAAAAAGGGCCTCGTCTCACATTGTGCGCGCACCGCGCGCGCCACATTCCGGCCCTCAGTTACTTCCAAAAGAAAAAAGTTCTCCCTCCCCTGAAACGTGCTAGCGGATTTCGGCGTGCCGAGGTAGTAGTACCGGACGATTTGCGTGATGTAGTGGCTGTCGGAAAGGAGCACCATGATCATCAGGTTTTGGGCTTGGTATACGAACGGCCTTGTTTTTTTATTTGTTGGTGTTGTATTGTTTTTTTTTTTTGTGTTAGATTTTGGGGGGCGAGAGGTGGAGGGATGGTGAGGGGGAGGCCCCCGGGTGGGGGGGGGGGGGGGTTGTGATGTGGGTTTACCATGCTTTTTCGCGTGAACGAGCGTTTGATTTTTGAAAGATGTTTGGTTGGGGGTGGGGGGAGAAAGTGAAAATAGTGAAGTCAGTGGTTGGTTTTGGGAGAACGGCGCATGCTCGCGTCATTTACCAGTGTTGACACTGAAAAAGTACTGGCCTGTGGGTCGAAGGAAGCGACCATTTAGCAAAAAAAAAAAAAAAAAAAAAAAAACGCCCACAACCCTCCCACAAAACAACAAAAAAAAAAAAAAAAAAAAAAAGACTAAAGCCTAAAAAAAAAAAGAAACTGTCCCAACCAAGCGACAGAAACTCCATCACCACCGCGGACGTGTAGCACATGATCCTCAGCGCGGTCTTCGCGACGTGCAGCGGCGAGACGGGAGTGTTGCTGACCTCGCGCAGGGTGGTGATGATCTTGTACTGGGCGAGGACAAAGAAGACCGAGTCGACGGACGAGACGAAGAACATGACGACGAGGGAGAGCCAGTAGAGCTGCGGGGTGGATGTCGCAAATTGGTTTGTCTGCGAGGGGGCGGGTTAAGCCTTTTCGTGAGGGGGTGGCTTTGTATGGGGAAATGGCGGCTAAAACGTACCTTCCAGTTATCGTACCAATAGTAGAGGCCTGAAAGGACCAACAGGCAAGCGTGTCAGATCGAGGCTAACGAAACAAATTGCGAGTCCGCGCACTCCACCTACTCGCGCTATGTTATTTAGTCCACGCCGGGTTCACCCGTTCCCCCACACACGGTGGTGGGAATCGGAAAACGAAGTGTCCGATTTTAGAAGAAAACCGAAGTTCAAAAAAAAAGGAAGCGACAACAAACCTCTGAACGCACATCTGCACGACAAGGATGATGCTCGGGACGATCCATATGCGGGACGACTGTGGGTACATGATGAGCACGGTTCGGTACGTGGTGTGGAACACGATGGAAAACCACTGGCATAGTTTCGGAGGGGGAGGGGGGCGTTAGTTTTAGGGAAAGAGATCCTCTCCCTTCTCCATCGGCCTCAAGCGGAGTGAAGGTAGTAGGTAAAACTTACGGCTATGACGTCCGCAACTGCTCCATCGCCACGATGTGGTGTGTGGACTGTAAATATCCGGGCAGACACCCCAAAAAAAGGGAAGAGGGCCTTCCAAAACTGGACGCCAGACACAGACCACCCCCGCTCCCTCAACCGCACACAAACTCACCCGTCACGCAGGCCGTCAAGTAAAAGTACCTATCGAAATCGCCGTCGACGGCCACGA
The DNA here is from genome assembly GCA_025765615.1 of Zopfochytrium polystomum. Lineage (NCBI taxonomy): Eukaryota > Fungi > Chytridiomycota > Chytridiomycetes > Chytridiales > Chytridiaceae > Zopfochytrium > Zopfochytrium polystomum. Next base: position 605,888 of record JAIVFJ010000004.1, on the reverse strand, counting down.
TCCGTGCGATGACGGCGGATCCAAAGGTGTAGACGAGGTGACCGGTGGCGGAGACGGCCAGCGTCCACAGCAGCACCGGGTTCGTCATTTTCGCGATGACTTCCCAGAAGGAGACGAGCTGGAGCAATGGAAAGAGAGAGCGAAAAAAGGGACGGAAGGAAGGAAGGGGAGACGAGATCGGAAGATTGGAGGGCGTTTTGATGAGCAGTGGGAAAGCAGGGAAGGGGGAGAGAGTGAGCGTGAGTGCTCTGTGGCGACGTCCGTTTCGGCGAGTCAAAAGGGAGGGGTTGCATTCTCCTTGTACCGTGGTGATCAGCGAGACGCCGAGGGCGACCATGACGTTGCTGTTTGCAACGAACCGCGTCGGATCCATGGCGGCGTGCGTGCGTGCGATGCGTGGCTGACTGAAGGTTGGCTGGCTGAGGACTGGCAGGTAGGCCGCAAGCGAGGAGCTCCCCTCTGTCTCTCTCCTTGAACGGAAGCTGAAAACGCTTTCGCTCACCCACACACACACACACACACACTCATCGTTTGGTTGAACCAATCGATAATCTCGAACAACTTCGAGACTCGGTGCGAGTCCACAGAGACAAGAAACCCTGAAGACGCGGCCGAAAGAAAAAAAGAGGGTGAGAGGGGGAAAAAGAAGGAGGTGTGTGGTAGCTGTGGTGGGACCGGGGAGAGGGTACCGTCCCCATCGGCCGTCGGGGTGTGTGTGTGGGACACGAGGGCGAGAAAGTGTGACAAAGCCATGGCCTTCGCTTAGGGGAGGCTGAGGGTCGCGGCGGAGGCTGGAAGAGAGAAAGAGGGAAAGGCTGCGAGAGCGTGTGGAAGCTGAGAAGGGCTGGGTACTCGGCGAGGGTACTGCCGTGAAGTGAGACGGTCAGGGCTGAAAGTGTGGTAGGGAAGGGGGGGGGCGGGTGTGGGAGACATTATTGAAGGAAACAGAGAAGTATGGGGTGTGAAAGGGTGCTGAGTGGAGTGTCAAGGAAACAAGGAATGAGGATCAATAAGGATCTCCTTCTCTATTTCACGCCACTTACACATCTTACTCTTGTGCTTGGAGATTGCTTCGTAACCCTCGGAGCGTGTCTCGCACTTGACAAGATTTTATTCACTCCGTAAGAGGCCCGTTGTGAGGAGGATTCAGAAAACAAGCAATTTGAAACTGGCAAGTCGACGAAAAAGAAAGCGAAGTTTCAGCAAGAAGGACTAGCCCTCTCTTCAAAAAGACGGGACTGGTTGTAAAGTATTTGATATGATCCAACAAGCATAGAAGCGCCGTGGATGCGCGCGGGATGATTGAAACAAGAACTGCATGGGCAAAGAAAGAAAGAAAAAAAAAAAGAATCTCCACGCCTCTTTCCCCCAGCTCCCCTCGGCCCCCCTCCGCACAGCCCACCCCAAAAGAAGGCCTCGCCTCGCTTCGCGCGCCGCAAAATCCCCGTCCCCGGTATGTTGTTTTTTTCTTCCACCCTCGGTTGGACTCCGAAAAAGAAAAAAAAAGCTCTTTCCCCTAAAACGTGCTACCGGATTTCGGCGTGCCGAAGTAGTAGTACCGGACGATTTGCGTGATGTAGTGGCTGTCGGAGAGGAGGACCATGATCATCAGGTTTTGGGCTTGGTAGACGAACGGCCTTTTTTGTTTTGTGTTTTTAGTTGATTTTTTGGGGGGGTGGTGGTGTTAGTTTGGAGTAGGGCAGGGGGGCGTTGAATGGAGAGGTGGGTGTTAAAAGGGGCGGGGCCGGAAGTTTGTGGTGGGTATTACCATGCTTTTGGTTTTTTCGTGTGAACGAGGGTTGGGTTTTTGAAAGTTTTTTTGGGGGAAGGTTAACGTCGTGAAGTCAGTGGGTTGATTTGAGGAGAACGTTGCTGCGCTGCCAACAACCAACGCTCCCTCGCGTCATTTACCTGTGTCGATACTGTAGAAGTACTGGCCTATTGGTCGAAGGAAGCAAACCAGAGACCATTTTAGCAAAAAGCCGCCTAAAAAAAACCCAGCAGCCCGCACGACGAACCGAGCGACACAAACTCCATCACGACCGCGGAGGTGTAGCACATGATCCTCAGGGCGGTCTTTGCAACGTGCAGCGGCGAGACAGGAGTGTTGCTGACCTCGCGGAGGGTGGTGATGATCTTGTACTGGGCAAGGACAAAGAAGACCGAGTCGACGGACGAGACGAAGAACATGATGACAAGGGAGAGCCAGTAGAGCTGCGGGGTGGTGGTCGCAAAGTGGTTTGTCTGCGAGGGGGCGGGGGTGCGTTTAGGGCTTTCGGCGAGGGGGCGAGGGGTGTTTTTTTGGAAATGGCGGCTGACGTACCGTCCAGTTATCGTACCAATAGTAGACACCTTTTCCATAGTTTGGGTGTTTTTGGGCGGGGTCAGAGCCAAACGTGTCAGCGGAGTCAAAAATTGCGAGCGCGCGAACTCCACCTACCAGCGCTGCGTTTTTCGTTCGTGTCGGGTTGACCGTGTCCCCACACACACACACACACGGTGGGGATTGGAAACGAAAATTTTTTAAAAAACAAAAATGAAGGAAAAGAAGCAGGGGTCCGGTGTGGGGGGACTTTGACATCCAGCAAGAAACGAACCTCTGAAGGCACATCTGCACGACGAGGATGATGCTCGGGACGATCCATATGCGGGTCGACTTTGGGTACATGATGAGCACGGTGCGGTACGTGGTGTGGAACACGATGGAGAACCACTGGGGCGGCAGAGAGAGAGAGAGAGAGAGAGAGAGAGTGTGTGTGTGTGTGTGTGTGTGAAGTGGGGGTGGGGCGTTAGTTTTCATTGAGATCGTTCACTTTTCTTCTCCATCATCTCAAGCGGAGTGCAGGAAGGTAAACTTACGGCTATCACGTCCGCGACTGCTCCGTTTGGGGGGAAGCGCCATCGCCACAATGTATGTATCAGTTTGTTTGTGTGTGTGGGGGGTGAGAAAACGGAATTGGGCAGACACACCACTCGCACAAAAACGGGAAGAGGGCCTTCCAAACCTGGAAACGCCACACACCACCCCCGAACAACTCACCCGTCAAGCAGGCCGTCAAGTAAAAGTACCTATCGAGATCGCCGTCGACGGCCACGTTCCGCGCGATCACGGCGGATCCAAAGGTGTAGATGAGGTGGCCGGTGGCGGAGATGGCCAATGTGCACAAGAGGACTGGGTTCGTCATTTTCGCGATGACCTCCCAGAAGGAGACGAGCTAGAGTAACGGAGAGAGAGAGAGCGAAAAGGGCGGTGGAAAGGAAGGAAGGAAGGAAGGAAGGAAGTGAGAGGAGATCGGGAGATTGGAGTGGCCGAAGACGGTGAGTGTTCTGCTCCTCGAGGCAATGAGGGCCGTTCGGGGCAGCACAGGGAACAGGGAAGGGCGCATTCTCGTCGTACCGTGGTAATGAGGGAGACGCCCAGGGCGACCATGACGTTGCTGTTGGCAACGTACCGCGACGGATCCATGGCGGGCGGGCGGGCGGGCGACGAGGGAGTGTCGGTGAGGGGCTGACTGAAGGCTGGCTGGCTGGCTGGCTGAGGGCTGAAGGGCAGGTAGGTCGAGGCGAACCTCCTCTCTCTCTCTATCTCCTTCGATTCGCTGGCACCACTACTGCAAGTGGCTGTTTCTTGTTATTGATCCTTGTTCGTTTGGTGAGCCTTTTTGTTTTTCTTTTCTTTTCTCTCCCTCGCTCTCTCTCTCTCTCTCTCCCTCTCTCTCTCACGCTTTCTTTGTCTGCTGGATAAAATAGTGTGTTCAGATCCCAACCCAGAGGCGGCAGCAGCAAAAATTGCAAAACTTTCCTTATTTGGGGGCGGGTTCCTGATTTGGGTGAAGGACAGCAAGAATAGAAGAAAAGAAGCGGAAAACGTTTCGCCATGCATGGCGGAAAAAACCTGGACACACACACACACACACACACACACACACACACAAACTTGCTCAGTCACGCACCCCCACTCACTTTCAATCGCTCACACAAACACTGAAAGTCGAAGCTCTCTAACTCTCTCTCTATGTTTGTCTTGTGCACCTTGTTTCACGTTCGGCAGACGGCTGCGGAAGCTGGACCCATTTCTTCCAGGCAACAAACAGTAAGCAGAAGGGAGACAAAGAACAAAGAAACCCAAAAAAAAGCACATGACTGCGGATGAGTTGTTCTGCCTATCCGTCTGTCCGTCTGTCCGTCTGTCTGTCTGTCCATCAATCTCACAGTTAAATCAATCGAGCATCTCAGAAGCGCGTTTAAAAAACGTTTTTTTTTGAAAGTACGGCCGTTTTATTTTTCTGCAAAATCAACCCGATTTTGCTTTTGTCCGCTGACCAATTCTGCATAGATCTTTTGCGGCCTTCGCATTGCCAATTATTTATTTCACCGCGCGAAAGCTTTTGTTGCTTCTGCGTCTGTTGGCGCCGTTCGCAATGTTTCCTTCTTTTTTTTTTTTTTTTTTTTTTTTTTTTGGCTTGCTTCCGTTTTCGTTGCATTTTGTCAGGTCTGTAAACAGAATGCCTGTCACTGTCTAATGACGCCGTCCTCTTTCCATTGAGCCCCCGCGTCGCCTTCCAACCTTCCGTCTTCTTCAGTTGTCTTCCTCCTTCAAACCTTGACCTTCAGTGCGCCACGCGATGAATCACTGAATCAAAATAAAATATTCGCAAGCCAGCAGACCCCACCCGCCGTCCCAAAAAAAAAAAAATTCCTTGTTGCCCACTCTGGACATTCAATTTGCAGTTCCGAACAGAAAGATTCCTTGCCGTCTCCAGCAAGTCGACGCAAGTCGCCAATGCCCTGCGTCTTTTACTCCCTCCTTGCCATGCAGTCTACGAAAGCGGTACTGCGCGTAACTCGGCCTCACAAGAAACAAAGTCCCAGTGCCGTTTGCACCGCATTTGCTGTGTCGGCAATTACACCTGCCGGCTCGCTTTGTAAAATCATTCTGGTGGCGCCTCACCATGAAGTTTTTACTCTCCCGTTAATTTGCATTTTACCACTTGACCTTTATTTTTCATGCTCCATCGATTGGGAAATTGGGAGCAAAATAAATGAACAAAAAACCAAACGGGGAAGGAGAAGACAGGCTTTATACAAATGAGTATCCGGACAACCGTTGGTTCCGTCCGTCAGTTTTGCACTTCATTGATGCTAAGTGTTTTTTTTCCCCTTATTTTTCTCAACGGGACGAGGAGCAAGCGAAGAGCAACGAGTTAGAGCGAGGAGAGCGAGCGAGCACAGGTCACTGAGTGTCTATTGCAAGGGATGCTAGAGAAACTGAGAAAAGAACAGTAATGAGACGAACTACTGAACAACCAGCAAGAATCACGGAAACAAAGACGAACCAGAACCAGAGGAGGAAGAAAAAATCCAATGCAAGCAAGGACAAATGGCTCAAAGTCTGCAGATCGAGAAAAAGAAACAGAAGGAAAAGCTCGGATAAAATGCCAAACCGGAAAAGACTCGAAAGGTACAACACGGGTCACGCTCGTGGAGCTTCCACACAGCCCACCCACATCTCGCCCGCGCCCGAACTCGTCCGCGTAACGTAACAGCACTTAGTGCCTGGGGCACACAAACCAAACGAAAACGAGAAGAGCGGGCAGATCGCACGTGTAGTTGGCTCCGGTCGTTGCACCCCCTGCACCCCAGCGCCCCTCAGACACCACCCTGGCTGGACACGCCACCCACCCCCGCCACAAGCGATCGGGACAAAAAAAAAAAAAAAAACACCGCTGAAATGTGACGGTGTGCCGCGCGAGCGGTGGTGGGCGACGATGGTGCGTCGCGCGACGCGGAGTGAGCGGAAGCAAAAAACTGTGTTATGACATGTGACAAGGGATGCGGGCGGGTGATTCTCACACATACCCCCCCCGGAGAACAGAGTATCAGCGAGGTTACAAAAGTTTACGAGCAGTAAGCTCAATGTGAAGGTCAGGGGTGAGGCGGAGCCAAGAGTTGAAAAGGGGTGGGTGGTCTTTCCAGGAAATCAAGACTGAAGAAATACTGCCAGTACGGTTGCGGTGAACAGCAAGGATTTGAGAGGGAGTTCGTTGATCAAGTGGGAGTGGAGTAAAAATATCAGGGGTACGGGAGATGTACATGCGAAGTTTGTCTGGGTGGAACACAGGGTGAACACGCCAAGTGGGAGGAAAGTCAAGGTGATAAGAAGTACCAAGTTTGCGAAGAATTTTGAAAGGTCCGAAAAATTGAGCTGAGAGTTTGGAAGAAGGACGACCGGTTTGGTTTGGGGGAAGGAAGTCCTTAGCGCTTACAAGAACAAGGTCACCAGATTGAAAGGGATCAGGGCGGCGATGAGCATCGGCGTAAGCACGTTGTTTGTCCTGTGCGCGAGCAAGAGCTTCTTTGGCAACGCATATACGAGCAACGAGGTCATCAAGAGTGGGAGATTGACGAAAGGGGATGGAAAGATTTAAAGGTGAAAGGGGATGTTGACCAGTGTCCAAAAAGAAAGGAGTGAAACCAGTGGAACTGTTGATGGAGTCATTGATGCCAAATTCCACGGCAGCGAGGTGAATGTCCCAGTCTTTTTGGTCCCAGGCGACGACATCGCGAAGGGCAGAAGTAACCCATGCGTTCTTGTTTTCGGTCTGGCCGTCGGTTTGAGGATGGTAAGAACTGGAGAGATTGAGCTTGGTGTTGAGCAGAGAGGTGAGGTGACGCCAGAAAAGAGAGATGAACTTGGAATCACGGTCACTGATGATCTTTTGTGGAAGACCGTGAAGGCGCCAGACGTTGTTGAAAAACTGAAAGGTGAAGTTGCGAGCTGTGTCGGTGGTGCGACAGGCCCAAATGTGAGTGCGCTTGGTAGCTGAATCAACGACCACGGCAAGGCTGTCATGACCGCGTTCTGTGGTAGGTAGCTTGGTGATGAAATCAATGCTGATTGTGTGCCAAGGTGCAGGTGCTGGGTCGTGCGGGTGCAGAAGACCGTAGGGAGTGGTGCGTGCAACGCGATTGCGCTGGCAAAGGTCGCAGGAACGTACGTATCGTTGTGCGTCTTGGTGAAGCTTCGGCCAGTGGTATGTCCGAGCAATTCGTTCGGTGGTGCGCTCCCAGTTTCCATGGATGGTTTCATCATGCGCGGCGGCCATGATGGAGGAGCGAAGGATGGCAGGCACGTAAAGTCTGTTAGCGTTTGTGTCCTTGAAGTAGAGAAGTCCGTCTGTGCGTAGGTAGCGCTTGAGGTGCGGACGTAGCCATGACGGAGGTTCGCGAAGTCGATCCAGCGACTCAACGATGACTTGGTAGTCGTTGTCCGTCTGGTAGTGTTGTTGAAGAAGTTGAGGAGTAATGGAAGTAATTGTACTTATCGGGGCAAGCTGTGGGGGTGAATCTGTTTGAACTGCAGCATCGGATGTGTGTTGACGACGAGAGAGTATGTCGGCAATAGAATTCCATTTACCAGGAACCCACTCAATGTCGAAGTCGAATTGCTCGATATCTTCCAACCAACGAAGCTGAACAGGGCGGAGCTTCGGCTGATCAAGGAGATGTCGAAGAGAGTGGTGGTCAGTGAGGACTTTAACTGTTGAACCAACGAGGTATGGGCGGTGGTGTTTGAGTCCTTCCACGAGTGCAAGGATTTCGCCCATATATGGATGGTAATTTCGTTCGGCAGAGTTGCACTTGCGTGAGCCAAATGCGATGTGAAGAACTTCACCGTTGTGGTCTAGCTGATAGACATGGGAGCCGATAGCGTGTTGTGACCAATCAGTGGCTAGATAGACAGGGTGTGAGAGGTCAAAGAAAGAAAGATTTGCTGGTTGAGAAAGTTCAGCTTTGATGTCGATGAATATTTGTTCCAGCTTAGCATTCCAGTCAAATGGGGTCGCTTTGGTTATAGTTTCATTCCGCCGAAGTAAGTCTGAGCGTGGTGAGAGCAGGCGTGCTTGGCGAGGAATAAAACGATGGAGAGTATTAGCGAGTCCAAGGAATGCGCGAAGTTCAGTCCAAGAACAAGGAGATTCAAAGTCATGAATAGCATCAAGGCGAGAAGGAAGAACAGAAACATGTCCACGAGAAATGTGAAAACCCAAATACTTCACTTCAGTTTGAAGGAAACGGCACTTATGAAGACGGCAGTGAAAATTGTTTTCTCGAAGACGTTGAAGGACTGAACGGAGATGTTTAAGATGTTCGTCAAAAGTGCGAGAGAAGATTAACAAATCGTCAAGGTAGACAGTTAGAAACAGATCAACAAAGTCACGAAAGATGGAGTTCATAGTTGCCTGAAAGGTTGCAGGAGCGTTGGATAAACCAAGAGGCATAACTACCCATTCAAAGTGGCCATATTTAGTTCGAAAGGCAGTTTTGAAACGATCATCTTCAGTGACTAGAATTTGATGATAACCAGATGCAAGGTCAAGTGATGTGAAGAAACTTGCTCCTTGTAAACGATCAAGAATTTCAGTTATGTTGGGTAAAGCTGTGCGATCACGAATGGTGTTTTGGTTTAGAAGTCGAAAGTCAAAAACTAAACGAAGCTTATCCTTTTGATGAACAAAGAAGATAGGAGCACCATAAGGAGAAATAGAATGTCGAATGCGATCGTTTTCCAAAAGAAATTGCAATTCAGTTCGTAATGCTTCAAGTTCGACTTCACTCATTGGATAGATAGGACGGTATGGTGGTGGTTGGTTGGGATCTTTCAAGTTGATGCGGTGGTCAGTTGGACGAGAAGGAGGAGCGCCTTCGAAGGTAGAGAAGACTTCAGGAAATTCCTCAATAATAGTGCGAATCTTGGGGTCTAGTGTAGCCAAGACTGCTTTGTCTGCATCATCTGAGTCCTTGGTGGTCTTCTTGTATGGTGTTGTGACGTTGAATAATACTCCCCAGTGCGCGTCGTCTTTTCGAATAGCACGACGAAAGGCTTGCGCGCTACAGAGTTCAATGTCAAAGTCAGGAGAGGCACCAGCATGAAGGACTTGACCACGAAGAGTGAGGGTTTTGGATCGCCAATCAGGTTGAGGGTTCTCTTTCTCCAACCAATCCATTCCAAGAATGAGATCGTAAGCAATGCGAGTAGCGACAAAATTGTGGGAGAAAGAAAGGTTACTGAACGAGAACTTCAAGTTGCGGTGCATCGAACCCTTTAACTTTGTAGAGCCGTCGGCAAGGTCAATGTCAAGAGTACGGTCCTTTCGACAATAGGGAACGAGGTGTTCACTAATGAAACTGTGACTAGCACCACTGTCGACAAGAATCTTGACCATGTGATTATTGAAAACTCCATGAAAAACGAGAAGTCGAGTGTTGCCAGGAGATTTGCGACTGATGTGATACAACTTCAAGACATACTGTGGTACTGAAACTTCAGGAACTGCTGTTACTTCTGGTACGGCGGAAGTGATTGAAGTTGAAGCTACTTCTTCTTGTTGTTTCCCAACTGTGATTGTTGCGAGTTTTTTGACTGCTTGCAGTTAGGATCAGGGCACTCAGAGACAGGGTGTGTCTTTTCACGACAGAAGGTACACCAGCCCATTTTGTGATAGTAGTCACGTTCTTCATCACTGAGGCGTACACGTCGAGAAGAGAAAGAAGAAGCTGGAGAAGAGGAAGCTGATGAAGGAGAAGTTGATGAGGAGGACTGCGTGAGCCGTGCTGCTGCAACTGCTGCTTTAGCTGCGGCTGCGGCGGCCTTCTTCTTGGCAAGAAGAGCGTCAAGGTCCATTGGATCTGAAACTTCTTCATAGCGTGGTTTGAAGGGACGAGAAACAGGAGTTGTGGTAGTTGAACGAGGCGCGGGTGTTTTGCCTTTGGCCTTATTGGAACGCCAGTGCAAGTCATCCAAACGCTGAGCTTCCTGTTGCAGCTTCGTTAGATCGGTGGAAATTGAATGGAGATTGGAATGAGTTGCAAGTTCGGACTTTAAACCATGGCGAAAGGCAGCACATTGCATTTGTGCGCTCATCGAGTTACCAAGGGAATGAAGTAGACTGTTGAAACGATGGCAATATTCACGAGCTGAGGAAGTCTGCTTAATTGTCAAGATTTGATGTGTAGCTTCTTCAAAAGCAAGTGTAGAAAGGAAGTGCTGTTGAATCCAGAGTTGGTAATCTGCCCAGGACATGGATGTTTGGACAGCTGCAGGAACATTCTGCCATTCTCGAAATGCGTGATCTTTCAAACCACTTTGCAACCAATTGACATACGACGGATGAGTGACATAGCGAGGAGCTTCACCGTCCTTGCGGAAGTTGTTCAAATGACACTGGATTTCGCAAGACTTCAAATACTGCGTGACGACATTAGTGCATTGGTGAGGTGGCAGTTTAGAACAAGAACCGTCGAAAATTGGAGGAGAGGCACTTGTCATTTTGAATTCCGGTAAGCGAGTTGTAACGTTCGCAGTACGATTCGCTTCCATTGCCATGACTGCAGACTGAACAGTTGCGTGCATCATTGCGACGTACGCTGGATCCGACAATATACGTTGGACATCAGGGTTCGGAGTGTGTGCAGGTAGGATGGGCGGCTGTTGCTGCTGCGGTTGCTGCTGCTGAAAACGCTGACGAACGAAAGACTGCTGCTGCGGAAACGTGGAAGATGTTGTAGCAAGAGGAGTCGACGGGGCAGTATTGAGCGTAGGAGTCCGAGCAAAAGAAGAATCCATTTCGCCTTTGTCAAGGTCGGCGTCAGCGTCGGAATCTGTAGATCTGTGAAACGACAATGAATTCCATGGCGACGACGACAACGACGGCGAGCCCCCAAGTTGTCCATATGATGACATGATGGATCAAACGAGTTCGTGTGACGATGGGACAGCGGGAGCTGTGCTACCAAAAGTGATGGCGTGCCGATGGATTGGATTTGTTCGTGTGACTGATCCGAGCGAATGACACTGCTGTTCACTCGGGAGACGACGGAATGGCAGGAGCGTGGGCTCGAATGGACTGTGAATCGGCTCGAATGGATTGTGAATGGATCGCGAATGGATCGAATGGGAGCGAATCGAGCGAGAGTGGATCGGACTGACAGAGCGGTCTTGCGTAGGTGATGGAGGCAGGGTGCCTCGAACGAGTTGAACGCGACGAGGTTTGCGTTTGCCGTGAGCGTCAGGTTGGGGAACTTGAAGGAAGCCGACACGATCAGGTCAGATCGGTGGATAGGTGGATCGGTGGATTGAGCAGTTGTACGGCGTAGTCGAACGATTGAACGAGGGCTTGGCAGCCGCTGCTACCAAATGTGACGGTGTGCCGCGCGAGCGGTGGTGGGCGACGATGGTGCGTCGCGCGACGCGGAGTGAGCGGAAGCAAAAAACTGTGTTATGACATGTGACAAGGGATGCGGGCGGGTGATTCTCACACATGAAAGAAAAAGAAAGGAAATCGCTCTGCGAAAAGTGATTGGCTACAAAATGGTCAAGAGCAGAAAGTGAGGTCGGTTGCGGGTGGGGTGTCTGTGTCTGTTCAAATTCCCACGCCAGGGCAGACACCCACCGTCGCACCGTCCACCCACTGTTTGGGTTGCATCCCCCCCACCGCGCTTTCCAGACACAACGCGCAACCAACACAAATAAAAAGCCACTCCCCCACCCACCCACCGAAAAAAAAAAAAAGAAAAAAGAAAAAAAAAAGGGGGAAACCAACAAGATGCGCCTGCTCGTCTTCTTCTTCCTGCTCGTCGTCGTCTTTGCCGTCGTGGGGCTGCCCCAGCCCGCCGACGCCGCCGGCAACAAAAAGTAAGAGAGGGGGGGAGGGGGAGGCAAGAATGGACACGCACGAAGCGAGTTAGCGAGGAGGGTGATGGTTATGGACTTTTTCTCGCTCGCTCGCTCAACACGCAACGGGCGGCGATGGAGTCCCTCACCTTTGCGGTACCCCCCACAAAAATCATTCCCCTTTCCCCCCCCCTACCCGCACTCCCTTTGCTTCAACTTTTTCCCCAAACTCCTTCCCCTCACACACTCAGATCCGCAACCCAACCCGCCGGAACCACCACTACCACCACAACACACGCCAACAACAATAACAATCACGCCGCAGCCGCCGCAGTGGGTGCAGCGGCTGCACCTGCAGCTGCGCGGCCAGCAGTCGTCCACGCCAACTCCGTGATGGAAGACAAGGGCGAGGAGGCGCAGGTTGCGGCGGCCGCAAAGGCCGCTGCCGCCAAGAAAGCGGCGGCCGCCGCCGCCGCGCAAAAGGCCGCGGCCGCAAAGAAGGATGCGGCTGACGACGCCGCCGCCGCGCAGGAGCATAAGGGCGAGGACGAACATAAGGGCGAGGTTCCTAAGAAGAAGAATGGCGGCGTGCTTGGCATGATGTACGCTCCATTTTTTGCTTTGAGCCGTTCATATTTTTTCTCTGTTTCACACTTCTTTCCGTATCGGTTCCACACAACCCCCCCCTCCGCCGCCACGCTTTCTCCCCCAGCACCGAATACCGCGAAACCAAGGCGCAAGAAGAGAAGCAAGCGAGGGCCGAAGAGGACCGCAAAGCGCGCCAGTCGATCCAGAGCGGCATCAACTTCCGGCAGATTTCGATCAACGCGGCGCTCAAGCGCGGGGAGAAGCACCCGACAAAGGGCAACTTGGATATCCCGGACATACCCGAGGACGCTGTGCTCGGAGACGTCGACCACCAGAGGCCGCCGGAGCCCGAGCCGAGGGAGAAGAAGAATAAGAAGGGCGGTGGTGGCGCTGGTGGGCAGGGAGGGGGTCGGCGATGAAAGCAGCTGCTGCGAGTTTCCCCCTTTTTTATTTTTCCCCAACTTGGTTTTTTGCACCCCAACTCTCTATTCAATACACGAACGGCACCATCCGCTTCCACCCGCGCGGCGCGGCCGCGTCGCCAAACCGCCGCCGGTACCACCGCCACGTCTCGTCGGCGCTGACGCCCAGGTCCACCGCGACCCACAGCACCGCGGCCCACGGCGCGACCGCGACCGCCGCGGCCGAGAGGCCGCCGCCACTACCACTGCCGCTACCACTACCACCGCCACCGGCGCCGCCCGCGCCCCGGGCGAAAACCGCAAACGCAACGTACAGCACCAGCTCCGCGAAATAGTGCGGGCACGCGACGAGCCGGAACCACGGCCCTGCGGCGCCCCCCACGCGCGCCGCCGGGTGCACGTACCCCTCGTCCATCCCCGCCCCCTCGTCTTTCCCGTCCTTCCCGGCCGTCTTCTTCTTCTTCCGCAACCCGGCCAACCCCCAATGCGCGACGCACTGCACGGCCATCGCGGCGCCCGCCACCGCGGCAGCGACGGCGCGGGTGACCGGCGCCGGACTCGGGTCCGTCGCGGCGACGAGCGCGGGCGGTGTGACGGCGTAGAAGGCGATTCCGGCGACGTAGTGCGCTGCGTGGATGCGGGCGCGACTTGAGGAGGGGAAGGCGACTGCGGATTCGAGGAGGCGGCGGGCGGCGTGGAGTGTGAAGAGAGCGAGGAGGGAGGATTGCGGCGGGGAGAGCGGGTGGTGGAGGAGGAAGGGGAGGGCGAGGGATTCGGCGAGGGCGAGGAGGTAGAAGTGGGTGAAGGTTTGTTTGGGGAGGGTCCAGGTGGTGAGGCGGGGGTAGATGGTGCGGGCGAGGGTGGTTATGGTGGTTGGAGGTCGCGAGGAGGCGGACGAGGTGGACAAGGAGGAGGAGGAGGAGGAGAGGGTTTTTCCGTAGAGGAGGAAGGGGGCGGAGGGCGGGGATCGTTTTTGCGAGGAGCACGGCGGTTGTGAGGGCGAGGTAGGTTGCGGTGGGGATGAAGGGAAGGAGGGCGGCGACGAGGTCTGCTGCGACGATCACGATCGTCGTGGTGGTCGAGGGATGGGTGGTGGTGGTCATTGTGTGCGGTCGGCGTAAGGGAAATTTAAATAAAAATTAAAATTAAAATTAAAATTAAAAAAAGGCCCCAGAAGACACCATGACGTCCGGATGACCGACGCATCCTGGACCAAAGCGAAACCCAAAAAAGGCCCAAGACGGCACAGAAATCGCCGCCTTAGAGTGGGTGGTAGTATTTGACACGGGGCCGGTCCATGCAGGCTGCACACGCCGCGAGGAATGTGTAACTTGGCGCGCACGCACTGGTTCCCCACCACCGAAACTCTGATTGCTTTCGCTCATCATTCCCTGGGCCACAACCACACAAAAAGGGGAGGAGGACTCGCACTGGAAAGCCCTTTAGAGAGTCATTCTTGCTCACAAGAACCCAAGTTTGCGTGCGTGCGCCACTTGGCGTTGTCGCTATATTTCAGCAGTGCGGGGCACTGCCCCTTTCCCCCCCACCCTCACCATCGGTTTCGAGGAGGCCTTCGTGGGCGGAAAGAGCCAAGAGAAGGACCCGTGTGATCGTTGAACCTCCTCTTCCTCACACGAAACAAAGTCAGAGCGAATGAGAGCGCATTTGATTGGACGTTCTTTTGCATCGACGTTCTGGTCCAAAGATCCCACATGAGTTGTGTGTGTCTGTGAGATGGATGGTTGGGAAGAGCTCTCCCTCTCTCTCTCGTCCCCATGGAGAGAGAAAACCAATCTTTAGTGCGTATACGTATTTGGTGCCACATGACCGGTCTTTTTCCACACACACACACACACACACACTCTCTCTCTCTCTCTCTCTCTCTCTGTATGTCTGTCTGTCTATCTATCTTTCCCTCTCTGCCAGTCTCTGAATGCACATGATCCATACACACACACTTGCACCCGCCTTTCAAGCGGCTTTGCGTTTCTCCGCACTGACGGAAACTATTGCCTGCCCTCAGTTCTACTTCTGTTTGTTTTTTGTTACGAAATTTTCTTTCCTATGAGTGAATGACAAACCAAGGTGGACGTGAGTCAGCACAGCTTTTAAACAACTTTTTTCTGTGTGTTTCTCTTTTTCCGTTGCAGCAGCGCTTTGGTTGCAGAATTCCGTCGCCGCCTGATTGGTGCGAAAAAGAAAGATTTTTTCCCTTTTCTTTTAACAAGACAAGAAAAATTTTCTCGTTTTTAATAGCTTTTCTGTCTTTGTTGCGCACAGCAACTCTCAGCATGTGCAGGCGGGTCTCTCTGAGGAAAGCCTCTTTCCAATGTTGGAGCATTTCAATTTTCATTTGATTTTTTCCTTGTTTTTTCGAATCCAGCTATGACTTGGTTGGTGGTGGTGGTCCCGTGTTTGGGGTAGGGGGGCACCCAATATTGTCTCTCTGTCTCTCTCCCCCTCCCTCTTCGCTCTTTGGTCCCTGTCTCCCTCACTCTCTCTCTATTCGTTCTGTCTCGTCGCTCTGTCTCCTCTCCCATCAAGCCCCCCACTCCTCATCAGTCCCTCGCCCTTTTAAAGTTTCCTTTTTTTCTCCTCTTTCTGGTGCAACCGGAAAATAAGCAGAAGTAGAGAAAAAAAAAGAGGAAAACTTCCCCCCCCTCCGCGCTCACCACAACCACACGAACGCAGCTCGCACACAACAACCACAACGCCACAATGATCCAACAACAGCACCAATTCCAATACCGCTCTCTCCCGTCCCACCACCACCGCCATTACCCCTCCGCTACCCACGCCGCAGATACGGCGACGGCGACGATGACGATGACGCCCTCTCCCGCCGCCGCCGCATACTACCGCCACCAACAACAACAGTTCCACCAGCACCCGACCACCACCGACCGGCACTTCTACCAAGACCACCACCAAGAGCTCCAACCCCAAGTCCACCTCCAATACTATAACCACGACAACCACCACCAGTACCCTCAACACCACGCTCCCTCTCAACAGGCTCCCCAGATCCACCACCACCATCCCCACCAATTGCACCAGTACACCCCTCTCCCGTCCCCACCGCCTCCGCCGACGCCGGTGCCGCAGCAATCCAGGGACGCCCGCAAAGCCACCCTCGCCTTTATCCTCAACACGGACGTCGCACCTGCGCAGCCGTCCTTGCTCTCCAACACCACTTTGTCGTCGTCGTCGTCATGGACAGCACCTCCACCTCCACCCTCCCCGACGCCTCCGCACACCCCGTTGTACCACTACCCGCCGCCACATCATCGCTCACACGAACACCAACAATCCTCCGTCCGCCGTCCTTCGACGGTCTCGTCGTCGTCCTCGGCCTTTTCCGCCGCCTCCTCCTCGACAGCAACAACAGCAAAGAGCGGGTGGCAAACCGGCAGCGAACGGCGGGCGGCCGTACCGACCGCCCGTCCTGGCGGAGGACGGAGGAGCCGTTCTTGGCGGCGGCGGCGGCGGCACGGGGGACCGGTTCTTGGCGCCCGCGGCTGCGGCTGAGGCGGCGGGACGGCGGGTGCCGGCGGAGGCAACAGCAGCAGCGGGGGCGGAAGCGGCAATGGCGGCGGCGGCGGCGGTGCTTTGCGCCATAAGGTAAGCAAAAGAGCGGGCGCTCTCTGTCTCT
This sequence comes from Zopfochytrium polystomum, assembly GCA_025765615.1. Classification (NCBI taxonomy): domain Eukaryota; kingdom Fungi; phylum Chytridiomycota; class Chytridiomycetes; order Chytridiales; family Chytridiaceae; genus Zopfochytrium; species Zopfochytrium polystomum. The sequence goes on along the minus strand of JAIVFJ010000004.1, from coordinate 589,552 downwards.
CTGTCCCCCCCTCTGCTCCTCTCTGTCTCTCTGTCTCTCTCCCTCGAGTTGAACGTTGAGGCTTGTCTGTCTGTCTGTCTGTCTGTCTGCCTGTCTGTCTGTCCGTGTGCGCGGGTGTGCGTGTGCGTGTGCGGGTGTGTGTTTTTCAATCGTGCACTTGTGCGAAGCTGCCGCCAAGTGTCTTCCTCGCACGCCGCTGATTGGTGCGATTTGCCCTCGTCTTGCCCGTTTCAGGCCTTTTGGGGGCGCGCGCGTGACGCATTGTTTGTGCTTCATTCATTCGTTGGAGGCTTGCCTGACTGTCTGTCTGTCTGTCTCCCTGCTTTTTCTCCCTCTCGTCTGTCCAACCCCACCTCAATGCTGGCCTGACAAAACCTGCTGACCAATTTTCCGCACCCCACAACCACAATCCAAAAAAAAAACAAAACAAAAAAAACTCCCCCTTATTAGGCCCAACCCCGACTCCTCCCATTCCCATGGGCACGACGCGAAAGACGACGCGAAACACGCGCACGCGCCTCGCACGCAGCCGCCCCCGCCTCCTCTTTCCTCTCCCTCCACTCCCGCTCCTCCGTCCCCCTCCTCCTCCCGCTCCTCCCGCTCCTCCCCCTCCGCCTCGCCCTCTCCCTCCACCCCCCGCAACCACTGCCAACCACCAAAACCACAACACCACCCCCCCGACCACAAGCCCCCCCTACGCCTGCCCGCACTCGTCCTGCCCCGCCCGCTTCCGCACGCAGCACTCGCTGCGCTCACACGCCCGCGTGCACGACGCGACCCCGGCCCCCTGGCGCTGCGCGGTCTGCGGCGCCGCCTTCCGCCGCAAGCACGACCTGCACAGGCACGGCCGCTCGCGCCACCAGCTCGCGGGTGCGAGGGTCCACCGGTGCGCGAGGTGCGGCAGGGTGTTTCCGAGGGCCGACGCGCTGAGGAGGCATGTCGGGAAGGCGCGGTGTTAATTGTGTGTGTCGGTGAGGGTGTGTGGTTAAGTGAGTGTGCGAGTGAGCGATTGGGTGACAGAAGTGTGTGTGCGTGAGAGGTGTGTGTTGTATGTTTGTCTTCGAGCGAGCGGATTGGGTGAATCGTTGAGTGAGCGCGAGTGAGTGTTTTTGTGTCGCAAGCGTTTGCGACCTTGTGTAATCTGTTGTGTTTCTGTTCCCTTCGTTTCGTTGTTTGGCCCCAACGCTGTCCGTTCTTTCCCCGTTCTTGTGAATATAATTGTTGTAAGTGAGAGCTTTTTTTGTTTTTGCGGTCCAAAACTCAAAGCAAGTTGCACACACACACACACACAAAAGAAAGAAAGAACGAAAAGCGCTGTCAGCAAAAAAAAAAAAAAAAAAAAAAAAAAAAATTAAATACATGGGGGGGGACCACTACCTTGTACCGGCACATTGATTCAATGTTAGACCCTGGCCCTGTGCTATTCAAATTAGGCACTTGGTCAAGAAATTCAGGCCGACTCAAACATCGAGTGGTGATTTTTAAAAAGTTGAATCCCTGGATCAAGCTCACTAAATAAATTGTCGAATTTTATTAGATTTAACCCGAAAATTCACTGCAAATCAATTCAAATTGAACTTCAACTCCAGGATTCCCCTTCGAGCAACCCAACCTGCACCGATATTACTTTTCAAATCCAAATTCAGCAAAAGTTCGACCCGATTCGATTCGAGTTAGGCCCTGCTGTTACGGCATGGAAGCTTAGAGGCCTCTAAGGAATCGCTAAAAGGCATGCACACAACCAACTTGAAATGGGTAATTTGGAAAACAGCGTTGGGGATTTGTACTGGGTGCATGTGTATGTATGTGGCCAGTCCACTATTGTATCTGATAGACCCCACTTCCAGACTGAGAACTGGTAGTACCATAGTACATTTACAAGGTTCGCTTCATTCGTCTATGCGCGTCCACTAATTGGATCTTGCACACTCCTGTCCGTTTCTTGCTCCCTCGAGCTGCAGAGATGCCAACCGGCGTCAGTTGTCCCCACCATGTCGACTGGTCTGAACACTTCGTGCAGTCGACTTTGGGCGGGGTCGCCGGGTTGCCGTCTCTCAAGAGAATCGAAAATAATACCGTTGAAAGAAAACCAAGGAAAAAATGAGTGGCAGCTTCAACCCTCAGAAATGCAAGGTAGGGCCGTCGGGGTGACATGGACCGCCAACGCCAGTGCCACCCACGACGAAGATACCGACTAGCGATCGTCGCGCCCCTCCCCACCTCCTTACGCCTTCGTACGCGCCGATCGCAGACCGCTCGTCCGTCCACGCTCTGTCTCCCGGCAGTACGCGTCCAATCACCTCCCCACCCCCACCCCCACCCTCCTCCCCCGACCACCGATCGCCGAAAACTGCCACCGGATCGCCGCCCCCCTTTCCCCCTTTCAGCAGATCTCACAAGGAAGAGACCCCGGCAGGGCCGCACGCGGATGTTTTGAGAGGCGAGGGGACATGGAAACACTAATAACCCGACATCCCACACACACACACACACACATCACGCACAGATCCAGCTGAAGCTGGCCATCTCCCGCCTCAAGCTCCTCCAGCAGAAAAAGACGGCCACGAACCAGGCGGTTCGCCGCGAAATCGCGCAGCTCCTCGAAAAGGGCAAAGTTGAGAGCGCCAAAGTCCGGGTGCGGTTTGCTTGTGTTTGTGCGCGTCGCGTGGGCGGTTTACTGATTCGGGGTGCATAAAAAAAAAAAAAAAAAAAAAAAAAAAAAACAGACCGAAAACATCATCCGCGAGGATTTTACCGTCGAGGCGCTCGAGATTTTGGAACTGTATTGCGAGATCTTGGTCGCGCGGTTTGGGCTGTTGGAGCAGCTGAGGTGAATGGTTTTGCGGTGCTTGTCAGGCTTTGTTTGAACGATCATTTCCTTTTCGGTGGGACGCTTCCAGACACTGTGACCAGAGCATCTCCGAGGCTGTTAATACCCTGATCTACGCCGCCCCGCGATGCGAAGTCAAGGAGCTGACCCAGGTAATGCGAACCAGACGAGACCCCGGAACCAGCGGGAAGAGACGAGCGTTTCCACTCAATCCACTCCACCCCGCAGATACAGCTGCAACTCATCGCCAAATTCGGCAAAGAGTTTGGCACAGCGGCGCTCGCCAACGAAAACGATGTGGTCAATTCGAGGGTATAGCTCGATTTTTCTTTTCTGCGCGTTTCCCCCCGAAACAATCAATGAAACATAAAACACAAAACAGATAATCCACAAGCTCCGCATCCAAGCGCCCGACCCGCTGCTCGTCGACCAAGTACCTCGTCACCATCGCTAAAGCCTACAACGTCCCGTATGACAGCGAATTCGCCGCCCTCGGCCCCAACGGCGACCTGATCGAGTTGAGTACAGCACTCCTCCCGCGCTTGCGTTCAAAAAACGATTGTCTTACACAAAATGAAAACTAGCGACCTCCTCGCCCCCCCGCCGCCCCTGAACCCGGCCGCCGCCGCAAACTCCTCCGCTCTGATCGACCTCGCCGCCCTCGCCGCCGCCCCCGCCCCCTTCGTCGCTCCTGCAGGCGCCGCCGCCGCCGCCGCACCGCCTCCCCAGCCGCCCCAGCCGCCCCTCGACCCCGCGCGGCTCGCCCCGGACGACGCGCCGAGCGTCGCGCCGTCGACCGCTACGGACTTTGACGAGCTGACGCGGCGTGAGTGTTTCTTTCTTCTTAGGCCCAGGCCGTCGTCATTTTGCGCGGAAAAAATTACTCACCGGAAATCTATGCGGTTTCTCAACCAAAATCAAAAAAAAAAAAACACAAAAAACACCAGGCTTTGAAGCGTTGAAGAAGCGCAAGTAAACACAAACTCGACAAACCCCCCATCCTCCCCACTACCTCATCTGACCCTTCTTCCCCGCCACCCGGACCCCGCCGTCCCTCCCCATCGAAACGGAGCTGCTTGTTCTCTTTTCTTTTTCTTTTTTTGATTTTGCTTTGGGCATGGGGTGAGGCGACGTCGCAAGAAGGGCGGAAAAAGCGAAAATACACAATTGAGAAATTCGTGTCCTGCTTCTCACCCTGTGGACTTGGCACTCTCACTGTGCAAAGTTCAGCCCGCCAGAAACGCCAGTACGGGGCGGGATCGTCTGACCCCCGTAAACAAGGGCGACAGCTGAGGCCCACTCCACAACCTCCTCCCTCCTTTGGAGGCTCAGACAACAAGCGTATTTGGGGATTGTACCGCGGTATTTTTATCGGACTTTATTTTTTATTTTCTTTTCGGAAGCGGGGCGGTGCAAAATGTTTTTGTGCCGAAAAAAAAAAAAGCGACCAAGGAACACTGGCACTCCCAAGCCTTCCCCTTTTCTTCTTTTTTTTTTTCTCGTTGGTTTTGATTTTTTTGCCAAACCTCGAAACCAATTGCCCAACCTGCCTGCATTTTGTCCAGCCGCAGAGATAGGGTTTGGTAAAGTCGAAAGAACGTGTCCGTTATGCCCTCGGTTCCGGTTGCGTCCCGGTCGTAATCCAGTCGGCTTGACCCACCCCAAATGCCGACAAAAAAAAATTGCTGTGGCTAATTTTTTTGTGTGTGTTCGAGCCAGCTGTTTGGGGCAACTCACCGGCCAGCTGCTTATTGTTTTAAGATGGTTTTCAACTATCCCAGCACCTTGCGGTCGTTCGAAACAAGCGCCAAAAGATCATCATCCAGATGGATTTTTTGCAGAAAAAGAAAAAAGAAGAAAAAAAAAATTTCCGCAAAACACACTATAATAACGAGAAATGCTGCTCCTGCAAATGCGGATTGGCGACAAGTGGAAATAGTGCTTTCTTGAACCCAAGAATGCAGCACGCACAGTCAGCACGGTTCAAATGGAAACAGGCTGACTCGACGTGACTCAAGGGCGATCTGACCCTGAGGAAGCCAACCGAGCTGTTTTCCGTGTCACGTGACATCGCGTTTGGAGGGAAAACAAAAGCGAAAGAGCAGAGAGACAGGACACATGAATTGGTTTGACCTCCTCGCTCCCAGAAGGGGCAATTGGAGGAGGAGGAGGGGGAGTTTGCGCAACAGGAGAGAGAACTAGGAGCGTTACTAGTTTATTTCAGTTCAGTTCTGTCGGTGGTGTGGGGGCGGCCGATCCATCCTGGGGGCGACAGACTGATGCCGAGACAGACAGACAGACTTCTCGAAGAACAGCAAAAACAAAGCAAGAAATTGCTGCTGACACACCACCCCAAAACACCCCGAAGCCGCCTTTTGGCTCGGCCCGCGTTCGCTTCTTCTGTTTGGTTTGTTTGTTTGTTTGTTTGTTTGTTTGTTTGTTACCCTCACCCACACAAACCACCCCCCTAACCCCACATTCTGTCACCACCACTTCCCCCTCCTGTTCCCAACGCCCCCCTCCACCGCCTTCCTGGCTTGTTGTGTGACCCGAAGCATTCATCGCCGTCTAGCACGTCCGCGCAACACCATCTTAGTTAGAGCCGCCCTAAACCTTCAGCCAACAGATCATTTCACACCCCCTCGCGACCGCTCCGCAAACCCCCCAGGCCCCTTCATTTGTTGCTAGCTCGGCGGTCTCTTCACATTTGGTTGCTGGGCGGGGGGCCGAGGGGAGGGCTGGACTTCGTGTTACCTGAGCAGCGTGGGTGGGTGGTTGGCGCGCGAGATTTTCGCCAATCGCCAAAACCCCCCAACCAGAAAAATTGTTCGTGTGTGTGGGGCCGCTCCTTTCCACGAGACAATCATGCTCTCCAACCGTCTGCATCGCTCGACTGGCTCCGCGTTACTGCAGCCGCCGCCGCCGCCGCTGCCGCCATCGCTATCCGTGTCCGCCGCCACGGCAGCCCCCGCCGCCCCCCGCCCCCGCCCCCCAGCCGACCCCCTTGGCCGCCGCCCCCCTGCCCGGCCCTTACGATCTGGAGCTTTCCCAGCCGCCGCGGCCGCAGCCGTCTTTCGCGCCGGCGCCGAACGAGCTCGCCAAGCCCTTCCCTCTCCTTCCGACCCTGCAGCTGCAGCACCCGCACTACTACCACCCCTACCCCAACCCGCACCGCCGCGCCCGCGGGGCCTCTTCCGGGGACGGCTCGCCGCACTCGTCGTCCTACCCTTCACGGCAGCCAGGCGCGGCGGACGCGCCATGTCGAACAGCAGCGCCGGTGATTGGGCCCGCTGCTGTCGATGTGGGCCATTCAGATTGTCCCCACCGCCACAACCCAGATGTCGACGGTTTCCACCCTCCCGCCCTGCTGAATCACGCCCAAACCCATCCCGATGATTTTGCAGCCGCGAGACCGCTACCGCAGCAGCGACAGCAACAGAATCAGCGCCAGATGTCGCAGGAGCTGCGATACCACCACGACGCTCACCACCAACACCACCAACGCGATCACTACCACGACAACAACCGCCACCACCACCACCAGTTGGCGTCGTTTTTCGACGGCTGCGATGCACTCAGAAGACAGCCGCAGCCGGAGATCGCCTACTACCTTCCGGCAAGAGACTGCGTCCTCTGCGTGGGATTCGGGCATGTACCGGGACTACCGTGATGGACAAGGATCGCGCGCCGATACAAAAGCACAGGCGTTTCTTGGACTCCTCTCCACGTCGGATGTGGGGTCGCCGCGACACGGCGGGGGATCCGATGTCACACCACCCTCCACCACCGCCACCGCCACCACCTACATCACCAGCAGCGCCATCACCCCTTTCTATCCAGCTACCAACTGCAAGAGCAGCAGCACCGCGACAAGGAACAAGCCCACGAGCAACATCAGCACCACCACGACCACCACCAGCACCAGCACCACCGCCACCACCACCACATTCTCCGTGACCATGGCCGAGTCGCTAGGGTCCCTGGATGCCGCCGGCTACGATGGCTTCGACGGCCGGCCGTCGACGACGACGACAATGATGGCGAACGAAGATGAGGCGTCGTTGCGACGACAGTCGCCTCCCGCGCCCACGATGGGCCACGGCGATCTTGCTGTTGTTGCTGGTGCCGCTTGTCCAAGCAGCAGCGGCGAATCCGCGTCACTGGCAGCGGTGGGGGGAATTGTTCGAAAATTTTGTTTGTTTGTTTTGCTTGGCACTTGCGTCCGCATCGTTCGCTGTCGACTGTCAAACACCTCAAGGGGAACTAACCAAAACCCACCCCCCCTTACCAACACCGCCACCAGGGTACGAGCAAGACGGAATGCTCCTCTCGCACAGCAGCGTCCGCCCCGGACGGCGGCGGGGCAGGAGCGGGCGGCCGCGGCATCGGCACGATGACGGAGGCGGCAGGCGGTGGGGCGGCGGCTTCCAACCGCCGCCGCCGTCAGCACCGCAACAGGAGAACGGCGCGGCAGCGTCAGCGGCGTGGACGCTGCCTCGCAGGCCGCAGCAGCAACAGCACCCATGCGGCGGCGGGCGGTGGTGAACAGCGGACCACGCGCCGACCGCGACGGCTGAAGAAAGAGCAGAAGCCGCCGCAGCAGCAGCCGGTGGCGGCAGGAGCCGCGGTCGCCGCTGCGGCCAGACCGCCGGCGCTGATGCTGTCGAAGCGCGGCAAGACGCTGCTGGGGTTCCGGCGGACGTCGCAGCGGTCCGCGGAGGCGGGCGGTGTGCCGGCGGTCGTTGGCGCGGTCGCGGCTGCCGGTGCGCAGCAGGCAGCAGCAGCAGCACCGCGTGGCTTCGGGAGACCGCGGCGGCGGCGAGCGCCGTCTGAGCGGGGACTCGGTGGCGGCCGACGGCGGCGGCGAGGGGCGGGGGCGGGAGCGGCTTCGAGCAACCGGAGTCGTCTGCGGGCGGCACGGGGACGGTCGAAGACGAGGAGCTTGCAGTGAAGCGGGCGGCGGAACGCGGAGGCCGCGAGGCGGTCGAGGCTGCGGAAGCTGCAGACGGTGAGTTTATTAGACAAAGAATCGAAACTGTCTTTTTTTTTTTTTTTTTTTTTTTTTTTCGCTGCTCAACGCTTGTTGAGGGGGGGGAACACGAGAGGTGTGGTTCCGTTCCTAATTGTCATTCCTTTGTTCTCTTCCACTTCAACAACCCCGCCGACCGCCTCCCACGACAAAAACAACCACAAAATATACAGATCGAGTTTTACGAGCAGCTCTGGAACTCGCTCGAGATCGAGAACACGCGGCTGCAGGCAAAGGTGGCGGTCGAGCAGGGCCGCATCCAGTCCATGCAGCAGGCGAACGAAGCACTGAACGAGCAGATTCGCGGGCTGGAGCGGAGCCAGCAATGACATGAGCCAGCCTTTTGTGTTGATTTATCCACAAAGTTAAAAAAGTGGTGGGGAACGGCGGGGTGGAGAGTTTGTAAACGAAAAAAGGGACACTGGCGGGGAGTAATTGGTAATGGCCCGCGTGATCCCGGACATTGTGGAAATTGTATACGCGGAGGCGGGGTGGACTAATATTGTTTTTCTCCTTTGCCTTCTCCATATTCTCTGTTTTTTTTTTTTTTTCTTCTCTGTTGTTGGCACTTCCCTTCTCATTCTGCCGCACGTGCAACCCCTGGATTCTCCGTCCTCAATCGCGCCACTTGCACACCCCCACGAACTTTCTAGTCGTGATTGCGCACAGAGCTTTGTGTTGACCGCTTTGCTTTCCCACGTTTTTCAACTTTTTTTTTTTTTGTTATTCGAGCTTGCCCAGTGTTGGTTGGGCTGGGTGGGTGGGAGACAGATTTTCAGCGAATCGAGAAGCAAATCGCTCTTTCTGTTGGGGGGCTGTCAGCGGTTCGAAATTGTCTCTCTCTCTCATCTCTCTCTCTCTCTCTCTCTCTCTCTCTCTCTCTCTCTCTCTCTCTCTCTCGCTCTCTACTCTCTCTCTCCTCTCTCTCTCTCTCTCTCTCTCTCTCTCTCTCCTTCTCCTCCTCCTCTTGTGTGTGTCTTCGAGGTTTCAAGTTTTCACGTAATGGCCACACAAGCAACAAGCCGGTTCGACATCGGGGTCGCTCTGTTGTTGGGCGTCCATGTCTGCTGTTCTGAATTGTCTCGTTTTCTCTGTCTCTTTCACCCACTCACAGCCACACACACTCTCTCTTTCTGTCTCTCTCTCACTCCGTCTGGCGTGTCTTCGAGTTTCAAAACTTCTAAGGCATGAATGGGGAAGACGATTAATCGACTTGCCACGTGAACATCGGAACCGTCCGGATGCCGGCGCTTCCTGCTTGTGGCCACCGCATTGTCGCTATCTGGTCAACCTAATCGGACGGTTTGAGGCGAAAGTCGGAAAGAGGGGGGCGCAGCGAGTGCGAAAGACGGAAGACCCCGCCAGTGGCCGATCGTTTGCGTTTCTAGTCGGAAGTGTACACAGAGCTTTGTGTTGAACGATTAGCTTCCCCATCTTTTTCAACTTTTTTTTGAATAGTAATTCGCACTGCTCTCCATGGGTGGGGCAGATTTTTCACGTGCCCGAATCGGGAGAGCAGCAACGAGCTTGTTCCGACATTCGGTCGCTTTTTCTTTGGGGGGGACGTCGATGTCTTCGTGTTCCAAATTGTCTCGTTTTTCTCTCTCCCTCTCTCTCTCTCCCCTTCACTCACTCTTTCCCTCTCTCTCTCTCTCTGTCTCTCTCTCTCTCTCTCGTGCAAAGAAGCAACGAGCGGGTTACGACGTCGGGTCGCTCTTTTGTTGGGGGTCGATCTGTTCCGAATTGTCTCGTTTTCTGAACTCTCTCGCTTTCTCTCCAACTCCCAACTTGCCACGTGAAAATCGGAACTGTCTGGATGCTTGGTGCTCCCGGCGGCCTGTGGCAATTGCCACGTTAACATCGTAAGTGCGAAAGACGGAAGACCCGTCCGTGGCCGTGGACCCACTGCGACAAACCTTTTTTCTTTTTTTTTTCTTCACCCTCCTCTCCCGACCCAGACTGGTCACTCTGTTTCTTGTCCCGCAACAGAATGTCGATCCTGAGAAATCCAGGAGGTCTGCCAAGTTTAAGAAAAAATCCGCGTACAGCGACCACGAAGTCTGCTTTCGTGAAACGAAGAACTCTTCCTTTTCGGTTTCTGCTTGCCTCCGAATCTAATCCACCTCCGAGTTTTCCCGCCCCAGCTTCATCTTATCGCTTATCATCAGTTCTATTGTTGACGCCGCACGAAAAAAAGTCCACCGCTAGGCCCTCTTCCCACCTGATTGCCAAATGATTTTGTCTCCAAGTTTTTAAGAATTTGGCACCCCCTATTAATTAATGGAGCAGCGGATCGTTGCTATTCAAAATCCTTGTTGCAGCCACGGTGTGTATTCTCCAGTCTGAATGGACTACAGTGGGAAAAAGGGGGATGACAGAAAAAAGCTCAAGGATTCAGTTGTTATCAGCTCGAAGCATATCTCTTCTGGTACTCACGCATTCACAGACGCAGATCGCACCGCTCACTTGAGTCACGTCAATTTCCATTTCTTCAGAAAGGTTGAAGGAGCGTATGTCACGGCCATACTTCATCCGCGGGTTCCTCCATCTCGCAAGGAACAAGGGCTTCCAGTACGAGTTGAGGTGACGACCGACCACTGCTTTGACGCACAGGATAGACGGGGGAGCGATAGGTGGTCTGCGATGCATGTGACAATGCGGTGGGCAATCTCGGGTGGCAGGCTGGAGAGGGAATTGCTGCGATGGGGGCGCACGGCTGCGGAAACTGCTGTTGCGGCGGGGTCGTCTCGATCGTGGGCGTCGCGACCGGAGACGATCATTCTGCGCTTGCCGGAGTTAAATGGGAGAGGCCGCATCGGTCCCAGCAGGGCGGCGTCGGCGGCGGCCGAGTCACGACACGTACACCCGCAGCGTTGCGGCAAACACAGTCTCAGGCGCTGGCGCGGCGCACCCGTTTAAGAGCGGGGCCATTCGATCCAGGCAATGACCGGCTTGCCTTAGTGCCGAACAAACGCCCATCGTGCCAACTTCGCGATTACAAGCGATCCTGCCGGCGAAATCCAGCAAAACTTAGCGTGGGCGTAGGAAAATGGCAGGTTGAGGTGCGTGCAGAAGCACAAGTGTTGGGGACGAGAGTTGGGGCTGTTATAACCAAGTTGGAGGCCTGAAAACTTGGCGTCAAACTGGAAGCACCGAAGCCATCCATTTCTCTCTGTTAACAATTAATTTCAAACAGCATTTATTGTGTTGCTCCCACCGCAAAAGAGAATGTATAAGTCGATGAGGGAAAAAGGGGGGGATGCGGTTTGGGAGTGAATTCAGGTGCGAACCTGACAGTTGCGTTGACGAGGAGAAACAGGACAAGCAAAGAGAAGGATATTAGAGGGATAAATCGTCAAAAACAAAGTTGAGAGAGGAAATAAGGCTCGGAGGAAAGGGGAGGAAGAGGAGGTAGGAAGTTAAAAAGAAAGTAAGCAAAAAGAGGTTGAAGAAAAGAAGAAAAAGTGCCTCAACGTCGCTGCTCATTCATATGGGCAAGCGAATTGAGAAGACTGGGCAGGGAGAAACAGTGAAACAATTGACGGGTACCAGTTTCACCCATGTGAGGAATCTACTTGAACAGTGAACAGGACAGGGAGAGGGAAGAGGAAAAGGGAAGAGGTCATTTGGGATGAAGGGAACTTACTGCATCCTACCAATCGACTTATTCACAAAGGCTATGAGCTTTCTTTCTATGACAAAAACCAAGCACGCACTGGCGTGAACTGAATCCAAGAGGGAAAAATCTCATCCAACCACCAAACGGCGCCGACCCATCCTACCCCTAATCTCAGTCGTACAAAAACTGCAACGGGTCGACGACCTTTCTCTGCTCCTTATCCTGCGGGCTCGCGTCGTCGGGGTCCATTCCCAGGACGGGCGCAAACACGGCCAAAAAGTCGGCGACTTCCTTTTCGAACGCGACGGGCTCCGGGGCAAGGATGGCGCTTAAGCGGTGGAGCATGTTGAAGACGCCAATGCAGTTGACGAGCTCCATGACGCCGCGGGTCGACATGGCGGTGTCGAGGACGCGGTGGTTGAGGGTCGCGGGGAAGGAGCGGCGGAGGGAGGCCGCGGCGCGGACGAGGTCGAGCGCGGCGTCGAGGCGGCGGTCGTTGGTCGGGATGTCGGATGCGGTCGAGAGGAGGACGGCGATGGGGACGCGGGAGCGGATCGCGAGGAAGGCCGCGTGGCCGCGCAGGAGGAGGTTGCCGGTTTTGGTTGTGTACTGGTTTTGCGGGGTAAAGGGGGAGTGCGAGGCGTCTTGTGAATGTCCGGTTTTGATGAAAGCAATTTGGAGTACTTACGACGTAGAACATCAACGCCTTTGCGCCAGCGCTCCACTCGCATGGTTCACCTTCGACGCAGGGGTCCACAACGCTCGTCAAACCACCTTTGGGTTGATTATTCCTGACCAAAAACACCCAAATCATCAGGGCGACCGCCCGCTTCGCCTCAAGGTTCTTCATCACCGTCAAATAGTTGGGCAAAAAGCCCATGCCCTCCTTGACCCACTCATCGACCTTCTTGAGCGAGTTTGGCACATGCGAGGTCCAACGGTCCGCCTGGGCGTTGGCGGTCGAAACATGGGAGAGCACGTTGTGGTAGTCCGCGAGACGGGAGAGGCCGGCGCGCGGCGTCACTTCCTCATGGATGGCTTGCATGACTTGGTCCGGCGTCAGCGTTGGCTGGGCCAGGGTGGACGCGGAGGAGAGGGCCGGAGAGGTCGGGCACTGCATGGCAGTGCCGGCGGCCGCTGTAGGTGCGGGAGCTGCTGCCTCTTGGAATCCCTGCGGGGCGTGGCGTGCGCCGTTCCAGTCGGTACCGCTCAGCTCGCTCTTTGCAAACAGCATGTCGTTGACGCCGAGCTCCATGCCGATGGTGTCTGTAATGCCGTTGGTCCAGCCGATGATTGCCGCGATGCACGCCACCGTTTGGTAGCCGTCCTCGCCCATGCCCTGCAACGCCGCGAGCTTCAGGTCCGGAGTGACTTTGGACGGGATCCGCGAGGCGGCCGTCACGAGTCGGAGCACGTCTGCTTCGGTGGCTGATTTGGTCCGGCGCGGTCGCTTTGGAGGAGTCGGAATGCCGACCGGCGACTGCGGCAGGGGAAGGTCGGGGTTGAGCACTGAGTCAGGCGGTGAGGGTGGGGAGGTGAACGCGGGTAACGGTTGCTGCAGCGGCAGTCATTGCTGGTTGAGGTCGTCCGACGGGGCCAGTGGAAAGTGAGTCACGACGAACTGGTAATGCCGCATTGCGGTACTGGATGGTGTCTTTCGAAAGCATGATTGGGAGTTGGTTTGGCGTTTGCTTTCCTTTGTGCTTTGCTGCCAGATGCGCCTTGCTAGTTACGGCGCGGTGGGATCCTTTCAGAAGGTCACCTGAAAATTATATGGAGAGAGTTAGATCCAAAGCTGAGACCGGCAAATGAGCTGTCAACTAACCCATCGCTGCAGCGTGAGCCGCACAGTAATGACTAAATAGGAGCAGTGGGCATGGATTGATAAATTAATAGGTGGCTATTGACGACTACATCCCCAAGTGAAGATGGCTTACCATCTGTACTGCATACTTGCAACAAGTAGGATCGACCGACGCAACTTTGCCGAAACCCTCGACATCTGGAAGCGTGAAATTATGCACGTTAGCGGCACATCACCAAAGCAACACTTTGGCGAACCTTCAAGTCGACTTTGGGCAAACCCAGAAGTCTCGGCGTAATAAACTGATAGATTCTTACAGCCGGTCTCCAGTGCGCAAAGTGCGCCAAGCAAGCCTCAGGCGACCCGAGGAGCCACCCCGAAATGACCTGGAAGCTGCGGTACTCCTCGTTGACGGTGTCCCTGTCGGGCACGTACGGCTTGAGCATCGTGAAGAGCGTCGGCTTCTCGTGGTCGGTAAAGTCGAGTTGCTTGCTTCCCAGCCGCGCCATCAGCGTTGACGGGTCCCACGTGCCTTCTGTGAGGCCAAGGACGTTTCCGCCGCCGCCGTCCCCGCCCCCGGCCATGTGGCCGCTGTCGGTGAGGTCGCCGAGGGAGCCAGGGAGCGAGGAGGAGTCGTCCAGGGACGGGCTATCGTTGCTTTCGTAGTAACCGTGATCCTCGACAAAGTCCGCTTCCCCGGCTTGCGTCTCCTGTGGGTCCGAAGGGGCGGCGGCAGCGGCGTGGAACGACGACAGCGACGACGACTTGGAGTGGTGCGAACGGGGGGCGGGAGGGATGTGGTGAAGCTGTTGCTGCTGGTGCTCAGCCAGTTGTCCCGGGAAGGCGCGACCAGCGGAAGGGTGCATCCCGTGTGTCGGAGTTGGCGGCGGGTTTTGAGATGGCGTTCCTTGGGACCGATGGGAGCCGTTCAGACTTGAGCCAGGGCGGACGGACAGGGAAGGGCCCGCGGTACAAATCCACCGTCGGAGTTGCCAGCGACGGCGCCATGTTTGGAGCTGCGGAGGTGATGATTGTTGGGGTGCCTGGCCTCGCGACGGCGTTCATATTCAGATGTGGAGGCAGCGGCAACGGCATAACTTTGTACTGCTCCTCGCCGGTCGGAGTCGGGGGGGTAAATTCGGGTCTGGGCGTCCAGCGGCGGTTGCGCCGAGGGGGGTTGCGCCGAGGGGGGCCCCGCCGCCGTCGAAGGGCTCTCGTACGGTAAGTTGGCGTATCCTCGCCGGGCATGCTGCTGCTGCTGGAGTATGACGAGCTGGTGCTGTTGCTGCTGCAGCTGCTGGCGCAGAAGGTTCGGGTGCGGGTAGTTCTGAAATTGTTGCTGTTGCTGCTGCTGCTGCTGCAACTGCTGCTGCTGGTTGAAGGCCTGGCCGTAGACGGGCGGAGGGCGCGGAGGAGCCGCAGCGTATATGTTGTACGCAGACGAGCCGGAGGAGGCATTTTGCCCTTCCGAGACAAAAAAAATTCGTTCGGTATTGGACAAAAAAGGAAATATGAGGCATTTTCAAGGGCGAGACCGGGTTTCCCGCGAAGGGCCAATCGCATCGCGCCGCCCCCACCCCGCAAACAACAAGGGACAAGGGACAAGGGTCAAGGGACAGAGAGCAGGGCAAGAGGAAGAGACAGGGCTGGAAAGGGGACAAACTACTAGAGAGAGAGAGAGAGAGAGAGAGTGTGTGTGTGTGTGTGTGTGTGTGTGAGTGAGTGAGTGAGTGCGAGTGAGTGAGTGAGTGAGCGAGCCAGAAAAGGTGGAGGAGAGAGGCAGCAGCAACAAGACCAAGAGGCTGGAATTCCGGCATCATTTCCCTCAATGCATTCACTCGACTATCAACCACCCACCACGCAATGCTCCGCTCAAGGGGTCCACACTCTGCCTCCCAACTCCACCTTCCCCCACCACACTAACCTGACGGCCCTCTTCCGGGTACTGGGGATGCTCGCGGGGACGAGAAAGCGGTGGCGATGGACGAGCCCATGGACGCGTTGTCACCGAGCGAAGTGCGCGGCACAATGTCAGGGTACTGGTGGTGGAACGCCGACTGCTGTGACCGCTGGCGCTGCATGAGGACGGGCTGCTGCTGCGCCTGGGGGCTCTGGTAGTAGATCCCGGCTTGGTGCGGGTCCTGCGGAATGTGCACGGGTCCGCGCTGCTGCTGCTGCTTGAGGATGCGTCCGCCCGGGCCGTGGTCTGCGCTCTTGGACCTTCCGGGGCCTCTCTGGAGATGTTGTTGTTGCAGGAGCATCTGCTGCTGCTGGTACGGGCTTGAATACTGCTGGTCCGTCGAGGTACCGCGCGTGTTCCGCTGGGCTGGGTCAAACTCGCAGCCGTCGTCGTTGCAGAGGGAAAACTCTTCGAGGTAGGGCATCAGATCTTGCTGCTGAACTTCCGTGTCGTCGTCGAGCACGGCAGACAAGGTTGTGGCCGTGGTGATGGATTGGAAGGCGGGGGTTGGCTGACATTGGGATGGAGATCGTGGTGCGGGAAGTCATTTCGGTGGATGATTAGTTTAGGAGGGTTTCTCGGGGCTAAAAGAGGTTGTCTAAACGACTACGAAGTGGTTTTGGATTCTCAAACTCTCCGCAGAACCACCGTCGAGGGACGAGGACAACGACGACGGGGCGGAAGGAGACTCTGTCCAGTCTGTCTAGTATGCAGGATGAAGAATCTGCAGTTCTTTCTTTCAACAAGAGCTATATTTTTTGTCGAGTTGAATCAAAACGAAACCGAAAAAGAAATGGGGGGGGAAGGCGAGGAGAGGGGTCTTTTTTCTTTCGTCTCCCACATTCGAAATGTTCCCTCCATGCAACGAGATTACACAAATGAGGCATAGCGAGGAAAAATTTCGGTGCGATACGTCTGCCGAAAAACGGAGAAGAAAGGGGGGCCGCAAGAGAAAGAGAGAGAGAACGTTTGCATTTGCGTGTGATGAGAGGAACGATTGGTGGGCGACTGTCTCTGCCTAGCTCCAGCCTGTGTGTGTGTGTTGACCATTCCTCAGTGCGCGCACTTCGCTCTCTCTCTCTCTCCCTCTCTCTCCCTCCTGCTCCCCCGGCCGTCCGTTTTCAGCACGAGTCGCCGTGCGGAGGTGAGAGGGAGCGAATCTCTCGTTATTTGTTTCCTCTTTCTTTCCTTTCCTTTTTTTTTTTTTTTTTTTTTTTTTTTGGACCCCGTCCGAACGTCCGTCACTCCATCGTAACTGTCTTGGCGGCGCGCCGTATGGAGAGCGGGCGTGCGGGGGAAAACATTGCCCCCCTTTTTTGGACCCCGTTTATTTGGTGTGGGAATCAGGCCGTCTTTCCTTTCCACACACACACACACACACACACACCCTCTCTCTCTCTCTCTCTTCTCTCTCTTCTCTCGCTCTCTCTCTCTCTCGCTCTCTCTCTCTCTCTCTCTCTCTCTCTCTCTCTCTCTCTCGCTCTCCTCGTGTTTTCATTATTTCCTTTTTCTGTATGTCTGTCGTGAGTCCGGTCCCTGCGAACACGCCTCATCTTTTCTGCGGCTGTCTCCGAGTATCTCTGTCTGTCTGTCTCTCTGTCTCTCTCGCTTAGGGATACACGACCGCGAGCGAGAGGAGAGACAGCCCCTGTTTGCAGTGGCGCATTTGTTTTTTGTTGTTCAGACAAACGGGGTCCAAAATTAACTTGATTCCACGGAGTGGACAGAGACAGAGCGATGCGTAAAGAGTGGCGGGAGACAGGAAACGCGTTGGAACCAACCAATTCGCAGTGGGAACAGGCGCGCGTCCCTTTTCTCCCTTGCCGACCCTGATCATACTTTTCCCTTTGCCCACTATTGACCCGCACTCTCTCTCTCTCTCTCTCTCTCTCTCTCTCTCTCTCTCTCTCTCTCTCTGTCTCTCTCTCTCTCTCTGTCTCTCTGTCTCTCTGTCTCCTTGTTCTCTCTCGCACTTACTCATCATCCGCTGCCTCGCCCTCGCTGCAATTCCCGAAATTGTGAACAGACCCTCTCCCGTCCGCTCCACCCTGTCTCCCAGCCTGTCCTCGTCGAATTGCACCCCTTTTTCTCCCCCCTCCCCACAGCGCTCGCTCGGTCTTGTTTCAAGTAGGTCAGTACTTCTCTCCTCGCAGAAAAATTCGCGAGAGGGTAGCTGGAAAGAGCATGAAAAATCAGACGGGACAGGCAAAGGGGAAAAAATAGAGGGGAGAGGCGAAGCGAGAGACCTTGACTTACTGGAGGCTTTTTGGACAGACCTGTCTCTCTCTACCTCTCGTTCACTTACTCACTATCTCTCTCTCCCTCTCTCGCTCTCTCTCTCTCTCTCTCTCTCTCTCTCTCTCTCTCTCTCGTTCTCTCTGTATCTATCTCTTTCTCCCCCTCTCCCCCGTTCTTTTTCTCTCTCCCTCTCCCTTTCTCAGCTTTTGCACCCCTTTTGCAATAGAAGGCGATCGCTATTGTTGCACCGAATTTTTCCCCATAGACCGCAAGAGACTGAGGTTGCGCAAGTAATACCCACAGTCCCGATCCAGGCGAGAGCATCAGGCAAACAGCAAACTCTCCCTCCTCTCGGCGCTCGTCTCAAGCGACCGTCCCGCATTTGCTCAGCGAAACCCCCAGCTCCGCACCGTCACGCCATAAATACCAGGAGGCCACTGCGTCGGACGGAACAAAGTGAAACAGAAAGACCCCTTGCCATTGTAGTAATAGACCCTTCAAGATCTACGTTACCCTTTAAGCCCCCCTACACCTAATAATACACTTTTTGACATCATGGCACCATCTGCCGTCCTTCCCACCGAGAAGCCTTCCCGCCCCATGTCCATGACACCCGGGGCCACGCCAGGAACGTCCCTCCCGGTGCGCCCAGAGTTCCCCTTCTCGCGCCTCCAGAAGTTGTACCCGAACTTGACCACGGCCCAGCTCATCAACGCCAACAACTACGACATCAAAGACCTGCTCTCGGGAAAGGTTGACCCCCGTGCGACTCCAGCCATTCCCACGGACGCGGACGTCGTGGTCGCGGGAGCCGGCATGGCGAGTCTCATTTACGCTATTGAGCTGAAGGTAAGCAGGGCTGGAAGGGGGTGTCTCCTTGGGTGTCTTCCGTTGCTTCCTCTTGATTTTTGTGTTGTGTATTGTGGGCCCGATCTAACATTCGCTCGACCACCCCCCACATAATCCAGAAAACGCGGCCGTCCACCAGCGTCGTCGTCCTAGAAAAGGCGCACCAACCCTCGTACAAGATCGGCGAGTCGACGCTCTCCCCCTTCAGCCGCTTCTGCAACTCCAACATCCTGCCGGTCGCCTACATGCTCCGGCTCTTTGCGCTCAAGGAGGGCCTGGACTTTGCGCTGGTCGACCGGGACGGTGGCGACGTGCAGTACCAGGACATTGGCGGCCTCGACTACTCGTTCCAGCTGGAGCGCGAGGTCTCGGAGCTGCTCTTCACCATGAAGGCCCAGCAGCTGGGCGTGAAGGTGTTTTTCGGCTGCGGCGTGGCGTCCGACAAGTCGGATATTTCGTCGACGAGCGGCGTCAAGACGGTGGGCATCAGCGTCGCGCCCGGGCTCGTGCAGAAGCCGGCGGCGAAAACGGTGGCGGCCCAACCGGCGCCGCCGCAGCAGCCGCAGCTGGGCAAGGGCGGAAGGCCGATCGTGCCTTCGCAGCCGTCGCCGTCGTTCTTCACGCGCATTTTCAGCCGCAAGACATCGCCTGTCGCGGCGGTTTCTCCCGTGCAGGTTGTTCCCGCCGCCGCCGCCGCGCCGGTGCCAGAGTCCATCCGCGCCAAAGTCGTCGGCGACGGCACGGGTCTTGTCCGCGCCCTGGTTTCCAAGGAGTCCAAGGCCGTGCCTTTCAAGGGCATGAACTTCAACTCGTACTGGGCCTACTTCAAGGAAGATATCTTCAAGTCGGAGGACGCGGTCAAAGATTGGTTGTACCCGGCAACGAACCATCTGTGCTACGAGGAGGGCTGGTCCTGGTGGATGTAAGTTTGAGCACATGAGTTTTTTTTCGACTTTTCTGACATAAACCTTCCTGCGCTCTTTTCCCTACAAAACTATCAAGCCGTCTCCTCTCCTGGAAGGCGACTCCCATCTGCAACATGATGGACTACATCACCTACCTAATCGCCATGCAATCCGCCAACGTCGACCACAAGAACCTGCCGACCATCCAGACGCTCGCCAAAACCTTCAACTGCACCTACACGTCGATCGTGTCCATCGGCTTCGTCGTTCGCAGCGAAGCGCAAGACAACTTCCCCGCGGCGCCGTACGTGGACCAAGAAAAGGGCAAGGACGGCGAGAAGCGGTTTTGGGCGATCGTGCACAAGTACCCGCACATTGAAAAGATCCTGCACGACTCTGGTCGCTACACGCTGCTGCAAAACTACTACGGGCCGGCGCGCGGGACGTACTTTACGCGGCGCAACATGTCGTACCGCCAGGACACGGTCGCCGGGGACGGGTGGTACGGGCTCGGCATCGCGGCCGGGTTCACATCGCCGCTGTTCAGCCCGGGGATCAACTGCATCTGCCTGCCAAGCGGGTTCCTCGCGGCTCGGCTGACGGCGACGCAGCTGGACGCCGGGGCGACGGCGGAGGCGGCGCGGACGGCGCGCGACGAGTTTGCCGGGTTCATGGATCGGCACATCGAGGGCCTGCGCGAGGTCGACGTGCTGCTGTACAACATGTTCCGGCACCCGCGGTTCTTCAACGCGATCTTCCCACTGTTCTTTGTCAACGGCATGGCAAACGTCAGCAAGAACTACAGTCCTAATTTCCGCCCGGCCGAGATCCACTGGGGGAACGGCGTCGGCGAGAAGACGTGGGCCGTGTGGACGCCGCAGGTCTTCCCGCTCATTGAGCAGGCGGTGATCACCGACGAAATTTGCGAGCAGGTTGAGGCGATCTGCCTCAAGTACAAGAAGGAGTACTCCAAGGTTTACACCGAGTGGACCAAGTACAGCAGGTACATGCGCTACTACGACGACGACATGGAATACCACCCGGAGAAGGGGAAGCGAGTTGAGCCAGACTTCCCCGCCGTACGGTGTACACAGTGCAGGCACGCTAACGGGATCGAGCGTTCTCCAACCTGTGTCATGTGCGACACAGTTCTGCCGCCGTATGTTTCGACCGTGGCCTAAGGCTTCTCCCTCTCCGCATGCACTCGCTTACTCCTAATGGCATGGCCTTGATTTCAACCAAAAATGTGAACGGTGTTTTTGTTGAATCGATAGACCGTTGCTTTTTTTTCAGTCTTCAGAATGACTAAACCACCCGTCTCCTTTTCCTAAACAACCGTACCTCTTTCGCCTTTGCCCTCTGCAGAACAAGACTGCAGCTGTGGGCTTTTTCCCTCTTTCCCCCTTCTTTCTACTTTCCATTTCTTCCTCTCTCCAAGTTTGTACTTACCCTCCTCCTTTGGTTGGAGTTGCTCCCCGTTTCCTTTTACCGCTCATTCAAACGATTCCTTCAATTCTGTTTAGTTTCTGCCTGAACGATCTCATTCCGCGTTGTCTTCCTTCTTTGATTTGTTGTCTCGAGTACCTCTTGAGATGCTCCCCTTTCCTTGCCGCTGCTGTCGTTCTCTCGAAACGACAGGGGCGGAATGCTCCTTCCGAAATAAACTCTTGTAACGACTCCATTCTTTGAAAGCAAAACACACAGATTGGCAGAGTGGATGAAGAGAAAAGTTTAGAAAGTGGGCCCGCAGAGGGTGCTTGGCACTCAGAAACTTGTCGCCATTTGTGCGAACCGTTGTTGAAGAGCAGCCTGTGCAAGTTGGTGGCTCGCTCAATGTGGAATAGCGACTTTGCCGGGGATGACTTTGCCAAGTGAACCAAAGGAAAAAAAAAAAGGAAAGAAAAGAAAGAAAAGAGAGAGAGAAAATAAACAGGACGTGCAAAAACGGAAAGAAACAGAGAACAAAGGAAAGTGCGACAGCACAACCAAAACCACTGATGACCGCCACTCCGTCGTCGTCGTCGTCGTCCTCTGTCATCACGCTCACATTTGGCGAGTGCGCCGAGAACCACCGCGGCATGCAGCGCATCGGCTCCTGCGCCGACGAGGGCTTCTCGTACGCGGATCTAATCGCGATTCGGCGCCACTTTGCTGAGGGGGGCGCGATCGGCCATGAGGAGGTGGGGAGGGAGGAGAAGGAGAGCCTGAAAGAAAAGCCTGAGGGCGGGAGTGAGAGTGGAGGTAATGATTCGAGCGAGAGTAGCCGCGTCGGACTTGGTGGCCGTGGCGATCGACAGAGTCGCTTCGCCGAAACGGTCATGGTCGCAATGCGCCCTCCGGGACGCCGCGACGCCCCGGCCGCAGCGACCCCGTCCGCGCACGTCCTCGTGGTGCGCGGCGGCGTCGACGCCCTCGGCGTGTCTGCGACCGCGCTCTTTGATGAGCAGCGCGCCCTCCGCTACGACACCAAGGCGCGCATGTACGGCCGCGTCGTCAACAAGCACGCGCGCTGGAACCTCTGCTTTGACGCCGTCGCGCAGGAGCCCGACTACGAGGCGGGCAAGGGCCGCATCGTCGCCATGCGCGACGTGCCGCTGCTGCAACAGCTGCACGCCGCCGTCGAGGGACTGCTGCCGCCAAAGACCGCCGGGATGAAGGTCGAGTCGAATTACTACTATGACGCTGCAAAGTGCGGCATCGGGTTTCACGGGGACACGGAGCGCAAGAGGGTCGTTGGCGCGAGGCTGGGAACTGCCGCGATGCCCATTTACTTTCGCTGGTTCCACAACGGACGCGCCGTCGGTGAAAAGGTAGAAATTCCGCTGTACCCGGGAGACCTGTACGTCATGTCCGAAAAGGCTGCCGGCTCCGATTGGAGGAGCTCGTCAAAATACACCTTACGACATGCTGTCGGAAAAAACTTTGCAAAGTGAAACGAAGCCTTGTTTAGGCGCATGGCGTTGCTTGATTCAAAACTTTTTTGATGATCGTCATTTCCTTCTCCAAACGGTTCTTTCCGCTTTGTTGCAGAAATAAAATCTCTAAAATGAATAAATTGGCATCAAAGATCCGCAATTTCACCTCGCACTTCTTGTAAGAGAAGGGAGCGGGAAAATAGACGAGCTGAAGAGAGTTGAACGACGACGGGGGTCAAAACAGCAAGTTACACATGTTGAGCAACAAAAATCTTAATGAAATGATAAGCTATTTGCCTGATTATTACTTGCATACTCCATGGCGTTTGGCCACATCAGCGTGATGCAACAGGGTGTCATTGTCCCTGGCCAGGCCACCTGAACGTCTCCCAAACTCAAACGACTCCCACAGTCAAAGCTTCAGACGTCTCCCAGGCTGTGCCTCTGACACCTGCTTTAAAAGGGGACAGCTGGGCAGCCCCAGCAGAGCAGCAACTGGACACACTGCATTTTTTGGAACACTTGCGCCATCCTGCTGGCAGAAGAAGAGCAGTGGGAACAGGTAAAGCCTCTGAGAAATCATGGCGTGTTTGCCCTCGTGGTTTGTCTGATTTTTTTTTTTTTGATTTTTTTTAATTTTTTTTTTTTTATATTGTTCCAGCCCTGAAGGGGCTGACAGTAAGAGAAAGAGCCATCAACAGTGAACCGTTATAGACTACGTCCAGGTATCACCTCAGCAAACCCACCCCATCCACTACAGACTTACAGGGTCATCAGGCATCTCCAACGCACCACTCCTTGCGATTCAAGACCATACACTTTTTTGTTGCCTTCAACAGCTGGTGTCGTGACTTGAACCCTGGGCCCTTGAGTGACAGTTACCCAGACCCCCCATGCTTTCCCAGCTGGGCTCTTGTGAGAGGCCGTAGACTGTCTGATCCCCCATCAGGAGAAGACAAAACCAAATTTGGGCATTTCGCTCGGTTTGTGGTATTTCTGTCTATTTACTCGCCTAGCTTTTATTATGAGTCACTACGTGTCATTATGTATCAATTGTTTACAGCGCTAGCCTGAAAACATTGGCCGACCATCTGAAGTGCAAATCAAAATCAACTCACTGCGGACAGGCGGGAGACAAAGGCTCCTCGGTTCATTGGTTCAAACCGCAATCCCAAACTGTTATTTTTCGGCTAGGACAGAGGTCAAATTTTCTAACTCTTCTCCGGTTAGGATCAGTTAAGGATACGGTTAAGGAATATTTTAACCAAAAACATCAGTTTTGACTGGCTTACACAACTAACCGATAATTAATCGGCCAAACCCCGGTTAAAGTTGGGATACAGATATAGCGAGTGGTCCCGGTTCGGTTACAGTTAGCAGATTTTTGCTTTTGCACAGTTTCGGATAAGGGCGTCTTAACCTATCCTATCCGATCTGCCAAGCCTCACAGGAGACAGACCTGGCAAAACAAAACTTTGTCTGTGGGAATTCAGCTGTCAGACTCTAGCCCTATCTGTTGCACTCGATTTGGAGTTGAATTTCCCTTGATTTTCGCTTGGTTGCCAAAAATTTTTCGGATATGGCTGTAAACAGGTTTTTTCTTCCTCCAAGTGCAGAAAGAAGGACCAGCCACAAACACACAAACGCACATCTCCATCTTCTCCACTCCTACTTCCTCAAAAAGCTTTAGAGACACAAATGAAGCTTCAAATTCCTGGACTGATTTTGCCAAGAATCTTGAGTCTGATCATTTGGCTAAGAGAACTGTGTTGTAAATGAACTTACTTTCAAGCCATTGGTTAAATGGGGCCAAAATACTCGATTCATGTTTGCGTGTGCATTGTTTTATTTCGTTGGCTTTAAAGTACAAGTCGCCTTCTGGACAACGAACGTATTTAAGAAGTGTACAAAAAGGGGTATTAGTGCTTAGCTACACCATTGGCAGGATATGTCCACTAAACTTGTTGAATATCTGGCTCCTTTACCCAATTCTTCAGCTCTACTTAAGAGGGATGTAATAGTTTTTTTCTCATTTAGAGAACCATAGAACTGTGCGTGTGAGATTCCTAGTCTCATGGATCATCGTCTTTGCTGGGGTCTCCCTAAAAGCGCTTTCCGAGTGATGGCTTTGTCCTTATATTGCCCCCCTATATTATATTTATCTTTATTACCATTCATCACATTCCTTCACAGGCTCCAGTGTATATCACTATAAAAGAGCATCCTGTGTTCCTTGTGCTGATTGGGCCTAAGCACAAGGGGCACACTCATTCATTCATTCTTATTTTTACTCAGTTTTCTTCTTATTTCATTTTCCCCAACTTTCAATCCACTGTTCCTGCACTGATGTTGTGAGATTACTAAGCAATCTCGGCAGCTAGTCCTTGGCATAGCCTTATTCTCCCAGCGACTATGACAAGGACAATCATTGGCCCACCCACTTCTTTGCGACTGCTCACCAGGCGTCCACCCGATTAAGCGGTCAAGAGCTATCTTTTACCTCCAGCGCTGCTGTGGGCACTGGGCCAGCACGCAAGCATAGCGCCCCCTTTTTCTTTTATGACCGTTCCTTTGTTCCTTTATGTATTTCGTGTATTTCCCTCATTTCTCCCGTGTCCCCCCTCTTATTGTGCCTTGTTTCCTCTTCTTTCGTATTCCTTTTCCAGTGTCTTCCCTGTTTGTGTCGGGTGGACTCGTGGGCACAGTGCGATGGTGTGCCGCACACAAACAGTGGCAGGCGACGCAGAGTGAGTGGAAGCAAAAACAAAACTGTATTGTGACATGTGACAAGGGATGCGAGTGATTCTCACACACAGGTCCTGATCCAACTGCCTCCTCCTTTTCCACATATCGGCGCTGCCACGGGCAATCCCGCCCTCCTTGCTTTCTCTTTCCTCCTGAATAAATACCTCCTTTCCTCCTTCACTGCTCGTGACTATCTCCTCTACTCTCAATAAGCAGATTACCTGTCTTTCTCACTGCTGGTGATTCATCCAAAGGTCTCTGCGTCTGGAGGTACAACTACGCAGGCGCTCAATGACGGAGCACAGATCGTGGCCATTGACCTTGGTAGCAGCTGTCATGTGCTCTTCGCATGAGGTCCTCTTCGCAGCACGCACTGTGCAGACTTGCCACCCACTAGTGATTCCATCTGGATAAGCACATGACTTCAACTTAATTGCTAACTTGGACAGTCACGACATGAACCTCAGGCCTGTGGGGTACTCTTCACTGAGCAACTCCACTCGGTCCAGCTATCCTTCAACAAGATAAAACTGAATCACATCATTCATCTGTGTGAATCCAGGGTTCTGGCTCTGCTAATAACCAGGAGCTTCCCATCTTAAAGACTTGCCTTATCCCTTTTGCCACTTGTCTATAGATGAGCCCCTGAGGATGAAAGGGAGATCTCACAGCGCATGTAATTAAGAAAGACCACACTGGTAACATCCAATTGGAGTCAGAAGCTCTTCAGACTACTCAAGGCAGTGAGGCTTTTATAGTTAATAAATATTGATGACCAAGGTTATTTGACACGTCAATTGCTGTGGTTTTGGTTGTTTGCATTGTGGGGAATTTTAAATGATCTTTCTTGTAATCAGATTGATTGGTATTTTTCTAAATATTTTTATTATTTCGCTGCGTGACAGGAAATGCCACGCAGGAAAAACACAAAACCCTTGACCTTAATGAAACTACACACATGCCACCCTTGCAACTTGTGAGGATGACAGGCTGTCGAGCCTGTGACCTCAAATAAATTAAGTATATTGTGAGGACGACAGGCCATCATGCCTGTGAGCTCAAATAAAAGAGTGTATACCCACTTTTTCACTGATAATTGTGAGGATTATCCACCTATCTCGAAGCGCGTTATACACACATTCGGCTTGGACTTTGTTGTATATATTATTATCTTATTATTATTGGTTGTCCACATAAGCCACTGACTGACACTTGTTGTCGCGCCTACGTCACCTGTCACTATTATTATTTGCTATTATTATTATTATTATTCTGTACAACGGCTGCAGACTGAGTGAGTCAGTGTTTGCTCAACTGCTGGCATAGGGCTTCCTTGCTCAGTGGTTAGAGTGCTCCCTTCAATTGGGAAGGTGCCAAGTTTGAGACATGCTGACTGTTGGGCTGCAAAGTCCACCATGCGCAGCTAATAACCCCTCACTTTTGGAATGACTAAGGACTGAACCACTTCTGTGGGAGAAGTGCAAAGTCCAGATGCCCAGCTACCATAATGTAATGCCTCATATGAGTGGTATGAGAAGACAGGGCTTTTCTTTCTCTTTCTGTTGATGATTTTTACTTATTTTTTCAATTAGTATTTTCCTTTGTTTTGGCTCTTTTTCTTGTTTTATCTTTTATTTAGTTGTTTGTTTACTGTCTCTCTTTGTCTTGGTGATGGAAGGATAGAGGGTAAATCTGTGGTGGTGCCTCTAGGTTCCTGTCAATACATCTAGTCAAATCCAAGTCTCTCAAGGTGATATGAATGAGCTGGCTGGTCAGGTACTGCTGCAGAAATGGTCTCTCAGATATGCCCCCATCTCCCTGGTTGTTGGCTCCTGTGGCCTCTGGTGGGCCTGGTCTTCACTGGGTTCAGACCCTCTTTCTCTCAGATTAATGCCTGTGATGTCATGGTGCCACACTTGTGTGTGGGAGTGGGTTTTAACCTTCCTTGCTTCTAAGATAGGGGATTCCTCTGGCCCGGTGAGGCAGATGTCTGTGTCCTAGTAGGATGAAGCAAGAAGAGTCCCACTGTCTCCCACCCTGTGTGCCCCCTCCTTGGATTGAGTTGGGTTACTCTCTTGCCTTCCCCCTTGGCTTCTGCCTTGGGAAGGAGCTGGCAAAGATTGGTTGGTGCTGCCTTAGGCGCCCCTTTTGTTGCCCTAAGTCTCATTCCTTACCGAGTGATTCGGTCCCCTTGGCTTTGCCATAGGGGTTTCTCTGTGTCTTGGACCAGAGGCATTTTGCACTTTCTTTTGTGATTGTGCCACCTTTGTCACACTTTTCTTATGTTTCCCTTTTAGGTGTGTGATAACTGCTCTTTTTTGTGTTTAAAGAGTTTCTTTTGTGTTTGATGATGGGCTTTAGTAGACTCCAAATACATTTTCCTGTCTGGTGACCCCTAGACACCTTCTTTTGCCCCTTTTCATTAGATAGGATTGGTATTTAGGCCATTGCTCTATTTCCACCTCCAGCCCAGGGTGAGGAGATTTAGAGAGCACAGTCTCACAGTATACCCTC
Organism: Zopfochytrium polystomum; assembly: GCA_025765615.1. Classification (NCBI taxonomy): domain Eukaryota; kingdom Fungi; phylum Chytridiomycota; class Chytridiomycetes; order Chytridiales; family Chytridiaceae; genus Zopfochytrium; species Zopfochytrium polystomum. Next base: position 562,144 of record JAIVFJ010000004.1, on the reverse strand, counting down.
TCACTTTTTAACAGGTAATTGTGAGGATTACCCTCTCAATCTGTGTTTTGCTTGCAAAACATGACTAGGCTTGGATTCCTACACCCTTATTATTTATTGGCTTCTATACGGCCTCTGACTGGCTCTGTTTGTCTGCCTCTTCTGAGCTCAATTTATTATTAATTTATTATTATTTTATTATTATTACTTTTTATTGGCAGCGTTGCAGACAGAAAGACTCAGTCTTGGCTCTCATTGCTGATACAAGGCTCCTACTCAGTGGTTAGAGCACTCCCTTCATTCGAGACATGCTGGTTGACAGACTGCAGAGAAATGCGAAGTCCTACTTTGACTGGCTAATGACGCCTCACTATTGGAGATGACTAAGGACTGAAACACTACTGAGGGAGAAGTGCCTAGATGGACAGAGTTAACAAGATGATGTCAGAGCTAACAAGCTCTACCGCCTACTACCATCATAAAAGGGGTATGCGATCACAGGGTTCTTCCTTCCCTTTTCATTGGCTCATTTTTACTTATCTTTTCAATTAGTAATTTATCCTGTTTTCCCCGTTTTTCCTGCTTTCTCTTTGATTTCTCCCCTGTCTGTGTCTTTCCTTTCCTCCGTGGCTGTGAGACTGTCTTGTTCTCTGCACCAATCATTTCTTGCCAGCCCTCCACCCTGTTTGCGAAGAAATGCCCCATGATTCTCTGGGCTGTCTTCCTTGCTTGGCTGGCTCAGCCCCGTTTCTTGGTGACTCACTCCTTCCATTCTTTTCTTTGAGGTTTTACTTATTGTTTTGCTGTTTTGTATGTGTTTTTCCTCCTTTTTCCCTCCTCCCTGGTGATTCCAACCTTCCTATTCAAGCTGCTACCCCCTCATCTTGTTGAGTGTGTGAACCTGTGCCTGAAGTTGCCTTGCCTGCCCTTTTCATCCTGACTGTGTGTAGAACTGGGGTTGGCGGTCCCCTGGTGTGTGACAGGAGGTTGGAGTCCTCTTGGCCATCACAGCAGTGTGCTGGGTTCAAGCCACCGTGCACCTCACCATTTCTGCATACTGCTTTGGTTGAACTGGGTAGGAGCCACTTGGAGATGGAAGGATGGAGGGCAAATCTGTGGTGGTGCCCCTAGGCTTCTGTCAATACATCTAGTCAAATCCAGGTCTCTCAAGGTGATATGAATGAGTTGGCTGGTCAGGTACTGCTGCAGGAATGGTCTCTCAGGTATCCCCCTCCTCCTTGCAGTATTCTTACTGTATTTCTCAGTCCCCTTTGGCTTTGACTTGTGCCTCCCATTGGGCCTACTCTGTTCTGAGACTATACTCACTCCTTTGACCCTGGGATCTAGGCCATAGAGTGAGGGAAAGCAAATAATAGGCTAAAACTAACTTTATTGGGCTGTTGTCTAGGGGTGTTTCAACCATACTACTTGCCTAGTCCACAAAGTACCCCTGCTGATTTGTCTAACAGGGTCTCAAACACAAAGAATGAACATTCAGAGGAACAATCCTCTGAAGGATCACTGCAGGTTCACTGATTACTCTTGTGACTGCAGGCTGGTGCGAGGGAAAACGGAAGGGCACTCCTGAGGGTGCAACACAACTGCAGAATAAAGAGAGAGAAGAGGGAAATGGGGGGGTTTATCTCAGGAACCTAATCTCAAATACAACAGGAGCAGTTAATAGCAACAGGACAGACAGGGCGCGACCTTGCGCCCCTCATCGCAGACAGTGCTGCGGGAGCCCTTGTCATCGCCAGCGACATGGGGGAGAGAGACAAGGGAGTCGACTTTGTAGGGGTCGGAAGGTCACCAGCAGGAGCTTGCACGCGGAAACACCTGCAATTGTACACGCACCCCGCTGGGCTGGGTCAGCACGATCACTCGACCAACAGGCTTTATCACATCGCAATCATACTCACACATCTCACTCTCACAGCAATAGGACCGAGGCAGGCACTCGTAGATCAAACTCTCAGGTGTCAGGGGCCATGCTACCAGCCACCAACACCCTCGCAAGGTCGACGATGCCATCACCATTGCCTCTGTGGCAGGTGAGTGCCTGTGATCCTCACTCCAACACAGAGCCAGCAGTGTCACACAGTTGGTGGTGGGGCCAGCTGCATTCCCCACCTGTGGCCCCTTAAGAGGAGCCCCCGAAGGGACCATGTACTCACCTGGGTGTGTACCACCTCTCGCTACCCTCACTGTTGTGAGCCAGATGGATTTGAAGGGACTCTGTATTGGTGCCAAAGGACAGAAATCAGATTGAAGAAAAGCGGAAAAAGAGAAATGGCCCAAAAACAGAGAGAAAATTGACAAGTCAACCCCCCTGACTTGGAGCATCCACCACAAATGCTCTTAAGTCCCCCCAACCCTATGCGTGTATGTAAAGGGGCCGAAATAAATAATAAATTAAGCAGGCTTGGGGTACAGCCTGTCAGGCACCCCATCCCTAGGCAGTCGGGCAGTCTCTATTGGTCACCAAAAAAGAAAATATGTTGAGAAAACCCTGGTGCAACAGAAACTGTTAAGACAAAGTTGTAAAAGCAGGCCCAATAATAAAGACGGGTTAGCTGCAAATACACTTTGATAACGCCTTGGAAACTAAAGAACTGGGGAATAACAATAGGGGTCCTGATCCTTGTGGTTTTATGACAGGTACACTTGTTTTTGCGAATAAAATCCCTAGACTTTATCACTGAGACCTTGGTGTAGTCTCACACTGTGTCATGGACCAGAGAATCGTGCACATTCTTTGCTACTGTGCCAACCTTTTCACAGTTGCCTTTGCCTTTTGTGAGGACGACAGGCTGTCGAGCCTGTGACCTCAAATAAATTAAGTGTATACCCACTTTTTAACTGGTAATTGTGAGGATTACCACCCCGTCTCGACCTGCGTTTTGCTGGCAAAACGTGACTAGGCTTGGATTCCTACTCTCTTATTATTTATTGGGTTTCCATACGGCCTCCGACTGGCTCTGTATGTCTGCCTCTGAGCTCTACTATTATTACTTATTATTGGCGATGTTGCAGACAGAAAGACTCAGTCTTGATTCTAATTGCTGATACAAGGCTCCCTTGCTCAGTGGTTAGAGCGCTCCCTTCAATTGGGAAGGTGCCAAGTTCGAGACATGCTAGTTGACAGACTGGGCAGAAATGCAAAGTCCTACTATGCCTGGCCAATGGCCCCTCACTTTTGGAAATGACTTAGGACTGAAACACTTCTGTGGGAGAAGTGCTAAGCCCAGATGGACAGAGTTAACAAGATGATGGCAGAGCTAACAAGCCCTACCACCTGCTACCATGATGTAATGCCTCATAAAAAGGGTATGAGATCACAGGGTTTTTCTTTATCTTTTCATTGATGATTTTTACTTATTTTTCCAATTAGTAATTTATCCTGTTTTTCCTGTTTTCTCTTTTATTTATTCCTTGTTGTCTCTGTCTGTGTCTTTTCTTTCTTGTTTGGCTGAGAGTGACTGTCTTCCTCTTTGCACCAACGAGCTCTCTCCATCTCCTCCATCTTTCTTGGCAGCTGATGCCAAGAAATGCTCCATGATTTTCTGAGCTGTCTTACTTGTTTGATGGCTCAGCCCCATTGATTGGTGACTCACTCCTCCTCTCTCTTCTTTGCTGTTTTATTTATTGTTTTATTCTTTTGTATATGTTTTCCCCTCTTTTCCCTTCCTTCTTCCTTCACCCTGCTGATTCCAACCCTTTCCTATTTAAGCAGCTGCCCCCCATCTTGTTGACTGTGAGAACCTGTGCCTGAAGTCCCTTGCCTGCCCTTTTCTTCCTGACTGTATGTAGAGCTGGGGGTGGCAGTCCCCTGGTGTGTGACAGGAGGTTGAAGTCCTCTTGGCCATGATGGCAGTGTGCTGGGTTCAAGCCCCAGTGCACCTCACCAATTCTGCATGCTGTTTAGGTTGGACTGGGTAGGAGCCACTTGGTGATGGAAGGATGGAGGGTAAATCTGTGGTGGTGCCTCTAGGTTCCTGTCAATACATCTAGTCAAATCCAGGTCTCTCAAGGGGATATGAATGAGCTGTCTGGTCAGGTACTGCTGCAGGAATGGTCTCTCAGGTATGCCCCCTCTTCCCTGGTTGTTGGCTCCTGTGGCCTCTGGTGGGCCTGGTCTTCACTGGGTTCAGACCCTCTTTCTCTCAGATTAATGCCTGTGATGTCATGGTGCCACATTTGGGTGAGGGAGTGGGTGTTAACCTTCCTTGCTTCTAAGATAGGGAATTCCTCTGGCTTGGTGAAGCAGATGTCTGTGTCCTAGTAGGATGAAGTAAGAAGAGTCCCACTGTCTCCCACCCCTGTGTGCCCCCTCCTTGGATTGAGTTGGAACTTCTCCTTGGAGTGAGACAAGTTGTGTCTGGTTCTGTTAAGTGGAAAACAGTTCTGATTTAATTCAACAGACACCTCTGCACACTAACTGTTCCTTGTGTTTGCCCTTTGTGTCCAACCCCCTCCAACTTAGGGCTTGTCTTTGACAGAGAGGGAGCCTTGCTCCATGGTGGTGGCTCCAACAGACCGGGGTCTGGCCACTTTCCTCCCCACTCTCTTGTCTTCTTCAGTTGGATTGGAGTGCTGCACTTAGTGCCGCTCCCTGGAGCTTGTTGCATCTTGCACCTCCAGTATTGTTACCGGATTTCCCGGTCCCCTTTGGCTTTGGCTTTTGCCTCCCATTGGGCCCACTCTGTGTCATGGACCAGAGAACCCTGCACATTCTTTGCTAGTGTGCCACCTTTTCACAGTTGCCTTTGGTCTGAGTGTGAGAGTCTTCTCTTTGTGTGTAATAAGAGAGTTTCTTTGTGTTTCTTGGGCTTCTTAAGACTCCAAATACATTGTCCTGTCTAGTGACCCCTAGACATCTCCTTTTTGCCCTTTTTCACTTTTCAGGATTGGTATTTAGGCCATTGCTCTATTTGCCACCCATAGCCCAGGGTGAGGATTTAGAGAGCACAGTCTCACACTTTGGTCTTAGTGTGAGAGTCTTCTGTGTGTGTAGTAAGAGAGATTTTCTTTTGTGTTTCTTGGGCTTCTTAAGACTCCAAATACATGATCCTTTCTAGTGACCCCTAGACATCTCCTTTTTGCCCTTCTTCACTTTTCAGGATTGGTATGTAGGTCATTGCTCCATTTGCCACCCATAGCCCAGGGTGAGGATTTAGAGCACAGTCTCACGCTAACAAGAAAGAACGACAAGTAGCATAAACATTCGCATGGAACGATGACCTGCACATTATGTGAGGCACTTAAAGTGAAACAAATACGCATACGGGAAGGACGAAAATAAACTTCTATGCAATGTATTTGTACCGCTTCCCAAACGAACCCAAATCATTTATGTCTTTTTGACACACAAGACGTTTTGCCAGCCTCACGGCGTTCCAACCTGTCCACAGCTTCCCGTAAAGAGTGGTTGCGGACCAGGAGCTCCTCAGTGTCGACCCGGCACTGCTCCAGCTGAGTCTCGAGTCGGCTGTTTTCTTCCTGGAGGAATTGGCAGTGGGACTCAAGCTGCTGAACCTAGTTCGAGTGCAGAAGAGTAGGAGTGGGTCATGACGTCTCGGAGGGAAGAAAAAGCAGTGTAAGGCACTCAACAGTTTGCAGCTTTCGCAGACGGGAGCGTCTCGCAGCCTCGGTGTTGCGCCGTTTCTTGGCCTCTCGGACGTCCTCGGCCTCCGCAGCTCGCGCTGCTGGAGCGGCACGCTCTGCCGTGGCGCCAGCTGTTTTGGTTGCGAGAGGCGGCGGTTTTGCCGATTGGTTTTCGGCTGCCGGCTTGACCGCTTTTGTGGTGGCGCCCCCGCGTGTCCGCCAGCCCACTAGTTTGATACGTGTGGCAGCATCGGCGTGTCGTCGGTAGAGGCGGGAGCACCGAGATGGAAGAGATGAGGATTCATGCGGGTGGCCTCGAGGAATCGATATGAAGCAAACCTAATTGCGACGGCAGGATCAAAGAGTGAAGCGAACTGCTGTCAACGCTTAGCAAAAAAAAAAAACCAACCGATGTCTTCGCGAAAACCAAAAATATCTCACCAGGAAACTGACTGAAGGCGGCGGTGGTCCATGATTTCTTTGGTCACGAGGGGCGCCCAAGATAGTAAGCGAAGATCGGTGGGTTGTCACCGTGCCTTCACTGGCAAACGAGAGAGATCGGCGATCGGGACTGAGTGAAGGGGAGGGATAGTTGGCAATTTATGGCAGTTCGATGTGATCCATCGAATCAGTATCTGAGTTTGCTCTCCGATATTCTCGCATCTCTCTAATCAAGCGCAAACAGTTTTGGATCATTCGAACACGGATGTTCCGAAAAAGAGAACGAAGGTTTACCTTTAGTTCCACGAAGTGAAGCCTGCGATCTGTGGTTGGCTGTGCAGGAGAGTGGGGTCGTTATCACAAACAAGGCTGTTGCGACGGCCACGTCTTCGCGAGTCAGCGTGGCGCGAGCACCGAGATCCACAAGTGGCAGATGACAAATCCAGACAATCACATTGATCGATCTCCAGGCCGCCCTAACTTCACACCACGGTCGAACATGCGTTCGCAGTAACTCTTCGGATCTGTCATAATTGCTCAAATACTAATTTGGAATGTTCTATGCTTCTTTCGTCTGTCTCCATTCTTCCCGCCAGGACTCAATCCACTTCTCCTTTCCATTTTTCCCAGACCAGCTCAGCAGAGCTATTCCCACTGCCGCGACGCTCGAGTCTCAAGTACTGGCAATCGCTCCATGAGCAATTGCTGCATCCGTCGGCTTTCCTGCAGTTCTATCCGAACACAATTGGCCTGGCCGTCAGCAGGGAGTTCACGCTCTCGAGATGCCTACAGTGGCTTTGACATGCCTCCAGCTGCGGGAAATACAGGGGAAAAGTCGGAACAAAGAAGGCAGAAAGAGAGGTCAAGCAGAGAGTGAGTCGGAATAACACGATTTCACGCCATCCATTCCCTTAAACTCCCTCCTGCAGCTCTTAACCTATCTTCTCACCGTACTATCCCGCCCCCGCGTGACGAGAAAAGGAAAATGTCCCACCGTCTCCAGCCTCGGAAATTTCGACAGTCTCGAGCCCACATTCTGCTCCGTCCTCGCCGCGGCCCCCGCTACCCGCTGCTTCGCCATCGTCGCCCTCTTTCCTTGTCTTCGACCGGTGCTTAGGAGCCACTCCAGCCTCGGACTGGCCAGCGGCCGTCGACGACGGCTTCGGTCCGGCTGCGATGGCGGCGGCGGCGGGGCGAACAAACTACCCCGCCTGCCCATCCAGATCTTGCCGGTCGCGGGGTCTGCCATGTCCTGCAGCTTTGTGACGGAGGCGGCGAGGGAAAAGCTTGCTGCTCCTCTGCGGTTTTCGTCGCCGTCGCCTGTCGGTGTCGGGATGGCGTCGAGCAATGACTGCACGGCGGTCATGACGGTGGAAAAGCGGCGGGTGCTGTTGGGCGCCGTCGCTGGGCGACTGGGTTTCAGTTGGATAACGGCTTTGGTGAGGTTTGACTTTTCGAATTGTGGTGGGCTGTTTGACGGTTGTGATTCGTCGCCAATGGGGGCTGACCCCCTTCGACATACTTCAACTGGGTGTAAAGGCGAGTGCTCAGAAAAGGCACTGGGGCAGGCATCTCCACCGCGCTCCGATCCTCCGCATTCTTGCTGTACTGGACAATTACAGGTCAACCAAGAAAAAGATTAAGTATTTAACAGGCATAGTTACCTCACCTCTCCACACAGTGGGGCTTCTTGTCGTGAAAGAATCAGTAGGGTATGGTTGATCCACGTGGTAGTCTTCGAAGTAACACCCGGTGGGAGCTGGGCCATCTTGAGCCGGGTACTGGCGGCGTTGAAGCGTGGCGAAGGAGTATCCAGCGAATAATAGTCAAGGAATCTGTCGCCTAGTCCCTTCAGTGACGGGCAGTCGCTTTGTTCTCGCAGCTCAGGAGCTTGCAGAAGCGCCACCAACTCCCACCACAGTCACCAGAGCGAATCGTGGAGCGACCTAAGGTGTGGCTCGGATCTTGCCGAAAGTCGTCGTAATTGATGATAGGAGGGATTCGGGGAGGGTTCGCTGCCCAAACTCCCACAAAAGGTCCGACCGCCCCGTCGCTGGTACCTATGACTCAGGTTCAGGGACATATGCTCCTGCTATTGCACCGGCATCATACGTTCAGTCTACATTCGACTCATTCATCTCCACTGTTCGTGCTCTACCCAATGACAACAGTAGCCTCGCGCAGCCTGGCTCAGCACGGCGGGAGGAGTAGGCACGAGGAAACGGTGAGGCGGCGTAACGAAATGCAGGCGATGCGGTGTTCTGGGAGTGGGGGTGTAAGAGCGAAGGGGAGACGCGCTCGATGTGGCGCGATTCGCGTTCGCGATGCTGCTTTTGTTGCTGATATTGTTCGTTCCGTTCGGGGCGCGGACGAGGAGGCGGTGAGATGGTCGTTGCTGGGTGGTCAGCAGATCGGCCATCCTCCGGCAGATGAGGCCACCAGCCTTGCATAACTTGTTAAATTTGACGTTCCCAAGTTTCAGCTCCTTGCTCTGCCTCTTCGCCGCCAGCGGTAACAGGGCCGAATATAATTGTAGCTATATGTTCCTTTGTTCTTTCCTCTTTGGCTTATTAGTGTTGCCCGCGCGCACCTGGAGGGGAAGACGCTGGCAAGGCGGGCTGGCTGGCTGGCTCGTCGACAATTCAACGCAAAAAACACGACCCGAGAACGACCACCAAGCCCCAAATGACCCAAGCCAACTAGGCGTGGACATTGCGGAAGAGACTTAGCGCGGCGTGCGCCTGATCAACAAATCCTTACCCTCGTTTCGCTGCTCCCCCTCCCCATCCTCGTCATCGCTCTCATCACACTCTTTGAGGCGCTCACTTGCTCAGCTGCTGTCCGCGCGCCATCGCCCATCCTGGCTGTCCGCCGCTGACCTCCACCGTCGATCCCGGAGCTGCAGCCGAGCTTACCTTGCGCAAACTGCAGAAGGTTAGCTGAGCAAGAAGTCAGCCGGGGGAGCACGGCCTGGTGCGGGTGAAGACAACACCAAATGCTTTCTTTGGTCTTTGGCAAGCGTGTCGACACCAAATTTGTCGATCGGCGGTGTGCTCTGTCAGCAAGACAACAAAAAACGTCAGAGTCCTCACGTGCATTGCGGACCAGGAAAAGTGCGAATGACGAGGCGAGGTCTGATAGGATGGATTAAAACAAGTAACAGCCGGGAATAGTAGAAGAACGATAGAGAGAGAGTGTGTGTGTGTGTGTGTGCATGTGTGTGTGTGTGGAGAGTGAGAGAGAGCGAGACGGATTACCTCCATTCGCGCTCATTCAACACGCAAAGGTCCTTCGCATCACAGCCCAAGAGCCGAGCCAAATCCCGTGCGCGAGACGAATCCACAATACTCTACACCGGGATGGCATCGTCGGCAGGACCTTCGTGTTTGTCGTCCCGATTCAAAGAGAATAGGGTATCATTCTCTCCCCTCTCAAAACTCGAGCCTAGCCCACACTTTCAAGTTTACGTGCGCGACAGCCGGCAGGGGTGCCTGCTGGCGCTTGAATCGCTCAGCATAATAGAAAATAGGGTCGGATGGAACTACCTCGGAAATTTCACACCGAGAATAACTTAATTCCACATGCCTTGGTGCTATGAGCTCGTCAAAGTAGATGGACCCCACCGCCTTCAACACGAGAGAAGGGCATCGGGTGGGCGTACATCGACCGCTCCGCCCAATTACCTTCCCCGTCGACACGGTGATAGTGAAAAGTCCATTCACGAAAAGAGGCTATCGGCGGACCAAGAAAATAAGGACTCGATGCGCGGCCTGGAAGTAAACCTTGGATCGGTCAGAGGACCTTTGAGGGAGGTGTATGGATATGAAGTTAGGCACTGTGAAAGTCATGCAAAGGCACAAAAAAGGCGGTCATTGCACTTCGGTTCATCCCAACCAGAGAGCGCCAGAAGAAAAGGACATACGAATGGAACTCCAGGCTCAAGATCTTTGCTCCCGCGCGCTCTTAGCTTCTTCTCACACAGCGAGGGCGGAAGCCAGCTCATTTTGGTCGTCCAGCAAATCGAGTTCTTCCTCCAGTCTCCACCCCAATCCACTGCATTCATCCCGAGGAGAGCGGAGGTGGGGGTGTTCCTGCGTCCACACCCGCCCACTCGCCTCCCAATCACCAAACCCCTCGTGCTCTCAGCTATCGCCCGCTGGTACTTACCAGGTGGAGTGGATTGCATCGGGACGCACTCATCCATCGGGAGGAGGAATGAGGAATGATTACCAATTGAAATTTGACGAATCAAAGGAAAATCTTCTTCCGTTGTCACGTTGAACCCGCTCCCGACTGTTCCGCCACACTCAACGGAGTCAAGAGGGGATGCCAAGCTCTCAAATCTCGATGATGATGGGGAGGAGGAGTCGCGAGTGTGAGGGAAGGCTTGTTGGCGCTGAAAGGGCTGCGTAGGAACGCAGCGGCAACCTTGAAACTGAGCAAACAACCCCACCTCCAACCCAGCTCTGCAGATCCTGCAGCGTTTCGTGTCGGCTACTCAGTTTATTCGAGTGCTGGCCCAGGGGTTGGCCACAATAAGAACTAATTAGATAACCCTACAATACTATTACCCTGCCCACGGCTCATCTCCCATTTCCTGGCTACTTATTCTTCCTGGCTACTTATTCGCCCTGCCCAAAGTCTAATCCATCTCCACCGCCTCCTTCTCCACCGCCCCGATCTCTCCGACCATCGTCTATATGCGCACCGTCCCGCTCGAGCTCGAGCTCACGCACCCGCGCCCTCAGTTCGTCGTTTTCGCCCTGGAGCGTCCGCATGGCTTTGGCGTATTCCTCGAGCTGCTTTTCGAGGCGGGCGTTCTCGCCTTCGAGGAAACCGCAGCGGGACTCGTATATCTCGAGCTGAGGGTTCGATGTTGCAGAATTTTTTTTTTTTTTTTTGTTTGAGAAGTGGGGAGAGTGGGTTAGGTTTTGAGGCAACTTGTGGAAAGGAGGAGAACAAGTGCAATTCTCCTCGCTCACTCAACGGACTCCTCCCTCCAACTACAGTTCCCACAACCCCCATCTCACCGTCTGCAGCTTCCTCATCCTCGACCGTCTGGCCGCCTCCGCGTTGCGCCGCCGCTTGACCGCGTTCTCGTCCTCGTCCGCCTCTGGCGCCAGGCTGCCCTTTCGCTTGGCGGCCGCCGCCGTGGCGTTGCCGCCGCTGCCGTCCGACAAGCTCTCGGCCTCGCCGGACGTTGTAGTTGGCGGCTGCGGCGCGGCCGCCGCCGTTTTGGACGCCGCGGCCGCCGCCGCCATCGCTGCCGCCGTCACGGCACTTGGAAGGGTTACGCCCGGCGAGGACGCCGACAGCCGGGTCGTGAGGGACTTGCCGCGCCACCCGATCCAGGTCTTGCCGCCGCCGCCGCCGCCCGTCGTCGCCGACGACGCCGACGCCGCCGGGGGGCGCGGCGGACGGCGCGTGTGAGGTTGCCGGCGCAGAGGGCGGCGAGGGGGTCGCGGTGCGCGCGGTTTTGGGCTCGTCGACCGGCGGCGGGGCTTTCTGGGGGTGAGGAGGTTGACCGGGTTCGGAGGGCGTTGGTTGGCGGCGCTGCGGGGGTGCTGCTGGCGAAGGGGAGCGGACGTAGATGACCTGAGGGTAGGATGATGCGGGCGGGGGGCGTGGTGGCGACGCGGTTGACTTTGGGTAGGCTTCTTCGTCGCGGTCGGCGGGAGGAGGGACAATGCGCGCGGCTCCGCCACCTGAAGATGTGGGAGCCCTCGGGGAGACGGGCGGATGCTGTCGGGGGTACCCTCTTGCCTGGACTTGCAGCTCCGCGGGTAAATGGCTGCCGTCATAGCTGCCGTCATATGGAGATCTCGGCCGCCGGTCGGTCGAGTCGTTCTCAAAAGTGTGCTGCAACGCGCTGGAGTAGTGAGAGCCGGTCGGGGCGAAGCGGCGCAGCGGCAGCGGCGAATAGCGGCCGTCGTAGTGGTGCGGCCCTGGCGTATGTCGCGGGCGGGACGCCTGCTTGGCCAACAAATCAGTTGCGACAACCCAACAACACACCACACAGAGAGCAAGAGACAAATCGCAGGGGGGGAAACCTTTGCGCCCTCACCGCCACCACCGAGCGCTGCCCATCGGCGTCCTCCTCCTCCGCCGGGGCAAAAACGCCATCGTCGAACGGAACGTGCTGCGGGTTTTTGTAATAGTGATACTCGTCTTCGTGATAGTGACGCGGATGTTCGTAAGGGTAATGGGGTTGAGGGAAGGGCGGCCGGCGATCGTCCCCCCGGACCGAGACCTCAAAGTTCCACCGGTTGCGCTGCAACGGCGGCTGATGCTGGTGCTGCTGCTGCTGCTGCAAGCGCCGCTGAGGAGTAACGACGGCTCGCTCCACGTTGTTGCCACGCGACGGGGAGGTATGTTGGTCTGGACCATCGTCGTCTTCGAACGGATCGTCGTCGTTCAGCAGCGAGCCGTCGCGCAACGGCGACAAATTGGGAGGTCTGGCCGACCCACGCATGTGGTGCGCCGGCATCGCGCTTTGGGCGTACGCAGCCTCCGCCAAAGACTCATCATAAGGGCTGTCGGCGAACGGCGCGGAAATAGAACGGCCCATTTGGTGCTGGTAGTACTGCCGCTGTCTCGTTGGTGACGTTGCAGATCTGCTTCGCGCCGAAAAATCTGCGTAAGGGATCCTTTCCGGAGGCGGGTATCCTCCGCCAGATCCAAATCGCGGCGAGTTGTAATGCGAATTGTTTAAGAAACCAGGGTGATCGCCAAAGTACGCGGCGGCTTCATCGACCCACGGGGACGGATACAGGTCGTTTGCCGCGGGTACCGTCGACGAGCCGACGGAGTGGGAGCTGGCGGACGCTGAAGAGTCCCGGTAAGCTTGGGACATGGCGTGCGGGTGCACGTGCAGCGGCTGCCGTGGAGGCAGCTCGCTTCTCCACGTGCTGCTGTTGCTACCGCCGCCACTGCTGCTGTTCCTGGCACCGATGCGCCCATGAGCGCTCCTCGTACTGCTGGAGTGGTCCATTGCGCGAGACCAGCAGGGAGGGAAGAGGTCAGGGGGGGGGGGTGATGGCGAGGAAATGAGGGGATGAAGTGGGTCGAGTGCGGCCTCTCCTTTTTCTCGCTCAAAAGTTGTTTGGCCTCCGGACAGGAGGAGAGAGAGAGATTTTCTCAGCCAGTCCAGAGTCCAATGGACTCGCTCACTCGGTCGCACTCGTTTCTGCCCTCTGTCTCTGTCTCTCTCTCTTCTGTCAGTGGATGAGCAACACGGGGAAAAAAGCGTCATCTTGAGGAGAGTTGATTCATTGGATCTGAACAGCTGCCCAACCGTTTAACTGGCACGCAAAAGAAATACCAAAATTTCCCCTCTCGCTCCACCTTCATCCCGGTGTGACTTCTCGTTGCACGGCAACCTCGCTCGCACACACGCAGCTACGAAGCGCTCACTGGCCATTCTCGCAATCCCCGTTCATTCAACGAGAATGGGCCGAGCGGAAAAGAAAGACGTGGCTACCCTCGCCATCCCGGAAAATTGGGAAAGAAAGAACTGAAAGAAGATGAAACGAAGAAAACCTACCAGCTACGAAAAGATTCACACATTCAACACTATAATGCTGTGAAGTAGATATTGAAGACATTGCTGGAAACAGTTCTGGAAAAACGTTACCCGTAAGACAGATAGGGCATGATGGCCGTCCCGGTGAGTAGAATGCTGTTCATCGAAAGCGGGAGCAGGTTGCCACTGCTGACGACAGAAACGTGCTTTTCTAGTTCATAGATAGAGCATCAGCAGTAGGCTTCTTTGTTGCAACATTAACGCAACAACTCGCTCTTGCAGAGAAGGTCGACAAGAAAGCTACCGCCATATTTAAAGTGGTGAAAGCGGTGGTGGCCGTGGTGGCCGTGGTGGCCGTGGTGGGGAAGGGTTTGGGCAGGGGGGGTCGGGAGGAAGGGGGACGCGCCATGGGAGGAAGCCTTGAGACTGGCTTGCGGAGCAGAAGAATCCGATTCCGCTCAGAGTGATGGTCCATCTTCTGTGAATGACGACAGGTCGTCAGCTCCAGCTGGAACAACACGATGGACCTACTCTCAGACGAGCTGTGAGTGGCGCGGGTGAAGGTGCTATGTGAAGTTAGTTGCATCGGCAGGGAGATACCCGTTTGCCAGAGCGAAACCGTTGCGCGGTCTACCAGGTAGATCTCCTGTCGCTGCGACATGAGCTTTACGACGTGGCCAGAACTGTTTCGATAAAAAAACTCTTCGCGGGGGAGGGGGTGGCGGGGGGGAAGTCTGATCCAGGATGAGGAGACTTGACGACATGGCCATCGGACATGCAGTCAGTGGACCACCGTCGTGCCAACCAATAGGGTGTGGAACCGCCGTCGGCGCCACCGAAGGAGAACCCAGGGGCCAAGCCTTCGGATACCAGCAGTTGGAGCGTTCGCAAGCCTGTGACATCACGTTGCGTGAGGGTGTGGATCGCTACCGTGACCGAGCCAACGCGAGACCTGGATGGATGTGAATCGGGCTACCTTGCCTGCTCAGCTGTTGTTCAAGGCTCGTAACCCAGATCAAACGGTTGCCTCATACGTATGGCACCTGCGGGTGGGGTGGTATCACAACGGGTCCTCCTACTTTCACTTCTTTTTTTTTTTTTGCAACATTTTTTTTTCCCAGTCTTTTGACGAAACGAATCGGTGGCACATCGGAGTTGAAAACACCCTCCACACTTTCGATGTCAGGCGGCCCGTAGTAACATACCCGCGAAGGACCCACAAACGCAAATCAAGGTGAGCAAGGGGTGAGGGAGAGGAAAGCCAAGGCACGGATAACGAAGAAGAATGGCTGGAACACCCCAATACTGTCAACGACGCATAAACGAAGATTGGGGAGACCAGGGAGAAAAATGCAAACAGCTGCACTCAACTTACGTTCGCAAAGCTGTTGATGGCATACTCCATTTCAAGATAACTTACGTTGAGGGCGTGAATCAATGCTTGGAATCTTGAGCCAACGCAGCTACGTACTTGTGCGGTGGGGAAAATGCAGTGAGGTAAGATAAGCACATGATCCATCCCACCCCAACGACGCAGGCGTTTCCGGACATTAGTTCACAAACCTTGAACCCGCCAGGCGCCATAGACCGATTGCGCAGGCGAATAGTGCCACTTGCACCACGAAATGGCGACAATCAAACGCCGAAATGTGCGACGATTCGACCTGAGGCCGTCAAAGGTTGCTGACAAGTTCGGTTGCATATGCGAACCGAAAGCTGATGTGGACAACAGAAACCGTGAAGTAGACGACTGGCAGCGACTCTCCCCCAAAACCGTCAAAATTCCTCTTCCAAATTCGCGGACACCATTTTCCTGGTGAGAGTAGCGAGAGCTTGATCGATAGCAAACGTGCAGAACGATTGAAGAAAACTCCGAGCATTTTCAGGACGGACTTACGGGGGTCGTTGGCCGTTCGCACTTTTTGTTCCGAGTGGATCGACCGACGAATTTCACGCGGAGCATTCCCGAAAGAAAGGATGAAGCAGAGGTGCGGCTCTTTCAGATGCGGGTGTACGAATAGATACGTTTTCGGACCAGGCGGGGATAATAACTTCCATCGCCCTAGTTCCGAGTGGACCGACCGACGAAATAGAGCGGCGCATTCCCGAAAGAGAGGATTGAAGCAGAGGTACGACGCTTTCGTAGGGGAGTCCACGTATAGATAAATCTACGGAACAGGCGGGGATCACAATCTGCGACAGACGACGAACGTGGGAATACCAATGACGGAAGTGGAAGCATCAATGACGAACTGCCCGTGAGGGAGTGGTTCGGGAGAGTTGAGTCAAATAGGATCGGGTACCGTTCGATGACGAAAATTGCCAAGGAGATCTGCAGGGGAACAAAGGAAGAAGAGGAAAGTGTGCGGAGAAGTGGAATGAGAGGAACATTTGTCCGCCAATGGCGACCGTTAGCATGCAACATGCAACGGCGGCAAGGAGATGGAAAACACCTGAGAAAGGATGATTGATCTCGGTTTCTGATACGGATGTGCACAACCAAACCCAGCCATTTTGGGGATAAGGCTTGCGAAGCGTTCTGAGTTGCGTACCTCGTCGCAGACACGTGGCCACTGTGGAGCGTTGTGGAGCTGCTCTTCAGCCCTGGCTTGAAGCAATTGACAACCAGACGTGTCCTAGTGCAACTAAACAGACGATGCGGGCAGAAGCGACTTACCTCTCTTCGTGCAACCGTCATCCAAAAGTGACATCGAGCGGGGGGCAAACGGGGACTGGTTGGTCAGTTCGGACCGTGGCTGGGATCCTCAGCGGCAAGTTGTCGCCCGACGACTTCCGCTTCGTGGGCCAGTTCTTCAGAATTGGCGGGCAAAGGGTGAACGGGGTTAAGCGTACTTCAGCAGCAGTTCGATCCGGCCGGTCACGCCTTCGTTGGACCCGTTCTTTGTCAGGCTGGAACAAAAATTTGACTGTTTGGGGTGGGACGGTCGAAAAACGAACATCAGCCCAAGTTGCCCCCAGCCAGCCGAAATGCGCAGATCAAACAAACACCGTCCGTCCTCTCGTTTGCCCATTTCCCCCTCCCTCACGAGCAAGCAGCACCGCAAAACGGACGTAGAAGAGGCAAGGAAAAGTCCAGGGAACAACTTGCATTCTTGCAGAGGTGTTGCGACGATCTCGACAAAAAAAAAAAAAAAAAAAAAAAAACAACCTGCCACACACAGCCCCACCATGTTGAGCCTGAACAGCACCGAACCAGATCCTGTTTCCCCTCCTGCCTTCTTCCAAACCCACCCTCCAAAAGCTCGACGCGGGAGAGAGATTTGAGAGTGTGTGTGAGAGGGTGAAGGAGAGAGAGAGAGCGGCGTATTGCCGAGGGGTCATGGAGATCTCGAGATCACTCGGGCTTTGTGTTCCATGACGTCACACGACGAGATTCAACGTGCATCGGTGGGTGTTCCGAATGACTCAAAGTGGCCCCACTAAAAACAAAGAAAAAAACCCCTCCTTGTGCTTGACCGAAACCG
Organism: Zopfochytrium polystomum; assembly: GCA_025765615.1. NCBI lineage: Eukaryota > Fungi > Chytridiomycota > Chytridiomycetes > Chytridiales > Chytridiaceae > Zopfochytrium > Zopfochytrium polystomum. Next base: position 545,113 of record JAIVFJ010000004.1, on the reverse strand, counting down.
ACCGCAGTTGATTGTTCGTTTCCAAAAAAAAAATCGAACAAACAACGACACCGCAAACCGCCAGGCGGGTAACGACAAGAGCGCAAATGGTGACAAAAACAACCACAACAACAACAACAACACCAACAACACCAACAGCAACAACAACAACAACAACATCAACAACATCAAACGGAGGAAAATTGAAAAAACGATAAAGCTGGCTTCTAACAGGGGAGGAAAACATCCCCTTTGGGCCACACCACAGGGCCCATGCCAACACGGAAGACCAGAACACCGGACGCACCCACGCTCCCGCCTCTCTCTCACAGCCGCCTGATATCCGCGACCGTGACCTTCCCCTGCGCCTCCCGAAGCCTCCACAGCCCTTTACAAAACGACGCGACAAACAGCTCCGCGTCCTCCTCGTGCACGCTCGCGGCGTCGTACCCGACCGCGACGCTCATGCGCCCGCCGAGCGTGATAACCCCCAGCGTAAACAGCCCGCGCACGCCGTCAAAGCTGCTGTTGACCACGCCGCCAAAGTGCTCGAGCCGCAGCCGCGGGTCGTCGCGCGGCGCCGCCGGCCCCGCCGCGGGCTCGTCCCACGCCCCGAGGTTCGCGACCTCGACCGAGTACGAACGCGACAGCTTCGACAGGTCCGTCTTGGCCTGGATGAACGACCACAGGCTCGGGTGGCGGTAGCAGTAGTTCATGAGCTTCATCCGCTGCACCGACGCGCGGAACACGGACGCGATACTCTTGCGGACGGAGCGGCAGCGCTCCCAGACGTCCGAGTCGTCGACGAGCTTGAGCGAGCTGTTGGTGACGGAGCCGGCGTACCCGCCAAACAGCTTCAGCCCTTCGTCATCCTGCTTGGCGCCGCCGGACAGGAGCTTGGACTGCGGCAGCATGTGCCGCAGCGAGTTGGTCACCACCCAGCCTTGGTGCGTCGGCAGGGGCTTGCTGCGGTACTTCGCGTGCGACGCGAACGACGTGCGCACCGCCGCCAGCGCCGCCACGACGAGCACCGCCGCGATCGTCGTGCCCTCGGATTTGGACTTTTTGCGGAGAGACGTCACGAACGCCTCGTCGAACCACAAGAACCGCACGCGCGTGTGCGCTTGCTTTTTGAGGGGCCGCTCGACTTCGAACGGTATGTCGTCGTGGATCGACGCTGGCGTGGCCACTGTCGTCGCCCGCGAGCTCGCCGCCGGCGCGCCGGTCATGCTAAGTCCGGACGAGTCCGACGACCGGGACGGGCTGGGCGACGGGGCTCGACCCATCATGGACTGTGAGGCGACGGACAGATGATCGTCGCCGTGTCCCTTTTCGTCCTTGTGGTCCGGCTTTCGCCCTTTAAAGCGCTTGCCCCTCTTTGCCAAAGTTCGCAGAAAAGTCCCGATCGCAGCTGCGAAGGATAAAAATTGAAGAAAGCGCTAACGTCAGGAACACCCTGTGACACCGTCTCAACTGTAAAAGTTTCTAAACGACTTTTTTTGCGCACCTGGCACAATTTCAATAATACTCGGATTGAATAAGTTATCCAGTATAGGCGGCGGCTCCATCGTCACCGGCACGTTCTCCAGATGCAGCTCGTCCGCGTTCATGTGGTAGGCGTCAGCCTTCTCCAGGAAAGTCCGCGCGTACGCAAACATGGAGAGCCCGTCGCCGAGACAGTGGTGGAAGGTGAATATTATTTCGAAATTCCGTTGGCCAGGAGGCCGCGCGGGCGCATCGCGCCCGAAGCGATCCTCCACCGAAACCCCACTACTACTGCTGGAGCCGTTTCCGCTGACGGGGCCTTTTCCTTTTCCTTCATCTGGGTCGAATGTTGAGGTTACAAGGTGTGGTATTTGCGCCGATACGAGGGGTGATGCCTTGTGAAAAAAAGTAAGCCGTCTCTTAGACCGCAAAATTGGTAACTCACCCCGTCAACGACAGGTCCATCCACGGGCATCATATCCTCCGGCACAATTATTGCACTCCTCCACAGTGGCTTGCTCACATCCGTCACATCAAAGTTGGTGTTAACCTCTTCCTCGTACACGTCCTTCCACGCGTCGTCCGCCGTCCTCTTGACGAACCGATACGAACACGGCAAGTCCCTCGCGTTGGTCGCGAGAGGGTGCGCAATCATCGTTTCTGGGTCGACGTAGCTCGACAGCCGAAAGTGCCGCGCCTGGGCGATGCGGAGGAGGTCGACGACGCGGGCGGGTTTGAAGACGGGGGCGGAGTCGGGGAGGCTGAGTCGTAGGAGGATGGCCATGATTACCTGAGGGCGGCCGGGGGCCGATTTGAAAAAAACGCGCTCGATGATGGACAAGCCGGCATTGTCGATGAGGGGGGCGTTGCGGGAGGATCTGGGCGAGTGGTGGACGGTGGAAGAGGAGCTACCGGGGGTTGTGGGGAGGAGCTGTTCTCGCTCTGCGATCTCGTTCTCTTCGCCAATCTGTGGGTTGGAGATGGTTAAAGTAAGAAACCCGAGGGACGGGCCAGGAGATATGTACTCACTCCACAACAGCACGGCAAGCAACTTGTCCACCTTGAGCGACGCCTTGCCGCAGCGGCGGCGGCAGCCTGTCGGTCTGCCTTGAACTCCTCGATGCGCTGGTGGAGGATCTCCCTCAAGTTTCCGTGCTCCTCAGGCTCTGGAAAGTCCGGGCGGTTGCTGGGGTGGAGCCGGGACGGGTGGGGCTGCAGGGGCTCCGAGAGCTCCGAGTCCTCGTCATCTGACACGTCCTCAGCGAGAAGCGTGCGGGGCTGTATGAAATCCATGGTGGGCAGGATGGAGGCGGAGGAGAAGGTTGCCGGAGGGTGGCGGCAGCTGCAGCGACCAGGTGAGGAAAGGGGGAAGAGGGTGATGGTTCGTTTGCTTCCAGGTCGTGCAGCAGGGCGGCGATCCGGTTACGGGGAAGGAACGGAGTGGGTGGACGAAGCTGAGCCAACCGTGCGACCGATGGGGCCAGTAGATCTGCAGTAGGAAAGCCGCCTGCGGCTGCGACAGATAGGGCACTGCTCGAAATGCGGCCGTGTTCCGAGCGGACGACTCCGTGGTCGCTGAAGTGCTGTCTGTGGTGGCTGTGACTGAGGAGGGAGCAGCTGCAGTTGTTGGCTCCCTCGTCGACGTCGTAGCTGCTGTGGATGTGGATTGTGGTTGTGGTTGTGGTTGTGGTTGCTGTGGGTGTGGCTGTAATGGTGGTAGTAAACGTGCGCACACGAGCAGAGGAGCGAGGCGCGGACCACGCCCAGGAAGAGATCGCCGAGCGGCCGAATAATCACGAATGTCACGCCAAGCGCGCGCTGCCGGCACAAAAACCCAACGATGACACGGTCGGGATGTGTTTGTGGGTGAGAGAGAGAGAGAGAGAGAGAGAGAGAGAGAGAGAGAGAGTGCAGGACAGGCCCGCAGACAGACAACGCCCCCCAAAAAAAAAATAAAAAAAAATAGCACCTCCCACTAACTTCAACCCGGGAACCAGCGTACGAAAAGACCACCCAATTCATCACCAGCCACCAGCAGATACTGTCAGTCGCGGACGAGTGTGCAAACCCTGACATTCTTTTCTCAAAACGAACGAAAAAATACCGAGTCAATCGAAACCAAAGGAGGATGAACGGCACCCTGTCAACGAGAAACAGTCCAAAAACGAAAACAAAGATATTCCGCTCTCCTAGTTGTCCACCGAAATGTCAAAGAACGTTTCAATGGACTCGTACGTGAGGTCTACAAGTGGGAAAAAAACGATTCAGTTGGATTCAAGAGAAATCATCAAAAGACAGCAGCCCTTCCCCAACAAGATATTTACCGTGTGACTGCACGTTGTTGTGGTGAGCATGAATCAGCTTCAACCAGCATGACCTTTGCCGGTCCCGCGGGCTGGGCGCCGTCGCCCCTCGCGGCGCCTTGCGTGCTGATCCACCGCTTCCCTTCCAACGCCCAACGGTCACCCGCGTCCTCCTCGCACGCCGCAAACAACTTGGCCAGCTGCAGCGTCGCGGCGTCCTCGACGACTCCCATCTGCGCTTTCGCGACGCCGTCCCGCACCCCCGCCGTCTCGACGGGGCCTTTGCTTGCGACCACCGCCGCCGCCGCAGCGCGCGCCGCAGCGGGCGCTGTCGCCGCGCGGCGGACCGTGTGAACGATGTGCGCGCGCTCGGGCGCGGGGGTCTCGGCGACGCCGTGTGCCGAGGCCGCCGCGGTGAAGAGCATGCGCGAGTGGAGGCTGGGGATTTCGCGGTCGCCCAGGCCGTGGATCATGAGCACGGGGCACGAGATATGAGCAATGTGCGAAAGAGAGTCGAACCGATCGAGAATCTTGGCCCGCAGCAGTTCTATGTCGCGATCAAGTAGTGAGAAGAAGGGAAAAAAATGAAAATAGAGGCGCTTCGTTTCGGGGAGAACAATACCGTGTAGCGCCGGGATCATCATCACTGGCTGCAGAATCGGAACCACTTGAAACATGCGGAACTCGAACGCCACATCAGGAATAGATGCATACGGCGACTGCAAAAGAACTCCTCGCGGTTTGGCAGCCTTCGCGTCCGTCGAAAGATCGCGCGCCAAGCCTAGCAGCAACACCGGTTCCAAGTGAGTGCCCAATCAAGATAATCTGGTCGGCGGCGACACCGCACTCGATGGTGAGGTAGTCCCACGCTGCGCGCGCGTCCTTCGCAAGGCCGTCCTCGGTAGGAGTGCCTTGCGAGTCACCAAAACCACGGTAGTCAATCGCTAGTACGTTTGCATTCAAGCGCTCCGAAATGCCCTGCAGCGAGGAGGACAGGATCATCGGTTAGGCGTTTGGACTGCAAAATCGCGTTGCATTTTCCCCACCGACCACAAAAACCAATCTCAAATCTTACACGGTAGGTGTCGATCCGCCTTGGCGCAGCCCGGTTACCAGCGTTTCCATGAAAGTACAAAAAGACTGGTCGTTCCTTCAGCGCTTGCAGCTGCTCTTGCAACCCGATCATAGAGCCCTTCTTGCGGAGATCTCGCGGCGACGCGCCCGCCGCGATAGCCTTCTTTTCCAGCTCGCTGTTGACCTTACGGTAGTAGCCGGACGGAAGGATGTGCCACGCGCCGATCTTTACTCCATCGGACGTTCGCAGTGTCAAATTCCGTACTTTGCTGGCTTTTTAAGTACGAAACGGACTTCGTGTTCAGAATCCATCAACCAACAACTATAAATGGAGATCGATACCCACGCGAGAATCCGAAAACCTCTGGCTTGCTAAAGTCTGTCCAGAAGGGCTGGCACGATGAGAGTCATTGGTGAGATTGAGGTGGGTTTGCTGCATAGCTTACAAAGTTGACATGATGAAGGAATAGGATCGCACGCTGAGGCACGTCGAGCAGCAGCAATCCCAGGATGATCTTGGTTTGGTCAAGAGTGGAGGACCATCGAATAGAACGATGAGAGATGCGAGAAAGGAGTTAGTTTTTTGGGAGGAGCCGAGGCTTGGGTAGGGGACATGTATCTGTGTGTCCAGATCTGTCTCCGAACAAGGGGTTGTGGTCTACTGCCTATGCCCCTTCCATCTCCTCATTCATTTCATCTTTCTTACAGGGTATATAAAGACCAGGGGCCACAGGAGCGCGGTAGCCAGCACCAACGCGAGGCGAACGATGGCGTTGAGGAGCGCCGAGGCGAGGTCGACTACGAACATGGTTGCTGGGTCTTAAAATGCGGTGACTTGTCAGGTCAGCTCTGCAATCCTTCGTGGGCGCTCAGCCACGGCAAAAATGCTCGAATGATGACGTCATTTAGATTGGTAGCTGCCACGACAAACTGGAAAACTGGCTCCATCTCTCTCGCTCACTCAAACACTCGCTCATCTCTCTCGCTTCGCCTCAAAGCGCGCGAAAATAAAAGAGAGAGTCAAAGAAAATCATGAGAGTGAGTTGGAGAGTGAGTGAGAGAGAGCGAGAGAGCGAGAGAGAGAGAGTGAGTGTGTGTGTGTGCGTGTGTGTGTGCGTGCGGGAGGAACGCTTGTATGTGTGTGTGTCTGTTTGTTGATGGGAATTTTAAGCGGATTGGCGCAATCAGCTCTCAGCTTTTGTAAATGGGCTCGCCAGCGCGGGCGTCTGCTTGCATCCCGCGCACTCTGTCTCCCAGGCAGTTGCTCATCGTCGGGTGCTTTGTGTACTTCTTCTCCTTCTCACGTACGCGTCATTCTCCGTCATTTCCAGTTTGATCGAGTCCACCTACGACGTACCACGTGTGATTCACACACACACGCGCGTTCCGTCCCCGCCGTCACCCTCCTCCCCCGGCGCTCTCGACCTCCACACAAAAGTAACGCCGCTAAAGACTTCTTCCCTTTCGCTCATACGCTAATCTGTGGATCTCGTGCACGACAGGCCCGCTTAACTCCTCCAACCCCTTCGCCGATGCGGAGAGCTACAACCCACTCCCTTGCCCGGCTCGCAGGTGGTGACACAGATCGGACGCGCCCAACCACCGCCCAAGACCTTCTGGCTCACCATGACGAAGACGATGGCTACACAACAGCGCCACTCCGCGGTCCGCCTCCGGCCGCAACGACCTCCGTGGATATGCTGGTAGATGAGGCTCTCACCGAGATCAAGCGGAGGAGCCAGCGCTTTGCCACTTTGTTCGCGCACCACCATCGTTTAGATGCCAATGAGCGGCCGTCCTTTGAGAACGACGCTTCCTTTCGGCAAATTATTGGCACCACACCATCGGGCGCTGTCGATGGAGCTCATCCTCGGTATTCTCTGCGCGATTCCGATAACCTTCAGTTGTACTCGCCACTGGCCCTTGCAAGCCGCACAGAGACTTCCGGTTTGGGAGGAACTGCCGCGCACAGTGGACCCAGCGACGCCGAGCTTGACGAGCTAGCTCACGTCCTCGGACTGTCTGCTGACGGATTCCCTAGAACTAGTTGGACCGGCGAACCGCTTCGCAATGAGCCAAGGCGAGGAGACGGTTTTGGATTGCAAAGAGGAATCACGAACGACGGCCGCGAACCTGCCTTCGAATTGCACGCCAGCGAGCGAACCACCGAGGGCTCCTCTCTGAGGCATACTGCGCCTATGGCTGTACCCGGTAGTTCGAGGCACGATCTCCATCAACGCCGGCGCCACAGGTCGCGAGTGCCAGCAGGCACTTCGTACACACCGCACCCAGTTTTCATCGCCTCACGAGTGTCCAACTACAGCGGAACTTCCAGCGACACTGCCGTCGCTTCGAGCACGGGCGAATCGAGAGTTGCTCGCGCTCCTGACGCGCATCTTGACCCGCACCTCGACGCGCGGAAGTGCGCCAGCGGCATAGGAGCAGACTGGAACGCACCGTCCATTTCGGCATGTTCTTACCTCGAGAACCTGTCGTCCGTTGGCACCATTTCCTCTTTGGCGCGTTCGGAAGGACTCTTATCATTTGATCCAACTACCACCAACAGCGCGTCGGAGGCGTCCACCCCATTCACACATTCCGCGACCTTTCCTACCATTCTCCCTTCCCCCTACCACTTTAAAACTCAATCAGCAATCTTGGTTCCAACCCAACCAACACTCGACGCCTCCAACTCCACGACCATCATCTGGCCTGCTGGGCCAGTCGACACCGCCGCCGACCCGCCCTGCGACAGCACCGCCGCCTTTCTGGCCTCCATCCTTCGCACCACGCCTTCTCCCCCACCTCCGCCGCCCCCGCCCCCAGTCCCGCCAGACCCACCAGACCCGCCCTCAAACACTTTACGGCAGCATCTACCCCCTACCGCGCCCTCATCCCCGCCGTCCCCTTCCCGCTCCGCCGCGCCGTCCCCGCGGACGACGCCACGGCCACCATCACCACCCCCTCCACCGCCGCCGCGCCGCGCCACAAACCGACTGGCGTCGGCGCGGTGGCGACGGCGGAAGCAAGCGGAGGCAGGGCCAGCTGGAGCGGCGGCGCGCGGCGCTGGCGGACCGCGCGGCGGGGCTCCGCGGCGCAGTGGCGGCGGCAAGGGAGGAGGTCGCGTGGGCGGCGGCGGCGTGCGAGACCGCGAGGGGGAGGGTCGCGGTGCTGGTCGAGCGGTGTCGGAGGTTGGGCGTGTTGGGGGAGTGATGTTGGGAAGGCGATGCGGCGGCTTGTGTGCAGGAGAAGTGATGCGTGGGTGGTGGAAGCGGGCTGTTAATTGGGAGGGAGCACTTTTTGGCTGAGATTTGTAGTGTTTACTCTGTTACGCTGACGTTGGCGAAAGTTATGACATCTTAATGGCGGCAGGCGGGAAGTGGCGAAGGGACGATAGGACGATCGCTCATGCCCAATCTACTGAATCTAGTGACATACATGAGTTGTCAAGTAGTGAAAGGTCGAGCGGCGCGCCATTTTCCATAGCATCGCCAAGCATCAGAAGAATAAAGATCCTTTTATTCCAACCAATCAAACTCAGTGTGCCAAAACTGGGGTTTTCTTCTCCTTGTGGGCTTTACAATATCTGTGGTTTTGACCGTAAGCAAGCCCATGTAACCTTCAGGCTTCGAGTTCTGGGTTTAGTACTTCTACTTCCAGAGAAGGGTTTTCTTCTTCAGTGCCAAAGTCAGAGAACGATTCTGATCAATGTATCAGTCCGCAGTACTGCCACATTCACTCTGGCATCCAGTTGAGTCTCAATTACAAAATTTGTCATTCCATGTGAAAGACCTAGAAAAACAGAGACCGTTTCCAACCACAACCTGAATTTGGGACTCTGATTGGAATAAACTGCCTTCAAAAAATTCAGTTGCGCCATTGTGGTGTACAACGACAATTTTGTATACGGAGAGTCCCCTACTTTCAAACAGGGAATTTTCTCCACTGGCAGCGGATTCACTCTTGAGGCACTCCATTACGTCTTAGTGGCCTCGAAGGAATTCAAGGTACTTAGAAGGTTTGTAAAGTGTCTCTCCGCAAATGCCAATACGAAGATTCCCTGTAAGAGAGCTCTTGCAACCCCACATCTGTTCTTAGCACTGCCATCCGCAAGGCAGCACAGCGGTTAAGGAACGATATCCTGGGGACCTATTAGAATTTTACCATGGAATCCCAGAGGTCAGTCAGTCACACAGATAATCTTCGCAATTCAGATCCATTATCTCAAGAATATGTGCCAAAGCGCACCAAAGTCATAATTGGAACAGAGCTGTGTTGTGCCTCTTGAACACAGATGGAAAGGTGAAGTAATCGCCCAGGGCTTCTTTTGTGTCGCGTTTGTTCGGACTCTGCGTGAACCTTCTCTGGAACCTTCTTTGCTTTCCTGACTTGTCTTGTTGTCATTGGTATCATTGGTATCATTGTATTACTAATTGCTCTTTCTGGAACTTTCTTTGAGTCTTGACAAGGAACACTCTCAAAAGGTATAAAAGGGGGATGGGGGACCTGTCCCATCCCTCAAGTGAATTATTGTTTCCAGTACAATCATCACTCCTCTCAGTTCCTTGTCTGCCTTGTCCTGCCCTGCCCTGTTCCTGACCGTCGCGAATTTTTCGTTGACTTCTGCTTAAAAAAATTGTGCAACTTCTGGAATCAGATACTCTATTCGCAATTACTTGCAAATTTAGGCTTAGGCAATAAGCATGTGTTTCCAAGCGTTGATTTCTTTCGGAGTGATGGCATTTCTTCCAACTTTCGTGTGGAAACTTTGAAAGACTCCGAAGGAGTAACAATATAAATTCCAGGCAGCCAGTTGATGCAGTAAACACTTTTTCATTACATGGAACTTGAAGCATTCCAATTTTCATAACCATTTGTTGTTATTTGAGTTAGTTTCCCTGAACGATGTCTAGCCCAAAAACGTATTGCCCCTCGTCGAAGCACGAATGTCTGGTGGGCTTCCTGCGCCGGAGCGTGTGGGTGTGAAGATTCTATCAGTCTCTCTCTCTCTCTCTCTCGCTCTGTAACATTTTGCGTGACTGAGCTCTTTTGTGTGTGTGGGGCAGTCACGGGAAAAGCCCGAGAGCCAGAATCGCTCACGAAAACACTCACAGTGGAGCGGCCGAGAATTTTTGCGTTGGCCGCGCGCAGTTTCCGTGCGGACCGGGATTGATCCAGACGAGACGACCCGGAAGAATCCTTCGTCGCGACCCGAATTCAAAAACAAATTGCACTTCAGTCACCGCTCTTTTCCCCTTCCATGCGCGCCATCGCCGGTCTTCAACTCCTCGCTGCCGCCCAGGCGGTCGCAGCCCAGGCGACGACCATCAAGGCCGCAAACGCGACCGCAACAACCTTCCCCGAGGGCTTCAGCATCAACACGACCGCCTCCAATTACCTCGCGACGCAGTACCTGTTTAACAACACGGACAGACCCTACCACAAGCTCGATCCGCCCTACATCTCTTCCTCGACGGGTGAAGTCGTCGACGATGGCCGCACCAAAATCGCCGTGGAGCTCATTGTCAATCGAATCTACGGCGTCGAGCCGAAATCCAGCTCGTTTATTGTGAGGAAGAGCGCATCCCCCTGCGTGGATCACCTAAACATTTAATTTTTGCCCTTTCTCCCATCCAGCTCGACATGACCGTCACCCTCGCCTGGATCGACCCCAGGCTCGCAATCAGCAACCCCAACTTGGCGCTGGAAGTCGACCCAGGCCTTGTGTGGACTCCGTTCATCTACTTTTCCAAGCTCGCCATCGACACGGCCAACGTGCCCAATCCCATTTATGAAGACGTTTACATTTTTTCCGATGGCACCGGGATGGTGACGTGGATAAGGGTAAGGTCGTCCTCGTCAACTAACCTTTCAATTCCAACGTTGACGCAACCCTAATTCCAAAAAAAAAAACCAGCAACTCGTTCTTCCATTCTCCTCGAAATACAACCTCCACGGATTTCCATATGACAACCAAACTCTTTCGGTCTCCCTCGTTCTTGGCAAGGGCGACAGCGGCCGCCTCTCGTTGGTCCTGGCCGGCACCGATTTCACTACGGACGGCTTTTCGTCTCTGTGGACCGTATGTTTTGCTTCACCCAACTTCGAACTGGGGGGGGTTGCTCGGTCCAGCTGATCTTTGTTTTTTTCGTTTTGTCTGGCCACCAGTTGGACGGCAACCAAAGCACTATCACTGATGCGGGCGAAGCCTTGTTCTCATTTTCCATTTCACGCGTGCCGTCCTCGTACATCACCAGATACATGTGAGCTTGTGAGGAGAGAATTGCGAGCGGGAAGCGGTGGAAGGCTAGTGCTCTCCGTTGCTGCTGAAATCTTTTCTGGCACTTGCTGATTGTACCACAACCGTTCGCGGCCCTTTCGCCCGCCCACCCAACCCCCTCCCGACAGTCTTCCAATGGCGCTGCTCTGCCTCGTCAGTTGCACAACATACTTTATCGAATCCTCCGCGTTCCCACCACGTTTCACTGGAATGGTTGCGCTGATGCTGTCTGTGGTCACCTTGAACGTTGTCGTGTCTCAAGAGCTTCCAAAAGTTCGATGTATGAGCCCCCCTCACCCAACCTATGCTTCTTATTAAAAAAAAAAAAAACAGACCTGACAACGATGGACGCATTCATCATGATGACCTTCATGTACGTGTTCGTCTCGCTCGTCGCGTCAACGGTGTGCTACACTCTCCACTCGTAAGCAAGCAAATTTTTTTCACGCGCATTGTCCTTTTTCATCAATAACTACCAAAACCCAGATGGAAGTACACGACGGCATCCGCCGCGCTCCAAGCGTTCCTCCGTGTGACGGTGACGCTGTCCGTGCCGTTCTCGTTCGGTCTGGTGTTTTCGATGCAAAAGACGTGGTTTTCGGTCACGTCGGCGATCTGCGTAGCGGGCCTGTTGCTGATGGTGTTGGTGGGCGCCGCCGCGGCGTACAGCGAAGCATCCAAGCTGAAGCGGCAGCAGCGACAGGGACACACGGGCGGAAAGGGGTTTTAAAGTCCGGCAAGAGCGGTGGCGAGGAAATAGGAATGCAGGGCGTGGTTCAATCATCTTATCCTTCTTCTTCTTCTTCTTCTTTAATTCTTCTTCTTGCGTTGGCCACTCTGCCAGGCGTAAACCGCAAAAACGATCTTCAAGAGTAGAAAATGCCGTGAAATCGAGAAATTAGGGTTCTGCAGCCTATGCTGTCAACTTGAAGAGGCTTTGGAAGACTTGTGCTTGGGAAGGCCAGAACAATTGCCCAGAATTGGGCTGCGGAGCATATTGCAAAGTTGGTACCATGAATGGACCAAGCATTTTGTTTCTCGTTCCTTATCTATGATTGATACTAGTAGCTTTGCGTGTTATGGTGGAACCACTTCCATGCTGGTAGCGTTGGACTGACTCTTAGCCACTGAAAGGGTTAACGCACAAATGTCAACGCAATTTTGGCATTAGTGCCGCTTCGTCATGGCTTGTTTGCAGTTCCCATTCTTTTTGCTAAAATTTTCGCGCGTTAGTGAAAAAACTGCTGCGGGCAGATCACTCTAAGTTAAGATGTTCGTGGCGCGACCCATTCGCGGTCGCATTTTCCATTATAACGCAAGCGACAGGAGGAGGAAATTGAATTTGGGTAAGCCATCTCTCAGCTGCAACACAACACACTATGGCCGTCTTCGAATGCGGAAAAGGCCTCTCGCAGGGTTCCCTCTTAGTCCTTTCTTCTTACCAAACTTGGCCGTTGCTGCGTGGTGAGCGGATATGTGAGAGCGAGCTTTTTTCTTTTTCGCGTGCCTTTTTTTTTTTTTTTTTTTTTTTTTTTTTTTTTGCTTCTTATTCGGCTGGGGCGGCAACCCCTGCACTGAATAAAAATTTATGGCCAGTCAGTCGAACGTTCGCCGTTCTGTCTCTCTCTCTCTCTCTCTCTCTCTCTCTCTCTCTCTCTCTCTCTCTCTCTCTCTCTCTCTCTCTCTCTCTCTCGCTCTGTTTCCGCACTTCGGCTGGGGACGCGGGCTAAGCCCAACGAAGGTCCTGTCCAGGCTGGGAGACAGACGAAGAATCGCGAGAGACAGAAAGGGACGGAGACTGAGACAAGACACACAACACGCGAGACAAGCCCCAGCCCGCAGCTCGTGCGTTCGCCCAATGCAATAAAACGTAGACCCACCCCCGAAGGCACGACAGACGACGCAGTCGAGGCAGCACATCCACCGCATACACGCAAACCAGAACCCCCCTCAAAACTCCAGCCATCATGAAGGTCGCCGCCGTGTTCGCCTTCTATGCCTTTGTCCTCGGATGCCTCGTCCTCGCCACTACGGTCGGCTCGGCGAACGCTCGGGCCGTCGGTGCCCGCCTCGTCGATGGTGAGGTTGACCCCGGTCTCAATGATGAGCGATGGCAGACAGAGCGAGAGTGGTTGAATTTACACTACCTCCCCTACTAACCACACCCTACAATTCGCAGACGGAGGAGCGCCCTCCGCCCTCCCGTCGAAGCCCAGCAACGGAAAGATCGGGCCCAAGGCCGCCGCTGCCGCTCCTGCCGCCGCGCCCGACGCCTCTGGGGCCGACGACTCCGCCGCCCTCGCCGACCCGCTCAAGAGCGAGATGATCCTGCATCTCCTGGCGGCCCTGCAGCTGGGCGGCCTGATGGACAAGGTGATCGCCGAGGCGGACGCCGGCGGCTTGGCCAAGTTTGCAGAGGCGCTTCCGGAAGACGGCCCGCTGGGCGAGCTGAAGAGGGTGCTGGCGATGATCGAGCCGTCGAAAGGCGGCAACCAGGCGTTGAATCAGTTGAAGCAGCTGTCTGCCGCGTCGAAAGCTTGATTGATTAAGCAGTATGGTGGCGGGTGGTGTGGGTGGAGGGTGTATATCGGCCCGACTCGAACGACCATTTTGTTCTTATGTTTTGTCAGTTCATCTTGTATTCGCTTCTTCCTTTCACATAAATACGATTTAGTGCACGCCAACAATTATGCTGAGCCCTCCCGCAAGTATGTACATCACCGAACGCCGCCGACTTGCGTGTTATTTTCAGTGCTCTGCTCACTGCACGCGGAGAAGTTACAGAAGAAATAGCGTCGCCATAAGGACATCTCTTATTTACGTACCTCACTCAACGCGAGCCGCGTCTGACCCCCCGCGAAGGGAAGATGTCTTGTCACGATCCGACTGACATTGCGCTGACGTCGGTGTGAAAGAACCGCTTGACGCTTGACCGTGCGCAAAAACCAGAAAATAAAAAAATAAAAAAATATTAAAAAAGGAAAAGGAAAAGAGCCGCACCAACAACGACCACCCCCACACCAACCGCAACGACAACGATGCTCGCCAGATCGCTCTTGGCTGCCCGCACCGGCGGGAAGAAGGCAAGAAGCCCCGATTATTACGCTCACACGTCCCCGCCCTCCACCCTGCCCTACCTACACACACACACGCCCCGCCCTCTTGAGCTCAACCGTGCCAACCCCTCTCTTCAGTCCGCACGGCTAAATGTTTGGGGGCCGTGTCGGGCCAAGATCGGCGCGCTGAATAGTCTGCCTGCCTACCGCCCATCTGGATCGCCAACCCCCATGTTGATCCGCTCCCACCCGCAGTACCCCACACCCCTTCCGCCTCTGCCGAGATTCCCCCGACCGTGCGTGCGAACGACAGTGACTTCTTAACAAGTTTTCCCTCCTTCCCTTGCCGTCCCACATCCCCCCCAACCCTTCCCCGCCGTGCCACGCTTTTCCACAGGCCGCCAGCCCCACCTCCGCCCTCCGCCGCAACGCCTCGACCCTCGTCCTCGTCGAGCACAAGGACGCCGCCGTAAACCCGTCGACCCTCAACGCGATCACCGCCGCGCAAAAGCTCGGCGGTCCCGTCGCGGCGCTCGTCGCCGGCGCCGCCACAGACGCCACGAACGCCGTGGCGGCCGCGGTGTCCAAGATCCCGGGCGTCTCGCGGGTGCTGGTGGCCGCGTCGCCGGCGCTCGCGCACGCGCTTCCCGAGCCGCTGGCCCCCGTGATCGCGGCCGCCGCGACCGCCCACGGCTTCTCGCACGTCGTCGCCGCGCACTCGGCGTTCGGCAAAAACACCCTGCCCCGCGCCGCCGCCCTCCTCGACGTCTCGCCCGTGTCGGACGTCGTCGCCGTCGACAAGGAGAACGAGTTTGTCCGCCCCATCTACGCCGGGAACGCCCTCGCCCGCGTCCGCTCCTCGGACAAGGTCGTGCTGCTCACCGTGCGCCCGACCGCGTTCGCCCCGGCCCCCGCCGACGGCAACACCGCCGCCCCGACCCCGGAGCCGCTCGACACGGCCGCGGCCTCGTCCGTCCCGCCGGCCGGCACGTCCAGCTTTGTCAGCGAGCAGGTCGCAAAGTCGGACCGCCCGGACCTGGCGTCGGCCAAGATCGTGGTGGCGGGCGGCCGCGGGCTCAAGTCGGGCGACAACTTTTCGCTGCTGTACGCGCTGGCGGACAAGCTGGGCGGCGCGGTGGGCGCGTCGCGCGCGGCCGTCGACGCCGGGTTCGTGCCGAACGACATGCAGATCGGGCAGACGGGCAAGATCATCGCGCCGCAGCTGTACATTGGCGCGGGCATTTCCGGCGCCATTCAGCACCTGGCCGGCATGAAGGACAGCAAGGTCATCGTCGCCATCAACAAGGACCCCGAGGCCCCCATCTTCCAGGTCGCAGACTACGGCCTCGTCGCGGACTTGTTCCAGGCGGTGCCCGAGCTGACCGAGAAGCTGTGAGCTTGCAAGTTATTGAAGCTCTACGAGTGAGGGACCGCCAGGGAGAGGGGTTGGGGGGCTGGAGGAGCTGCGCCAAGGACAGGAAACAAACAAACAAAAAAAACAAAAAAAAAAAAAAAAAAAAAGTTGGGAAGAAAGGAATGAGCTCGTTCTGAGTGACCAGCGGCAGCTGCTTTGCTAAGCAGGCGGAGGGAGAAGGTTGCAAAAAGCATTAACAACGAAGTCCCCATCAATCGCACATTTTGCGAGGGTTACTTATTTTTATTATTTTTTAATATTTTTTATTTTTTCCCCCGTCTGATGGCTGGAAGAGGAACCGCACAGCAGCCATTTACACCCCATCCGGCGAGAACAGCTTGAATGTTCGATCGTAAGATGCTGTCGCGATGTACTTTCCGTCTGGTCAGAGTGTTTTTTTTTTTTTTTGTTTTTCCGGCGATAATGAATCAGACAACAAGCCGCAAAAAAAAAAAAACAAAAAAAAAAATAATAAAAGAGGGACAACCAAACTTTACCTTGCGACACGTCGCACCCCATGACTTTGGTCTCCAGCCCCGAGAGGCTCTTGATCGGCTTCCAGTCGCCCTCGGTGAAAATCTTGCACGACCCGTCGTACGAGCTCGAGACCAGGTGGCCGCCGGACAGCAGCTGCCGCCGCAGCGCCGTGGTGCTCGAGTCGCCGTCGTCCCGCCGGTGCCCGCGCGCGGGGTCAAAGTCCATGTCGTCCGTCCTCGTCCATGCGCTCCTCGCCGTCGTCGTCATCGTCGTCATCGTCGTCGTCGGAGTCATCGCTGTCCCCGGCCCCGTTCCCCACCAACCCCGAATCAACCGCCATCCCCGCGCGCCGCCGGCGCCCAGTGCGACGACTCCTCCTCCCGTACGGCGGGTCGTCCGTAAAGCTCCAAGCGGCAACCTGGGCCTCGCCGGTCCCTGCGGGAGCGCTATCGGCCGCGCCACCGGCCCTCCGTCGGTCCGCCGCGCTCCTCGACTCGAAGCCGTCACCGGCGCGCCAAAACTTGACCTGCGAGACGAGGTTGGTGTGCGCGGGGATGATATACGTGGAGCGCGCCTGGCGGACGTCCCAGATGCGGATCTGGTTGTCCTCGGAGCCGGTCGCGATGGTGTAGCCGTTCGGGGACCAGTCCAGGCTGACGATGGGCCGCACGTGGCCTTGCAGGACAAAGATGGAGCGGCCGGTACGGAGATCCCAGACGCGCCCGATCGCGTCCATGCCCCTAGCGTTTTTTGTTGTTGTTTTTTTTTTTGTTTGTTTGTTTTCGGGGGTCAGAGGGAATGCCGATGAATCAGAAAGAGAACTCTGATTGAGCCTGCAACGGGCAACTCATGAAATGTACTCACGCGGAAGCCACTAATGACCCATCACACTGGAAACCGATGCAAAACACCTCTCTCGAGTGTCGATCTTGGAGTAATAGTTCAGCTTGTGTTTCAGTGTCCCACAGCCGCCATGTTTGATCGTAACTGTAAGGGAGGAACGATAGAAATGAGCGCAACAAAAAAATTTCTTCGAAAACAACGCAACCGCTTGTTACAAACCTTGCAGTGCCGATGTAGCGACCTGAGGGGTGAAACGCGACTCGAGCAACTCGCAGTTCGTGACCAACAAGCTGAGCGATGGGTGTTGGGCTGTAAGGAAGGAATGAGAATTCTAAATTGGATTGCCAGTGAAACAGGCAAGGAGGAATTTATGAAAGCAAAACTGTGGCCCACAAACCTCGTAAAACTATGCAAATTCACTGTCCCGTCCATGCCGCTCGTCACCAAATTGACAGCACCAGGATCTTGCGAAATCGTCGAGCCAGGGTGGAAAGCGAGACTGCTGACGCGGTCGCGCTGACCCTTCAATGTGAGCAGGTGGTTGCAGTCCGGCACGGACCAAAGCTTCGTGAGACCCGAAAACGACCCCGTCGCGATCAGTCGCGAGTTTGGCGAAAGCGCGCAATAGCTGAGTGGACGGTCGTCGCCGATTTGGGACGCAGTGAAACTGAATGTCTGGGAGGAACCATCAGGGTGGGCGGGAAGCGGAAAGGACCGAGTGAGTGCTTTCCTGCGGACAGGTACACAAAATAGCGCTTTTGGTGGGGCTGCCGACCCAAGCGCGAACAGCCGCGCTGTACGAAATCGCTGCGATTCGGCTTCCGAACGCAACTGCTATATTTCGCTCTCGGCTCGGCGTATGACTGGAACGTGTACTTCACTTCAAATAGACCCAAACAGGCCAGGGCTTGAACAAGACTGCCTCCTTAGTCATTTTTCGTGCCCCCGAATAACTCACCCATCGAAGAAACAAAAACAGAGACGCTCACCTTGAGGTGGGAATACCAATCCAGCTTCATCTTTTTTCTCTGCGTGAGCGGGACCTCCAACTCAGCTCTCTGCGCAGCCAGCCGCCTCCCCGCTCTCCGCATGGACCACGTCGCGAGCCAGTGCCTCGCCTCGAGCAACCCGTCGGGACCGTAACTGTAAAACTCCTCATTCTCATCATCGTCCGCGCCAGCGCCGCTGCTGTCGTCGTCCTCGTCCGCGTCGCTCTCGTCCTCGTCGAGCGCCTCCTCCGCCTCGACGTCCATCCCGGCCTCCATCCGCTGCGTCATGAGGTCGCGCAGGCGGTCCCTGCGCTCGCCCGGGCCTTCGCCAAAGAGCGTCTGCGGCTCGCCGTACGCGCGGAGACGGGCGCGGACGCGGCGGTCGTCGGTCGGGACCGCGATGGAGCGCGCGAGCCGCTTGCGCTCAAAGTCATCCAAGACCGCTTGGTGCTCCGCCTGGGCCCGCCGACCGCTTTCGCCAATGTCGGCCGCGTCGTCGAGGTCATCAAAGTTTCGGGCCTGAGTTTGGAAATGTGAGCGGGGCCAGGGCGGAGCGATGAGGAAATAGCAGCAAGTTTCGATTGACTGAAAGAAAAAAAAAAAGAAAGCGCAGCTGTTGGGGGCCTTTGTAGCAGTCCTCTGCCCTTACCCTCGATCGTTGCTGCTGCTGCTGCGATGTCGAAGAACCCTGGCCGCCATCGGCGGATCCGTAGGCGCCCGCGGCCGCGAGCCGCCGTCGCTCCACGTCCTCGATGGAGCCAAAGTAGATGCGCGCCTTGTCGCCTTGCTGCTGAGACATTTGTGCGGATCTGACAAGGACCACCCAGCCTTGTCACGGAAATTCAATCGTTCGGGTCTGGACAAGCGATCGCCTCAACAGAATGTTCAAAAAGTCCAGGACCTCGGGCAAAGCCGCCAGCGGCGGCGGCGTGGGCGGCGACCTGAACCACGACCTCCTCCTCGACGACGGCATCGCGGGCATCGCCGGTGGCGATCCGCAGCTGCTCGCCCTCTTTGCCAGCCACCCGTTGCTCTCCCGCTACCCGACCGCCCTATGCCCATACACCAGCCCGCCGCGCGCCGAAATCACCGTCGACGACTTTGAGCTCTGGGCGCTCGACCGCCTCAAGGTGCTCCGCGCCATCGACGCCGCCGCCATCCGATCCAAGGCCGCCGCCTCCAGCAACAGCACCGCGGCCGCTTCCGCCGCCGCCACCGCCGCATCCCTCAAGCCGCTCCTCGACAAGCACCTCCGCCTGACTCCCAACTCGCTCGCGGCGGCGGCCGGCGCCTCCCGCGTGGCGAACGAGCGGCTCAAGGACCACTGCTCGCACTACATCCTGCGGCTGGCCTACTGCCGCACCGAAGACAACCGCGCGTGGTTCCTGCGCACCGAGACGGCGCTGTTCCGCGCCCGCTTCGAGGCCGAGCCCGCCGCGGACCGCGACGCGTTCCTCCGCAGACACGCCGCCGCGCTCGGCTGCGACGCCGCCGACTCGCCGCCGGCGGAGCTGCGCGCGATTCAGGGGGAGCTGGCCGCCGTGCACGGCGCGGACGTTGCCGCGGCGGCCGTGGAGCGACGGCCGGGGACGCGCGGCGGGTTCTACAAGGTGCCGTTCGAGCGCGTCGCGGGGCTCGTTGCGCGCCGCGCGGTGGTGGTCGCCGCCGGGTTCGCGTACGTGCCCGACGCGGAGCGGCCGCTGCTCGTCGCGCACGCGTTCCGCGAGCGGCTGCGGGACGCGCTGGAGGCGACCGCGCGCGCGATGCCGCGCATGGACGAGGACGACCGGCTCGCGCCAGTGCTGAACTCGATCGCGCGGCAGCTCGCGACGGGCGGGTACGACCCCAACAACACCGCGGCCGGTGCCGGTGCGGGCACGATCCGCGCCGCGGAAGTGAACCGCCTGGCAAAGGAGGGCCATTTCCCGCCGTGCATGCTCCACATGCAGACGCACCTCGCGGCAAACTCGCACCTGAAGCACACGGGGCGGCTGCAGTTTTCGCTGTTCTTAAAGGGCGCGGGCCTGCCGCTCGACGAGGCGCTCGTGTACTGGCGCAAGGCGTTTTCCAAGCTCACCGACGACCAGTTTTCAAAGGCGTATGCGTACAATGTCAGGTTCAATTACGGCCGCGAAGGGTCTCGCAGGGATTACGCGCCGCACTCGTGCCAGCGCATCATCATGGAGCACGGGCCCAACGCGGCGGCGGGCGAGGCGCATGGATGCCCGTTCCGGCACTTGTCGGGGGACGCGGTGCGCGGGATTTGCGGGAGGCTTGGCGTCGCGGAAGGGCCGATGATGGGCGAGGTGTTGGCTCTGGCAAAGGACGGGCATGCGCAAATTGCGTGCACGAGGGTGTTTGAGATGGTAAGGGGCCCTGCCGTGCGCGAGGCGCGGAGGGCGCTGGCGGCGGCCGCGGCGGCAGAGGGAGGAAGTGGGGATGCCCTGGCCGCGGCTGCTGCTGCCTCGGCGCCCTTTGACATCATTGAGCATCCGAATCAGTGGTTTGACATGAGCTACCGGCTGACGTCTCGGAAGACTGCTGCGCCGCGACAGACTGGAGAGGCTTTGAAAGATGGGGCGGCCCTTGAAGAGGAGCCTGCTGTCCAGGTGGACGACCTTGGAATCGAGCTGGACCGTTGACTCAGCTTGCATAACTTTTTTGTTCGTTGTTCTTTTCTTCCTGAGGTTTCGCGTTGTTTCTTTTTTTTTTTTTTTTTTTTTTTTTTCTCTCTTTGGTTCTCCCCATACTCTGTCGGGTATGTAGTCTTCATTCGGGGTGAAGCTGTTGCGCGTAAATACAAGAGGTTTGGTTCCTTTCCAAGCAGAGCACTCCCGGCCGGCATCACAAAGAAAGGACGTGGGCAAGAAACCCAACCCTCAATTGGCCGTTAACGCCGCTTTGCTTTGGACCTGAGCACCGGCGGCAGCGACAGTGCCCACCGTGTTCAAAGCTCCAGCGGCAGACTGTGCGCCCGCCAGGTACGCGATGCGGTCCTGGGCTGTGTACGAGCTCGTTATGTCGCTTAGGTCTGGTAAATATTTTTACACGGGAAGTTACAGATAGTCAGTACGAAATAAGATCCAGGGAGGAAGAGCATAGCCTGTCCCAGCTCATTACCCACCGATAATAAACTGCTGAATCTTGTCCAGCTGTTGGCACGTGTCGGCCGAGTTTGAGACACGCGAGCTGAGGTGTCCCTTTACAAGGCTGAACAGGTTGCTTGTTGCCCTGCAGAAAATAATAAGAAAAGGACCGTCAGAGAGGATCCATTTTCTCAGTTACAGAGGGGGTGCAGATTCGGAAGCACCGGTACCAGCACACACGCACATTTTAATCTGTCCCAGCAGCAGCGTCTTCGCCGTCGCGTTCTTTAGCGTTAAGTCCCACTCGAGCTGAAACTTTCCGCTGCGTAGCTGCGATTCTTCCAGCTTGGTCTGCAGCTTGGCGATTTCGTTGTTGTAGTTGAGGATGATGTTGTTTTTTTCCTGGTTTTGGAAAGGAAAACCTCGTCAATGAAGCGATTGAATTGTATTCAACATTTTGTCAGGTTTGATGTACTTCGGTTATCTTGGCAAACCGGAGGCGATCTGCTTCGGTCCGTTCCTGCGCCTCTTTGGCGCGCGCGAGGAGCTCCTGATTGGTTGCCGCCAGCGTGTCGTGGCGCGCGAGGAGATCCTTGACCTCCCCAAACTCGTCGGCGGCTTCGAGGATCGATTCGAGGTACTTTTGGTACATCAGGTCTTTGATTGTTTGTGATAATATTGACAATATAGGGGAAGGGGGAGTTGGTGTCAGTTCTCCGTTCCCTTGTTGGCCGAGCAGTTCCGAATCTCCAGGAACAACAAACTCGCCAGCACTAACTGGTGTCCACGGCTTTCGCGCCGCGCTCCTTCTTTGCCACGAGATCGGCCTGCTGGTCTTTGAGCTGCTGGATCTCCAGCTCCTTCAGCCCGCGCGTCTTTTGCTCCTCGATCGCCTTTTTGATGGCCCTGTTTCGTTTTGCATCGTTCTCCTGCGGGACGGCGAGTGAGAAACGCACAGTTCCACATTCGTCGAAACCCGCTACCACCCCCACTGTCGGAACACCACACCCCACCAACACGAAACCTTCAAAAACTTGTCAAACTTGAGCAGCGACTCCTTCAGCTGCGACTCCTTGCGCGCGAGCTCCTCGCGGCGCTGGAGCAGGGACTCCATCTTCATCGAAAACTCCTCCTTCTGCTGCGTGAGCCCGTTTTCGACCTCGAGCATCTCCCGCCGCTTCTCAAGGAGGCGGGTGGCCGGTGTGAGGTCATGATCTTCTTGTTCGGGGACTTTTCTGGGAGGAGGGGGTTTCGTGTGGGTGAATGGGGGCAGAGGGTGGAATGACCGGAGGGTGCCTGTGATCAGCGACCAGGGTGAGAGTGGCGGTCGGAACCGCCTTTTCTTTACATGAATAGCTTCTTTTCGACGTTGACCCGGAAGTACTCCTCGATGCTGCTGACGCCGCCTGCTCCGCCGCCCATTGTTAGTGTGGGAGTGAGTATGAGCCCTTGTCTCGGAGGCTGTTGCGGACGCCGTGGAAGGTTGTTGCAATGTATTTAAGAATGACAAACCGTGTGTGAGCCTCCTTTCCTTCTCGAAAGACGGGGATGAATTGAGGCAGGAGAGAGATGGAGCTATCAGGCAAAGCCAGAGAGAGAGAGAGAGAGTTCCATAACACACGGTCGAAAGAGCCTCACTGCCAAGTGCGAGGGTGGCTGTTATCTTCCTTTCCCCCCGACTCTCACTCGCAAAGCTTCTCCGCCAACCCAAACTGCACTCATATCTGTCGGGGCAGATATTTAGATTATTTCAAGTCAGCAGAAGAGAGGGAAGTGCAGGCCAGGTATCAGTATTTCAATTCAACCTACACCCTCCTTCAAACGGCAGCCGACGGATTCAGGGAAGTGATGACGTGGGCGGTACCGAATTGAGAGAGAGAGAGAGAGAGCGAGAGAGAGAGAGAGAGAGAGAGAGAGAGAGAGACACAGAGACAGAGACAGAGAGAGAGAAAGGCAGAGCCGCTCTCGTCGCGGCGGCGGCTGCAGGGGTCACACGCTGCCTGCCGTCATCCCGGCGTCTTTTTTTCTGTTTTTCACCATTTTCCGCATTTTTTTAACCCACCAATTCGAGCTCAAACTGCTGATCAGCCGAGTTGGGCCGAAAGAGAGAGAGAGAGAGAGAGAGAGAGAGAGAGAGAGAGTAAACGATCACCCACACGCCACCAAGACCCGCCCATCCCACAGGGATTCAGCCCGTTGTCGCCACGCTACCTGCACCAACACCAACAAGAAGATGGCCTCAGACTCGGTCGCTCACGCCCTCGCCGGTAACGTGCACTCACCCACCCACCTCACCTCCTTCACGCGGCCCGCGCGATCTACCTCCACAGCTTGCCACACAACACACCTCCATATGAACGTCTGCTCGGGTAACCCTGACCACCCCATATCCCACCTCCACCTCCACCAACAGGCGCCGGCGGCGGCATGATCAGCATGACCCTCACGTACCCGCTCGTCACGGTCTCGACCCGCTCGCAGGTCAGCAAAACCCCCGCCGCCGCCGCCACCGCGTCCGACGGTAAGAAGACGCCGCCCGCGGGCCAGCTCGACGCGTTCAGGAAGATAATCAGGGAGGAGGGCGTGCAGGGATTGTACTCGTAAGTGAGAGGGAAGAGTGAGGAGGGCGATCTCGGAGGTGGGGGGGGCTGGATCGGCCGCGGGGGTGCCTCGGGCGCGAGCTTTGCTTTTGCGCGATCGGCGATCGGGGGGTGTAGATGTTGTGGCTGGACCCGTCTGCGGTCCAAGCTGTCCGTGGGATCTGCCCCAACCTCGAACTAAACCCCGCCCTCCTCTCATCTTTTATCACCCCCCAAAAAAAAAAAAAACAAAAATCATAGCGGCATTGAGTCCGCGCTCTTTGGCATCGCCGTGACGCAGGGCGTGTACTACTACTGGTACGAGCTGGTCAAGGCCGCGTTCGAAAAGGCCGCGGGGGTGAAACGCGCCATGACCACCCTCGAGAGCATGTCCGCCGGCGCCGTCGCCGGCGCCGCGACCGTCGTCATCACGAACCCCATCTGGGTCGTCAACGTGAGTCCTTTTTTCCCTTCAGCCTTCCCACCACCTCTCTCATTCCCACCAAAACACAGACCCGCCAAACCGTGAAAAAGACCACCCTCGCCGACCCCAACGCGTCCACCTCCTCGACCACCTCTACCGCGCCGCTCTCGACGCTCGCGACGGTGCGCAAGATCCTGCGCGAGGAGGGGCCCGGCGGGTTCTGGCGCGGCATCGTGCCGGCGCTGATCCTGGTGGTCAACCCGATCATCCAGTACACGGTGTTTGAGCGGCTGAAGGACTGGCTGGCGCGGCGGCGCGCGGCGCAGGGTCGCGCGGGGCTGGCGGGGACGGACTTTTTCTTGCTCGGCGCTGTGTCAAAGTTGGTCGCGACGGGCGTCACGTATCCGTACATGTGAGTTGGGAGGGGGATTCTTTTGTTTCAGGCGAGCCGGCGGCCGCGACGGCGGGCGGGAATTCTCAAGTTACTCATCAATTTTTTTCTCAGTGTCGTCAAGTCGCGCATGCAGCTGAAGCAGAACGAGGACGACCCGGGCCGGTACAAGTCGGTGGTGGACGGGATCCAAAAGATTGCAAAGGCGGAGGGCGTGCAGGGGCTGTACAAGGGCCTGCAGGCGAAGCTGCTGCAGAGCGTGCTGGCGTCGGCTTTCATGTTTGCGTTCAAGGAGGAGGTGAGTCTTTGGGGTTTGTCACTGTTCCAGGTGGACTGACTCTCGTGTTCGTTTGCGTTTATATTTTTCAAACAGCTTTTCACAAGCGCGGTGTGGCTGCTCGTGTTCCTGCGCATGCGCGAGGCCGCGCCGGTCAAGGCGTGACGGTCCCCCACTGCCCTTCAGTCGCAGCCTTTCTTGCTAGATTTCTTGTTGTTGCGACCCGGCTCCAGTCCTCTGCGCGTCGTCTCTGGCCGGCCGTGCTTCACCCCCCCACTCTCCCCGAATACTTGTTACTCCCAGTTTGCTCGTTGCACATGTTCTCTTTTCGTGTTTTTTATATTTTTCTCGTTTTTTTTTTTTTTTTGCAAAACCAAAGCGCGCACTTGAAGCCAACGTTCCCCTAGTCCCACAGCGGCCCAACCAACCCTAACCCGCCCCCACTAACTACCACAGCCAACATCTCAGTCCATGCGTCCCTTGAGCGTCCTCGTCACGACGCCCTCTGGCGTAATAACGTGCACGATACCGCCCCAACCCGAGATGGCGTCGCGGTCGACGGCGTTCAGCAGCGCCTGCGAGATGGTCTCAAACAGGTCCTCGGGCTCGAGGTCCGGCTCCCACAGGGACTCGCACATACCATACAGCTGCGGGCCCGCCGTGCCAATCACCACAAAGTCCTTGGCAAAGTTGAGGCAGCCGATCAGGTCCGCCGAGCAGATGAACGGCTCATCCTTGTTGGGTCCGTCCAGACCGACGATGACGGGTTCGACGAAGTATGGGCCGAATCTGGGGGTGTTTTTTGGTTGTTTTTTTTTTGTTTTTTTTTTTTTTCGTCGCTCATTGTGAGATACCGCCAGCGAGGGACGAGGGACAGGGCGCAGCAAAACAGCACTGGTTACCTTCGCTCGTACAGCGTCGACGAAATAATATGGGCAAACGTCTTTGCGCTGACGCTCCGCTCTTCCCTCAGCTCGTACATGTCCACCTTCATCTTGAGCTTCTCTGACCTAAAAATGTATCCCTGTTAGTGCTCTGCAGAAAACGCCGGAGGAAGAGAGGGGGGGGGAGGGAGGGAAGAGGCGGGAAATGGGGGTGCGACTCACACAGTCTGTACGTCGGTCGCGAGGCCGGCGAGTCCGTAGTACACGCGGTCGGTTGCGGAAAAGATCTTTTTAAAGTCTGTTCCGAGGGTGAGGGCCTGGACGCCGAAGCGGCGGTCGGCAGCGATAGCGACGCAGTTTTTGCCCTTCATGCCGATGACGGCGCCGCCGTTGTACTCCATGATACTCTGCAACGGTTTGGGTGGAGGGGTGGGTTAGCGAGTGAAAAGAGGGTTAACAACCCAACACAAGGAGGGAGGGTTCGATTTGCGCGCGTGTTTCTGTTTCTGTTTCAAGTGGGGCATGCGGAGGACGGAGAAGTGAGTGGGTGGGGTGAACCGGGGAAGCTGGAAGGGATAGGGGTTTGCGGCGGGCGGAGCTCTGCCTCCTCGCTGCCGAGCCACGCCATGGTGTGGATCAGATCGAAACGGCGCGTGATCCTTCAATACGGCACAGAAAGCGGTGTCGATGGCAGGCCGCGAGCGAGCGTGAGAGGGGCAGGGATAGGGGCAACTCGCGATGGCCTCCGCGGACGCGTTCGTTACCATGGCTGCTGCTGTGGATGCCGATGGCGCGCTGCGGTACTGCTGGGGTTGTCCTTGTTGTCCGCTCGACGCCGCGCGGCTCTTCTTGAAGTTTAATAACTGATTCTGATGGTTTGATTGTCTGTCTCTCTCCCAGTAGAACAAACCATTCGCGCAAGAGAGCGTGGAGCTCTCAATTCTGTGACCTCCGCTTCCCCCCCCATTCCTTCCTTCCCCACTGCCCCCCAAACGGCAGATCCTAGACCGCGACGCTAATTTCCCGGATGAGGCAGCTCAGTACCAGACCCACAGCAATGGCCACAATGGCCGCAATTCACCGCCAGATCGGCTAGCCGGACGCCCGCCGAGTTCCTCCGACGATGAACCACGGTGCGGCGCGCTCGGCGAAGCAGTGCATCCCTAAACGCTCTACTCAACGATCCGGGCCACCAAATGCCAAATCCATGCACCGCCAAGATTGGAGAAGGCCAGGTATTTCCATATCTCGCCCGATGCCGTCCACCCGCAAAAGGTCAGCGCCAATCCTCCGGATGTTCGCGAGGGGCGCTAGCAACACCGAGATTCGTCGCGGGGGGTCGCGCGGGACGCTGTCCGCGTTCTTGCCAGTTGTCGCGCTTGCATGACGGATGAAGAAGAAAAGGGCCATGATGGCGCCAAAGCGCAGCGACTGCAAGTGATACGAGCCGGTGGAGGTGGAGGAGCGAGGGCGTTGAGGAAATCGCGCAAAGATACATTACTCGTTCACAATCGCGTTCGATCAAATCGCTCACAAAGCTTCAAAGCGGCCCCGCAATTCCTCGCAGAATACAGCCAACGGCAAAAAACACTGCAGCGGTAACGAAAACAAGAGTCGCCGCTCCGCACAGATACTTCCGGCAATCCCAATTTTCACCGCCGCTGGCTTGCCGCCCACCAAAAACGTGGTATAAGCTTGCATCTCCTCCGTAACACAATCCGCCCCATCGTGACATCCACCAAGCGATCGCACATTGAACAGTAATGTCTGCCAATGCAATAAAACACGAGAAGGAGACCGCCGTGTACGTCGCCGGAGGGACGATACCAGCTGCGATTCCGTTTCCGACTGGTATGGGCAGGTCTTCGTCGATCGTTGAGCGGAAGTTGACTGTCGAGCCGCTCGTGAAAAAGACGTAGACAGAAACGAACGCGACTGAGACAAAGGCGCCGGGGCTGTATCCAATAGCAACAACGTAGTGGCTCAAAGCAAGGAACTGCAGACGTGCGCATGGCGAGAATGGCATGTTTTCTGCCCCCGAGTTGGTGTGTGTGTTTTCCGGCCTCCTCAATTTTATGGGAATGCACAGCCGATGGTGCAAGCCGTCTGAAGACCGGAGCTGCGCAGTCCGATTAGACGTTTTTAGCGCGAGCAAGCTGTCAAACGGCGCAAGTGGTAGCGCTAGATCGAAATCAGATGGTCCTGAACGCGGCCAAGTTTTCTTCTCCCCACTTCGCGCATTTGCAATTTGAATCCCGATTCGGCTTCGAATCCACGCCATGATCGCGACGGTCAGCGTCCAACTGACGATGAGCGTGGTCAGAGCAACCTTGAACATGCGCTCCGGATTGAAGGGCATAAACACGCCTGTCCTGGACACAGCACAGCATATAATCCGTAAACACAAGCCGTAGTTAACAAGCGCTGGTCCCGCATAGTCAAGCTCTTCTATCGTTTCACAGCTCGTCTGCTCCACATTTGGAGGTTTGCTGGGATGGACTGTTGTCTTGTATCCATATAGCAACTGTGGTTTGAATAACGCAGCGGGCTTTATAATCGATGGCGCGAGGCTTCGCAACAAAACGAGCCTCAGGCGTGGAATATCAGGCAAGAAGAAGCAAAAGCATAGGCTGAAAGTGTCACACACGATGATGATGGGAATCGTCCGCTCCAGATACGTCAATCTTGCAAGCGACAGATACAGAAGACCAGAGAAGAGATATCGAGCGGCCTGAGTGAGAAGTATTCAGGTTGTTTCGATAGCTCAAAAAGACTAAGGCGCGCACCTGATAGAATACGCACAGCATGAGAGAAATCAGAATCGCCGATTTCATTGATTCCCGATGGGGTTTAATCGGCGATTTTTCGACAAACAAGAAGAGTGAGACCGACAGAAACACTAGCTGCAAGGTTCCTTCGAGGATATCTGCCACTCCGACAAAAGCCGACAGTGCGGAGGCAACCAAGATGAATTTGAAAAAAATCGACGCTGTCCACACCAGGACAATTTGACTAAACGCAAGGCCAAACGACCCGGGCCTGAGTAGCGACCAATCGATGCACGGCAGCACTCTCTCCCAGCCGGAAGAAGGCGTGTACTCCAAGCCAGCGGTCCCCAGATACTTTCGAGCCCGACTACGAGACCGATGCCTTGGATCCTCAGCGATCATTGCGGCGCTAACCTTGTACTTGCGGATGTTCTCAACCGTGGTCCGACAGGTCAACAGAAGGCCCAAGACCGCCAAGTTGGCGCCCGCCGCAAACATGATGGTTCCACTTTTTTTGTCATGAGAACCCCATGTGAATAAAAACTGAGCGCCCATGACGGGACACAAGACCACAACCATCTTGACAAAGACGCTGAGCGCAACGGCGGGGATGAAGCTCGAAAGGCCCCTGGGTTTGGCGAGGAAGACGTGTCTCGTCCAGACGTATCTTTCGACAGGCGCGTCGGTCTCTGCCTCGATCGGGGCCTCGGAGGTGGGGATGGAGAGTCCGTGGGTGTCAGCTAGCGAGATGGTGCCGGAGAAGCGGTAAGGGGAACGCTGGCTGTCGCCTCGGCCCTCATCTATCATTGGGATTAGGTCAGCTTCGTGGACGGACGGGAGAGTGTGTTGCGACCTGACCTTGAAAGAGGCTCCGCTGTCGGCCAATTTGGGTGGCTCGTTCTGGCGTGTACTCCCGATCCGTTGGTGCCAACATTAGTTTCGAAAATTGTCAGTCACCGCAGGCTAAGTCATAATGCCGCATTCTGTCGAAAACGACCCTATTAAGACTTGCAATAGCATTTGTTCAGGTTGACCTGTAGGGCTACTTCGCGAGAACCATCAATTCCAAAAATTTTCCCAGCTGCAAAAATGTATGTGAGTACTTCTATCAGTGTGAAGTATCAATTGCCAAAGGCACCAGCGGAGCAAGCCACCACCGAATGCCGATGCCGAGTGAGTGCAGGACAACCGGTCGCAAATGCGGCCAGAGAGCTCCTGCGACCGGCTCAATTCAATGGGCCTTCCGTTGACGCCGGGAGTAGCGAAACGCACATAGAGCGAAAGCGGGCAGTAGTCGGGGGCGAGTAAGGATTGCACCTGACGCTTAGCCGGAGATGGTTGAAATGTTTCTCGACCCATTCAATCAATCCAGCAATTCCTCAACTCACATTGGACCCGCGATTCCTCGCATAATGCAGCCAAAGGCAAAACAATACCGCGTAGTCGCCGCCCCGCCCTTCCTCCCAAAAAAAACGGTACAGCCCACATCATCTCCGCCGTAGCACAACCCGCCCCACCGCGACATCCACCAAGCGATAAGGCAGGTTACAACAAGGTCGGTCACGCCAACAAGCGCCGATAGCCCGACTTCCATTAACGTCGCGGGAGGTACGATCCCGATCGCAGCTCCGTTTCCGACGGGTATCGGCGAGTCGGGCGAGTCGTTGCCGACTATAAGTTGCGGCTAGAAATGTGCAGCGGGCTTCGGCTTCACAATAGCTGGCGCGAGGTTCCGCAACAAAATGAGCCTCAAGCGTGGAATATCGGGTAAGAAGAAGCAAAAACAAAGGCTGAATGCGTCACAGACGATGATTATGAGAATCGTTCCTTTGAAAAAGTTTCCTCTCGTAAGCGAAAGATACAGGAGGTCAGAGACAAGATAACGCGAACTAAGGGGCATTGAGGCTGTTCAGCAGTTCTCAATGCACAGGTGAGGCTGATACAGTGAATCGCCGTTTTTCACAGATTCTCGATGAGGTTTAGTCGGCGTTATTTCGACATACAAGAAAACTTCGAGTGAGAGAAAGATTAACTGCAAACGGCTCAAATAGATCCGCCCCTCCGACAAATGCCGACGGAAACAGAAAAACGAACAGGATTCTGAGAAAAACCGCTGCTCCCCACACGAGCACGATGCGCAAGGCCGAAGGACCCGGGCCTGAGGAGCGACCAATCGATGCACGGCAGCAGTCGCTCCAAGAAAGAAGTAGGCGTGTACTTCAAGCCGTTAATCAAGTGCTTTCCACGCCCATCGCAAGAGCGAAGTCCATTTGGACCCTCTGTGGACGCTGCAGCGCTCCTGTGATTGCGGACCTTCTCCACCGTGGTGGGGCAGGTCAAAAGCAGTGCCTGAACTGCAGATCAGCTCCTCCGCCGAACAGGAGGCTCGCATTCTTCGTCAGCGCGCGTGAAAGTGTGAGCGGCCATCAAGGGGAATAAGACCGCTCCCATCGCCACTGTGACGTTGAGTACAACAGCTGGGAAGAAGCTGGAGAGGCCTTTGGGTTTGGCGAGGAAGACGTGCCTCCTCCAAACGTATCGGTCGACGGGCGCATCGGACGGTGGCTCCAAATCGGGGTCACTTATGAGGAGTGGGACCTCGTGGCCGACGGTGAAGAAGGTGCTTTGGGAGAAGACTCCAGGAAAGTTTAGTGTCCCCTCTGGACGCATATGTTGTCGAGAAGATCAGCCGTGCTGGCAGAATGCATAACGGTCACTGTACCCTGAATTCTTTATCAAGTCAATATCTGACACCACTCCAACTCTTTAAAAGCATCGATGCTCGCAGCAACATCACATTCCTTGACTGCAATGTGATCAGTATCGAACGTCGAGACAGAAAACACCGAAACGCGCGCGTCCTTCAACACTTGGACCAGTCGCTCCAAAAGCAAACGCCAGACCGTGGCTCCAGCGGGCCTTCGTCCCGAAAAATGCGCCAATCAGGCTCCTCCAGCAACCTGGATTCGCCGGTCTTCTCCACGGTTGTACTTGGGGACGACGCGGTTGAGGTCCCTTTGGGCCTCAGGCAACGAGATAAGACGGCAAAAGCAGGAGCGAGGTTTCCGTCGGTGTGCGGGTGACTGAAACCAAGCGGTGCGAGGTCGAATGATGTCCGAGTGAGAGGCAACGAGCAAGGAACGCCGAGATCTGTTGCGATGCCTCATCGTCGACCGTTGCTGACGCTGGGGCACCAATCTTGCAGATGGAGAACGACTCGGCCGAGAGCGAGACGTTTACGGTAGCGTGCGGGCGCCTCTTTCCACTCCTCTTCGACTTCATTGCCAATGGAAAAGTGGGAGACAAGTGGGAAAGGGTTTGGAAAGGGTTGATGGGGATTTTACGGGACAGAAATTGGATACAAATGCCTCCCGCTTGGATCACCTCGCACCAGCGAGCCGCCATCGCCGCGCTACGAGTGCTTGCGAGACGCGGCTGCGGTCGGCGACCGAGTGATGAAGACATACTGCACGCGTGCGCGCGAGGAGGTGAAAGATAAATAGCGGATGGTTGAAATTGCAAATCACTTTGTGACCATTGACCACGCTCCAGCGCGGCGACTCGCATACGTGAGAGTACTCACACGGCTATCTTATCATCCCAAGACAGGTAGGTTAATAGCTTCATTTTGGTCACTGGTACCGATCACCTCGCCGGCAGGTCCAAAAACGTTCCACATCGTTGACAGGATCAAAGGTGCACTGGATCCAACTGCGGCAGGAGGTGACTTGCAACACCCTGAAAACCCATTGATTTGTTGATTTGGGGCTCCATTAGATATTTGCCAAGCAAGTTGCAGCCACTGGCGCCAAAGAAACGTTGAAGGTTTTACTGCCAGGAGGAGGTCGTCGCTTTTGTCGGTTTGACATGCTGCCTCGAACTCACTGACGCCATTTTGAACAGAACGTCTAGTTCGAGTGGCGGAAAGCGCCGCAGAGGCCTCCAAGATGGCCGCGGCATTGGTGATTATCACTTCGTTTGAATTGTGGATTGCTGCATCCGCAAACTAACTTATCCCGTGCAGGGCTAGATACACTCAAACGAACAGCGTTGACGGCAGCGGAGGAAGGATTGGATGCACTGAACAAACTTTGGGCAGCAGAGAGTAGGCGTACCGCGCGATTTGTTCCCGCCTGAGATTGATCTTCAACTCGCTCGCAGACCCAACCCTCAGAGTCGCGAAAGAGGCTGCGAAAGGGGCAAAGGACGGCGGCGTCCTTGGTAAGCGATCAACGCTCTCTTATCATTTTCTCCTATTTTGACCACTAGTTTTCACATACCAGGAGGAATAAAGGCCGGTATCCTTCATCTGTTGAAGCAAGCATTCAAGGCTGATGGCAGCATTTTTCGGTATCAGCCTGTTAAGTATTGAGCCTCCTTCAGAACCGACACTGACCCGTTGGGTGCAGCCAAAGTTGTTGGGCCGGTCTGGGACGCAAGTGTTGTTGCCGCTCAAACCGCTGTCACAGCTGGCATGAAAGGTCGTATATTTTGACCTTTGAGACCGTTTCGTTTTAAATCGGACACCGCAGAGGGGTTGAAAAAGGGTGCGATTACCGCTGGCATCGAAGGGACAAAAGCAGCAGGCGAGTTTCGCATGAAAGCACTGCTTCATTAATACTCGACCATCTAAGGCGGATCTGCGGCGGTTGCCAAAGTTGGCAAGGGAGCTCTGGAAGGAGCTCAAGACGGTGGCATTAAAGGCAAAAGCGGCCCTCATAGCTCTGGCTTAACCACTGATACCAATTTTCAAACCAGGCGCAATAAAGGGCGGTGCAAAGGAATCGGTGAAGCAAGCTATTGGCTCTTCAGACCCAGGCGGAGGTACTGTATTTACGAGCGAAGTTACAAAATCCGCCACTGATTGGCCTGATTGTCAAAAAGGATCGAACGTTCCAGTGACAAAACATGCCGTCTCTGGTATGCTGAAACCAATCTGCAGTGTCAAAAACGTTGCTCTTGGCTGACAGATTCTTGAACGAAGCCATGGCGAACAAGGGTTTGGACGTTGTTGCGGACAAAGTCGGCGACATTGGTACATCGAAAACTAGCGGCCAAACGAAGAATGTTGACCATCAGTTTTCCATAAAAATGACAGTCTCGGAGACCGCACTGACCGCCGGTAGGACCGCTTGGGAAGCAGCGAAAGACGGAAGAGGAATCCAAGGTGATGCCGACAGAGGAGCACTTGAATGTTCTGAACGTTAGTTATTGCCCCGGCATTTCATCAGGAGCTATCGAAGCCGGATGCGAGCATAGCAGCGAGAGAAGTTGACGAAGGCAGTAGCAGACTTATCATCGAAAGGTAAATCTCCCGCAAGACAACTGGTTCAGGTGCTGACTTCACAATGAAGAAATGGTGGCACTCGATGTGAAGGGTACGAAAGAAAAGGACGGATTAAAGATGATGATCCCATGTTCAGGCTTGCTCACTAGACATAGGCCACGACGAAGAAGAAAAATTACTTTGACGCCCACCCGTCCAAAACGCGCAAGTTCAAGTTTAAGGTCGACAGAGGTTGAGGTTAAAGGGAAGATCAGAGGAAGAAATAGTCCTAGAAGGCGAAGAATTCCACAGTGAATCGATAATCAAGCCTTGAAGGAATCCCACATTCAATCAACGATCAAGCCTTGATGAGAGCCTCCTAGACACGCCTTTCCGCCCAGTCCCTCCATTCGTTCGACTTCCTCGGGTGTGATAAACCCGCCGCCAGTTCTGTCCGCAAACACCATCATGGCGCCAGCAGCTTTAATCGTCGGCGTCGTCGAAGACGACGAAGGATCGCTAGAGCACTGAGCAAGGTGGAACAGCATACCGGTCTCCATCTCGAGCGAGGTCGCGTCCTGCGTGAGCCGCTTTGATCGTTTCGACCAGGCTTTTGTTGTCATCCGTGGAAACGTGAGTCGATTCGGCCTTGGGAAGAATAGAACGAGTCCGCAGTGGCGTTCATGCCCTTGGCGACAGCAGCAGGGCCGATGAATTCGGTGAGGCCATCGAGAAGCTGATCGGTTGGTTGTGGTTACTGAAATAGCACAATGACAGGGGAGCATGGCGAAACTCACGTTTTGGGTGAGGGTCGGGTCCGGAAGAAAGGCTTTGCTGACGAGGTATGGCGCAGTCTCGGTCGAGCCCGGCAAAAAGTAGTCGTAGTTGCGGTTGACCATGACCTGAGCTGGTTGCGACGGTGATCTGACCGATCGATGCGTGGTCCGCGATCGACCCGCAGGATCCAAAGCTGCCGAGTTCCAGCGGGGGGGTTGGAAGGGAGGGGGAGGGCGCAAGCGATGCATCAGGAATAACGTCGCCTGGGAACGCCTCCAGGGACTCGCGCACTCACCGGATGATGTGAAGCGGCCCATCGACAACGGCGCGCACCTCTCGAACGAAAAAGTCCATCATGGAGGTGCCCATGCCGATGGAGACGATCGATACGGGAACGCCCTTGTAGGCGCCGGTGATTGTGAGGAACCCGCGCTTGGACTTGACTCGGATTGGTGCGGGCTCGGGGTCGAGGTAGGCGGTGGCGATGCGCTCAGCGCGCACGTAGTCGCCGACGGTGAGGACCCTGTTTGCGGTTTCGCCGTCCTTTGTCCCGACGTGGTACGTGCGGCCGTCGCCGTCCAAGGGGAAGTTGGCGTCCTTGAATGCTCCCATCTGCTGCCTGGCTGCGTTTACTGCTCGTCGTCGTCGTCAACCAATCCGCAAATGCGCTCGCTCTCTCTTTTCTCTCTGAGTTTCCTCTGTCGCGTGATAAGATTGGGGTCGGGAATGGTTTTTGGTATTTATTCATGTATTTCTTGCTTTCTCTTTTCTTGTTTTTTCAATTGGGGTCTGTGGTGTCTGCATGATGACTCACGGTGCGAAGTGTCGCCTCTCGCTCTCACACTTCCACTCGCTCACGCGCTCTCGCTCAGGCTCCGGGTAAGAGACGGGATCCGAACCTTTAGTGATAAGGAGTGCGGTTTCTTCTGTGTTTCGAGTTTGCAAATGCCGAAATGAATATGAAGACATGCGAGTAAAGCGCATGAGCTTCATCCATCATGAGAAGGAGAAATCAGGATCCATCAACGAGCCGAATGACTTCTGCAACGAGTGAGCCTCTGCGATCGAGAGTCTGCTCAACAGAGCACCGAAGGAGCACGACCCAATCAAAAATGTCGGCAAGGTCGCCGGGTTCCGCCCCGCATCCCCAACGCACAGTGACGGTTAAAAGGGTGAAGATAATCCGGTGGGCTCCTTCGTCGCCAGAATCAGATTCAGGGACAGGCGCACCACTTGCTGAGGAAGCTGTGACAGGGGACCTGGCAGTCGACCTCCGAAGCTTCGACATAGTGTGCAATTGACGCTCGAATTTTGGAACCTATGAAGCGAAGGACCAGAACTATTAAGTACCTACAAATTACTACAATAGATTCCTCGCTCACTGCTCACTGCTCAAACAAGTTCCGCGGAACGTCGATGTAGTTGAAGCTTTCAGAATACGTCAGCTGCATCCAGTTTTCGGCAAATCTGACAAAATCGGTTGGAGGGCGATTGCCGAGACCGCACAAACCTCACTCTGTTTTGCACTGCGAGAAGAGCTCGTGCAGCTGAAAGTAGTCAGCCGTCACCAGCAAGCTCACAGTCTCTGACAGCAGTGATTCGCCGACTGGATTTAAACAGCTAACGAAGAGTCACTCCTGTGATGGATCGTCGCAGAGTCCGACCATTAAAGCTCTATCGCAGATATGCCATAGACAAGCAATCGTCGCTTTGGCGTCTGGAGCTCGAAGGAGCCCGATGTTGCTTCCAGAAAGATTTCGAATCAAAGGCTTTTTGAAGTAAGCAGGAGAGAACCTTCTTGTGTAAGAACAAGGTCTCGTCGGAGGGTTTGAGTGCATGGATCAGATCGGCGGTGTGCGAACGACATTGAACAAGAGCGCATCCGTTGAAGGATCCGAAAGAGAGGGGCTGGGCGCCTTCGCAATAGTCTCTGCTTGCTGCCGTTAGCGGGCTTCGTTGCTTGCGTGCACGTCGGCGACGTGGATTCGGCTGTCATGATTTTTTTGTCCGATCCGAACCGAACAAGTCAAAAAATAAGGACCGTGATGCTGACCTCTTTTGGCGGACTGAAGAGCGATATATTTCACAATTCGACAGTTTGCATGAAGTCAACAAATTCACCGCATCAACTTGGTGAGTATCGAAAATGTTAAGACATTTTGAATCCTTGGGCCGAATTGTGAGTACAGGAGCTGCGCATTCTTCGCCGAAAGGTAATCCGCGTCGGTGCGGAGCGGCACCACAAATTTTTCGATCAATTCTCGCTGGTCGCTTGATGCCACGATCACGCCCCAGTTTAGAATGATCCTCACTCGCCAGTAAACACCGGCTTTCTGAAATGAAACGATCGCACGTATCAGATTCACGCAGTGTTTTCGTCTGTCGAAGATCTTACATCATCCTTTGGGAGTTGCGCCATGATCTTCTCAAGCAAATGCTGAGGGACAGTATTACTGTTAAAGTCAGGGGCCTTCATGATATTTTTCCAATCGGATACGATCCTTCAAGCCGTCGGTGGTAAGATCTTTTTTCGACGGCACACATACCTCTCACAACAAACATCTATCAGTCGTGGCATGTCGAAGAAGTCTGCAGCCTGCAGCAAGTCAATCGTCTTGGACCCAGCACCAACGGATTGGACGAGGCGGGGGGCTTCTTCATCTGGCTCGTTCTCCGAGAACTCGTCGTACAGGAACTGAATGCACGACCGAATCGCGAGATCGCTGTTCCTCATGCTCACTTCAAAATATCCACTCGTGGAATCTTTGAAACCAGATGAAAACGCCGATTGGAAAAATCCGCTTCCGGTCGCCAGCACCGTCCGGTGAAGGTAAAATGTCTGATGGGAGGGCTGGAACAGGACGATCACATCCGCAGTTCGGAGATCGTTGGGCCAGCGGGCGGCCTTTGGGTCTGGTTCGGGTATCCTTAGCTGTTCGCGCAGTGCTCGCGGGCTGAGATCTGGCCTTTCGGGTGTTCCCACTCCAGATGAATTGCCTTTATGGGAGGAAACAGAGGTTGGTGCAGGCGGCTCGTTTTCTGGGGATTCGGGAGCCGGAGTGGCTTCCATGGTGGCGCAGTCACCGAGGCTTATTTTTATCTTTTTTTCTCCTTCATTCCATTGACCCATACTTCAACGACTGATCAAAAAGTAAGCATCGAGTTGATCTTGCTCATAGCTCAGATTGATCCGTAATTGGCAATACGTTTGGGTGCGATCGTCTCGACTTTGTGATGCACTTGACGGATTCAACTTCCCGAGGCCTTTTGGCCCCAATTATGACATGGAAGCCGGAAAGTACTCTACTTAACCAACTTTGAGAGCAGAGAAAAGGTCAATTTCCCTCCACTTTTTCTCCCCAAATTTCGCGAGCCACCTTCATGCACGCGCCGAGAGGAAACTCGTCGTGCCGGAATGCGTTCCGTACCCCATAGAATACAAGACAGAGAGGTGGATAAACCCGGAGAACTTTATTCATGTAGCTCATTCGCCTCTGCCAAGCATTAAAGACCCACTCGCTCGCTCAGTTCGATCCAGCGTTTTACTAAGCGACTGCGACGACTGAGGCGCTCTCTGGGGAGTTGCAACAATTCGAGGGGCGTGCTCTGCTTCGGCAAAAGGTGCACAGTGACGAATGTTGCCTCGTTCCGCCAACTTCGGAGCGAGGCAGTTGAGGGAGAGGGGGGCGTCGGAAAGCCCAGTCAAAATGAGACTCTACTGTCACGAGGATTCCTGAACGAGGGAAAACCAGGCGATGGGCATGAAGGGTGGTCACTCTCTGATGTGCGCATTGTTCGTTCATAGCATTTAGCTGGTCTTCCACGATAGTGCTGGGACCAAACTCCCAGTTTTCAGCATGGTCACGGCGCAGGAATTATGGTAAATACACGCTTCATTCAAAGCTGCTGTTGCGAATGTCCATCATGTCTGTCGAACCAACTTCGCTAGCAACGGCAAGGTCAACACGCTCTCTGCCCTTGCCCCAAATGACCAATTGAACTCCTCTGCATCCTTCCCTGTGAGATAATCTTCATCGGTGCGAAGTGGTACCGCGAACGTCAGGATTAGGGCGCGAAGGGCGCGCGGATCTTTATGGGTGGCCCCCCAATGCAGTATGATCCACACTCGCCAGTAGACTCCATTTTCCTTATAATACTTGTTCGATGAGCTCTGGTGTTACGATATATAACAACTGTTACCACCTGCGGGATCAGCGGCAACATCTCCTCAAGCAAATGCTGAGGAACGTTTTCACTCTTGAAGCCAGTTGCTTCCACGATGCGCCGCCATTGGGACGAAAAACTGGAGGTAACTTGCTCAGCGGTTGGAGGCCAACTCTTTACATTGTAGTTACCATTTGTGGCAAACCTCGGCCAAAGAGGGCATGCCTAAGTAGTCCGCACAGCGCAGCACGCCAATTGTATCGCTCCTAGCAACAAACTCAACCGACTGAACAAGCCGAGGTCCCTTTGGGTTGTCTTTCGGGTCAATCCTCCTGGCTTCGTCGTACATAAATTGGATACAAGCGTGTATCGCAATGTCGCTGGCCATTATGTCTAATGTCAAGAAACCGGACGTGGCATCCTTGAATCCAGATTTGAATGCCGCTTCAAAGAAAGCACTTCCAGCAGCGAGAACGGCTTTGTGAAGGTAAAGGGTTTGATGAGATGGTTTGATCTGCACGATCACATCGGCAGTCCGGATATCGTTGATCCAGCTGGCGGCTTGGGGTGGCGGCTCGGGAATGCCGAACAGTTTGCGCAATGACGGGGGACTGAGCTGGGTCCGATCTGCCGTCATCAGTTGACATCTATAAGCGCGTCGACAATCTCAAGCTGTTCGGCTTTGAGCAGACGTTCAAGCATGGCTGAGACACCGAAGACGGCCCAGTTTCTCGTCTGGGGTCACGGAAGGTGTGTACGGCAGTGGCTCAGCCATTGGAATTTGTGAGGCCGTAACTGTTACCTCTACATTGAATAACTGACACAATTGGCCATGGAACGAACGAAAGTAAATGGCCAACAACTTATGGAGATAAAAAACCAGAGTAGAACTTGAATACGTTTGCAACCTCGGGACTGCAACAAGATAAAAGAGGAGAAGAAAACAAAACTGGACGAGACTTCATCATCATCGAACTCGAGGTTCCCGGCAAGCAAAAGGCCCAGTGGCCTACTCAGAAGGATCTGACATCCCAATGCCCGAACGACTGCGACGTGAGACGCCGGAATTCAGTACTTGCGCCACATCTATACCGCCGTCCTTCGTTTCTTGCTTCTGACTGCTCTTTTTCGACTTCTGGGGTTTCGAGTTGTCCGCGTGAGTTCTGTTTTCCGACTGCGCCGCTTCGGTCTCTTTCGCTTGAGCGGGGGAGGCAGCCTTCTTTTTCTTGATGGTGATGCAGTTAATGTCGAAAATGTCGCACATTTCCGTGATGACGGTGGCTGCTAGCCAAAGGTAGAAGACGGCTGATATCCACAGCAAGCCCCAGACAGCGATACCCTCCATGACTTGAACCGCTGGCTTGTCGGCCAGCAGGATGGTTGAAGCTCGGAGCGAGGCTAGGTTAGACAGTTCACGAGGTCGGGCGGCTGGCGGACCGAGGAAAGTCCAGTCGAAGGTTTGAATAGCCGAAACGACTTGCGGCCACCACGGTTTGCTGAAAGAGGCACCGGCTGCGCTCAGTTGGCCCCAAAACGTTTTTGCGAAGGCCTTGCTGTTGCTGTACCGCTGGTTTAACAAAGTAATAGGGGCGATCAGGTCGGAGACCCACTGATTCTCCCAGAACCAGATGTTCCAAGCCGTCTTCAGCCATTGGGGTGCAGCCGCAGATAGCGAGGCGGCGTAAATGGAAAGTAAAGGTGGCTCGCGGCCATCCTGAATGCCGACACCGCTGACAACTGCCCGGAAGCTGACGCTTCCGTCCCAAGCTTGGAGACTTGCAGCAACTGCAATTCCGAGAAGGACTACCGAGGACGGGAAAGAAAAGTATGGGAAGGGACGCTTCGCTACATGTGCAAGGATGATTAGGCCGACATGGTACCCAAGAAGCAGGGTCATCAGCAGCGAAAACGGGACAAGGTGGGTCGTGACAATAGTTGGCGATACTGAAAGCCAAAGAATGGCTCCGCTAATGGTAAGCAAGAGGGGCAGCACTCCAGCAAAAGGCGCCAGGACGCTTTTCCCACGCGCACGAGCAGCGACAACTACATTGTAGGTGCTAGAACAAGCTCGAATTAGAAGTTTTCAATCGCGCGTGGAAACTGAAGCCAACGAACCTGCCAATGGCGTTGAAAATTACAACAATTATGCCGATTCCAAACATAATAACGAAAAATGGGACGTCAGGGACAGCATCACGGCCACCGACGTATTGCACAGCCCAATCCGGGAACCCTTTCCGCAGAGACATAGTAAACACATCCGGGCCGTACGCGTAGCGAATTAAGAAGAATGCGATGGTCGCAAAGAGTCCTTCGATGGGCCCACTCAGCACACTCAAGAACAGGGTGCCGGTGTGGTACTCCTCCCACGTGTTCAGGTAGAAGCTGGAGAGGGCTATGGCGAAATGAGTTCATGCTCAAGTACTAGATCCTTCAAACATAAACTCAACTGCAGAACGTGGAGAAGATGAAAAACGGGGACTGTGGAACGCAAAACGTATGCAGTCCCAGGATACTCAACAGTCCACAGTTCAATGCGTCGCATCCGCTAAGTATGAAAAGTGTCAGACACAAGCTGAATAAGTCCGAACAACACCGAACTGATCAAAGAGCTCCCCGAGCGGTCCTGAGGTTCCCGTCCTGCGCGCCTGCTTGCCATCGATGGCATCCATGGTTTGGTAAAAGAAGAACGCGATCGCGCAGCTGTCCAATGTTTTAGACAACGATCAGCCTGATCACGGTCGAAACAAACCTCAAGTATACCCAGTCTGGACATGGCGTTTCGAGAGCGGGCGAGAAAAAGAGAAGAGCCACCAAATGGACAACGACGGAAAGGAACCCGATTAGGGTTATCAGGTTTGGTCTGTGATGAGCGAACAGGCAGTCAAGATGGTGCAAAAAAAGAAAGAATGGATTTACAAGCACAACTCATACTCACGCAACCCATAATGGAAACAATTTGATAACTTGAGACCACCAGTACGGGTTGAGGATATAGTTTGCGATGATCGACTGGTCTATGGAGTGGTATTTGTAGTTGCGAAGACCGAGCACATCTGAGTCAATGAAGTACGACCCTTCTGGCCGGCCCATCTCTCGATCGGTTTTTTGTCCAAGTCAAGACTTGCTCCCCACTTTTTGGGATCTCCCACTCCCACCAACATCCCCTCCAGCCGTTCAGACACACACACTCTCTCTCCATTTGCAAATACCACTACTTCAAGACGAACAACCAAGGTGCAGGGCAACTATTGAGGGAGGCAGGGCTTCGTTCAACCCGGAGCGAAAGAGCTTCTGCTAGTTTGAAGAAGAAAAAGAGCCGCGCTCTCCCTTGGTCACCAAACTTCACCAGTCCAAATGCAGCATTTGACCCCAGGAAGACCTTAAGGCAACAGCTAACGGCAGAGAGCCGGTACATGTGTTCAACGTTTTCCGTCCGAATGGCGTACTATGTGGCCCAAGAGCCCAGGGTTTGTATTCAAAGCCACAAAGATTCGACTTGTCGAGGGCTGGAGATCTGCTCCGACAAAACCGCCGCCACCCCCAAGCTCCCCAACACTCCGCGACTCCGAACGCGAATGGCTTACCAGAAGGACAGGACGCTGATCGCCGTCATCGGCGATGAGGTAATCGAAATCAGCCGCCTTATGTTTGCGACGTCCCTTCATCGGCAAAAATGAGCCTGACGCTCCTGTGCTTTCGTTGCGCGTTTTATGACAGGACACCGTGACAGGACTCTTACTTGCTGGCGTTGGCCACATCGATGCAAAGCAGAACTCGAACTTTTTGGTCGTTGACGCTAGTTGAGTTGTGGTTTCCGTTTATTGGCGCGTTTTGGCTGAAGCCGCATGTTAACTATTAGAGACGCCCCTGGCCAAGCTGGAAGAATCCTTCCTGGACTTCTTGAAACGAAAAGATATTGGAATCATTCTCATTAACCAGCACGTAAGATATCAATCATGCCCAATTTATGCTGAAAACTCACTCTGCGCGCATCTTTTTAGATTGCAGAGGACATAAGAGCGTTAATTGATGACCACCACGCGGCATTCCCAACAATCTTGGAAATCCCTTCGAAGGATCATCCTTATGACCCCGCGAAAGGTATGTTGCCATCGTTACTTATCGCACCGTCATCGCTAGGGTCATAACTCTTACTTTCAGATTCCGTCTTGAAACGCGTGCAGAAGTTGTTTGGGGACGAGGCGCGATGAGAGTTAGCGCCATAAGGGGGCGGAGCAGCGCGACAAATGGATAAGGGGATAAAAACTGTACTTTTTTGTTGCCCGAAAGTGTCAAATGCTTGTTCAATAGTGGAAAAGAGGGCGATGCAACAACAAATTTTGAAGGAAGGCAGATACTGTTATAGGCTCGGCACAATCCCTTTCTGCTGGTACTCTTGCAGCCTTAGCAAATTCCGCAACAGCATTGCGACGGTCACTTTTCCAACAGATGGAACGTAAATCGACGCTTTCTCCTTGACCGATTCCTCGAAATTCTTCGCAGTCGAAAAGTTGATGGCGACGACGCCTTCTTTAAGGAGCTCGGTCTTCACTTTGAACGCTGGACTTGGAACGCCCGTAATCACGACGTCCGAAGCGGCAAGCGCGTCATTGAGGGTTGCCGCAGTATCGAAAACCTCGTGCTTTCGGAGCGCGATGCCGGCCCCACGGTGGAACTCCACGAGCCCGTTTTCGTCAGCCGAGAACACTTTGGCGCCGTCGTTGGCGAGGAGAGCGGCTAGCGGGCGCCCAACTACCTCCGACCTGTTAATGATCGTGATGGTACGGCCGTGGAGACGGTTGCCGTACGGCAGAATTGGGTTGTAGACGCCAATGTGCTCAAGAATCTTACAGGAGTTACTGCAAGTGGAACTAAAACAATCAACGCCCAAAGCTCATACCTTGACAACAGCAAGAGGTGTGCAAGGAATTATGCATTTGAACTTCTGTTCGTCATCAAGGAATCTGATGTTGTGATACATGTTGTACCGGTATGTGTGGCAGAGCCCCTGCGGGAATGGAGCTGTCAGCGGCCGAGAGTGATGAAAGCAGCGAAGCTTCGCCAACCTCAACATCCTTTTTGACGCTGACGCTGTTCTGAAGGTACTGATCCTGTTTCGAGAAGAAAGAATGAGTATCGGACAGCACGACTAAAGGATTCCCGAAGCGAAATGGCAAACCTGGGTTCCGCCATACACGGGATAGTAGATCATAATCCCATTGACGTTGGGATCCTTGTTCGCCTCAAACAGCTTG
Organism: Zopfochytrium polystomum; assembly: GCA_025765615.1. Classification (NCBI taxonomy): domain Eukaryota; kingdom Fungi; phylum Chytridiomycota; class Chytridiomycetes; order Chytridiales; family Chytridiaceae; genus Zopfochytrium; species Zopfochytrium polystomum. The sequence continues at coordinate 501,339 of JAIVFJ010000004.1, read as the reverse complement.
TCTTCAAGCTCGTTCTTGCTGCATTCTCTGAGTTCGAAACGAAACCCCGCGTCGCGACAAGTTTTGGCCGTCCACTCCGCGTATCGCTTCGCTTTCCGTTGTGTGAAGCGAGGAAATCATGAGAGTGTCAACGCATTTGGGGGAGTGGAATCGTCAGCAGCAAGCATTCCGATTTCCGGTGGGAAGAGTCGGTGGTTGGTTACCGGCGGGATCCTCGTTGGCGAGGAAGCCGACCAGGAGCGGGATCGGTTCCCGGAGAGCCACGTCGGCCTTCAGTTGCTCGCTACGAATGACCTTCGCGTCAGCAGCGCGTCCACGCCGAAAAAGTCTCTTGTTCTCTTACATGAACTGAGCGGAAACAGTTGCAGCGCTTATCACGGTTGGCATCTTGAGCGAGGGATCACGGCTGACAAGATGGACACCAGAAAAAAAAGCAAAGAAAAGAAAGAAAGAAAGAAAGTCGAACATCGGCTCTCAACGCGGCGGTTTCCTATTCCAAGGACCCCTCTTCACCTGCCACTGTCACCGACACCCCAATGTTTGCTGGGCGCCGAACGGACGACCTTTTCGCCGGATTCGGCGATGAGGAGGACGACGTCGACATGCCCGTGTCCGTACCCTACGCGCTGCCTTCCTCGTCCTCGTCGTCGTCGTCGGCGTCGAAGCAACCGCCATCCAAGCCGAAGCGGAATCTCGATGGCGAACCTGGTGCATCCGCATCCTCTTCCGCCTCCGGCAAGCCCTCAACTTCGAACAAGAAGATCAGAACAGATCTACCTTCCGGAGTTGACAACTTCCGCTCCCTCAAAACGTTGGCGGCTCAAGTGCGGGTGACGGACGAGACTGTCCAGGGTGTCGAGAAAGAGTTCGTCCTTGGCAGCCGACACTCTTGGAGGCAACTCTGCTCCCTCAAAGCCTCAGAAGCCACCAGCACAGCAGCAACAGCAGCAGCAAGGGAAAAAGGCGCAGCAGGGAGCGAAGGAATCGAACGGTGCGGCAGCCGTAGACCCGTCGGCATCCTCAGCGCCTACTCCGGCGGCCGGGGGGAAAGTGAACATGAGCATCCGGCACTCAGTTCGGCACCAAGTAGCGATTCCGCCAGACTACGACTACGTTCCAATTACCGAGCACGTTCCGCCTGCGGTTCCAGCAAGAACATACCCCTTCACTCTGGATCCGTTTCAGACCACGGCAATTCATGCAATTCAGAGGAACGAATCCGTGCTGGTGGCTGCGCACACGTCCGCTGGCAAAACAGTCGTCGCAGAGTACGCGATTGCGCAGAGTTTGAAGGAGAGGCAAAGGGTTATTTACACCAGTCCGATCAAGGTCAGAGGCACTCGGCAAGCTGTCATTTTTTGCACTTGCAATAGGTAACGCGTGTTGTCCAGGCTTTGTCAAACCAGAAGTACCGTGAGCTTCTGGCAGAATTCGGCGACGTGGGTCTCATGACAGGCGATGTTACAATCAATCCAGGCGCCGGATGCGTTGTGATGACGACTGAGATTCTACGGTCCATGCTGTACCGCGGTAGCGAAATGATGCGCGAAGTGGGTTGGGTCATATTCGACGAAGTTCACTACATGCGCGATCTATGTGGGTTCAGCAAGATTTTGTTACGTGGCGAGTATAACACTTACAAATCATTTGCAGCTCGTGGTGTTGTCTGGGAGGAGACGATTATTCTTTTACCAGACCAAGTCCACCATGTTTTTCTGTCTGCCACAATTCCGAATGCAATGGAGTTCGCGCAATGGATTTGCAACATTCACCAACAACCCTGTCATATCGTGTATACCGACTACCGCCCAACTCCTCTTCAGCATTACTTGTTCCCAGCCGGTGCAGAAGGCATCCATCTCGTCGTCGACGAGAAGAGCGTATTTCGCGAAGATAACTTTCAGCGGGCAGTTGGAAATCTGGCCGATTACGACAACGCACCAAAGCGATCCCGAGACGGAAACCGTGGAGATCCCAAGAAACAAGGTTAGATTTTGTTTCTTGAGATGGATCGAGGGTGAAGAAAGCTCACAAAAAAGTTCGTAACAGTCGCGCAGCAGGACTTGTCTAAGCTTATAAAAATGCTTATGATGAGGAACTATCATCCCGTGATTGTCTTCTCCTTCTCTAAACGAGAGTGCGAGAAGAATGCGTTGCAACTCTCCAAACTCGACTTCAACGACCAAACCGAAAAGGAAATGATCTCTTCGGTGTTCCAGAACGCGATTCAGTCGTTGAGCGAGGATGATCGATCGCTTCCACAAATCGCACATATTTTGCCGCTTCTGAAACGAGGAATCGGAATCCATCACTCTGGTCTCTTGCCTATTTTGAAGGAGGTTATTGAGATTCTCTTCCAAGAGGGACTCCTTAAGGTCCTCTTCGCCACAGAGACATTCTCGATCGGTCTCAATATGCCCGCGAAGACAGTCGTGTTTACTGCCGTGAAAAAGTGGGACGGAGCGAAAAATCGCTGGCTGACGGGTGGAGAGTACATCCAGATGAGCGGTCGTGCTGGACGGCGTGGATTGGATGATCGTGGAATCGTTGTCGTCATGGTCGACGAAAAGCTGGAGCCGGAAGTCGCCAAGGGCATGCTCAAGGGTGTTAGTGATCGGCTGAACTCCGCCTTCCACCTCAACTATAACATGATATTAAACTTAATGCGAATCGAAGGAATCAGTTGCGAATACATGCTAGAACGTAGCTTTTATCAGTTCCAAAGCTTGGCGAAAATCCCGGCCCTCCAAAAAGGTAGAAATCGTTCACTGAAACCAGAAAAGCTCGAAGCTAATGATTTGCAATAGACTACGAAATCTATGAAAGGCGACTTGCATCTTTAAAGGTCCCCGAAGAAGAACACATTGCAGCGTACTACAACATTCGTGCCCAGCTGGAGAACTACAAGCAGGATTTCCGAGATGTCGTGAACCACGAAGCCTACTGCCTTCCCTTCTTACAGTCAGGGCGGCTCGTCCGCGTGAAATTCTCAACCCGAAGGGGCAACTCCACGGCAGCCGACTCCTGCCACGACAGATCCAAAGTCGAAGACCACCAGCAAGACTGCAGTTGCAGGTGCGGAGGAGGAGGAGGAAACAGAAATCATCGACGACATGGCAGCATCCGCCGCCGAAGATTTTGGCTGGGGCATCGTCGTCGGCTTCCAAAAGCGCATCGCGCAGTCTCGGCAACAACCAGAAGAGTACCAGGGCCCAAAGTATATCGTCGATGTGCTGGTTCACGCTGCCCCTGGGGTTGATGCGCAGGCTGCTGGACGTGGGGACCGGGCGACGCTGAAACCGTGTCCGAAGGACCTACCGGGCGGCGGGGAGATGGTCGTTGTTTCGTGCGATCTATCGGCTTTGGATGGCCTGAGTGTGGTAAGGGTGTTCCCTCCGAAGGATTTAAAGTCGGCGGATGGACGGAACCAGATGAAGAAAACACTCAAGGAGGTGGAAAAGCGATTCCCAGACGGAATCGGACGGCTGGACCCGATCGAGGACATGGGAATCAAGGACGAGAGCTTTAAGAAGTTGATTCGGGTGAGTCTTTGTTTACTACAACAGTTAAAGGGATGTCTTTGTGTTTATCAAAAGTTTCCTCTCAGAAAATTGAAGTTCTCGAATCGAAGCTCAGTAGCAACCCTCTCTGCAATCGGCCAGATCTTCCTGAAATCTACAACGCTTACATCGCCAAGATCAAGCTGATCCAAAAGATGAAGCAGTTGAAGAAAGGGATGAAAGATATCGAAAGCGTTCTGCAGCTGGACGATCTCAAGAATCGGCGGAGAGTCCTGCGGAGACTAGGATTCACGTCGGTGAACGACGTCATTGAAATGAAGGGCCGCGTCGCGTGCGAGATCAGCGCAGGCGATGAGCTTTTGCTGACGGAGATGCTCCTGAATGGCTTTTTTGGCGATTTGTCTGTCGAGCAATGCGTCGCGGTGCTGAGCTGCTTCTGTCACGGAGAAAAGGTTCGGGTCCTAGGCACGCTGCTCGCATTTCGCTTTTTTGCACATGAATCTCACCCCCTCGCCATTTCCCCCCGGGTTACCGTTTCACGGCAAAAAATCAACCGCAGGAAGAAAACACGGCGCCGCTGCCGGAGGAGCTCAGCATCCCTTACAAGGCGATGCAAAATGCGGCGCGAGAGGTGGCGCGCATTGCGGTCGAGTGCAAGATGGCCGTGGACGAGGGCGAATACGTGCAGTCGTTCCGGATGGAGTTGATGGCGATCACTTACGCGTGGGCGAAGGGCGCAAAGTTTGCCGACATTTGCAAAAAGACGGACGTGTACGAAGGCAGCATTATCCGCATGTTCCGGATGCTCGAGGAGCTGCTGCGGGAAATGGTGAACGCGGCCAAGTGCATCGGGAACTCTGAGTTGGAGACCAAGTTCTCGGAAGGTTAGCTTTTTAGCGTTTGTCGAAATCTTTAGAATAATTTTTTGGGATTCCCTATTCGATGCGCGGCCTAATTTCCACTTTTGCTTCCCTGTCTGTGTAGGCATCAATAAGATAAAACGTGACATTGTCTTTGCGGCCAGTTTGTAAGTGGCATCTCTCTCTTTCTCTTTCCCTTTATCTGCCAATTTTCCTTTTTGTGTATGCGGTTTAACAACGCGTCGTCCTTCGCCAGGTATCTGTGATTGCACGATCGTAATAAAATAAGATGAGGGAGAGGGATCATCCTCGAGATTTGATAAGTTCCAGAAAGAAAAAAAAAAAAAGAAAAAAAAAAAAGGAAGAAAATTCTGGCTTGTCAGTTATCATGGCCGCGCCACCCACACAAACCAGGACCCAGCAGCTCCGGCGGCGGAATCGACGACGCAAGCGACAAGGAGCAGCTTCTCAGCGCCAATGCCAGCGCCGTCCTCCCGTGGGCGGCCGCCTCCGCAGTCTGCGCATTCCTGCCCCTGCGAGATCGCCTTCTCCTCGCCGCTCTCTTTCGACTGCCGCGCATCCAAGCCGCCGCCCTCAACTCGTCGCCAGGATCGCTGCTCAAGGCCGCGCACCGCGGCGACGTCGCGCAGCTCGACTTTCGGCTGGCGCACGGGCGGGAGCGGGACATACCCAAGCTGCGGTGGCTGGACGCGGCGTGGAACGCCATCATGGAGGGCAACATCCTTGTCCTGGAGTGGCTCAAGGCGCGAAGGCTGCCCGTGGCGTACATTTGGGACTCGGACGCCACCAAGCACAAGCAGCAGCGACGGTCGCGGAGCGCCTCGGACTTTGCGCGGCTGGCAATCGACGAGGCCAGCCGGCTCGGGCGGGTGGCGGTGCTGCAGTGGTGGAGGGACGCGGGCGCACCAATGCACTACTCGGAGAAGGCGGCGGACTCGGCGTCCAAGGCCGGCCAGGTCGCGGTGCTGGAGTGGTGGGCGGGCAGCGGGCTCGAGGTGAGGTACTCGGAGGCGGCGATGGACTCGGCGAGCTGCTCGGGCCAGGTGGAGGTGCTGCGGTGGTGGAGGAGCAGCGGGCTCCCGCTGCGCTACACCAAGGCGGCGATGAACGAGGCGAGCTTCAAGGGACACACGGACGTGCTCGAGTGGTGGAAGAACAGCGGGCTCGCAGCAGAGTACACGCACGGCGCGGTCGACGGCGCCAGCAGCTGGGGACACGTGGAAGTGCTGGAGTGGTGGAAGGGCAGCGGGCTGCAGATGCTGTACTCGCACTACGCCATGGATGAGGCGAGCGCGAAGGGGCACACGGCCGTTCTGCAGTGGTGGAGGGACAGCGGGCTCGAGCTCAAGTTTTCGGATCGCGCGGTGCGGTGGGCGAGCACGTGGGGACACACGAGGTCTCTGGAGTGGTGGAGGGAGAGCGAGATCGACGCGAACCTTTCCGCGCTCGCAGCAGCCTCTTTGAAGCGCCACTCTGCCGAGTGAGAGAGAGAGAGAGAGAGTAGATGAGAGAGAGAGAGTGAATGAATGAAGGATGGACTTTGGTGTGAGTTGCGTGTGTGTTTGTGTTTCAATCGACGTAACATTGTGTGTGAGTGGTAACTAGGGCCTTGTACCTACCAAGTCTTCATGCTTCCTTACTTCCTTTTTGGCAATAACATGTTTTTTTGTTTGATGGGAGTCTATCCCGATATTCAAAGCTTTCGACGGTGTTCAGTAGAAACGGGCGGTGAGTGTGTTTTCCCGTTGCGTTCTGCGGCGCAGCCTCTTTTGACAAGTCCGACTCGCACGTGACACACAACACCCAACACACAGACAAACACAAACACACACACATACCACTCTCTCAAGCCCATGCCGTCTCTGTCTTGCCCATGCGCCGACGAATCCGTCCCGCCGCAGCCGCCGCCGCCGCCCGCCTTTGGCCACCGGCTCTTCAGCCCCGCCCACCGCGCAGAGATCGCTTCCAAGCTCAGCAAGACGCTCCCGCCAGAGCTCCTCGCGTCGCGTCCCGGCCCCGGAGGCAGTTGAGTTTCGGTGTGTTTGGTCTGTGTTCGGTCTCTCGCGCTGGAGACTGACTGCAGACCTAAAAACCTAGCAAAATTCACCTACCTGGAGGGCCATCGCGCCATCACCATCGCCCACGAGATATTCGGCTTCGAGGGATGGTCGCACTCCATCGTGGAAACCACCATCGATTACGTGAGCGCGCGGGCGTCGCTGTTTGGTGTTGGTTGGGCGGGCGCACGAGGGGTGATCGCGCGCGCGCGCCTCTTACCCCCAACGAATTAGATGGACGTTTCCAGAGACGCCGGAACCGTCAACGTCGGCGTATCCTGCGTCGTTCGGGTAACTCTTAAAGATGGCACATGGCATGAGGTTCGTGTTTTTGAGAAGGAATCAATCCCCCGTCGAACGCCATCAATTTGAAAGCGGGTGCGCATCCCCAGGATATCGGGTACGGCTACATCGACAATGCACGGGGCAAAGGAATGGCGTTGGAGAAGGTGCGTGGAAAGGTTCCGTTGCTTGAAAAAACTCTGCGGGATTTCGATAGGCCATAACTCCAGTAACTCCCCTCCGCCTTGCGAAAAAGGCAAAGAAAGAAGCCGTCACGGATGGACTGAAGCGCGCCTTGAAGACCTTTGGGAACGCACTCGGAAACTGCGTGTACAACAAGGACGCCGTCCGGTCCGTCATGAAAATGCCCCCCGCCAAGGTATGGATGGCCGAAACCGTCTATTTTTTTTTTCTTTGGAGTGGGAGGCACGGAGTCGCTCACCGCCGCTTCGTTTTGCTTCCAAAGCCACAAGCGTTGAATTCGTCCGACCTGTACACGGCGACGCGCACCGCGAGCAGCAGCAACCACGCGTTGCCTAGGAACCCTCCTGTTGGCGAGATGGATGGTGCGGAGCCGACGGACTCGGGCAGCTGCGGAGACTAAAAGACCCGACTAAAATATACTTACAGAATTCGACAATTTGGACTGGGGACCCATCAGCGACGCTCCACCAGCAGTGTATGAAAAACCCCCTGACATCAAAATTGGATACGCTCTGATCCCCACAAACTACTTTTCGCACACACACACACACACACACACACACACAGCCCCGCCCCCGCCCACCCCGGCCGAAGCAACGCCGCCGCAGCAGCAACGGGCGCGACAGTCCCACCCGCGTCGCCGCTGCACAAAACCCCGTCCACCGTCAACTCCCCGCCACCCCCGGCCGCGAAACCCCCCGCCAACGCGCAGGGCCCCGGATCCCCGTACCCGCCGCCGCCCACGACCGGCGGCAGCAGCTTCAACCGACCCGGACCCGCGCCCCCCGCCGCAGGCGCCGCAAACGGGTCGCGCTCCCAACGCGGCCGCCGCCGCGACCGGGAAGCCGACGCCGTACGCCGCCGCCGCCGCCGCCAAACCGCAGCCCAACTCGACAGCGTCGGCGGCGGCAGGAGCGGCGCCTGCGCGCGGAACAAAGGCGATCGCGCCCGTCCACGCGCCGTTGCCGCCGCCGCCGCCGCTGACGCGGAGTGGCAGCAAAAGCAGCAGCAGCACCGCGGGCGCTCCGCCGCTCCAGGCGCGGAGCCTGCCGGTGACGAACGGCGGCAGCGACGCGGCGAAGGTGCAGGCGCAGGGCGGCGGCGGGCGGGGCCGCGGGTCGGCGGCACCGCGCACGCAGAAGGGTCCGTCCACGCCCGCGGCCGGCGTCGCGTCGAGTGTCCGCCCGCCGCCGCCGCCGCCGCAGTCGGCGTCGTCTTCAGGACCGACGGTCTCGTCGGGCGGAGGATTGAAGAGGGCGGCCAGCTTTAGGTGGGTTGGTGCCCTTTCTTTCACCTCCGTAGCCTTGCTTCTATTCCCCCCTTTTCGTTTCCCGCGAGTCCCTGATAGTTCTCTCTCCACAGCGGCCCTCTAGAACCGCAAACAGACAACAACCAAAACAGGGGCACAGACCGGTATCGGTTTCGGGGCCAGCGCGGGGCCGGGCGGCGCGGGAACCGTGGACGACGACCCGATTGAATCGTCGCAATCGTTTCAGTATCAGAGCAACGTGATGAAGCGGGCAAAGACAGACTTGCCAAAGTAGAAACCTCGACTCGTCGTACTTTTATTATATTGTTGAATGACAAGAACCGCCCCTTTCCCACGCCCGATCTCCTCCCCGCTATGCCTTGTCCATGAATGAGAAAGAATGAAAAAACCAAAACACAAAAACACGACATATAGAAAGGTGGGGGGGAAAAAAAAAAAGCAACACACCAAAAGTTTCTCAAGGCTCAATCCCGTTGGCCTTGAGGACAGACGTCAGCCTGGTCAAGTAGTTTTCGGCAAACGACGAAAAGTAAAACTCGTGCTGGCTGTTGTGCTCGCCGACAAAGTTGTGCGCGAGCTCGTGGCACGCGACCATGAACCAGTAGTAAAAGCAGTCCGCGGCGGGGACGCCCGATCGCCGCTGCGGATCGTGGTGCAAGCCCAGGTAGAACCTCAAGTTGAAAAACAGCGTGCGGCCGCGGTTGAACGCGACCGTGCCGCCCTTCTTGTCCCAGTAGACGTTGAACGCGGCCGGCTCGATCTCAAACACGGCGCCGAGCAGCCGGAGGACGGCCGCAAAGTCCGCCAGGCCCTTGCGGTTCGCGGCGACCGTCTGCTGGCTCTCTTCGAGCGCTCGCCCGTCCACGTACAGCGGCATGCCGCCGTCCAGCGTCTCGGCGAAGAGGAGGTCGCTCTCAGCGAGCGGCGCGCACGTGTACCGCTGCTCGGCGAGCGCCTTCGCGGCCATTAGCGCCGGGTCGGCGCTGAGTTCGTCGTCTTGCGGGATTTGGGCGCGGAAAGACTTGTCCTGCGCTTTACGGACCGATGCTATCGATCGAGTGAGCTGGTTGCGGAGCGACGAAGTGTAGGCTGGTGTGATGCTTTCAATGGGCGGCCCGCCGATTCCAGGTGTGGTGCCGGTGGTCACATTCGTCGAGGTGGAGCGTGGAGGAGGAGGTCTGGCTACGACGGAGGAGGATGATGACGGAACGAGAGGAGCTTGCTCGGCTGGTTTCGGCTTTGCGTCCTTTATGCCCAAGAAGTCCCCAAGCCATGACTGTTTGACGAACTTGTTGACAGTGTCGTAAATGTCGTCTTCTTTGCCCGGTTGCTTGGGGCTTGGCGAGTTTGGCCACGCACCAGGCGCTCCTGTCACTTGTTTTGCTGCAGCCGCAACAGCGGATGGTGGTGTGTCGTTGAAGGGTGGACTGGCTGCGACGGACCGCTCTGGAGTAGCAGGAGTGACGGCGGCTGTTGGCAACGATGACGTGCTCGTTTTGGCGGAGTTTGCGCTTCGTGCCTCGCTCAGTTTCGCTTGTCTTTCAGCTTCCAGCAGGGCGGCGGCTGCCTTCAACTTGGCCTCTTGAAGATTTAAAATTCGGTCCACAGGAAAACCTGTCGCAACTGAATCAGCCATTCTTCCACCTTTCGACTTGCACTCGCGGTACACACCTTTTCGTTTAAGATTCAGCAGTGAAGTTGACAACAAGGTCGACAGCAGTAGCGAATCATTCAGTCGACTCTTAACGAAGATGATTTTGCCTAGAGCTCTGCGTAAAGCGTTGAAAGATTAGTCCTGCGATGAGAAATGATGATGGGGAACTAACTGTGCAACATCAAAGTAATCCACTTCTCCTTCCTGGCTGGTAATAAACAGATAATATTTGCGTGAATTCTTGTCCATTTTGATGCAACTTGTCGTTGGTTGGTTTTTGGTGACGTTTCGGAAAGTCCTCTCAATCATGATTTCCGGGACCTCAACCACCTCCAGTGTTTTGAGTGTCTGCTCCGCGCCTCGAACGATGTCCTTGTTTCCACGAATCTGTTGACCATCGTACAACAACAGAAGTGCACGCTCGTGAATCAGTGCCTGCAGTTTGGTCGTTCTCTGTGTTCGAATGGGTTGTCCTCTGGCCGCTGTAACTTCGGTCACTTGCTTGGACAGCCATTGTGACCCAAGATCTCCATACATTTCCTCTAGAAGAGACTCCATTGGTGCCCTGCGTCAGCCCAAGGACATGTTAGAAACTTGTAGTTCATACCCCAAAAACAGAAAATATTACCCAAGGGGAGAAAACAACTGGTTCAAAACAGTATCATCGATGAGGCAGATATCACGTGCAGGCGCCAACTCGTAGCGGAACCGCTCACCATCGCCGCCGTCCACCGTTTCGGGTCCATCTGATTTATCCGCTCCGCTCCCCCGTTCTGGCTCTGTCCTCAAGCCAATGAGAAATGCTGAATTCCGCATTTCTCGCGCTATCGGAGTCTTTGAAAGCATATAATAGTTTGCAGCTATCGTTCGCAACACTTGCATATACTTTTGGAATCCAAGCTGGTCCATGAACGTTTGCGGGGCCCGCACTACCTGTTCCGCCAAGTCTAGCGGAGATGGCTCGTCTTTCACTCCGCAAGCCCGCAGAAAAGCATTACTGGGGTTGCCAAAGTCAATGTAGGTGAAAAGGTCCTTGTACATGGAAGTGCTTGACGATCCAAAGTAGACCGATGTAGGATGCACAAGATCAAAGGGTCCTTTTCCATCTGATGCGGTTGCATTTGGAACCGGAATCGGAATAAACTTTAGGGTTTGCAGAGTCACCCAGTCAGATGAACTGAATGCTGTTGTTCAAAAACGCGGCGAGTTTCAGAATTAAATCGTGAGGGGCGGTAATCGGTGTTACCTGATTGCCGTCCCGCAAGATATCCAAATACTGATTTAGCATTCTCCAGATTCGGTGGATTTTGCCGAAGCGCCGCGATCAATTGAGCACCAGTTGGATGTTCTCTGACACCAAACTTGTCTGCGTGTTGCTTCAACTCGGCGTGCAGAACTGGGAAATCCATCACAGCCGCCCTAAGTTGTGGGGTAGAGCGAAGAACCAAAAATATTGAGACAAGCATTGAAGAATAAGCACTTCCTACGTTGGATCGGCGAATAGCTGCGAAGGTTTGTATAGCATTGTTGGGTCTTTCGATGAAGGAAGGAATGGACTTAACACAGCGGAACCAGTGTATCCCGTTGCGACGTATGTTTTCCAATTGTCTATGAAGTATGCCAGGAATTTGGAGCGAATTTCGGGAGAAGTGAGAGCAGCTGATTCGACCAGCTCTCTCCAAGGGATCACAGTCTTCAGTCCAAGCAGCAACATGAACTTGGCTTGAAGTAGGTGAGGCATTGTTGAAGAGTGATCGTTGGTGCTTACCTTCGTCAGAGCCATTACGCCACTTGACTTTCCCTGGCCAGTCGAGAATTGGAACTCCTAGAGCTCGAAGAGTTTCACTTGGAGCATACAATTCGGCAGCCTTGAATCTCTTTCTTTTCAATTCGCCAGACGGAAGCTGAGGCTCTTCTTTTGTGAAAACCGACGTGAGGCGAAGGCGCTCAAGCTCATTTTGAGTGAGTTTGTCTTGTACGGAGGTCAAGTACTTGATCTGAAAAAGACAGGTGAGCATTGCACCGAAGCAAAGCATAATTGTCATAGCACCCACCAGTTGAACGTGATCTGAGTCCCATTTCAAGTCCGCCAATCTCGAAAAGACAATCTGTAAGTCCACATAGTCCCGAACGCCAAGCGCTTTCAAAAACTGGTCATTCACGCCCTTTTCGAACATGACGATGGGAAGGTCGTCGAAAAGCGTAACGTTCTTAAAGTAGCTTTCGCCAGGCTTTTTGAGTCCTTGGCGGGAAACGATGCAGTTTTTCCCTGAGAGAATCTGCACAATCGTAGCCTGCACGTTTTTCTGCAGACTTCCAAACTGTCGGCTAACGACTCCCATAATTTTTTCCACAAATGCTGGACTGTTCTGAAACTCGGTAAGACCCGTGACGAAATTCAACCATTCCGGGATGGTGAGCTCCTGGACAAAGCTGAGGAAACGTTAGGTAAGCGGCGCCAGCACATCCCTCATTCCATACCTGAACGCTTCTTCCAACTCCTCTTTGGAAAAGGCTTTGCTGATTTCCATGGGCAGCGCATTTTCGGGAATGGGGACGTTCGGGGGTATGATCTTATTGTTGACGTGAAACTTGAAATCAGCCGCCGGCTTTGGTGGAGACGACAAATTCGCTGGATCGGTAATGACGAGCAATTGAAACAAGTGCTTCATCTCGGTGCCCGTCACTGCATTTGCCTTCCTGTATGCGATCCACCACTTGATGAGAGCTTTAACTTCATCTGCTGAGAGAACGCGCTTTTCAAGCTCCACCAAAAGATCCCCGAGGTCTACTAGATGAACTGTGCCGTTCCGATCCAGTTCACGCACTAGCTCCACGCAGTTCGTCATTACCTCCGAGGGGAACACCGGGATTTCCTTGATGAAATCTTTCATCTTCTCATTAGGAAGCCTGACGGAGGAAACGGGGAGTACACCCTTCGTCGACAGGACTGAGAGTGGATTCTTGCATAGCTTTGTAAAGTAAAGGCTGTGTATGCGACCAACGAGATTCGAAGGCGTTGAAGGCCGGAACGTAAATGCCGCCATCGCGTGAGCAGCCTTCTTCTGAAGCCACAGCTCTGACTGCTCGTCCAAAGTTAGTTCTTTATATAATGAGCCAATCGAGCTCATTTCGTCCTCGAAAACAATACGGGCAAGCAGGCCGCCAATAGATAGTAAGTCCTGGTTGTAAATGTTCAGCGTTCGATCAACAAAGTCAATAGATTCTCTTTCGACGGTTGGAATCAAGTGTCCCGCCAAGTTCATGGAACATCCGGTCGACTGGTGAGTGGCAAAGCCAATGAAAACTCGACCCTGTTCTTTAGGTGTTGGCACGAGATTCTCCAGTATCGGGCTCGAAGTCTTGTTGGTAGTCGACCCTTCAAGCTCGTCGTAGTTGGAAAACTGAATGTGAATCTCCGTAGTCGGGGGTGCTTTCTTCTTCGTTGTTCGTTCCATTTCCCGCGCCATTTGCGGATTTAGTCGAACATCACACTTGGCGGAGCACGTCCGCATAAAGGTGCTGAACTCGGCGTCCTGCCCGCTTTTCCCTCGATCTTTGTCGTAATTCGTCCTCACAGTGATATCCAGCTGGACTTTTGACATTGAGATTGAGTTCAGGTGAAAAATGCTGTTGGGTGACGTCAAGGTGTAAAGGTGCTTCGGGAATTCCAGTGGTCGGGGCTCCACCGACTTCTTGTCCAAGAGCAAAACTCTGTCGTCATCAATGAAGACCTAGAAGTAACGGTGGTTATAACCACGTCGTCCAAATAAGATCCCACCTCGATTTTCTTTAGGTGTCGAGTGAAAGTCAGGGACGTCGCGAGAAAACGGCCAAAATCGGTAATGTTTGGACATTCGATAGGATCTCTCAGGCTCAAATAGAAGGTTGTCCATTCGGAGACTGACTCTTGTGCAACGGGTCCTTTTTTCGTGAAAAGCTGGTCGCCTTAAGTTCGGGTGGAAAGAGACCCGCATGATCAGTTATCGCCGATGGCACAAACAATCGCAAACGCTTACCTTTCCAGAAAAACGCCATGCACTCGTTTCCACTAGTTACGAACGGCTCCTCGCAAATACTGAAGAGAGAGTAGAAGCCAACACCAAAGAATCCAATCTGCCATCCAGTTTCAGTAGTCTGTGGAGGGGGGTGCAGTTGGAATCTCGTCCTCACCTTCTGCTCGTCCGGATTTCCTTCTGCGATCTTCTTGAGCCGACCCCAGTCCTCGCCGGCGAACGGCCTTCCATTGTTCTTGTACACGACTGTCTTGACGTTGGCCACCGCTTTCTTGAAGAAGGCATCTCGAAGGGACGGCGGGGACCGCAGGGATGGGTCCGTTTTGAAGTGAATCTCTGCAGCCGATGCGCCTGTTGCCGGATCGTTTCGTGCGAAGTTGGTAAAAGGGAACGACAGCGAGTTGAATTTGCGAAAAAACGTTACCCGCATCGTTCGAGTTTTGAAGGAGCTGCAACGTTGCATGGGCCGGGCGGTTGTTGGGTCAGGTGGGAAGGTCGGCGATCAGCATTTGCTCAGCCACTGGACCTGCCGCGGACACTTCGTTCCCCACCTGCGCCGACTCACCTCGCGGAAGATTGTGTTGTCCGCCGAGTACCGCGCCAGGATCTTGTCGATGAGATGCCGCTGGTTAACCTCGACGCGCTCCTCGCCGTTCTGGTCCGTGCTGAGGAGAGAGTCCTTGAGCGACTGCAGCGAAGCAGGGCCGGCGCCGACAACCCCGCTGGCCGCCATGTTCTGCTTTTTCTGCAATAAGTCTCAAATTTTCCCTTTTTTTCCGTCGCATTCATCAGCGATCGTCGTTGGCGTTGGCCCCACGGCCGCTGATTAATCAAAACAGGCGCCTATTCGGACGCGCGTCGCGCTGCTGCTGGCACTTCATTCATTTCATGTTTACATTGCAGAGACGTGGAATCAAAAGGAAAATAATACAACAGCTGCGGAATGGATTGGATTTGGTGCGCCGCCGCCCGCTGACGAAGCCACTCAACACAATGACGCACACGCTCAAGTCCTGAGAGAAGGGTTGGGTGGAGGGAACTGAGGGGGAACACAAGCGAAGTCACACTACACCACACCCTCGATATCTCCACGCCTCAAAGGAAAGCACGAAATCAAACTCGCGCCGTTGAATCACAATTTCAACACCTTGACAACCGTCAACAGAGAGTAGAGCGCAGTAGCCGGCACCGACAGAAGCGACCAAGCGATGGCGGTGGACAGCCACGACGATTTAAGCTTCGGCAGCAGCTCCTGCACCTTTCGCCGCGTATCCCGGATGCCCGCCGTGTTGTCGATCACGAGGTTGGCGAGCTGCCGCTTCCGCTCGATCGGTATCTGGGCGTCGATCTTCTCCTGCGCTTTGTCGGCCGTGATGTGGTCGCGGTCCATGAGTCGCTGCCGCTGGATGCTTTCGGGGCTGGCGAACAAGTGTGGAGTGTAGAGCGGGTTGGGGGGTTGGTAACGAAAGAGGGAGAGATGGAGCGGGAGAGCGCTCCGGACACACAAAAAAAATACCTACACATAGACCACGCAGACGGAGTGCACCCACTTGTCCATCCCGACCTCGATCAGCAGTGGTGTGTCCAAAACCACGACGCGACGGAAGCAAATAAACGCCCACAGCAGCTGTCGCAGCATCTCCAGCTTGATGTACGGATGGGTCGCCTCGTTCACTTTGGTCCTGATGGAGCGATCGCGGAACACGAGGGCTCCCAAGGCGCCGCGATCCAGCTCGTTTGTGTCGGCTTTGACGATCTCCGACGTGATGCGCGGGCCGAGCGCTTTCAGGAGTCGCCGCCGCGCCGGGTGGCCGTCCTCCATGACATCGCGGGCGATGAGGTCGGCGTCGACGACGGCGATGTCGTGGTCTTTGAGGGTTTCAGAGACGGTGGATTTGCCGGTGGCGATTCCGCCGGTGAGGCCGATGATGCGCATTTTGATTCTTTGGATGTTCACGGTGATCTGCTTGGATGCAGTGACTTCTGGGGGCGGTGTTCAGGGCAGTGATTTTATTGAATTTATCCTCTACTCCCACCGCAACAAAATCCCCATCCGGTTAAACGCAACTTCAAGTTCAAGAGCGCCTTTCCGCACAGAAAGTCAAACGAGGACGCGTTGGGGACCTGAGGAACACTGTACAGTAAGATTTTGGGTTGATTAAAGACTGGTTCCGCTCGTTGATTGACAGCGTCCAGCTCGGATCCACCCTTTTGGTTTAAGAGAATGAGGAGGAAACGCAGAACGATCCGTCCTTTGTGAGAACAAGCCAGACATTGGCGATCGCAGGACATCGAAAATGGGCGGGAGCAGGGTGAGCAGGACGATCCAGGTGCGGCCGATTTCAGACGCGGCGGCCGCAGCCGGTCTCGTCTCGCGGCGTGGTGGAAAAGGCTAACCTGACTCCTTGAGGAAGGAGAATGGAAAGGCTTCAGTGTGCGTGGGATTCCAAATATTTATAGTTCGTCGGACAATTACAGGGTGTTTGTCTTTCTCTGTCTGTCTGTCTGTGGAACATGAAAATAAAAAAAAAACGACTGCAAAAACACACGAAAGGAGAAGAAAACAGGAAAAACCCAAAGAATCAAGGAAGGTGAGCGCGCAGAAAATACCCCATGCCGTTGTCAGTTGTCACTCATTCACATCATCACGACGACGACCGATCGCTGCTCCCGAATCCACTGCCGCCGCCGCCGCCGCCTCCTCCCAGCTTCATGCCCAACGCCGCTTTGATAGCCTCCGACATCTCGATCGAGTTCTGGGACGACGCCGTCGACAGCTTTCTCGCCGAGTCCGTCAGAAGGGGCGCCGGTGACGACGTCGGTCCAACCAGCGGCGAGCCCGCCCGGCTACCATCGCCGCCACCGCCGCCACCACCCAACCCGAGAATCGCCAGAAGCGAATTCTTGTGCTCAGTCGATCCAAGGCGTCCGTGGTCGCCCGTGGGAGAAGCTCGGCTCAGGCCACCCAACAACGAGGCCATCCCCCGTCCTCCTCCTCCGCCGCTGTCGATCGAGCCGCTGCTGTGGACGCTGCTGAAGCTGCCTTCCTTTCGTGGAATCGCATCCATCGCTGCCATGACGCTGCCAGGAACACCACCCATCAGTCCGTTAAACCCTTCCGGGTGAGGGGGCTGCTGCCTTCCGCCACCACCGCCGCCGCCACCGCCTCCTTGCAGGATGGTCAACAGCGCATCGCGCTGCTCGCCACTTCCAATCCTTGGCTTGGCAGTTTCTGGAGTGACTACGCTCGCGGCGCTAGCAGCAACGGAAGGGGAGAATCCAAGCCCCGGTGTCTGGGCGAAAAGGTTGCTCGCAGAGCCTGAGGTGCCGGCCTCTGAGACGCGGCGAGGAGGTGCGCCCGCAGAGTCTTCACTGCTCGCACCGGTCCGCGCGGAAAAAAGCGACTCTCGCGGCTCGCCTCCAGTTCGTGGGGGCCGTCGCACTCACAGTGTTGGACGAGCTTGCAAAGCTTTCCTTCGGCTGGGACGGGCTGTCGCCTCCTTGCAGAATCGACAACAGCGCGTCGCGTTGCGCAACGCTGCCAATCTTGGTCGCAGCCGGCGGAGCTGAAATATCTGTGACAATAGCGCCCACTGGACTGGTAGTGCTTTGGCCGTTTGGATTTCCGCCAGCAACACTGCTGATAGGGCCTCCGCCGCCACCCTGCAAGATCGAGAGTAACGCGTCACGATGTGTCGCGCTACCAGTCTTCGGGCTTGTGTTGGCCGGTTGTATACTACCCGTTCCGGTGGCGTTGGGAACCTCTGATAGGGCCCTTCCCAGCGAGGGTACCGAAGAGGCTGGAACTGGTACTACTTGGACTGCCCTGCAAAATCGACAGCAGTGCTTCCTTCTGGCCATCATCAGCCAGCTTAGGAGTGCCTGCCTGAACAATGTACCGGTCGGAGGGAGTTGGATGTTTGTCAGCGGACCGCCACCGCCGCCTCCGCCGCCCGCCCCTCCACCGCCGCGCAGTATGGACAGCAGCGCGTTACGCTGATCTTCACTTCCCGCACGAGGCGATTCGGAACTGGCAGAGCGAACATTAGGGTCTGACGGTGTCCGAGTGACGGGTGACGAAGAGCTACCAGCTTGGGCTGGAGCACCGCTGCCGACAGGAGCAGCTCCGGCCACGCCAGCCTTCGTGGCATCCGTTGTCTCACAATTATCCGCGCTGTCGTCCATTGAGCCTCCCGTCCCCATTCCGCTATTGGTGCTGCCGCTGCGTCTGAACGGGTTACTGGGTGGGGGCGGCAGTCGAGCGATTGGTAAAGTAGGATGCGGAGATGTGGCATTGGCGCCTTTGGTGAGGATCTCTAGGAGTGAGGCGACTCGCTGCTGATTCTGTTGTGGTACTGGCTGGGGTTTCCATGGAATTGACGGGAACGGGAAAGTTGGCTGTGGTGCAGACAGAGTATTACTGGAAGGTGCATCGGTGGAATTAACTGCCGCTGCAACCGAGCTGGCAGCGGGGAAGGAGGAGGTGGAGGGAGCCAACGGAGGTCGCTGCAACTCTAGGCTTTGCTTCCGTTCCATCGGCTGGGGCTTCGGAGGCAAGCTCGCGTGCAAATGCTGATTTGAAGCCCGCCGAAGAGTTTGGCTTTGGGGCGCCTGGGCCGATCCGGTAGAAAGTGCAGAGGAGGAAGCCCTGCGTGCGCTTTGAGCTCCATCAACAGTTGATGATGCTCCAGGTCCCGCAACTTGCGAACCGTTCCATCGCAACGGCTCTACGGTCGAGGAGGGCTGCGATTGCAACGGTGGCGGCGGCACCTGCTGCTGATGCTGAAGCTGTTGAGGCAGAATGGGCGGATAGTAAACCTGCATGCCTTGCTGGGGCGCCTGGTGCGGTGGTTGCAACTGCTGCGGTGGAGGTGCACCTTGGAACTGCATCGACACACTCGAGGGTCCAGTTTGCATCGGTGGCCGAAAAGGCAAATTGTTCTGATTTGGGAACCCCCCCATTGGCTGCTGCACTTGCTGAGAAAATGGCATTAGTGGTTGCATCGGTGGTGCCTGCATCTGCGGTTGCATTTGAGGCTGCATTTGTGGCTGCATCTGAGGCGGCATCTGCTGGGAAGGGGGTGGACGCTGAGGGAAAAACCGCTGTCCCCCCATTGCTGCCTGCTGTTGCTGGTTTTGAAACTGCATCGGCTGAAATGGTACCTGAGGCATTCCCGGCTGTGCCTGCTGCTGCACTTGTTGAGGCATTGTCATGAATTGCCCTATAGGCTGGCCAACAAACTGCTGTGGCGGGCCTATTGGCTGGCTCATTTGTGGAATGGGCGCTTGGGGGAACTGCTGTGCTTGCATTTGCATTTGCATTGGCATTTGAACTGACATTGGAGCCGCGTTCGGCATCATCGTCGTACCACTAGGTCGTCCTTGTGCCAAGAGCTGTGGTCCCTGTGGGGCTGGCGGCGGCGACGAACTCTGCATGAGAGCCTGCTGTATCATCTGCATCGTCAGCATTTGCTGTCCTTGTTGTGCTTGTTGTGTCTGCTGGGCCTGATTTGGCGACCCGACGACACCGGAAACACCTCCAACCGCTCCCGCCTGGTGAATAGGAAGTATTTGGATGACGGCGGGTCCATCAGCAGTAGAGATGATACCCTGGAAGGGGGTTGTGAAGTTTTGATTTTGGCCCATTGCAGCGCTGGCAGACATTGGTGGCGAGAGTAGATTAAATCCGTATTGATTCTGCGGAGTTGCGGGTACCTGACCTTGTTGCGGTGCTGATAGATTTTGGTCGGACGCACCAATTCCTCCCAAAAACGGAACATTTTGGATGGACGGCTGCGACTGCGACTGCTGAGGCTGTTGGTGCTGCTGTTGCGGATGCTGCTGCTGAAAGAAAGAATTTGTCGCAGTTGCCACGGCTTGGCCATACTGTTGATTATTTACAACAGAGGAATCCACAGTCGTCGTGGCAGGTCTTTGGTTCAAGCCCTTTGACGAAATTTGTTGAGGTTGCTGCTGCTGGAACTGGGACTGAGCCGACTGCTGATGTTGCTGGGCAGGAGGTTGAGATGAAATTGGTGATGACCGCGCTTGTTGCAGCTGGTCATACCGGGTAATCGCAGGTACGGGGCTTTCGGCCTGAATACCCATGAACGACTTCAAAGATTGCGTCAACGACTCTTCCACTGAGCCGGCTGTGGAGTCAGGTCCCCGAGCTGACACTTCCGTTGCGTAGTTCTGCACAACGCTCTTTGGGACATGGGACTCCGGTGTATCGCTGTCCATATCCGTCGAGCTTCTGTCGAACTCGCTTGTCATGAGCGAGGCGACGTTTGAAGGAAGCCCCAAACTGCCTCCAGCGGTCAAGGCTTGGTCCCGTCGCTTCTTTCGAACGCTCTTTTTGTTCGTAGTTATCCAGCGACGCAGCGCGCCAGCAAATGCCGTAACCATGTAAAATCGTGTCTTGGGAAGGCCGTTCGGACCCATCGCAGGTGGCGCGCCTTCGGACTCCTGCTGAAACCCGGGAAGGTCTGCAAGCTTGAACCACTTAATATCGCCTATTTCTTTCCTCGTCTGGGTAAGAAAGGACGTGGACTCGGGCACGCCCGGAACGATGTAGAGCCGGATGCGCTGCTCGCGAATTGTCCGCTCGATAAACGTGCCGTGCATCTTTCCCGTGATGTCAAATCCCGTTTCCTCAAGCACCTCGCGCGCCGCGCATTCCGCCTCGGACTCTTCCTTGTTGATTTTTCCCTTTGGAAAGCCCCAGCCGGCCGAGGACTTCCACCCTCGCACGAGCAGCGCCTTGGTGAGGCTTTCATTGAGGATGACCGCGCCGCACACGGGCACCCGGACTTTGTACTCGATGAACGTGTCAAAGGCTTTGTCAAAATCAATGTCCTCGAGCGGCTGAGATGTTCCGGACTTTTCCACGCGAAGGCCCTGCCGCAAGATCGGGCAGTGCGAGAAGATGCGATGGCAAAACTGGCGCAGCGAAAAGGACGGGAGCGAGGGGGATGCCTCGCGCATAAAGTCTTCGTAGAACCAGTGGGCTTGCTCTATTTGGAAGCAGACGCGCTCGACGGTCGCAAGCTCGTCTTTGGGTACGTTGATGATGAAGCGGCTGGGTTGTATAAAGAAAAGGTGAGGGATAGATTTGCCAATAACAGGTGGTGTGAGTGGAGGAGCGGGGCCGGCAGGGAAAATAAAATACGCGGCACGATTCGGACGCATTCGCACGCATTCGCACACCTGCATCCTCACCATTGCAGATCGTCTAACACCTGCGGCAGCGTCCAGCCCACAGCGGGCGCCATCGTCATCCGTCTCGCGCCCGTCAGTCCAGGTCAGTCCAGGGAGGGTGAAGGGGTGGGGTCCAGATCGTTTGGATTGCCGTGTTGCCGATCTGCTTACGACAGAATGGAATTGATTTATTTCACTTTTTTCTTTGCCTCAATCATGTGGAGGGTGGTCGCTCTGGCGGTCCCGCGCGACATGCTGCAACAACCTTTCGCACTGAAAACATTGCCACCGCAAGCCCTCGAACGTGAAGACAGCCGAGATGCCGCAAACCAACAAGAAGATGGAAGAGCGTAGCGGCGGCGGCGGCGAGGACGACCACGACGGCGGGGACAGAGGGGACGGCGACGTTGGCCGCCATGCATCATCGCATGCTGTAGTGTCCATGCCGTTCCTCGGCTCGTCGTTGCCGCTCCATCCGCTGCCCTCAGCGGCCAATAGCGCGGCAACAACTCGGCCACCGGCAATGGTGATTGGCAAGCTTCTGCTGCTGCTGCTTCTGGTCGTCACTCTCGTGCCTTCGACGCTGCGCGTCATCTCTGTGGGACTCTGGACTCCTCAAACTCGTATCTACGGGGCAAGAGCTCTCTACATCCGCGACCAATTTCGGGGCAACCCAGCCTGACTTGCCGTTCCTATCACTGGGAACCAACGACGTCCCGGCTCTAGCCCTAGCAGCTTCGTGCGCGCAAGAACTCCCGTTGGCTCCGTCAAGCCATCCTGCTCTCGATCAAGTGTTCGCGTCCTACTACGACGGGTCCAACACATCGTTCACGGACGCATTGGCCCAAAAACTCAGCGGAATGGTCCGCATCCAGACCGTTTCGTTCGACGATATGAAGACGCGGCCCGTGGAGGAACCACTGCCGGATGATCCGCGCCGACTGGGACTGTACGAGCTCAGGTCCTACTTGAAAGCGACGTGGCCGCAACTGTGAGTGGGAAGGGAGTGGAAAGTCACGCCACTGGAAGCTGACAAAGGAAGCAAACAGCCACTCGAAGCTGGAGCTTGACATTGTCAACCGCTACAGCCTTGTGTACACATGGAAGGGCTCGGACCCGTCGCTCAAGCCTCTTTTGTTGGCCGCTCATCAAGATACCGTTCCTGTTCCTTCTGACACCGTCGACCGTTGGACATATCCACCATTTGAGTAAGACTGTCGTTGCTTGTTTTCCATGCGCATTCTCATAGAATGCTGTTGGCGCTAGCGGGATTATCGCAGATGGACGAATTTGGGGTCGCGGAACCTCCGATTGCAAGGGCCAATTAGCCGCGATGTGAGTACCGCATTGTACGCAAGCCATTAGTTTTTGATGATTTGACGTCTTTATAGCCTGGAGGCAGCTGAAAATCTGGTCATTAACGGTTTCCAACCACGTCGGACCCTCGTGTTAGCTTTTGGATTCGATGAAGAGATTTCTGGGATCCAAGGTGCCGCGATTATGGCAGAATACTTTGAGTCCATCTATGGCGTCAACGGCATCGCGATGATCGTGGACGAAGGAACCGGTCTGGAAGAGGCGTTTGGAACGACTTTTGCGTATCTGGCGATTTCGGAGAAGGGAGCCGTCAGCGTCCGATTTTCAGTATCGACCCCTGGTGGGCACGCGTCTGTCCCGCCGGCGCACACTGGCATCGGGATTCTCTCGCTACTGGTTGTCAACCTCGAGGCAAACCCATTTCCTCTGTCCCTGGGCACGGACGAAAACGAGTCGCCGTTGTTGCAACAGCTGCGGTGTGAGGCGGCTCACGCGCCGCTGATGCCGAACGATTTGCGAGAAACCATATCGAGAGTAGACCGGTCTGTTGGGGCTGAGAAAGACGAAGCAAAACGGGAATTGGCAAACAAGCTGGCGGTAGACCCCATCTATAAGGCTGTCATGTCCACAACGCAGGCCGTTGACCTTATCTCTGGCGGAATCAAGGTAACGATTGTCCACTTTTGAGAAATGTTCGCCTCGTTCCGCGACTAACTCTCTTTCCGCACGACTAGGTCAACGCTCTTCCCGAGTTGGCGACCGCCACTGCAAACTATCGCATTGCCGCAGATTCCAGCATTGCCAAAACCGAAGACCGGCTGTTTCAGCTGACAAAGTCCGTTGCCGCGGCGTTTAACATGACTCTTACCCAAAAGATGTCGAGCGGGGAAGAGCGAGAGTTTGTGTCGGCGCCGCCAGAGACGGATCCGTACGGGAACGATTCGTATTGTCTCTGAATCTGCTCCGATGGAACCTTCTCGCAAAACTCCTGTCGACGGAAAGCCGTACAAGGTCATGGCGGGAACAGTCCTGCACGCCCTGAAGCGGGAGAACGAGCCGCTGTTTGTTTCGCCGTCTTCTCCAACATTCAACACAGGTAAGTTTGTGCCTCGCTCTAGCATAACCGGCGAAACTGACCAAGATAACAAAAAAAAAAAAAAAACCAGATACGCGGTTTTATCACAGATTGAGCGAACACATTTTCCGCTTTTCTCCGCCCCGGTCCCGCGCTTCCCAGCGCATGCACACTGTGGACGAGAATTTGGTCGCGGTCGATCTGGTGGCATCCTCTGGGTTTTTCTTCGACCTGATCCGCAATGCGGATGAGGCACAGCTTTGAGGGCCCTCAGATTTGATTTCTTCCTCCGACACTTGAATAAAGGCAAGATTATTCTTTACAACTGCGAAGAGGCCTGTTGTATTCGATTTGAATCAACACACCGACCACCCAAAAGCTCTTCAGAATCTAACTCTCATACAGACCAACGACACACGAACGAAAACAGGAGGAAAAAAAAAACATCACCGCCTCTCCACGGTCGAGAGCAGCTCCCCGCCCTCGATCGCCAGCGTCGCCGACATAGTGTACGTCTTCCTCCCCCCACCCTTCCCTTCGTCCTTGACGCCAAACCGGAACCTCCTCAGCAACTCGACCACGACAAACACGACCTCGATTTCGGCAAAGTTCTTGCCCAAACACACCCTCGGCCCCGCGTTAAACACATTATACGCGTACGCGGACGGCACGTGCTGCATCTCGAGCCACCTTTCAGGACGAAACTCCCTCGCGTCCTCCCCCCACACCTTTTTGTTCCTTCCCAGCGCGTACGGCCCCCAGTTCAAGCTCATCCCCTTGCGGACGCGGATGCCGCCGGGGAGCACGTCGTCCGCGACGGCCTGCTTAGTGTTGAAGGGCACGGGCGGGTAGAGGCGGAGTGTCTCGCGCATGACGGCGGTGGCGTAGGGGACGGCGGCGCGGACGGTGTCGTACGAGACGGTCTCGGAGGGTTCGAGGGCGGCGGTGGCGTCGTCGATTTCGGCCTGGAGGCGGGCGAGGACGGACGGGTGGCGGGAGAGGAGGAGGAAGAGCCAGGTGAGGGTGAGGCCCGTGGTGTCGCGGCCGGCGAAGAGGAAGTTGATGAGGGAGGTCGCGAGGGCGTCGTCGTCGTCGGGGGTGGTGGTGGTGGCGGTGGCGTCGCGGGCCTTGATGAGGTAGCCGAGGAGGTCGTGTTGGCTGATGGCGGCGAGTGCGTCGGGACCCTGCTGGGCGCGGCGGGCGATGATGGAGCGGCTAAAGTCGCGGATGACGGCGAGGTCGCGGCGGAACTGGGCGCCGGCGGGACTGATGCGTTCGTAGAGGCGGTGGAAGGGGAAGACGAAGCGGTGCTGGAGCGTGATTTGGCAGCGGTCGAAGCTGACGGCAAAGGCGGGGCGCTCTTTGGCGGTCAGGCAGCCGATTTCTACCTGCGTATGGGGGTCGTGTGGTCAGACGATTGCCGAGTCGGCAGAGAAAGCAATGCATTTACCCCAAAGGCGATTTTACAAAAGCCGTCCATCGTGAAGCGAAGAAAGAGGTCGTTCAGGTTGACGAGTTCGCCCTTGTCGGCGGCGTCGTTCAGCACAGCTACGAGATCCTGCATCTTTTCAGCAAAGGCGTGCTCCACAAAGTCTCTAAAATTCTGTCGAGAGCGACGCACGCCCCGAGTCAGCAACATCCCTACTCATTGCGCGCGTCAACGGACAGGGGAAACGACGACGCACCTTCACGTTAAAGATGTTGGAGGCGAGCTTCCGCTGCGTCTTCCACTGCTCGCCGTCAGAGTTGAAAATGCCGTTGGCGAGCAGGTCGTGAAAGTTGCTTTTGAAAACGTTTCCCTTCGGGATAGTCAGTCAAGACGAGGGTTTTTTGGCGGTCTGGGCTTCTCCCCCCATCGCCCCCCAAACCACTCACCTTTTCGTATTTCTCGAACTGCGTCTTGAACACGTGCTCCATCAAGACCGGGTCGTCGATCATCAAGCCGGGCGGCCTCAGGAACGGCGACAAGACGATCGGCTCAAAGTCGTTCGCTTCCAGAGCGTCTGGATTTTTGCGCGTTGAATGAAAGGCAAGGCGGTTCAGATAAAAAAAAGTCGTATCTGCGCGGCTGACGCTCGGCGAAGCAAGGAGTCAACCAAACTGACCAGCAAAATCGTCGTGGAGTGTGTCCAGCCGTGGGATGATGGCCACCATGCTGCCGAGAATGGGGGCCGTTCCCGGGTACCTAGATTACATATTTTTTTGTCGTTGTTGAGTGTTGTGTTGGGGGAGGATGGAGGGTTAACGCTCGGCGTCCCGTGGAGTGTTGGTGAGGGGGAATGTCTCGTGTTTCCACGGGGACGTTACACACACACACACACACACACTCTCTCTCTCTCTCTCTCTCTCTCTCTCTCATTTCTCTGTACGCCCCGACTCGACCGACAGTCCAAGGAAAAGACTCGCCTCTTGAGCTTCTTGCCAAAGAGCCACTCTGTGGGCAGGGCCGTGTAGCGTAGCGCGGTGAATGCGACGTAGAGCGAGTACGAGGCGGCGGCGACGGCGACGACGGTGCCGGCGGCTCGCAGCAGGGGGTTGCTGGCCGTCGGCGACGACGGTCCGGTGGGCAATAATGCCATGTGGATTTGGAAGGCAGTGGCGGTTTTTTGTTTTTTTTTGTTTTTTTTTATTGTTTTTTTTTTTATTGTGATGTCTTTTGGCTGGTTTTCGGCTAAATATTTATTCATTGGCTTTCTTTTTTTTCTTGGTTTCTTGGGATGTTTCTGGCTCACTGATTATGTTTACTCTTCTATTTCATAGTGGTACGATCGAGCCGCACAGCCGATCTGTGTCGGACATTCGGACAGGGTTTGCGGGCACAGTTTCGCCGAAGACAAAGAGTGTGTCCCCTGCCTCGCATTGAACTGCTGAGCGAGCATAAATACCGCGGCTGTTTGTTTGTCCGTGCAGGCTGAGTCAGCTGCGCTGGGGCTTTCCATTCGACTTGCACGCTGCTAAATAATTACCGACTGCCAGAAGGGCTAACATTTGTATACATGTACTTAAAAGACGGGCACAACACAGACGCACACACACAGGCGCACAATTTACAGTGAAAATTAGTGTTTTATTTCACTTGCTCGTGGAGGAAAAGCTCCGCATTCTCCCCAACGCAACCTCCACCGCCGCCGCCGCCGCCGTTAAGCCGCCGTCACCTTCTTCAACCTCCTTTCCTCCGCCGCCTGCCTGTACCGCGGTCGCCCTCGAGAACCACGCGCGGCGGCATGACCGCCGCCCGCCGCAGCGCCGCCCGGCAGCGCTCGTCTCCCGCCACCGCCGCCATCGCTCCGTTCTCCGCCACCGTTCCCACCACCGCCGTCAGCCATCGCCGTCGCCGCGTTCGCCGCCGCCGCGCCGCAACCGAGGGGAATGACGCGCCATGCGTCGACGCCGCCGGCCGTGACGGCGGGAGCGCCGGCGCCGACCTGGAGCGTGCGCAGAGGCGGCGGCAGTGGCGGCGCGAGTCTGGCGAGCAACGCCAAGACTTCCTCGATCCGAGAAGACGCCGGCGGAGCTGGAGCTGCGGCTGTGGCTGCGGCTGGGGGTGGCGGCGGCTTGGGCAGCGCCGGCGGATTGGAGCTTTCTTCTGGCTCTCGCGGCACAACGGAGCTCACGCTGGACCGCTTGCTTGTTGGAAGAGAGGAAAAGAGTGACTGCGTGTCCGAGCGAAGATCGTCTCCTGGACACAAAGCGTTAGCCCCCCTCAAATCAAAGCAAAAGAAAAATATAAAAGGAAGGAATCTGACACACACCTCCTTGAGACCTCCTTTTGTTACCTCCGTGGGTCGAGGTCTTATGCCGGTTCATGGTTTCAGTGCGATGCGCCCTATAGCCGCACCCGGGAAACTCGCAGGTTTTCACCTTCGTTTTCTGGTGCCGCGTGAGGTCCGCCAGAGTGCGGTATGTTCTCTCGCATCCCTCGAGCCCGCAGACGAGTGACTGTGTCACTGAAGCGCCCGCGGGAGGAGGGTTAGCCGCTGCTGCCTGATTGCTCAACACCGAACTGGTCGTCGGGGCTGTGGCAACGATCATTTCTCCATAGGCGGGATATCTGGGCGGTTTAAAGTCGGTGCTTAATCCGATGCCCCTTGAAGTTTTACGGGCAGGAATTGGCCGAAGAGCTGCGTGCGACGACGTTACGGTTGGAACTACAATTGGTGCAACTGTCGCTGCTGGAACTACTGTTGGTGCAACCGTCGCCGGTCTTTCTGGCAGAACCACTTGTGCAGGCGGCATAATATCAAAATGGATGTCTGGACTTGGCGCTCGCGGGACAAATGGCTTCGCAACCGATCGCTGATCATGATTTTGACCGTCCGGACTCCTTGCCGGTGCCGTGCCAGTTTGCGGCAAAATTTCTGCAGCCCGCGGGGCGGTGGGATGCGGTGCGGGGTTTGTGCGCAATTTCGGAGATGAAGACTGAGGAGCCCTCAGACTGGCAGGATCCGCACGGATTCCGGTCGAGGTTGGTTGAGGCACTGAGGAAAAGGACGGTCGCGGTGCCTTCTTTGTGGGCTGTGCTGGTTCGAATGTCGGACTCTCCGCTAAGCGCCGTTTCTTCGCTTCCGCCTCTTCGCTGAAGGATCTTTAGCACGAGGGATTAGCAAGATGGGGTGTCCACACCTTAATGACGCAAGGACAACGAGTCGTTCACTTCGGCGCAACTCTTCATGACTCTCAAGACTGTGTTTTCTTGAGCTTGATGCGCTTCTACGTACGAATGAGTGACTTGATAGTGCGAAAATTGATGAAGCTTACATAGGCCTTTTGAACTTTGGGTCTGGATCGGGTTTTGCTTTCTTAGGCACCGATGCAGGGTGCTCGGCGCTAGCTCTTATCAGCATCGCCAAAGTGTAATTCAAAAAATACCAACCAACCTCGATGCATGTCTTTTCTTCGTGCTGGGAGTTTCACTGGGTATCTTTTTGTCAGCGGCAGCCGCCGGGGCGGGGACCTCCGTCGTGCCTTGGATCATTAGCCGGGAGCGGCGGGAAGACATGAGGAGCGCCGCGGCCTTGTTGTTCTTAATAACGTCCGAGTCGTCGAACGAAGCGAGGTCGATGGGCTTTCCCTCAAGTTGAACTTCCATGTTGACTTGACGGTTTTCCAACGCCTCCCAGCCATACCAGTACGTTCCAGCCTTGATATTGTGAACCAGTGTCGCATTGCTGTTCACAGGATACCACCGACCTGCGATTTCCTTCAAAGGCTTCTCAACAACGTCCCCATGCCTCCCGCTCACGTCGTTCATCGGTTTCCAATATGGGATTCGAGTTCCGTAGTCCTTCAGTGAAATTGCAAACTCCGGTTGCACTTCCCAACGAACGCCGAGCAGTCGAAGGTTCTTTTTCTCCTTGTCGATAATGATTCTCGTGATACTGAAAGCTTGCTCAATAAGACGACCACCGGCAGGTTTGAGCCTGACAAAGTCTCCAAGACGAACAACTTCGTTGCCAAAGGCGAATGCGCGCAAGTAATCTCCCGCATCAGACTTCTCCGGCACACGCCATTGTTTCGCTGATTCACCGATTTCTTTGAGGCCCTAACAAACAAAAAACGTGGCTGGTCAAAAACCGGATTCTAAGATCGTATCAAACCAACCGCTTTGTGCCATTCCCTGAAACGGATGGCGCTGTCGGGCTGAATTCCACGCGGTAATACCAACTTAGACTGTGCTGCACTCTTCTCCAAGAGGTACGGGAACAACTGAGTTGATCGAAAAGTAGTTGTAGGTGCTAGCACACCGTCGTGCAATTCTTTGGGCACGCCCAAAAGCCTAACAGTGTATATGACGGACTCGTTAGAAAGGCTCTCCGTGTTCGAGCTGGCTTGCACTGGTTCCGCAGCGCCCGAAGTAATTGCAAGACGCCTCTGGGCACCGACGGCACCACTCTGCATCCGAGCGGCGATTGCATTCAGTTCCTCGTCGGGGCCGACGGTCCGTTTCAATATCTCGCACGGCCAGATCGACACAAGCTCCCCTTCCAGAACCTGCGAGGGGAAGTATCCACCGGTGCGACCCACCCACTTGACAAAAGCGGTGCTGAAGGTAGAAAAGCCGGCCGAAATTGTGCCGTCTTCTTGCAAAACCACTCTCGCCCAAACACGCTCTCGGACTCGAAACACCGCTGATGGGCCCATCACGTCAAACTTTTTTGCGTCGATAAAGTACTGCATTGGTCGAGTGAGGGGCCAGTAGACTTCTCGCACAACGCGAGCAATGTAGCCGCCACAGTAGTCGCAGATGCAGTTGACCAAGTTTCTGGCGTCCCATTCCTCCTCGGACTGGGGCTCATTTCTCTTGCATCGGTAATTCGCATAGAGCAACCACACGAGGTGCGGCTTAAACTCATTGAAGGAGCGGAATTTGACGGACTTTCCGGCAGGATGGCCCAAGAGGTAGGGATCATAGCGGTACAAAGTATTTTTTATGTTCCTATTGAAGAAAAAAAGCATACTGTCAACGTCACCAAAAACACTGGTGGTGACTCACAGGTGACGGCCTTTGCCATGTACTTCTTCCGGATTCCCAGTTTTGGTGTAGCTCGGCCGAAACTAGTCGCAAAGAAGTTACATGATAGTAAGGTGAGAAAGCGACTTACAAGAAACTTGAACCATTTGTAACCTCGCGGCAATTCAGACGAATATTGGGTCTGGAATAAACTAAGCTTGGAATTGCTGTGAAAAGGATGAGCTGACCTTCTTTCCTTTCGCGGATTCCAGCGCTTCTTCCACTTTGGTCATCAGTAACTGCAAAACGCTCTCGTCTTTGGCTTTTGCAATTTCTTCCACAAGGTAAGGAACAGGCGGTCCTCCGTCGTCAGGCACTCGGTATCCCGCGAGAAGCCCCACTTCTGGATTCACGGCTTGGCTGAAGGCATTGTACACAGCTCCAAGCTTTATAGAATACTGCTGGCACTCCTTCTCGGTCATTGGGATCCAGAAGTCCTGCTTTCCTTCGCCATCCTCCAGTTCAGTGCCTTTGGGGTGAAGGTTCGCCGTCGCGTCTGAGATCGGAACGGGATGATTCGACCTCAGCTTTCGTTCGGGTGGAGCACCGGTATGCTCCGTCTGCTGGGGAGTTTTTGGATTCTGCCTCACCACTTGCGGTGCTGTCGGTTTTGGTGTAGGCGTTGTCGGAGGTCGAGTGGCCGGGGAAGGGATTCGGGCCGGGTTACCGTTCGAAACAGAGGCCGGCTTTGGCGCAGTCGCCGCCGTGATCGGCCTTGATCCACTTGTTTGGTTTTGGCGCGCCTCAAGGCCATTCGTCGTTGTTTGCTTATCTCTATCACCCGAGGGCGTCGTGCCACCGCTGGGTCGCAGCTGCGTCGTCGCCGTGTTTGGAGGTTGGGCGGCCGCAGGGTTTTTCAGAATCCGAGTCGGCGATACATGCGTCGGCGGGCGATCCCACGAGCTCGATCCGAACGCAACGCCATTGCCCCGGTACTGCGGGAGGACCGGCGGCGTTCTAGCCTCCGGCGGGCGTGGGGCGCGATGGCTTTTCAGGTGATGTGCTGGAGACGGAGTCGGTCGGGGCGGGAGGGGTATGGGCCGGAGTGGAGGCGCAGTAGTAGCAGCCTTGGGGGTGGGGATCTGCGGAGCACCGGCTCGACTGCTGCTGGAAGCATTGGGCGCTGGGGCGAAAGTGCGTTCGGCGGCGGCGGCGGGTGTCAAATATGGATTGCCTCCTCTGGACGGTGCTGGGAGAGTTTTATCCATTGCCAGCTGGTCGGAGGCGAGATTGCCCGCCCCAAGAAGAAACTTGCTGTGGACGCTGACAGGGTACGATTCGACCAAGTCAGGAGAGTCCGACCTTCCCCATCAACAGCCCCGCGCTCTCCCCAAGTCATATAACAGTTACTACGAAGGAGGCCAGATCAATTCATACTACAAATCAGCAACAAGTCTGCGGAAACAGGCTGGAGCGCGCGCGCAACGTGTCGACCACAAGAGTAGACCAACCAGACCACCATGCAAACGGCAGGAGAAACCTCGTCGCATCGTCATCCGTCCTAGACTGACCGAGCCCCTCATTTTCCCTCTTCCCTCCTCTCCCTCACGCCCCAAAAACAAAATTACGAGAGTCAACCACTGAGAACAAAAACCACCCATGCAAACAATCGCAACTTCACGCCGTCTTGTCCCTTGGCTTAATTTTGAACCACGGGACAATAGTGCTGGTGGTGGCGACGTAGCGCGCGTACTCTTCGTTCCCGGCGAATCGCTTCTTCGCCTGCTTCTCTTGGATGGGAATGCCCGACACGCGTGTCAGCAGGAGCGTCGTGAGCAGAGGCGAGATGGCGAAGAGGTACTTGACGGCATACGAGTTTGGAACGGCGTTGGCGGCGACCATGTACGAGCCCATCCAGAGTGTGATTTCTGGGCGTGGGTGGAGAGACGAGAGAGAGCGGAGAGTTGGTAAGGCGAAAGAAACACACTCTAAAAAACGCCTCGTGTACCGTACCTCCAAAGTAGTTCGGGTACCGGCACAAAGACCAGACGCCGTGCGAGATAAACTTGTCCTTCCGGGCGGCACCGAGCTTATTCTGCCAGGCCGACTTTTGCACGTCGGCAGCCGTCTCTGGTGAATATGAAAGTGGCGGTGGGTGACGTCAACACACAAATGGCAACCCCGATCCCAATAATCATGCACGAAACACACCAAACGCGAAGCCCACAGCCCACACGGCGGCGCCAAGCGAGTCCCATACGATCCAAGGTGCAACGGTGGCGGGTTCCATGGAGAGCACTTCAAAGGTGGGAAGGCCGACGGCGGCGATCCAGATGGACTGTATGATCCAGTATACCGCAAAGCGGGCGGGCTTGGTCTTGATGGCGTCGAACCGGCCGTCGCCGCCGAGCCGCTTGACGCGAGTCGTCAGGAACTGGAAGAGACGGCCGGCCCAGAGAGACGTCGTGACCAGGAGGAAGATCTGGCGGCTGTGGAGCGCGACGCCTGGGTTGCGGAGGAGGGTGCCGACAAGCGCAAAGACCTGTGTGCAGGAGCGGGTGGCATTTCAACCGCGCAAAGGCTCGTGAGACGAGTGGGGGAATGGGGGGGCGGTAAAGGAACAGAGACTACCGAGCAGTTGATGAACGACGACGTGCCGACCATGTCGAAGTAGTGCTCCGTCTGGTAGTAAGCCGAGTACGCGAAGCCGACGGCATTGAGGGCGACGTCGAATGCGATGGTGGACCACACGGCGGACCTGGAAGCGGCGGCACCCATTTCGTGTGTCTGTCTTCGACGAGAAAATAACGACCACGATGGGAGTGCAGGGCGGCGTCATGGACGGCACGGAGCCCCACGCCACCACAGCCGCATCGTCGTGGGACGTCATGATCTCCTACTGCTGGGCCGACGCCGCCTGGGTCCTCGCCATGTGCGAGATCCTCCGTACCGAGGGAAACCTGCGTGTGTGGATCGACCGCGACTTCATGGCCGGCTCCACCGTCGCCGCCATGGCCAACGCAGTAAAGTCGTCACGGGTGATCGTTCCCTGCATCACGCCATCGTACATCAAGAGCGCGTGAGTGAATTTTTCCTTCCTAGAGAGCTCTTCGCTTGGCCGCTCTCCGGCAGGTGCGGATGCAGTTTGGGAGACTGCACGTGCTGAGCAAGGCACGATGCCCAAAACCACTCCAGGAATGCAATGCAGGAGCTCAAGTTTGCGTTCGACCTACGCAAGCCGATCGTTCCCGTTCGAAGCGGGTCCAACGCAGATATCGAGGGCACCGAAGCTGCGTTCATGACCGCGACATTGCTGTGTATGCACACCGTGTTGTTCAGGTCCATGCAACAACTGATCCGTTTACACCCCCGATTAACACCGACCCCCAGACACAAGAGTGGAGACGGAGGATTTGTCGCATCCGTCGAGGCTACGTGCCGTCGCGCTGCGCTTGCTAAAGCAAATCCTCAACGCCATGGGCCAGGCCGAATCGCCCCCACTGGCTACCAACAACTCGATCGGCTTATCGCTTGGTAGCTACCTTTGCAGCAGGCAAGCGAAACAAACCCACGCGACAATCAAATCTGACTCAACGCTTCCCGGCAACCACCCTCTCCGTTTGTACGCTTCAGCCTTGCATGGGGCGCTTCACCCGAAGAAGTCAACGCCATAGCCCCAATAGAGAGCAGAAAGATCGACATTGGCTTGCGCGACAAAGGATACGCGCTTCCAATCGCAACGGAAGTGAAGAACTTTAACTGCTACTACTTTGGGTGAGGAATTGTGAAAGTTCGCGCATGCACGTGGGAAGGTCCGGCCATTCGTCGAACGAAACCCTAACTCGCCAACAAACAGGTTCAACTTTTACAAGACGAGCAGCTACTTCCTCGGCCCGACCATGCACCGCATCTTCGCCGCCACCATCGCCCAGCACATCGCCCCGCAAACCCCGCACTACATCGTCTTCCTCTTCAAGCCACAGTCCTACACCAGCGCCGGAACCCCGCAGCGCCTGTCGCTGTGCGCCGCGTCGGTGCGGTTCATTCCGCCACCGGGTCCGCCGCCCGTCGCAGGGACGCTCGGACTCGGCGGCGGCGGCACGGCAGATTTTGGGCCGGCGGTGGCGGCGTTCGCGGAGGCGTTTGGGGTGGCTGGGGGCGTGCGGCCGTTGGACGCGGAAGGGGACGGGGTGGGCGCATGGTCGGCGGCGGGGAATTTTGGGTACCATGCGCGGATGCCGGGCCTGATTTTGCGCGGGCACACGAACGGGCCAGGGACGAAGGCGTTCTTTGACTTTGTGGATCCGCGCGCGGTGACGATGAACGGGTTTGGGTACTGATGGTCGAACGCGCTGGGGCTGGTTTCTTTGTTTCTCTCTTTCTTTTGTCATATAATTTGTTTGCATCGACCGCAATCGCCACTTTTCGTCACTATTGAAAGGAACATTCAAAAATGTCCTGATTGGGTGAACGTTTCCAGATGAGGTGGTCGTGAAACCACAGGCCTTGTATGTGCAAAGCGTAAGGGAGATGCATCAATGCTGCCAAGGCCCAGCTCAAGGAAAAATAAAAGAGATCGCAATGGAAAGACTCAAATATTTAGTTGTGCCAATGCACTTCACTCGACTCCATCGAAAAGCAGTAAAGACGACGACGCTTCACAATGCGCCGAGAAAAAGAAGCTATGGTTGAAACGAAAGCTACAGTAATGCTGAATCATCATACAAGGCAGTGTGCGTAACTCAAAACAAAGCGAGACGTGGAAAAAAGAGAAAGTAAAAAATGACGCCAGGAGACCCATTTGGAAGTGAGCCGTCAACAATCCAAGACCTACATCAACTCGACCCCAAGATCGAACACCTTCTCTCGTCACTGCAACGCGTGAGTCTTCAAAAACGCCTCGATCCACGACGGCTCGGGCTCGCCGTTCGCGTGAGCCCGATTCGGCTCCCCCATCACCGTGTCCTCTGTAGCCGCAGCCGGCACCGCGGTACTCTCGCCACTTTCGCCAGTCCTTTCGTCCGCGGCAAAGGCACCGCCCCACCCGCGCGCGGCACCGGCGTCCCTCAGCGAAAAAAACAGCTCTGCGTCCTGTGCCGCGCCGCCAAACATCCCGAACCGCTGTTGCGCGGACGGGGACGACGAATTTGCGGAGCCGGGCGCAGATCCGATGCCGAGCAGCGCCGCGAGGCCTGCGGACGCCGCCGCCGCCGAGGTTTCTGCGTTCGGTTCTTCAAAGTCGGCGGCCAGCCACTCGGACAGGGAAATCTCCTCTCCCTGTTCGTTTGACGGCTGCGAGGACAACGAAGAAGGAGCCGCCGGCGTAAATGAAGACGACGACGACGACGACGACGACGATGACGATGACGACGCACCGACGTTGCCAAGGACAGCGATCCCTTCGCCGAGTCCGCTCATGCCAAACTCGAGGCCCCAAGCAAGTTCCATGTCCAGCGCGGCGGACATTGCGGAGAACATGTCCACGTCGGGAGACGGTCTGTGGTTGCTGTCCGTCGGCTCCAAGTGCGAAGTGTGGCTGCTGGTGTGCGGATCTTCTTGCGGTGTCGAGGTCGATCCCTCGGGTGTGGGTTCTTTGGAGGAGGCGCCGCCGCTGTATCCACTCGGTGTGAGTGTGAATTCGGGGACAGCGGATGTTGAAACGGAGTCTGGTGGAGCAGTGAATGCGAAAGCCTGGTGGCTCGAAAAGAATCCCAGAGACGATTGCTCCAGCTTCAGGGGTGGCGTCGTTGGGGCAATCGACGTGGGCGGTTTGTCGGCGGTCGGTTTTGGCTTGGCAACGAATTGACGATGTGCGTCTCCAGAAGCAGTGTTGGAAGCGGCTCTTGCTCGTCGAGCGGCCGAAGGCTCCCGGATCACACGAGCCGAGGATGAAGTTTGCGAGACAGACGGGTTGTTTCGGCCAGTCCTTTCCGAAAGGGAATTTTCGTACACGCTGGCCGTGCCGAGGCCATTCGGCTGAAGCCTTCTTGCTCTGGCTTTCTCAATGACCCTTTTGGCAGTCGTTTGCGCAACCCTGAGCACCCCCTTGATCACCTCTCGTGCCCGTTCCATCAGGAAAAAGTCTTCCGCCATTCCATCCAACGCCGCAAGATGGACTTTTACGTCCTCAAACCTTGCAGCAACCGCAGCCTCGGCGGCCCCTAGCCGCGCCAGCGCTTCCGTTTTGTCGAGAGTCGGGTCTGCTGCATCCCTCTGAAGGGCTGCGGCAGTCAACTGGCTGATGATGATGTGAATCCAGGCCGATTGGATGACACCGTAAGCACAAAATGCTGCCATGAAGCGCAAACGAGGATTGGTCTTCAAAATTCCTCGAAGCAAAGCGGTGGAGGCTGCAGCGGCGGTCGAGCAAACAGTCGCAGAATTCGTTTGAAGCACCGCAGCAAAAGGGTTCACAGACTGCGAACTACCGAAGGATACGCCAACAGGAGACACCTGAGAAGCTTGCTGCGCTTCGCGAAAGGAAGCCATTAGCTTCGGCCGGTGAAGCATGATAAGGCTCGCATGAAAGGTTAAGTGGTAATACGAGACGTTCCAGGAGAGTAGGTCGACCATTTTCGAACTAGTGACAATAGTTTCCGCACTACTCGGTTGAATCCATGATTGCTGCGACAGCGAAAAAGTCCTTAGCGATGCATCAATTGAAGCCAATCGATATTCGAATTGGGCGGCTTGCTCTGTATCAAAAGAGCTACTCCCGCTTCTGGACTGCCTCTGCAAAAATCGAGAGTGCTGGTGACTGAACTGAATAACGCGGCCAAAGAGCTTCAACATGAGCGGTTCCAAACTGAGGACGGACAGAGGGGGTAAAGATGGAAAGGAATCGCTCGAGGATGACATCACCGAGACCATAAATCTCTCCGTAGAGTTGCTGGCGGGGTTAAGGGCCAGTTTCGAGGATTCCGCCGCTTCACGTAGGTTGATAAAGGACCCATCCAACTCCTCATTAAGACTGGGGAGATAGCACAGACATTCTGCAACAGCGTTTAGAAAGAAACTGAGACAAAGGGAGACGATAAACCGCAAGTTCAACTTACCCTCCTCCTTAATTACCATCGCATGTTCGGAAAGCGCACCTCCGACACGATCCATGGCAAAGCAAGCCCACCACAGTCGTCGTCGCAACTCTCGCTCACCTATCGACATTGATTCTTCAGGAACCTCTTCGTTGAGGCGTAGCTCGAGAGCCATACGAGTTGCCATCCCACTATACATCCACGCAGCCGAGCCACGCCCGCTTTCTGCAAGGAAGTCAGAAAACAATGTAAGTGATGCGAAATCTCCTCTTACCAGCTGCATGTACGCCGAGGTGAATTAAAGCGCTCACAATTTCAAGTTTCGGCTCATTCAAAAACTCGCCAACAAGCTCTCGCGCTTTCATGTAAAAGACATCACTCAGATTCGTCAGCAGGCCAGCCGCGCGGACTCTTGTCAGTGACCACTCCCCTTCTGTGGAGTTTTGCTGGTGTTTTCGCCATTGCCGGGTCCACTCCTTCCTTCTCTCTTCGGTCTCCGAGTAGCGCGCTCCCACTGAGCATAGGGCGTACACCAACAGGCGAGGTATCCGGTCGAGCTCTTTTGTGAACGAGTCGAGTCGAACTATGCCCATGTTACACTGCGCGTAAATCCTGTAAGCTTCGACGATTTCTTCAACGAGGGCGCGCGTGATGCGAACAGATGGCGGCGGAGGCAGCGTCGAAGAGATGGCTGACTTTGGAGCAGGCAGAGTGGGCGGCTGCTGTTCATTCGGAGATAGCGCGGTAGGGGGATTATCCTCAACCCCAACTGGAACGCCAGCTGTGGGGATACTCCCACGTCACGTCGACGAAAGCAACTCGCATGGACGCTTCCATAAGATGAGCAAGTGGGTTATCTGGAGCGGACGAAAGTCCACAGTCTGCCTGTGCAGATGGAGTTCCTGAGGATCTAGATATTGAAAGGCGCCGTGGAGTAATGGGTCCATCTTTGGCCGCGGCACTGATGAGCTCGGACAAGGACGTATCCTCAGTCAGCTTTGAGTGGAGAGCCTGAGAATATTCGACGAGGTCTTCAAATTTGACGGTGACTTGAGATGGCGGTGGCCGGGCGGTGGAAGAAGGAAGATCCTTGTTCATATACCGCCACAGGTCCATCGACTGATCTGCTTCGCCCACGACGGCCAAGGGGTTGTCGCCGTGATCCGACTCTGGCATCCAGCTCGGGGAGCTGCCGGGGCTCATCGTGCAAGGCGAATTTCGTTGCTGAATCGAGAGAGGACCGAGCCAGCAAGTGCGAGGACTTCGATCGTGCCTCTTCGATGGCCATTTCCATCTGGCGCAATCGGGATTCCAGCGTGCTGACGTTGCCCGGCTTTGGCCCGCGCTTCCTTGGAACGCGGGTGTGGGTGCAAGCAATGCCCGATCGCTTGCAGTTGGAGCAAGACGGTTGCGCGCCGTCGCATCGTATTTTCTGCAAAAGGAAGTGGAGGGTGGGTAAACACGTAGCGCACGTCGCCACGCAGGAGACCAACCTTGCGGCTGCAAGCGTCGCAGGCGGGCGCCAGAGACGACGCAATCTTTCGCACCGCTGGCAACGACGGGGCGCAGCCGCCGCCGGTGCCGCCATCGGACGAAGAGATGGGAGGATTTGCCAGCGGGGACGATGAGGCCGACGAGGACGACGGCGGCGGCGTCGGGGAGGTGTGTGACATTGTGGCGGTGCCGTCGTTGCCACGGATATTGAATAACGAAAGAACGGCGTGGAGTCGACGACGCCACACAAGGAATCACACAAACAACACACAACAAGTGACAACGCACGTGACACCCGCTAATGTATGTACTTTACCTTCATTAAATATGCAAATCGCTTCACTTCATCATTTGGATTTCGGGCGAGGTAAGAGTCCTCCCGGACTTGTTATTACTCAACAAGCACAGCAAACACAAAGATAAGGAAAAAGCAGCGACGCCCAAAACAGTAACAACAGGACCCGTCCCTTGCAAACAAATAGATACACCAGGCGCACGTACCACAACACGAGTGAAACGCGCCATTCACTCCTCCTCCACCAACTTCATTCACAGCTTCCGCTTGACGGCGCCGACCGCCTTCTTGACGCCGCTGAAAGCCTGCCCAGCCAGCTTCTTTGCGCCGCCAAACTCCTTCGACGCAAAGTCCTTGACCTGTCCCGCAACGCCCGCGACCTTGCGCTCGATGGCGCGTGCGCCGCCCATCTGGCCAACCTTGCGCTCGATGCCCTGAACTAGGCCTTTTGCGCCGTTGAACTCCTTGGTCGCAAAGTTCTTGACGGCACCCGCTGCGCCAGTGAGCTTGCCTTCCATGTTGCTCAAGAAGCTGCGGCGACCGAGCGGTGCAGCGGCCGTGAA
Source organism: Zopfochytrium polystomum (assembly GCA_025765615.1). Classification (NCBI taxonomy): domain Eukaryota; kingdom Fungi; phylum Chytridiomycota; class Chytridiomycetes; order Chytridiales; family Chytridiaceae; genus Zopfochytrium; species Zopfochytrium polystomum. The sequence goes on along the minus strand of JAIVFJ010000004.1, from coordinate 462,025 downwards.
AGGACTCGCGATGGCGAGGACGAGGATGAGGCAAGCGGTGAAGCGGGCGAGGAAGACGGAGTGCATTGTCGTTTGTAGTGAGCGAGGGGTTTGTGTGTGTGTGTGTGTGTACTTGTATGTGGGTAAGTGAGATGGTAGTGGGTGGGATTGCAGTACACGCCGCAACTTTTATACCATTTCCGTTCCCCTTCGCACTTCAATCCGTTGAGGGCGAAGCACGTTCTTGTCCTCCAATTTCTGCGGGAGTCGGAAGACACGAGACACATTTCCCACGATTTTGCCTTTTTTCTACCTGTTCTTCTTCCTTGCACTCAGCCCGCCTCCCACAAAAGGAAATGTGCGGATACCTTGATTGTGTTCGCCGCCTCGGTCCGCAAGCTTCCGACGTGCTCAGCCAGCTTCCATAACCTCACACCAAGATTTTCTCGACCAGTTCGTGCAGGTTGCATGTGAACCCCGACTCCGTCCGGAGCCAGCCCTTCACCGCAGTTCTTGCGCGGTCCTTGCGCTCAGCCCGGGCTCAGCCTTTCCGTGGGAGCGAGCGGCGCATTCAGCAGTGCCGACTGGGAGCAGGAACCCGTCCGCTAGCTTCCTGTTCATTCAATGGGTGGACAAGGCCCCTGGCGTGTTCCTGACGCTACATGACGGGCCTGATCCAAACGAAACGGTCGGCTTACGCTGGGCGACTTTGGGGCCCGCTCACGCCGAGAATGCATCCGCTACTTGCACAAAGACGGTCAGACAACAGGCAGAGCCTTAAGGCCATGAAGGATGGCTTGTCTGAAAGTCACGGCGTCGGAAGACTCGCTCCGCGACGCGCGGCTCGCTCCGTGCGCGACCGGGTAATAACACGTTTCAGTGGGATGCACGCGTCGAGTCAGCAAGGCGCGGTCGTCGGCGCACGAGGGAGCAGTGGACTTGCGGGCGGCGAACAAGGTGACTACGTGCTCTTCGCTTTAGGCTCCGCCGTATTTGCTGTGTCCGGGGAGGAGTCGGGGTGTCGTCGTCCGGTTTTAGCGGCATCACAACTTTGCAGACCTGGAACGACGCGTTTGCGATGGTGCCTAGAAATACGGATCATGAACTGGGAGGATGTGGTCGTCGCTGGATTTCAGGTGCGTAACGAAACGATTACTCAATCCACACTTGTTGTCAGCTGTCGACACTGATGTTTTTCTATCGCGAGCAGAGATGCGAAGACGAGACAATTTTCGCGGAGCAAAATTTTTGCTGGTGCCACCCGCCACACAACCGGTCAACGAGGTTGCGGTGGTGAGCAACCTTCACGTAGCTTACTAAGACGACATTATGAGATCATCACAACAGTGTTTGAGACTTCGTCCACATCATCTCCTCACTGGTGCTACCATCTCTCGCGGTTGGAGGCAGGCGGTCGGCGGCGCGCTAAAAGAGGAAAAGCCTGCGTCTCCAGTATTCAATTAGCAAACCCGCGACGCTCTTGCCATGACCCCCACATTGGTTATACAATACATTGTCGTCCTATGGCAACTCAGAGGTGGGAGAGAGCCGTCGTCGCCTTCTCGATAAGGTTCCGATAGTTAAACATTCGCTCCATGACCCCATCTGCAGTGGAAGGGGATTTCCCTACCACCAAATATTTTTTCCACCTACGTCGACCACTACCCGAGCTTTTTTGCTTCCTTTATTCAGTTGAATTCACGTACTAACTTGGGCACAAGTCGGTTTGATTGACGAAACGAGATGGCGTAAGAGCCATAAGATTCGTTCGAAGATCATGAATGATCGCTTAGTCGACGAGGCTGATTAGAGATGACAGACAACCTTGAGTAAACCTTGCGAGGAATGCGCATACCAAAGAAAGTTCCATGGATCTCTTTGTTACACTACACTTTTGTTCAATCCAGCGCAACGCATGATGACACGTCGGTTGTGAGATCGCAAATATGAAAACGGCCTGCCGTCCATTCAAGGCGAGCATCAGAGTTTGAATGTCTCAGCTGACATCTGACGAGTCAAGCGGTCTTCGCATCAATCTCCACACCGTTGTTCCCTCGGCGCTTTTACTCACATCACTGGCATGTTTTATTCGCTCTGTAGAAGCCCATTGTCCTCAAACCACCTCTTAGCCGCAGACTTTCTTCCGAGCCGGTCCACATATGACCTCGTGTACTTGAGCTCCAAATTGCCCTTCCACCACTGCAGCGCCGCGACGTTGCCCGACCGAATTGCTGCATCGATAGGCCTTTCAGAGTACTGCAGCGGCTGATTAAGATTCCGCCAGAACTCGAGAGTCTCAACGTCGCCGCACGAGCTTGCGCGCACCAAGCACCGCTCGTACCCGATCAACTCGACATCGTTCTGTTTGAGCCAGAGTAAGACTGGCCTGCTAGCGTCCCATATAACTGATTCTGAATACTTTAGCTCCAGCCCGCTGTCCCTCCACCACTGCAAGACGTCAAATCGCCCCCAAGAGATCGCGATATTGAGTGCGCGAACAGTGTACGTCAGAGGGAGTCCGCTCTCTTTCCACCATTGCAAGACGGCAATGTGCCTGCCCTGGCTGGCTGCGTCCAAGCAACGTGCGCCCGCAGGCAGGTCGACGCCGCTTTCCCGCCACCACTGCAGAACCGAAACCTGTCCCTTCCTGCTCGCTTCGTCCAGGCTGGTGGTCGTGCACTTCATTGGGAGCCCGCTCCGTCGCCACCACTCGAGCACCGCAATGGCCCCGCTGCCGCTGGGACTGGCGAGCGGGTCGAACATCCCCGAGTTCACCTCGCTCCAGTTGACGCCGCCAGCGTTCTTCCACCACTCGAGAACGTGGACATGTCTGAATCTGCAGGCAACCGCGACGGCGAAGTTCTCGAATTTAGGGTGGGGATACGGGAATAGGCGCCGATCGCGCTCGAGTCGGTCCAGGAGCTCGACGTCGCCGTGTTTGCTGGCTTTCACAAACGGCCTGGAGACGAGGGAGCGGTAGGCGTAGGCTGCGACAGATTGTAGGCGGAAGAGGGTTGCGAGGTGGTACTGATCGCGAGCGTCGAGGTGGGCAGTGATGTTGATGGCGATGTGGGACGGGATCATCATCCGAAAGAAAAGGCTGAGTTGCGATCCAAAAATTATAACTGTGCCTCGCCTCTCCGCTCGCCCAGCATTTCTGAGATGCAGTGCGAGACCCTTCTCGGAAAGGGTTTGGGAAATAGGATTCCGAGATGAGAACTCTACTTTCGATATCTTTATTCGCCGCGTCGCCCAGTCAGGACTCCCAAAAACGCGTTTGACAGACCTGGCAATTTGTGGACGTTGGGAAACGCTACACTTTTTTTTTTTTTTGCCGTGGTGCAATGTATTCATTTGATTCATTTTTAATCCAATGATGATGGTGTCAAGGAACGTATCCCATTTCTTTGTATCTCATAGACGAGAAACTCAAATCATCATCGTGTATGTATTTAGTTTGTTTACAGTACCCAGTAACAACAGTAAATGGATGCAGAAGAAGAACAGAAATGGAAACAAAAAAAAAGGGACCCAAAACAAAGAAGGATGAAATATTGTAAGATTTGGGCTTCACCGCATGAACCCAGACGAAAAAGATCGAGGCCCCACGCGCCAAGCGGTCATTCCACGACGCGGGATCAATTGTTGCCCTTGATGACGCTTTCGGCGCCTTTGAAACCGCCCACGACCTCGGAGCCGGCCTGTTTGACGGTGTCAGCGGTATTCTCGATGCCCTTCACGGAGTGCTCGACCTTGTGAATCGGACCCATGGCGATTTTCTCTCCGCCGTGTTTATTTGAGTGAGAATCCGATAATGATTGTGTCAAGGAACAACTCACAAGAACTCCCTCGTTACCGTCATTGGGGGCCACTTGGATGCCCATCCCTATGAACGACCCTCGTCACAACAGTGAAATCGGCAGAATCCCCGAAAAAAAACGCCGGGAGTGCCCTCAAGAGAATCGTGCGAATCATCTCTCGAAAAGAGATACGCGCCGTTCAGCGGCAGGGGCTAATCGATTGACTTTCTTAGGAAATTCAATCAGCATTGTGTATGTATTTAGTTTGTTTACAGCACCCACTGACAACAAGCATGCAGAGAAGAGCGAACAAAGGAACCAAAAAAAAAAAAAAACAGGGTCGCAAAACAAAAGGGAAGAAAACAAGAATGCGGGAGCCCACCGCAGGAACCAGACGAAAGATCGAGCACCGCACGCAAGCGAAGCGAAGCGACGCGACGCGACGCGATGCGGGATCAATTGTTGCCTTTGATGACGCTTTCGGCGCCCCTGAAACCGCCCGCGATCTCGGAGCCCGCCTGCTTGATAGTGGTAGCGGTATTCTCGATGCCCCTCACAGCATTCTGGACCTTGTGCACCGGACGCAGGGCGGCGCCCACGACGGCGCGCTCGGCCCTGTCCTTGGCCGCGTGGCCGTCGTGCTTCACCACGTTCTTGATGTGTCGCGCCTGGTCGGCGACGTGGATGGCCTTGCCCCTGAGTCGCCGTCCGGCGCCCTCGACCTTGGCGGCGGCAGCTTGCGGCAAGTTCTTGACGGCGTTCTTGGCGCGCTCGAACTTGTTTTCGGCGGCGCGGACGTCGTTCGCGGCGTTGTTGATGTGCGAGACGACGCGGTTCGCGCCGTTGGTGATGCTGGAGTCGATCTTGTTTTCCGCCATGTCGAGCAGGCCGCGGCGGGCGAGCTGGGCGGCGGCGGCAGCGGAGGTGGTGGGGGCGGCCGAGGCGGCGGCGGCGGCGAGGAGGAGACAGCCGAGGGATAGGAGGGAGAAGCGCATTGTAGGGGTTTCAGGGGGGCGGGGGTGTGAGTGTGTGGTGGTGTGGGTGATGAGTTGTGAGAGAGGAATAGAAGGGGAGAGAGAACGGGAGGGCTGGAACGGTCCGGCCGAGATTATAAAGGCGCCAAGAAAAGGGATAACGGGCTGAGCACGCGCGATTGTCTGACCGCCGCTGCCTATGTCTGTGCCTGCCTGTCTGTCTGTCTGTCTGTCTGTCTGTCTGTGCGCCTGCCTGTCTGTCCATCTGTGCTTGTTCTAGCTGCAGCCTTCACCGTTAACTCTGATACAGTGTTTGTGTTTGTGTCTGAAGCCAACGCCGGATGCCACCGGATCCAGACAGAAAGAAAGCGGTCTGACATGTCGACAGTTTTTCACCAGAAGAAATAAAAAAGAAAAAAACGAGAAAATATATTGAGGCAGAGGCACAGCACCACCTGTTGGGCAATAGCGTCTAATTATATGTATGCAACTCTTACGGTTCTCAGGCAACTTTGTGTACGTACGTACTGTGCTTGATTGGATGGCGGCTCACCGGCAACAAGAGAAAGTCATAACAGAACACAAAACAAAAGAAAAAGAAAAAAATGACAACTATCGAAGGAAAGAACCTGAGAGTGAGGGAAAGTGCGTAGGACTGAAGAAAGCAGGATGCCAGGTAGCCGACAGCGGACGGACGAGGACTGAAAGTCTATCCACCACGAATTACTTCTTGCCCTCAATGGTGCGTGCGGCGCCTTTGAAACCGCCAGCAATCTGAGACCCCGCCTGCTTGGCGGTGCTGGCGGTTCGCTCGACCCTGCGCTCTGCGTTCCTGACGGCGCCGGTGACTTTCTGCCCAGCACCCTTCACTGCGCCCTCGGCCTTGCGCTCTGCGCCCTTGGCGACTCCGACGACCTTGTCCTTTGCCTGGTGGAGATCTTGCTTCGCCTTGTGCTTGGCGGCCTGGACCTTGTGCGCGGCGCCCGTCGTGACCTGCTTCGCCTTGTGCGCGGCTTCCTTTCCGGCGTTCTCGACCGTGCGCTCGGCGCCCTTCACTTTGCCCTCGACCTTGTTCTTGACTTGGCGCGCCTCGCCAGCGGCGGCTTCGGCCTTGCGCTTGACGCCGGTCTTGACGTCACGCGCGGCTCCCTCGACGCCGTGCTTGACGCCCTTGGCGGCGCTCACTACGTCGTTCTTGACGGCGCCAGCCGCGCGCTCGACTTTGTGCTCGGCGCCGACGACGCCTTTCTTGACGCCGTGGGCGGCGCCCTCGACGCGCTTCTTGACATCCCTGGCAGCTCCTTCGAAGCCGTTCTTGACACCCTCGGCGGCGCCCTCTACTCGGTTTTTGACGCCGCTCGCTGTACGCTCGACTTTGCGCTCGGCGCCGACGACGCCGTTCTTGACACCCCTGGCAGCTCCTTCGACGCCGTTCTTGACAGTACTTGCAGCGCCCTCGACCTTATTTTCGGCCTTGCGGACGCCGTCGGCGGCCTTGCCGATGCCCGAGACGGCGAGGCTGGCGGTGCCGGTGATGCCCGCGTCGATCTTGTTTTCGATCGAGTCGAGGAGACCGCGGCGGGCGACCGCGATGGCGGGGTTGGCTGCGGTGGGTGCGGCCGAGGCGGCGACGGCGCTGGCGAGGAGGATGTAGCAGACGGTCGGGAGGGGGAGGTGCATGGCGGGGGGGTGTTGTTTGGGGTGGGCTTCGTTGCTCTGTGTGTGGGTGTGGGAGTGTGTGGGTGGGTGTTGCGGGTGTGGTGGTAGCAGTGAGAGGGTGAGAGGAGAGAGGGGAAAGCAGAGAGGGCTGGGTACGCACGACCTAGGGAGGGTAAGGTGGTATGGAATGCGCGGTCGAGAGTATTTATGAAAGTGGTCAAGGGGGCTGAGCTGCGGCGGCTGGCGGCAGCGGACCCATCGTCGGAAGCAAAAAAGGGCGAACTCCTGCAGACACACAGACACACTCAGGGGGACACACCGCCATTACGGTCAGTCGGACAGAGAGAGAGAGAGAGAGAGAGAGAGAGAGAGAGAAAGAGAGAAAGAGAGAGAGAGAGAGAGAGAGAGAGAGAGAGAGAGAGAGAGAGAGAGAGAGAGCGGCCACACTGCCAAAGACTGGCAGGCGGACGCAGAGAAGCTTCCGAAACTTTCCGCTCTTTATCCACTCGCCCACTTGGCTGCCCCGCCTTGACGGAACCTGCAGCGACTTTAACCGCGTGCTCTCATACCCGGAGAGCGCTTCGCCCTCCTTCACCGGGCGCGCTCTCAATCAGCCTTGCGCAGTGCACACTGCAGTCAGAACGACTCTATGCGTCCGTGCGTTCAGCGCCTTTCGCGGTTCCGACGACCTCGTCCTTTGCCTTTGGCCGGCAGCCTCAGCCTTGTGCGCAGCAGCGCCCGTACAGCCTCCTTCGTCTTGTGGGCGGCTTTCTTTCCGGTCCTCTCGCCGAGCGCTGCGCCATTGGCAAAGAGTCCTTCTCGGCGCAATTCTTGCCGTGGCGTGCCTCGCGGGCGGCAGCTTTCGACTTACGTTTGACGCTCTTGGCCGCGTCCCGGCACCGTGCTTGACGCCCTTCCCAGCACCTCAACCTTATGCTCGGCGGACCCACGCTGTCTTCTGACTCCCCAACACAGTGCTCGACTTTCTTTTCGCTCGATCCGTCCTGATTGCCATAGCGCATCGATGTAGCGATTACTACGAGCCAAAATATTTGTGGCTACCCAGGAGTAATCAACTGCAAAAGATCTGCTGTTTTGTTTAGCCGCGTAGATTCCCGCTTTGTACTACAGCACGCGCCAGGCAGTACCTATTTTAAATATATCCGAAAACTCAGAAATTGCTTGTTTGGGTCAATGCAAGCACGCCAAGAGTTGAACGAAAAGAAGCCATATTGTGGAGCTGCTGCTTCAGTTGCTGCCGTATCACAGCATGGCTTGGAGCGGCATACAAAACCGTGAACTGATAGTGACAGCAGGCGAGAGTAGATTCGATACCCAGAATTGGAAAGCGGGAAAAATTGGCCGCGTGTCTCCATCTGGAGGTCGAGGGAAGGACAACTTTACTTTGAAACACGCATTAATGTGTGGTCTGCGACTGGTCTGCGACGTCCGCTTTCAACGTATTCAGCCTTCTGGAAGGCTGACGACGATAAGGATGTATGTAATTTTTATCTCTCCGAAGCGAATCGCAGGTAACTTTCGTGTATTTTGCTTGATAGAAAAAAGGAAGGTGAAAAAAAGGCATTATGCATCGACAATTGGAAATAGGAAACAAGCGAGTGAGTGAGCAAGGAGTCAAGCGATGGGAACTTAAAAGAAGCGGGTGACCAACAGGGGAAGATCGAGCCACGCAAGCGACACCAGAATCACTTCTTGCCCTTGAGGGTGGCTCCGGCGGCCCTGACACCACCGGCGACTTGCCCGCCGGCCTGCTTCACGGTGCTGACGGTCCTTTCCACCTTGCGCTCTGCGCCCTTAACGGCTCCGGTGACCTTCTGCCCAGCACCCTTCGCGGCGTTCTCGACCTTGCGCTCTGCGCCCTTGACGGCTGTGGTGGCCTTCTGATCAGCACCCTTCGCGGCGGTCTTGACCTTCTGCTCAGGCACCCCCCACGGACGGTCTTGACCTTGCGCTCTGCGCCCTTGGCGGCTGTGGTGGCCCTCTGCTCAGCACCCTTCGCGGCGGTCTTGACCTTCTGCTCAGCACCCCCCACGGCGGTCTTGACCTTTCGCTCTGCGCCCTTGGCGGCTGTGGTGGCCCTCTGCTCAGCACCCTTCGCGGCGGTCTTGACCTTCTCCTCGGCACCCTTCGCGGCGGTCTTTACCTTGCGCTCTGCGCCCTTGAGGGCTGCGGTGGCCTTCTCCTCAGCACCCTTCGCGGCGGTCTTGACCTTCTGCTCAGCACCCCCAACGGCGGTCTTGACCTTGCGCTCTGCGCCCTTGGCGGCTGTGGTGGCCCTCTGCTCAGCACCCTTCGCGGCGGTCTTGACCTTCTGTTCAGCACCCCCCACGGCGGTCTTGACCTTTCGCTCTGCGCCCTTGAGGGCTGTGGTGGCCCTCTGCTCAGCACCCTTCGCGGCGGTCTTGACCTTCTCCTCGGCACCCTTCGCGGCGGTCTTGACCTTGCGCTCTGCGCCCTGGACGGCTGCGTCAGCCTTGCCCGCGGCACCCTTGACTGCACTCTCGGCCTTGCGCTCGGCACTCTTGACGGTGCCAGCTGCGCCCTTGACTGCACTCTCGGCCTTGCCCGCGGCGTCCTTCACAGCGCCCTCGGCCTTGCGCTCGGCACCCTTGACGGCGCCCTCGACGCCGTTCTTGACGCCGGAGGCGGCGCGCTCGACCTTTTTCTCGGCGCGCTCGAGCTTCTGCTCTGCGTTCTGGACCCTGCTCTCGGTCTTGCGGACGCCGTCGGCGGCCTTGGTGACGCCCGAGACGGCGCGGTCGGCGGCGCCGGTGATGCCCTGTTTCGACCTTGTTTTCGATCGAGTCGAGGACGTCGCGGCGGGCGAGGGCAGCGTCGGTGTTGGTGGAGGTGGAGGCGGCGGCCGAGGAGGCAGCGGCGGTGGCGAGGAGAAGGCAGCAGAGGGATGGGAGGGGCAGGCGCATGGTTGGCGGGGGGTTGTTAAGGGTTGGTATGAAGGTGTGTGGTTGGAAGTGGGCGGGGCTGGGAGCGGGGGGTGAAGGCGGATGGGAGGAAGAAAGAAAGGATTCCGGGCGAGTGCGGGAATGGGGGTAGACTTGATGTGCGACAGTGCCCGGCGGCGAGAGAGCGTATTTAGGGGCGAAGAGCAGGCGGGCTGAGCACTGTTTGCTCGCGGCCGTGTTCTGTCTGTGGGCCGGGCAGTCTGTCCCTCGCGCTGAGTGTCTCAGCCTGTCTCCCTGTCTCTGTCTCTGTCTCTCTCTCTCTCTCTGTCTCTGCCTCCGTGGCACCTCGGATTGACCTACTTGCACATTCCCCTTACAAACACAGAGTGGGCGGAGCATAATACCCAAAAAGGGAGACTTTGTGTCTGGACGGCCGGACAGGCCCGGAACAGCCAACGAAAAGCCTCAGCCACGAAACATGACGAAAGAGGGAAGGAGAAAACGCATACGCCAAACAAAAGAAGGTACAAAACGCCATCGCGCTTTACCTTTCAGAAGCGAATCGCAGGCAACTTCGTGGTGTATAATATTATTATGGGTTTTGCTATAGCCAGCCCTTCGCGACTAGGAGAAATTGCCAGCTCAGCCGAGCGACAACTGGTTTTCTCAAATTCTCAATTCTTTGCCCTTCTTTCCATTTTGGAGGAGATTATTATTGTATTGATTTTGCTCGTTCGAAAGACGAGTCAAAGCAACATGGCAAATGCGTCAAGGAAACAATGGAACTAAAAGATAAACTCCTGTACACAGTTTTATTTAACCCTCCCCAAAAAAAATCTTGTCACAAGAAAAATTAAAAAAAAGAAAAAAAACCGAGCAGGAGGGGAGAAGTGCGTGGAACTCGAGGAAACCAAAATGTAGAGATAACCCAGTGAAAGAACGAAAGAGCGAGCACTCGACGCCCGTATCGACGCGGAATCAGGCTGCACCGCCAGCCGCTTTTGCTACTTCACCTGCCTTGGCTACGGCTTCCTTGACTGCGCCAACGGCCTTGCCCGTGGCTCTGCCCGCGGCTCCCTTGGGTGCACCGCCGGCTGCCTTCGCTGCTCGACCCGCTTTGGCTGCGGCGCCTTTGACTGCATCGGCCTTGCCTCCGGCCTCATTTGCAGCGCTCGGCCTTGGCTTCGGCTCCCTTGACGGCGCTTGCGCCTTTGGCTTTGCTTGCAACTCCATTGACGGCAGCCTCGGCCTTGCCTCCGGCCTTCTTTGCAGCAGCAGCTCCTGCTGCCTTAGACGCAACTCCCTGGCGCCCTCGGACTTCAGGTCAGCTTTCTTCGCAGCGCCCTCTGCCTTGGTCGCAGCTCCCTTGACCTTGCCCGCGGCTCCCTTGACGGCGCCCTCGGACTTGCCTCCGGCCTTCTTCGCAGCGCCCTCGGCCTTGGCTGCGGCTCCCTTGACGGCGCTGTGCACACGACAACAACCACAACGATAACAGCAGTGACAACAGGGTCTCCTGTTTCTGTTGTCCCTCCTTTCCGATTTCAGTAAACTATCAAAAAAAAATCCCCATACCGCGTTCGGCCGTCCCGCAGCCTAGCCTGAACAGGAGAGCACGGAAATGCTTGCGTGAGCGCCACGGAGGTGACACGGACGACGACTTTGCGCTGCCCCAACCACCCCAAACTTTGAAGTTGGGGCATTCGAAATGTTTGACGAGTTTGCGAGGCTTTCGACGTGACAATGAAAAGCATAATGGGTAGACTCTATTGTTTTGATCGCGTACTTTGCTGGTGTCAGTCAGAAGATTTATCAGTCAGACGATTCATAACAAACAAGCACGGGAGAGACTTTTTTTTTTGTTATTGGCGTGTCTGTCGCTGGTTCTGTGTCGCTCGCTGACAACTCAGTGGCTGGTTTAACTTACGCGCTCTCTTGGGATCCAGCGCCGCCTTCGGCGGCGACGAAGCCCTTTCGGAGCGTCGGACTTTTCTTGTCTCCTTCGGAGGAGCACACACTGTTTGTTCCTGTTCAAATTTCGGGCTGTAAAGATTCAAAATGTTGATGAAATTGTCACTGCAATCGGACCGGAAATTATTAAACGCTCATTACTCACACAACGCAAGCCAACAAGACGTCGTTGCAAAATCTTCTTTACATTAATCCATGTTTATTTGAAGTGCACGACAGTTTTACAACCCTAACAAAGTAAAGACTTTCAAAGACAAAAGGCAACAAGAAAGAGAAGATTGCCGAAAAGAACAACGTGAATTCCAGCTTTCCCATCGGCCACCCCACCAATCCCCGGTCCCCGCTCAAACCTTCTTCTTGATGGCATTGCCGGCCTTTGCCACAAGGTTCTTGACCTCGCCGGCGGCCGCAGGCGCCTTCCTTTCGACGGCGCGGAGGCCCTTTGCAGCCAGGTTCTTGATCTCGCCTGCGGCCCCGGGCACCTTCCTTTCGACGGCGCGCAGTCCCTTGCCCGCCAAGTTCTTGATATCGCCGGCGGCCTGGGGGATCTTCTTCTCGACGTTTCGCAGCTCCCTGCCCGCAAAGTTCTTGACGGCGCGGGCGGCGCCGGGCGCCTTGTTCTCGACAGCGCGGAGCCCTTTGCTGGCCAGGCTCTTGACTTCACCCACGGCGGCGGGCAGCTTCCTCTCGGCAGTGCGGAGCTCCTTGCCGGCGAAGTTCTCGACCTTTTTCAGGTCGTTGCCGAGTGAGTCGAGGAGGCCGCGGCGGGCGAGCGCATCGGAAGACGGTGGTGCGGCGACGGGGGCGGCGTGGACGGCGCAGGAGGCGGCGGCGATGAGGAGGCATAGTAGTGGGGAGAGCGAGACGTGCATTGTTGGTGAAGTGGAGCAGGTGGTCTGGAGTGATAGTTCTTTTTGGGAAAAAGAAAAATACGATGGGATGGGTTGCTTCGATTGTGTCGCTCTCGGTGGGAACTCATGCTGCATTTAAATGCGCTTGCTCGATGCCCTTTTTTCTTGTTCTTTCGTTTTTTCAGTGTGCAAGTCCGCTGGCGCAGCCCCGCTTCTCCTGCCAAGCATGGTGTGTGTGTGCAAATATGGAATGAAGGAGTGCCATTGTGTGTGAAGATGCGGCTGAGCACACACCGGGCGATGATGGGCGCAGCCCTTTGTTTTTAGCTGGAAAAGGAGAAAAAAGAAAAAACTTCTTCGTTTCAACCGTTCATCATTCATGCAGCGGCCGGTGCCACACGCACCCCTGCCGAATGAACGATCTGTTGTGCGTTTTGCATGAACTTCGGACGGTCCGCCCGGGCCGGCGGGGGGGGGCGACACGAGATACTTCGCCGCTGGTTCCGGCTGCTCCCGGCCCGCCGCCCGCCGCCGCCGCCGCCGCCGCCAGCACGAGTTCGATTTCAAAGTGTCAAGTGTTCGATTTGCATGGGTGACCGAAGGGACTGTGAGCGGTGACTTACTCCCACTCTTTCCTCTTCTCCCTTCTTGGAATTTGCACACCCCGTTCCGTTAGAGCGTCTGCACCGATTCGCCTGGTGGGTATTATGCTTGGATTGCCTCAGGGTTTTTTTGCTGTATAAGAAAACTATATTCGATTGGAGTGCCTTGCTTGGGCGATTTCACATTTTGCGCGAGATCTTGCCGCAAATAAATAACTCCAAATTGCATTGCGGGACTGGTGGAGGCCTGAAAATAAACTTGGCGCTGTCGGAGACCGCAACAACAACTTTGCGTCGCGGATGCGCACAAGGTTAAAGCAACTCAGTTCTGGCGAGTTGAAATCCGTCCAGGGGGCTGAGCGCAGGAGCCGGGATTGACACAAAGCAATCCAGAGAAACTTCACTTCGCATGACTTCCGCAAAAGGAAGGAGGTTGCCGTCGGCATTGTAACGTTGCTCAGCCCGCCGCCCGTCGACGAGGCAGTCGTCTCCTGTCAAGCGGGCAGTGTGTTTGTTCGGAATTGATCGTGGGCGAGATGGGGCGGGAGACAGAGAGCACAAGACACAAATCCACTGGTATTTATACCCTTCACACAGCTAATTCCCCTTGCATCTCACACTCAAAGGGACAACAATATCAGCAACGAAGCAAAAAAGTGATGCACCTCACCACGCTCCTCCTCGCCGTCTTTGCCGCTGCGTCGTCCCTCGTCGCCGCCGCACCAGCGCTGCCGGCTTCTAACCTTGCCGCAAACGCTGGCGTCGACCAGTCCGAGCCAGTCCACTTGACCAGACGTAATGCAGCCCGCCCCCTTCCCTCCTCCGAGAAGTGAATGTGATGAGCAAGTATTCTGATCGGCCTCCCTTCTCCTTTCTCCCCTCCATCTCAAAAAAATACCCAAACTGCAGGCGAACGCCGCCGCGGAGCGGGCGGAGGAGGAGGCGGAGGGGCGCGCGCCTCCGGCAGTTCTCGCCCCAAACTGGACATCAAACCCGTCAACAACGCATTCGGCCTCGGCGGTAGCGGCTTCTCAATAAACGGAAAATACTACGGCCGTAAGGATCTTTCATTTTATTTTTTTTTTTTCCCGTCCGATTCTTGTGCAGCCCTCTGCACCTCATCTCGCGTTCTTTTGACGTCAATCGTTTCGGCAACGACTACCCGACACCGCCCCACCCCCTAATCCATCCCTCTCTTCCTGCCGCCCGCAACCAACCAACCTTAACTAGCCCAGCTCGTGGACACCGACGAAGCTGCGTACAATTCTTTCGACGAGGAGGAAGCCGTCGGCGTAGCCCATTTCGACGACGAATCGGCGGTTGATGAGGAGGAAGCCCTTGACGGCTTCGACGAGGAGGAGGCGCTTGACGGAGAAGAGGCGCTCGGCGAGGGGGACGCATTCGACGAGGAAGAATTCATCGACAGCGACGAAGTCGAAGAAGAGGAAGTACTTGAGGAGGAAGACGTCGTTGACGAGGAGAGTGCACTTGACGAGGACGAGATGTACGAGGACGCAGCGGAGGATGAAGAAGCGACGGAAGACGACGAGTGAATCGAAGCAGTTCTCCCTCCTCTGTTGGCTGTGCAGTTCGCTTTTTTTCCATTCCTCGGTTTTTCTCTCGCGTACTTTTTTTAGTTCATCTCTATCTGATGTACAGAACCGTTCTTGACGAATATAATAAATTTCAAAAAAAAGCAACAAAACTTGGCATTCTCGTGTTATCGATCCGTCCGGCCATCCCGCTGGCTGGACGCCGCTTACCGATTTTGGCATCCGCTTACGATTTTGGCATCTCGCTGGCTGCCGTGGCCTGCGGCTACTTGTTGTGTGAATAGCCTCCCGAGGGACAGAGAAGAGACAGCAAAGATCATGCCCATTTTCCAATCAACCTGAACCCAATCAAGGTATAAACAAGTCAGCTTCAACTATACTTCACCGCTGTCCGTACACCTGTGCTTCGCCTGTGCTTCGCCCGTGCTCCGCCACCTCCGTTCACATTGCCGCCCGGCCCAGAGTTCGAACTTGTCTGTTTTCTTGCGCCCCCCTTCCACATAGTTGAAATCCGTCCTCGCGCCTCCAAGAATGAGCTCACTGCGAGAGTTGTGGAGAATCAGTGGGGGAGAGAGGAGTCGGCTGGCACGACCGCCGGCTCCAGGTGGCCGTGCGCACCGAGTTAGCTGACGCCGCCGTGCGCACCTAGCAAGCTGCGGAAGATGTCTCAGCCGTCCGGACACATACGGCCGGGACAACCGGCTATGGTCGGGACATTTGCCGTGTGGCCCACGCGGCTGAGCCCGCTTGCATTGGGGACTGGAAGACAGCGCGAGACACAATTCCACCGTTGCTGCGTCACGGAAAAGCATTTCGATTCACTGCATTCATCAAAAAGACAGAAGTAGCAAGCGATGCACCCCGTTGCGCTCCTCCTCGCCGTCCTCGCCGCTGCGTCGTCCCTCGTCGCGGCGGCCCCCGTCATGCAGGCCTCGTCAGACCTTGCCGCTAACCCTGACGACGACCACATCCAACTTGTTCTCTTGGACAGACGTGATGTCCCTTCTTGCACTGTCCCCGCACCCCCCTCTCTATCACACAGCTAACTCCCTTTACCCCAACACGAACAAAACGAACAATCTTTCCCACCCACCGCCTCTTCCGAAACTAAAGGTGCCAAAAGAAGCCTCAGCAGAGGCGGAGGCGGCGGTGGAAGCTTCCGTAACTTGGACGTACGACCGTCTCGTGGTCCCACAGGCCTTGGAGGCGGTGTCACGATAGGCGGAAAGTACTACGGACGTAAGTAAAAAGTCCTGTTCTCACGCCCTCTGCTTTCTGTTTTGGTTTTTATATTTGCTCTTGTGCGCGGGTCGGTGTGGGGAGGAAGGGTGAGTAGAGGATGAGGCGGCGCAATGGAGCGAGGTCACCGGTTCTCTCGCACTTTCCTCACACCACAATCCTTCCCGAACCAGCCCAACTCGTGGACACCAGCGAGATTGCTTATGGCGACGAATCGTTCGGCGAAGAAGCCGCGTCCGACGTTTCGGAATTCGACGACGAAGGGGCGGTCGACGCAGATGAGGCCATTGGCGAAGACGAGGCCCTGGACGCTCTCGATGATGAGGAGGTTCTTGAGGAGGAAATCCTCGGCGAGGAAGATACCTTTGACGAGGAGGAAGCTGCGGACGGACAGGAGGCGCTGGACGACGAGGCTATTGAGGAGGAAGAAGTTCTTGACGAGGAGGAAGCTCTTGATGAAGACGAAGCCCTTGAAGAGGACGATGCCGTCGATGGAGAAGAGATTTACGAAGACACCGTCGAAGAGAACGCGGCGGTCGAGGACGTCGAGTGAACAGGGTGTTTCGTTTCCCCTCTCACTCTTTCTATCTCTCGTTAGCAGTTCAGTGTGAGCGTACCTTTCCCTTTGTACAATACATTAAATCCCGAAAGGGGGGACAATAGCATCATTCGAGGTCTCAAATAGCACGAAATTGACCGTACCGCCTGAAAACCAGCAGACTGTGCCGGGGAAATACTCAGCTGGTGCACGAATAAGCCATTTCAAGGACCTTTGGAAATATCAAACCAGACCGTCTCCGGCTGTTTCGGCTCCCACTCATTCTCATCCCCCTCCCTTCCCTGGTGGTTCTCGGTTTGCTCCTTTGTGTGGGGTGCTCCGCCAACCACGCCGTCGGAAAATCTGTCTTTAACCTCCAATACATCATGCCTTTGTACATCCTTCTCATCTGCCTGACCAGCCGAGTTACTGGACACAAATGAAGGCGCGGATGGCGACGTGTCGTTCGATTAATGACGCGGCATCGGGCATCTCCGTCCACTCGGTGGAGCGTCGACGAGGAGGAGGAGCGAGGCGAGGAAATACTTGACTTTAGACGAAGTGGAGGCCCTAGAGGAGGGCGAGGTTTTTGGCAACGAGGAAGCCATTGACGTCGAAGACAAAGTCGCTGCCCTATATAACACCCGTTTTTTCTATTCTGGCTTCTCACCCAAACAATTGACCCAGCTCGTGGACACCGACGAGGCTAGCGGCGGTTGATGAGGAGGAACCTCCTTACCCCCTCTCTTAGTTTTGCACTTCAGTTCGTTTCCATCACTTCCTTGCGGCAAGTGATTTATCCTTCGAATGTTTTTTGTTCTCCAAAGCCGACTTTCCGATGTAAAATTATTGAAACTTACAAAAAAAAAATCAGCACAGCACAACTTCGAGGTAAAATCTAAGGATTTCAAGTTTTTCCGTTCCTTTCTTTTTCCGTCTCTTCAATCGACATCCTGCTCTCGCGTATGTTCGCTCCACCACAAATTTGCGGCTTTGACGACCCGACACCACCATCCATTGCCCCTCCCAACTCAGTGGACGGCGAAGGGGCAGTCGATCAGACGGAAGCCCTTTTGACGGCCTCGACAGGAGGAAAGCGTTTGAGGAAGGAGAGGCGCTCGGCGAAGAGGACTCAATAGTCGAAGGGGAGTTCGTTGACAACGACGAAGTCGCCAATGAGGAGGAGGCATTAAAAATGCGGGTTGGCAGGGAGGAAGCCCTAAAGAAGGAAGGATGGCGCCGCTGATTCGGGGATGTGCGAGGACGCAAAGAAGGACGAGGAGTGAATCGAAAGGATTTTCTTTCCTCCCTTGGTTTTGCGTTTCTCCTAGAAATTTGTGCTCTTGCACGTTCGAACAAATGAAGATTCCAAAACAAATTACAAAATAAAACAAAAAAATAAAAATAATAATAATAATAAAAATCAACCAAATAAAACAAAAAACATCTCGCATTTAGCCGAGGAAGATATCAGAGCAACCACAGTTTCTGTTTTGTGGCACGGCCAAACAACCCACTGTTGCAGGAAAATGGCCCAGATGTTTTGTTTCAGCCCGTCCGGACACGCACGGCTCGCACGACGTGGAAGCTTCAGCAGAGGCAGCGGCGGTGGAAGCTTCCGTAACTTGGACGGACGACCGTCTCGCGGTCCCACAGCCTTGGGGGTCGGTGTCACGATAGTCGGAAAGTACTACGGGCGTTGGTATAAAGTCCTGTTCCCATACCGCCCTGGTTTCTGTTTTGGTTGGGGGGAAAGGTTGGGAGAGGATGAAGGGGCGCAATGGGGCGAGGTCACTGGCTCTCTCGCGCTTTCCACACACCACAATCCATCCCGAACCAGCCCAACTCGTGGACGCCAGCTAGGTTGCTTACAGTGACGAATCGTTCGGCGAAGAAGCCGCGCCCGACGTTTCGGAATTCGATGACGAAGGGGCGGTCGACGAAGATGAGGCCTTCGGCAGGGACAAATCCCTGGGCGCTCTCGATAACGAGGAGGTTCTTGACGAGGAGGAAATCCTCAGACGATAAAGACACGTTTGACGAGGAGGAAGCTGTGAACGAAGAGGAGGCTCTCGAAGACGACGAGGCTGTGGAGGAGGAAGAAGTTCTTGACGAGGAGGACTTTCTTGACGAGGAGGACTTTCTTGACGAGGAGGAAGCTCGTGATGAGGGCGGCCCTTGAAGAGGACGACGCCGTCAATGAAGCAGAGATGCACGAAGATGCTGTCGAGAGGACGAGGCGATCGAGGACGACGAGTGAGCCCTGCTTTTGTTGTTTCCCCTCTCACTCCTTCCATCTGTCGTTAGCATTTCCGTTTAAGCGTACTTTTTCCCTTTGAACAATAGATTGAATCCCGAAATGGGGAAAAAAGTAGCATTGAAAGTCTCAAACCGTGGGAACTTGATCGGAGCGTTATAGACGAAAGTCAACACCACATAACAGACAGTGTTGGAGTAACACTCGGCTGGTGCTCGAATACGCCGTACAAAGACCTTTAGTCAGCTCGAGTACTAAATATCGAACTACTAAACAGACAAGCTCCGCACTTGAAGCTGCAATCAGCCGCTGGCGCTCCGCAAAGCAATGTGCTGCGGCTGAGCCGACATTTAAAGGCCACGAGACCGAGGTGGGAAGTGAAAGAAGCGGCGCACACAGACACAAAAAAATTAGCGGAATCCGCATACTAAATTCAGCTTATCATAAGCATGTTCACCGGCTCCGCCAACTGGTCCGTGCAAGAAAAGGAACGTAAAACAGAACAGAGATGCACCCCGTCACGCTCATCTTCGCCGCCCTCGCCGTCGGGGCGTCCACCGCCTCCGCGGCTCCGGTCGTCCCAGCCGCGCACATCGCTCTCGCCGCCACGGCCGCAGACGGTGACGGCACCAACGAGGCCGGGAGGCCGACCGCCCGATGTAGGAAATACTATCTGCAACAAAAGTCAAAGCCTATTCGCTTGGAATGTTCTCGGCTCCCCAACTCAAATCCGCCAACCCTCTTTCCCTTCCCCTCTTTCCCAAAAAGTAAAAGCAACAACAGCCGTAAGCTATCGTGGCCGTGAAGTAGGCCAATCTGGTGGCTCACTTGGGGCTGTCGGCGGAAAGCTTGATATCAGACCGTGCTGTGGTCCCGCAGGACATGGCGGCGGCTTCATTGTTAATGGAAGATATTATGGCAGTAAGTTCCAATCCCCCTCCCCCACCCCCTTCCTTACCCTCATCCTCCTCTCCCTCCCTTGCTTGGTGCTTCTCCGTGAGCTTCTTGGCATGGGGTGCTCACCCACTACGCCGACGGGAAAACTGTCCTAATTAACCTCCTATACATCATGCTTTGGTCCCTACTCATCTGCCGTCGGACCAGCCGGGTTAGTGGACACGAATGAAGGCGCGGATGGCGACGCGTCATTTGATGAGGACGCGGCATCGGGCATATCCGGGTTCGACTACGGTGGGGCAGTCGACGAGGAGGAGTTGCAAGACGAGGAAGAACTCGAAGCGGAGGCCTTTCAGGAAGACAACGCATTTGGCGAAGAGGAAGCCATTGACGGCGAAGACGTAGTTGACGACGAGGATGCGTTGGAGGAGGACGCTAATGGTGAAGACGCTGTCGACAGAGAAGAAATGTACGATGACGCGGTCCAAGGTGAAGAGGCTACCGAGGGCACGTGAACGCAATTGTGGCCGGTTGGTTTTACTCCCTCGTGTTGGCTCTTGTGTCTTTCTTTCCGGTTTGCGTCCGATCAGCTTTTCTGTATGTAATACATGAACGCTAAAAGAATAAATTCAAGAAATCTTGTATTATTGTACTCCAAGCGAAACAGTTGAAACTCACATATGCCCGATTTCTAATTAAATCCAGTCAGTATTAGCCAAGCCACCGATGCCTTCGCCGGTTGGTGCTCCCAACAGCGGCGGGCAAGCTGCTCTTTTGCTTATGTCCAATCTGGAATGCCGTGTATTGCGACGTTTCCAATGATTGTTCCATAGAAAATGTAATTAAACCCTTGTCCTCAACCCGTCAATGCGAAATGTATCTCCTCCTCGCTATGGTCGGACTTTCGCAATCAAACACCACCTTAACATTCACACACACACACACACGTGCAATGCACACGCACAAAAATCAAGAAATGCGCGTCTCCCTCGCGTCGCTCCTTTGCCTGCTCTTCGCCGCAGCCTCCATCGTGGTTCAAGCTTCGCCCACAGTCTCCATCGCCCACAGCGGCGCTGTGCTTACCCGAAGGAGCCCCCAAGGCGGCCGCAGAAAGGTTGGCTCCGGTTCGGGCTCAATACTTGGCGAAAATACGATCGCGATCCGGGTCATCCGGGGACTGAGCAGGCCTGATGGGCCTGACGCCCTCTCCGTCACCGTCAAGCGGCCTGTTACCAAGGTGCGGCTTGCCTAGATGTACACACTTGAAGTCCATGCTGAAAGCATAACATCGCGAAAGAAAAAAACCTGCTGGATACACGGGCTAGCACAGAGGAGTGTCGAGTGTCAGAGGGGTGGCAACGGCTCTGGCAGCCCAGCATATTGTTCTTCTTTCACTCCCGGCAAAATGCAATGGTGCGCGTTCCAATTGGAATAAATGCAGTTCATAAAGGTGTTTAGCAAGTGAGCTCGCCACACAAGTTTCATGGGCGATTGCCGATTCCACGCCTTAAACGCATTCCACACACGCTACACCGCCCCATTATCAACGGTGCTCAGCTCTGCCGCACCTCATGAAGAAAGTGATTAAAGGAGAGCGCCAAGACTGCGAATAAAGCTTCGGAAGGGATCCTCGGCAGCAGTTCCCAACAACTCGTTGTGGGATGATTCGTACATGGACATCTCCGACCAGGGGAGGTTCGATTTCGAATGGACCGTGGAATGCATAGAATATCAATGCAAAGAACAACTAATGTTTCAAATAGAGTAAGAACCACGAACAAAAATGCACTGGCAGTAAACCAAACGAAACTGGGATTGCATTAACTCATCATTGCTCTTCGCTTCCTTTCAGCAGTTGTGGCCAAGCCGCGCAGTCCAAATGAAAGGGGTTGCGGGGGGAGTCGGGCAGCCAATCTTGCTTGGCCGACACACACACATGGGACGCGGAACTGTTCGGGCTTCGGGGAGCAGCTCGCCGGGGTCTCAAAGCTTCGTCTTGAGCCATGAATTGTAATACCTTTGCCTTCATAGTAGTTCTCAGCCATTCGGCACCTCTTCCATGGCGGTTCAAGCTTTGCCAGTAGCCTCCACCAACCACAGTGGCGCACCCCTCATCCGGCGCTGCCCGCAAGGCGGCCGCAGAAAGATTACCCCTACAAAAGTCGAGATACCCGAGAGTTCGACTTGGAGGCAGATCCAGGAGCTGAGGAAGCCCGTTCAATATGAGCGCGCTGAAGCCAGATTAAAGCTTTCCTCGCTGCGCAAGTTGAAAGTGGGCCGTCAAAAAAAAGTCGGGGTGGTGATGAGCGGGGGAAAGGAGCGGTTGAGGTCGAGCAAAGAAACTGCAGGAATCATGGCAGGAGCGAAGATTGGGTACACTGTTTTTCTTTCAGGCCAATGTTTGTAGTGTGCACTGGAATAAGGAAAGTTGGTTGATAAAACTGCACCGACTTATGCACACATCCGCAAAAACAGAGTGCATCGTCTTTCATCGCTTTGCTGGCGGCAGCTTTCAGAGCCCTCAATCGACCTTGCTCGGCAGACCAAAGGAAAAAGCTTGCGGCAAGTAGAGCCCAACGCTAATGGAGAACGAACACCAAAAAGATCAGGGCGAAAGAAAGAAAGAAAGAAAGAAAGAAAAAAAGAAAAGGAAGAAATCTTCGCGTTTCGCCGCGCTGTCTCCGGACAATCCCAAGCACCACCCAAAACACAGCGGCCAGATGCGGCCCGCGACACCATCGTCCGCCTCCTCCGGCAGCCCGCGCCGGAAGCCCGTCAACTACAGCGACGCCCCCACCCCGCTCCCGCCTCCTCCAGCGGCCGGCGCCACCGCATCGGCACCCGCCGCCAACCGCCTGCCCCACTCTCCGGCCCCAGCACCGCATGCGGCCCCGTCAAGCATCCTCGCGCCGGGCCTCGCCCCGCGCCGCCCCGCTGCCGCCTTGCCGACTCCGCCCGCGCACCGCCCGGACCCCGTCGAAAAGCAGCTCGACATGCAGCATCAGCATCAGCAGCAGCAACCGAGTGGTGCGGCGCGGGAGCCACTCGGCGCTGCGGCTGTGGCGGCGGAGGCCGGGGCGGCGGGGGACCGGAGCGGTGCGCGGCGGCGCGGCGGTGGCGGCGGCGACGACGAAAACAGCAGCGGGGCTGGCGCCGGCGGCGGTGGGGCGAGCAGCAAGGGGTTTTGGGGCGGCGACGCGGGGCGGGGGTGCGCGCGGTGCGAGGAGGAGGGGTCGTGGAAAGGTTGCGTATTGTCTGTTTGGTTTTTATCAACCCCAGGGGGTTGTTCTAACCACCCGCACCACCGTTTTTTTCAACCGGCTGCCACTCGTCCCTCCCACCCCCCATGCGCTCTGCAGAGCTATACGAGACGCTGCATCGGCAGACGCAGGCCGCGGAGCGCGAGAGCCTGGAATGTATCCGCGAGCTGACGAGGCGGTGCGCCGAGCTTGAGCGAGAGGTCACGGAGCTCAGGAGGCGGGTGCCCGCGGATGAGAAGCCCAAGCCGAAGAGTTCGGCGGCGGCGGCGCCGGTGGGTGTAGTCGCTACGACGGCGGCCAAGGCCGCGGCGCCGGACGTGCAGGCGCCGCCGCCAGAGTTTACTCGAGTTTTTGAGGAGGGCTTGGCGGAGCTCAGGAAGAAGTCAGGTGCTGTGCAGGTGCGGCTACCTCTCCATCAATTTCTTCTTCTTTCGCGATTTCATGATGACTCTCTCGTTATTTGCCGCCTTTCGTTTTTTTTTAGCACGCAGCGATGCTGCTTCAGCAGAAGTTTGGCGCTGAAACGCTCCAAGCCCTGTCTCGCCCGCTTCCGCAGCTTCGATCGTCTGTACCCCCTGTGGTCAATTCAGCCAGCCCAAGCGAACCTAGGACAGCTGAGACGAAAGCGCAAATCGCAACAGCCGACCACAGCCACGTAACTCCCCCTCGAAGCAGGCTGACGGGTGCAGCAGAGCCCAACCCGTCACAAGCAGCACTAACAGAAGCATCATCAGCGCTTATAACCAAACCCACGGAAGCAATTCGCGTTCCTCATGACGAGAGTGACACGCACCCGGTGCCTACAAAATCAGGGGAGCAGCCGAAACTGGAGCCGCAACCCCAGATAATAGCCGCGGTCCCGCCTCCTCCGCGGATAAACACATCTCCTGCAGTATCAAATTCGGCTGAGGAACCAGCCGCCCTGCCGCTGCCAGAGCAGAGCAGCCCAAAAGTTTCGAAGTTAAACGATCGGACGGAGCAGAGTCCCGAATCATCAAACTTTGGAATTGCAGACGCGAGCGAATCTCAGGAGGGCGAAAGCAAGATTGACGGCAGCCTGGCGTCAGACCTACTGAATATTATGAATAGTTTTGGGTTTTAGCTTGGCAAAGGGGGAAGGGAGTCTGTAGTTGACCATTTGACAGTTGGAATGTCTCGGGTAGTTCCACTTTTTTCGTAGTTTTCTTAAAGAGGGGCACACTGCCGCCCTTTTTTTCCTCTTCACACGAATGCAATGAAAGAAACAACTTATAATGAACTGACCATGAGTTTTGCCGTCGCCAACCAGAGCCAGTCTTCCGGTCCTCTATTGCTTACTACTGTCTGCGTCTCGCTCCCAACATCTTTGGGCAAGTGGGAAGAGGTCGGGTCGCTGCTGTCTTGTACGTACCTTTCGTATCTCTCTGGTTGCATGCGGAGGGGCCAGGCAAAATCAAGAAAAGAAGAAAGCAAACAGTGTATTCTGACAACAGTGATCGTTGCAAATGAAATGGAGAAAAGATTGGTCGCAGCGAAGTCGAAAAAAAAAAAGTCGATCGAAAAAAAATGAAACATAATGGGTACAGGTACACGCGCCCGCGCCCAACAATACAGTGGCTGGTACACGTCTGGTTACTGGGCGTAACCGCCGTCGGCGCCTCCCTCGGCGTAGCCGCCCTCTGCCGGGCCAGCTGCGGGCGGTGCGCCGCGATTCCTGCCTGCAGGTCGTGTTCGGTCAGTGTGAGGTAGAGTGGGCTGATTTCAGTTTTGGGTGCACGGGGCAGAGCGCTACGACAAAGAGTAGATAGGGACGCGGAAGAAGGGAAGGGTGGGTTCACTCAAAAAAACTCACCGCCAAACTTGGCCTTGAGCTTGCTCCACCCCGCCTTTGCCTTGCCGTACCATTCTCGCATGCCGCGTCGCTCGAGGGCGCCGGCTTGGACTGGTGCGGCTTCGACGGACGCGACGGTCAGGGCGAAGAGGATGCAGAAGGCGGCGAAGATGGCAAAGACCGAGAAGCGCATGGTGAAGTACGGAGAGCGAGGTTGTGGAGGCGAGTAGCCGGTTGGATCAAGTTGGGATTGTTCAAATGGAGCTGATCTGGAATCTGTTTGTTGGAAGTGATGGGAGAAGGGCGACGAGCAGGCTGATTTATATAGGGCGCCCATGATCTTTCGTCTCACACACACACACACACTCTCTCTCTCTCTCTCTTTCTCTACCAAACCAACTTACACAAGTTTCCGTGCTTCCCCAACTTTCGAACCAGCCCGCAATTGCGCGCGGCGACGGCCTGGGCTGAGCACAGATATTTCCTAACGGATTTGAGACAGCCGCACGCAAAGGGACGCGAAGATTATCCTTTTTCGGCAGGCTGGCGGCCACCATTATGCTTTCTGCATAAAAGTTTTGTGGCGATAGTACTTCGCCGAAGGGCGGGGGCGGGTCATTGAAATTACTTTTTGTTTTCAGCCTTTCCGCCATTCCCCTTCTCTATTTATTCCTTCCGCAATTCTCCCACCACCTGTGGAATGCTCATGATTGATTGTAATTACGATTTGTGCAGAATGGGTGTCGGTCTGCAGAGTTGGACATTTTGGTTTGGGCGAAGCGCGCCGTCGACTCATCACGGCCCCATGACCTCGCTGCACTGAGGGAAGATAAACAAAAAAAAAAAAAAAAAAAAAAAAAAAAAAAAAGAAACTCTGGGTGGCAGCAACGTATTTGGGACCTATTTTCCTCCATCGTTTGCACGGATCGAGCAGAGGCTGTAAAAAAAGCTTCCCGTTTTCGACGGAGGGAAAATGCGAGCCATTTGCAAACCGCTGCTGCTCATGCGGCACTCCACCAAACCAGCTTTCCACCGACTTCACACGCTCACAACATGCAGGCTCAGTGGAACCCTGATAATCTTGTCGAGTTTTTTTTTTTTTTTTTTTTTTTTTTTTTGGAAATTTGTGAACCCTCTGCTTCTCCAAAGTGCAGCACTGCGGATGCCGGCGGTCATTTGTGGAAGGAGCGAAACGTGCACGAAGTCAATGGTCCAGCATGCGCAAGCGCCTCGGCAGAGACTTCGTTAATACCAGATTTGCGCTGCTGCATTTTAGTTCCTTGCCCATATTTCATTGGTTTTATGCACGTTAAGTGTGCATCTTCGGATTATTCTTAAATTCCTTGCTGCATTCGATTTGAATATCTACTTCATACATCGAGAAGTGGACGTGCCAGCCATTCTCCTCTCGTTTGCACGGCCCGTTTATTATACCTGACCCCTGCAAACCCTTCAGCCTGCGCCGTGCTGCTCGCATCGCCGGCGACAGACAGGCAGATAGAGGTGGACGAAAGTCTGCGGCTCCTTGCTGGTCTCCGACGACCTGGCCAGAGGGCTGACCAATGCCCCCACCCCCTCCCCCCTGTGATGCTTACTGGTCTGCATCCCCCTCGCAAAATGACGTTTTTTGCTTTGGAGGTACTGCACCTGGGACGGTGCATCGCAGTAAGAACTTCAAATGGGTAACATCGCCTGAAACAGACGAGCCCGAAACTCAAAAAAAAAAAAAAAAAAAAGGACTGCCCTGAAAAAGTGCTGCCAAGATTACGAAATATATTTTACACACGCATACTTCAAACCCGTTCACTCATTCACAGGATTCGCTTGGCTTTAAAGAAAGGGTCGTAATGGGTTAGAAGGAAAGAGCACAACGCAATCGCCTCCGCCCCCCTGGTCCTAAGTTCCCCCCCCTTCACCCCACCGCAAGAGCCGGCCAAAAAGAAAGTCATCAAAAGCCTCCCCTCACCCTTTGAAACACCGCCCTTGACAAAGTCCGCAGCACGACCGGCCGCCATCCTGCTAGCGCCAGCGGCCGTCCTGCTGGCGCCGGCGACGTGGCCGGCGATTGACTTGCTCTTCGAAATGATTCCGCGACGTTGGTGCGTCAGCAGCGGGGCGGCGTCGACGAAAGCAATGGCGAGGAGGACGAGGACGAGCGCGAGGACGGTGGCGGCGGAGAAGCGCATGGGTATTCTTTTGGCTGTTGTTTGCTTGCAGTCGTGAACTTGAATGTGGGCAGGGGAGGAAGGCTTGGATGGGAAGTGGGCTGCTGTTGCTTGGAGGAAGGGAAGAGTGTGACGTTGGGTTTTGGTGGCAATACTGGAGGAGGACGGCGTGGGCGGGTGGGGTGATGGGGCTTTATACCCCCACTGGTCGAAGCAGCCGTGGATGACGGTGAGAGGCTCAGCCTGCCCGTCCTAGGGAAGAAAAATATCTCTGTCGTGTCTGTTCAGCCGCGGCGCCCCGGAGTTGGAGTGATCAATTGCCCAGTGTGCGGCGCCCTTATTACAGCAGACATGCTGATGAGTTCCGGAAGCGCCTTCCTCTTTAGGTAGTAAGAGCCCGTTGCGGTGTGGTAAGTTTTCGAACGAACGGCCCACCTGGCTGCTGGCTGGGAACCAGCAACCGCCGAGCAAGTAAGCATCTATCAATCAATGCCTACCATAAACGGCAGAGGGAACAACATAGCACGGACGGGATCTGCCCAACGGCTGAGCCCTTCCTTCCCACCTATTGCGCAGGAAAAGAAACTCTGGTGAATGAGACGGAGGAATCCAAAAAACATGATTGCTGAAAAAAAATTAGGGAAGGTGGCACACAAAAAACATGGTGAAGCACGCGAGTAGGAAGAAATGAACCGAGACCTTGGCCAACAGCGGTTCCCTCCCTTTACTCTCGGGGATGCTCGCGTGCAAAGTCTTCCACTGGTGCGTATTGCAGGGCGCGGGATTCTCGGTGCAGGAAGGGCAACGGAAAACGAGGACGCCAGCTGGCGCATCCCCCCGGCCACCCCACAGTGGGTGGCGAAGCGTGTGTTCGAGTACAAGGGCCATCAACCTTTGGACTCACCACGTGTGCTTTACATCAACGCGCAGCAAAGGCAGTCCACAGCCCTCCCAGGGTTCTACCCCCCCCCTCCGTCCTGAATTCGGTACCCAGCCCCGCCGCCAAACCTGTACGCGCAGTACGTACTCTTATGCCGCGCTGTAATCCGGCGCGGCGCCGTACACCGCTGCGCAGCCTGCGACTGCTGCATCGCAGTGACGATTGGACGACGTGGCCGCCTGCGCCTGCTGCTGCTGCTGGTACCCGACGAGCTGGCCGACGCGACGGGGCCTTGCAGCCGCTGCACGTCGAGCGGACGCACGCCGGGGGTCGAGTACAGGTTGCTGTAGTAACGCCTGCCGCGCCGCGTACGTTCCCACCCCAGCCTTGCACCGCCGCCGCCGCCGCGCCGGCGCACTGCTCGCAGCCGCCGCGCCGGGCGCTCCTCGGGGTTCCCCGGGTTCCCCGGGTACCCCGCCGATCCAATGCGCCGTAGCCCGCGTTGCTCGCAGCCGGGCGGGTCGGCCATGTCGCGCGAGTCCTTCTTTGTGCCCCAGCAATAAATATACACGGCTCAAGTAGTCGTGGGAAGCGGCACGTTTTTCGCTCGGGGCAGTTAGTTCCAGTCGCCCGGGCGGGCGGGCGGTCGGTCGGTGGGTGCGGTAGCGGTAGCGGGCGTTGCGGTCTGCGGGACAAAGCCTCGCGGGCCAAACATCGTTATGTGGTCCGGTTTTTTTGTTTTTTTTTTTTTTTTTTTTTGGTTTTGGTTTTGTTTTGAACAACTGTTTTTCGTCCCTTTGTAGTGTCTTGCCTCGGGGGATTTTGACTCGCCCGCCCGATCAGGCATTTTAATTATTTTTTGCGCGGTGCCGCGGTCTATCTGTCTGTCTGTCTGTCGATGCGCCTTTCTATCTGTCGGTCCGTCTGTCTGTCTGTCTGTCTGTCTGTCTGCCTGTCTGCCTGCCTGTCTGTCTGCCTGCCTGTCTGTCTGTCTGTCCGTCTGTCTGCCTGGTCACTCTCTCTGGTCTGTCTGACTCCACAATTAATAACTTTCGATCCGATCACAACGTCACCACACCCCGCACCAATGCTCCCTCCTCCTCCTCTTCGCCGCCGTCGGCCCGCCGCCGCCGCCCCCGCCGCCTGGCTCGCCCCGGCCGTGCTTCTGCTGGCTTTCGTCGCCCTGGCCCGCGCCGCCGTGTGTAGCACCACCCCCACGACGCCGTCGTCGTCCTCGTCGGTCACGGCGATCGCCTCTTCCACTGCGTCGGCCCCGACCACCTCGACGCTGCCCGCTCAGTCGGCCACGCGCAGCTGCGCGCCGGCCGCCCGTGCGACCGCTTCGGCTCTTCCCAGGCTTGCCGTCAACTCGCGCTTCGTGGTCGAGACTTCAACCAACCGCACCGTGTTCCTGCACGGAATGAACATGGCCGCCAAGATGCCGCCGTTCGAGCTCGTGGACCTGAGCAGCGACGCAAGCATTGCGGCCGCCCTCGACCCGCTGCAGCGTGCTGGCTTCAACTTTGTTCGGCTTGCGTTCACATGGGAGGCTTTTGAGCCGGTCCAGGGACAGTACAGTGCGTCGTACCTTGCGCAGTACGTGGCCGTGGTCAAGGCCCTTCGCCAGCGCGGTATCTACACGCTCGTGGATTTCCACCAAGACACATACTCCCGATGGTAAGTAATGTCGGTCTTCCGTTAATTCCAGCTATAACCCAGATTTGCAGGTCTCTGGGCGGTTGTGGAGAGGGCTTCCCGCAGTGGGACAGTTCCATCGGAAGCGCAATCCGTACCGGCGGACATCACCTCGGCGCAAGCTCTGAAGGCCAACATGTGTCCTCTCTGGGGTGTGCTCGAAGTCCTCCAGGAGCTGGCGGCTCCCGGTGACTTGCAAGTGTCGTGGGGCGGTTTTTTGCAACCAGGCGGGACAGTCCAGACGGCTTTCCTTCGCGACGGTCGGCAAAGTGGCTGGCGCCCTCGTTGGCGAGAGCGGTGTGTTTGCGTTCGACGTCATCAACGAGCCGTTCTCGGTGACGACGCAGCTTGTACGAGGCGGCCGCGGCCGCCATCGAGTCGGCGGGCTGGTCGGCGCCTATCGTGGCTGTGGAGCCGGGATCGACAAACAGCCCCAACACCCGCCCGAACATAAAGAACATTATTTACGCTGGCCACCACTACGATGACCGGTTTACAGTGGACGCCATCGACACGCAGTTGACGTACTGGGTGAAGGAGAGCGGGATTCTCTATGCCGTTGAGGCGTTCACAAGCGGCCCTTCTGAGGCGACAGCCCAGTACTTGATCACTGTCTTGACCGTTCTTGACGTGCGTTTTTTTTGTGTTTTTTTTTTTTTTTTTTTTTTTTTTTCGAGCTTGCCCTTCCTTTCCTTATTGCGAGTTGCGATTTCAAGTGCTGAATCCAAGTATTTCCTTTTCATATACAGAGCACGATGCAAGTTCTGGCCCAAAAACTCGCACCCGTCCTTAACGCCACAGGCTTCGACCTTACCCCGATTCTGACCACCGTCGATGGCGCCGCCAAAACCCTGGGCGCTGATGTCGGGGCGGTCCTTGCCAACGGCGGCACCTTCAGCGGAGTTCTCGATCCCAGCAATTTCACCAAGACGGCAACCGACCTTGTCGCATTCCTCGACGGCAGCCTCTTTTCCGACGAAGGCTTGGTGACGCTGCTGAAGGTCGTCCTGCCGACGCTTCCGTCGGGCACCGACGACGCCGTCGCGGCGCTGGCGGCCACGGCCAGCGGCACGTTCGACGCGCCGCTGCTCGTCGGCGAGTTCGGCTGCGAGCCCGGCAGTGCGTACATGGACTGCGCGGCGTGGGTCGCCGGGCTGGCGGCCAGCGCCGACGCCGCGCTGGCCGCCGGGTGGGGCCAGTGGGTGTGGGAGGGCCAGTGGACGCCGACGCTCCGCGACGACTTCAACCTCGAGGACCTGTCAGTGACCGAGGGCGTTTCGGGCGGGTGGGCGACGCGCGCGACGTTCCTGGGCGGCCGGCCGCTGGTGCGCGCCGTGGCCGGCACGCCGACAAACATCACGTCGAGCGCGACGGGCGTCGCGGTTCAGTTCACGGTCGGGTCGGCCGTCGCCGGCGCCGCGACCGAGCTGTTCTTTGACCAGGCGGCCGCGTGCGGCGTCGGCAAGGCTGCGACGTTGGTCGCGGACGCTTCGCTGACCTGCGGTGTCGACGTTGACGCTGCTATTATCTCGTGCACGTCCTCGGCGGCCTCGGGGACATCTGTTTACCTGTCTGTCTCTTGCTAGACTGTATTCTTTTCTCTTCCTAGGGCTTGCACGAATGTTGTAGAGCGTCTATTGTTTGTTGTCGCAGTCTCTCGCTGGACTGCAAACTTTTATCTTCCTAGAGCCTGCACCTTTTGTTGTAGAGCAGTCTGTTGTTTGTTGTTTGTTGTCGCTGTCTCTGTTGCTCCTGGTTTTACTTTTTTGGACCATTCCTTCTGAGTGTTCCCTGCTTTTCCAACAATCCTCTCCTCCAATAAATCTCCCATCTCCGCGAACCTTGAAAATGGTACTTGGTGTTGAGAACGTGCCGTTTCCTCGCTTGCAGCGTTCACAGTCCCCCGCTGCCTTGCTGTGTGTCCCAACGACACACTTTGCAGAAATATGAGCATTTTCTCTCGGCCTGATGATTCCCGGCGGCCGTCGCAATAATAAAAAAAAAAAGTCAGTCATGGGTAAAGTCCTTTTTGTTCAAGGCTTGGTAGACTAACTGGTTTGCATCCCCCTCGCAAAATGCCGTGTTTCAGTTTGGAGGTACTGCACCTGGGACGGTGCATCGCAAGAAGGACTTCAAACGGGTCCCATTGTATTGAACAGACTGACACAAAAAAAAAAAAAAAAAAAAAAAAAAAAAAAAAACGCAAAGAACTGCCAAGATTACGAAATATATTTTACACACACATATTTCACTCATTCACAGGATTCGCTTGGCTTTAAAGAAAGGTCGTTAAGGGTTAGAAGAATAGCGCAACGCAATCGTACCGCCCTCTTTCTCCCCCTCTGCCCTTGCTGTTCCCCCCATCCACCCACCAAGCCCGAAAACAAAACGAGGAAAAGCCTTCCCTCACCCTTTGATACACCGCCCTTGACAAAGTCCACAGCCCGACCGGCCGCCATCCTGCTAGCGCCAGCGGCCGTCCTGCCTGCGCTGGCGACGTGACCGGCGACCGACTTGCCCTTGGAAATGATGCCGCGACGCTGGTGGGTCAGCAGCGGTGCGGCGTCGACGAGAGCGACGGCGAGGAGAACGAGGACGAGGGCGAGGACGGTGGCGGCGGTGAAGCGCATTTTTGTTGTTGTTTGTTTGTGCTAGTGAACGTAAGGTCGGCGGGGAAGGGGGGAAGCCAGGAGCGGGTTGGCAAGTAGGCTTTTTGTTGTTGCTTGGGACTGAGGGGTAAGGATAGTAGGGAGGTGTGGGCGGGTGGATGGGGCTTTATATCCCCCCCTGTGCTGCTGCTAGTCGCTTGCGCTTTTTGCCCCAGGTCCGTTTTCCCAAACCATCCCCTTCTCCCATCCCGAAGCTCCATTGCAGAAAAAAAAAAAAGAAAATTTAAAAGAAAAAAAAAAAAAGAAAAGAACGGACAACGAGCAGGGCGTGATAAAAGAAAGCATCCTTTAATTCTGCCATGAAAGTGAAAAAAAAAGAGTATGCGCGCAGAGGTGGGAAGGAGCGTGAAATGGGGTGCGCACAGAGAGAAACAAAGGCCTTGAAGAAAAAGAAAGGGAAAAACAAAAGAAGTGAAAAGCAAGGCGGGAAAGAGACAGAGAGAAAATACTACAAATTAGACTCGGTCGACAACAGGAAAAAGAACGAAAAACCGAATGCAATCGAAGGAGGCCCCACGTTCACCCTGACACCCCTTCCCCTTTCACTGAGTTCGGTACCCAGCCCCCGCGCCAAACCCGTACGCGCCGTACCCGTAGGCTGCGCTGTAATCCGGCGCGGCGCCGTACTGCTGCGCGGCCTGCGACTGCTGCATCGCGGCGACGATGGACGACGTGGCCGCCTGCGCCTGCTGCTGCTGCTGGTACCCTACGAGCTGGCCGAGACCCGCGGGGCCTTGCAGCCGCTGCGCGTCGGGCGGGCGCACGCCGGGGGCCGAGTAGAGGTTGCTGTAGTACGCCTGCTGCGCCGCGTACGCTCCCGCCCCGCCCTGCGCCGCCGCCGCCGCCGCCGCTCCGCTCGCAGCCGCCGTGCCTGGTGCTCCCGCACTGCCGGGGTACCCCGGGTACCCCGTCGATCCAAAGAACCCGCCGCCCGCCGGCGCGCCGTACCCCGCGGCGGGTTGCCCGTACCCGGGCGGGCTGGCCGCTGCGATGGCGCCGCCGCCGCCGCCGGCAGTGTTCGCGTCCTTCTTTGTGCCGCAGCGGTAGCACGCCTGCCGGCTCGAGTAGTTGTGGTAGCGGCATGTTTCGCTCGGGCAGTTCCAGTCGCCCGGGCGGTCGGTGGGTCGGTATCGGGCACCCGTCTGCGGGACAAAGCCTCCCGGGCCGGCGCCGCCGGGCGTCACAGGCCCGCCGCACCGCAGGCACTGCACGCGCGACGAAAAGTTGTGCGTTTGGCAGCGCGCGCAGAGCCAGTCGCCGGGAAGCAGTCGCGGACCTGCGTTGCCGCTGTAGCTGCTGGCGCGGTGTCCTCCGCCGTATCCGCCGCCGCCGCCGCCTGGCCGCGGCGTCTGGCATTTCATGCACTCGTAGCGAGAGGCGTAGTTTTGGAAACGGCAGGAATGGTTTGGGCACAGCCAGTCGCCGGGCTTGCCGCCAATAACAAGATGCGATCCGCTGGGACCTCCGGCTGGCGCGTTGGGGTTTGCCGTGTAGCACTTCATGCAGTTTCGGCGAACTGCGAAATTGTGGTACTGGCAAGAGGGGCAGAGCCAATCACCGGCTTTCAGACTCGGTGCCGGCTGCACTGCAGCAATTTCACCGTCAGTCTAATAGTGGATAGCGCGGAGGAAAAAGAGGAAGTATATTTGGTAAGACGACCATTCACACGGCTGCCGCAGTTTTCGTTTGAGGCCTGGAGGGCAAAGTCAACAACTCACCGGAAAGGGTGCCATCATGCCTGCCGCCGACTGGAAACTGCTCTCGTTTGCGGGCTTTACAACAATGATCCTCTCACCCATCATCCGACCGTTCAGGGACAGGGCGCTGGAGGCGTCGTCATGGTTGTAGAACACCGCATAGCCTGTACCATCTGGACGACCTTCTGCATTACGGTTCATAAACAACTCTTTCGCAGACACCCCCGCCAGCCGCACAAAGCTCTCCACGTCCCTTTTTATCGCAACGAGTCAACGCCAAACGCACATCAGGTTCACGCAGAGGGGGTCAAGAGAGCAAAGGAGCAATGGGGATTGGGAACGGGAGGGACGGCTTTGTCGTGTCCAATGAGAGCACTCTTTGGCGCTTCAAAGAGACACAGCTCTCATCCGAGGCACTCCAAAGATCCCTTCCGCTCACCCTGTAAGTCGGATGGGGGGTTGGGGCGGGGGTTTGAGGGGCATAAACAAAACTTACCCGTGTGTCGCCTTGAATGGGAGCCCTCCCAACATCAAATAAGTCGACTGCGAAGCGAAAAACTCTGCCTCCTGAGCCAAAACATTGATAGGCGTCTGAAACGGCAGCGCGCCGCCCCTCAATGGCACGTCTGCGACAGACTTTGACCTAGATCCAAACTCCTCGAGAATCTTGATCGAAATGCGAGCGACCGACATCGCATCGTCGAGACCGCTGTGGAGCCGGCCTTCGTGCACCAGCCCCATGGTCTGGCAAAGTCCGACGATCGACGTCTTTACGGGAACGGTGCGCTGCCGCTGGAACGAGAGCCAGTTGTTGCACTCTGTGGCCACGTCAAAGTAGATTCCAAAGTACGACTCGAGGTTGACGTTCTTTTCCCGGCACTCGCGCGGCAGCTGGTAGCGCAGGTCCCAGTCGCCATGCGCGACAAAGCAGAAAGTCTTGGACTGCGACGTAAAGTTGTTTTCGATGAATCGATTCAGTGTCTCGATCGCGCTCTGCAGGGTGTCTATCGGTGTCCGAAGAAACAATGTTAAGCAGCAAGCACTTCTTCCCCCCAAGCTTCCCCTCAACAGAGAAAACCGAAAAAAAAAAAAAAAAAAAAAGCAAAGGCCTCACCAGCGTCCTCGAGGTGCGCGGCGCTGATTCCAGTCAAGTTTGTGCAAAAGAGCGTAAGTGGGGTCTTTTCGGGCTTGACGTAGATCTGCTGGTGGTGTACGATGCGGGCATGGGCAACGTCGACGACGGCGAACGAGATCTCGATCAGCTCTGCCTGGTCCTTGCGCACCTTGACGTCGCCCGGGTTCGCGTGGTTCTCGTCGCACGTGGACTCCATGTCGATCGCAACGAGAAACTCGTAGGGGCAGAGCGACGCGGTGGTGCTGGTTGCGCTGCCGCCTTCAGTGCGATCGGATGCGCCAACCAGAGCGGTGGCCGCATCGGCAAGTTCGTCGCCGGAGCCGACTGCTGATGCCGAGGTTGTTGCCGCCGCCGCCGCAGTGTAGGCATCGCCGTCATCGGCTGCTGCAGCAGTTGGTGTGGTCATACTCGAAAACGTGCTGCTTGTGGGCGGGTTCCTTCTTTTTTTTTTTTTTTTTTTTTTTTTTTTTTGTTTTTTGCTGCCTTGTCACAACAGACAATAGCTGAACATTATTAATAATAACATCCAAAAGGGTTGGTAGCAGAGTTCTCGCCAGAAGAGTCTTCTCGGCTACTGCGGACAGCTGGCGCCCCATAAAGCCCATCCGTATGCATGCCTGCGCCTTGCTGCTGCTGATTATGGCCATGCCAGGGTATTCCTTTTTTTTTTTTTTTTTTTTATGCCGTCGCTTGTGCGCACGTGTATGGTGTACGCGTGTGTGAGGGTACGCCACCACCCCCCTGCCCTTTCCTACTCCAACCACTCGCGCTTGATAGAAGTCCATCACGATGCGAACCTGAGGCACCTGCGGGAAATAGAGAAGAACAGCAGGAGCGTGTGTCAATAACTTTCAGCGAACCAACCACTACTTCCAAACAAGCCCCCAAACCTCGTCTCCAAATGCGTATCCCGACACCCGATCGCGCAGTACGCCGTGCCGCACCGCACGCACGCGTACTTTGCCGCGTCGCCGCACACACCGCAAAACTTGCGTGCACGGTGCCGCGACGGGCCCATCGCCGCCGACAGGTACTGCTGCCCGGCCGACGGCGGCGGAACGGGAACCGTCGACGACGACGACGACGACGAAGGAGAGAACATGGACGCTTCGAGGACCTCCGCGAACCCGCGGGGGGCAAAGAGGTGCGCGCGTGAGCCGAGGCCCGCTGCGGCAGCGGCGGCGGCTGTGGCGGCGGCGGCAGACGATGACGAGTCTCGTAAGCGCTTGCGCGGACGCCCGTCGGCAGTGCCGCCGTTACCGTCGGCCTCGGCGGCCTCCGAGATGCGCCGAAGGCCTTCGACCTTGGACTTGCGCGGGTGCGGGTGTTGTTGTTGTTCGTCGTGGTGTTCGGCGCCAGCGGAGGAGGAGACCGCCGATGCGGCGGCGACGAGGTTCATGAGGCCGGCGACGGCGGCGGCTTCGGCGGCGCTGCTGCTGGTGCTGCTAGTGCTTGCGGCTGCACCGCCAGTGGTGGTTGTGGTGGTGGTAGTGGTGGTGGTGGTGTCGGTAGCGGCGGCGGCGGCGGTGGCGGGGGCGGACACTGCGGTGGTGCCGGACGTCGGGAGGTACGACGACGACGAGGACGACAACGACGAGGGCACGGACGCGGAGGCAGAGTCCGCCGAGTAGTTGTCGCTCTCGAGGAGATCGAGGCGGGCGAGGAGCAGGCGGCGGCGGGCGTGGTCGCTGAGGCGCGATGACGTTGTGGAGTACGACGACATGGTCATGTTTGTCTGTGCCGGTTTCGAAAAGAACGACGCGGGCCACCCGCCTTTATTTTACATGGATCATTCACAAGCCCATCACCCACCCAACCCAACCGAAGCCAACCCCCCACGAAACGCACACGAAAGAACGCCGAGCGATTGGAACTACTGCAACTGGGGAGAAAAAAGAGACGCGGGGAGGGGTGGGGGGGGGTTGGGGGCCGCTGGTCCAGTCAGTACGCAATGCATCGAAGGGTCAGGTAGGGTGGGGAGAGGCCGTGGTGGTGAGGGCTCTCTCAGCTGTAGAAGATATTTGCGAAACCATTTGTGTTTTTGTCGGCACCAAACAATACGATAGCCAAAGGAACAACAATGTCATCATACGAGGCCTGGGGGGAGGCGAGGCAAGGCGAGGAAGGGAAAAGGGGGATCCGGCGCGAGGACTTGGACGATGGGCTGGGGGTGGGGCAATAGGAGGTGGGGCTTCTTACCTTTTGATATGAGGTTTGGTTTCTTTCTTTCCGTTTTTCGAGAAGGAAGGAAACGGAAAGAAAGAAAAAGGAAACAAAAAACAATCCTCCGACAATTTGCACGCACCTGTTGTTCGCAGCCCCAAACACCTCCACGATTCTCACCCGCCCCTCCCCTCCACCACCGCCTCCAGCGCCTCTCGCTCCTCCCGCGACACCCGCGCGCACCCCGTCGCGTCCACCCGCACGAGCCGCGGACACGCCCGCGTGAGCGCCGACAGCCCGCGGAACGTCACCATCGGGCATGCGCGCACCAGCAGCGCCTGCAGCCGTCCCGGCGGCCGCGGCCGCCGCCGGTCACCGCGGCGGTCTGCCGCAGCCGCCGTAGCCGCAGCCGCTAGCAGCGCAGCGTCCGTCAGCGCGTCGCACCGCGACACGTCTAGGAGCGCCAGCGACGGGCAGCCCACCAGGAGCGCGTGGACACCCGCGTCCGTCACGCACGTCGCGTCCAGTCGCCGCCGGCGCCGGCCACCACTAAAGAGTGCGGAACGATGACCGCGTAGATCCTCCCCCTCCTCCTCCTCCTCATCCTCCTCCCCACCGCCGCCGCCGTCGTCCACGTCCATTGGCGCAGCCTCACTTCGCACCCCGTCGCCGTCGCCATCATAGTACTCACCATCATTATCTGCGTCATC
The DNA here is from genome assembly GCA_025765615.1 of Zopfochytrium polystomum. Classification (NCBI taxonomy): domain Eukaryota; kingdom Fungi; phylum Chytridiomycota; class Chytridiomycetes; order Chytridiales; family Chytridiaceae; genus Zopfochytrium; species Zopfochytrium polystomum. The sequence continues at coordinate 424,600 of JAIVFJ010000004.1, read as the reverse complement.
ACCATCATCAAGACCCCGCAACCTCGACCCACCCGACGCCGCTGCCGCCGGCGCCTGAACGACCACCGGCGCCAGAAACCCCAAATACAGAGCCTGCAGGCTCGAGCACCGTTCTGCGATAGCGACAGCAGCTCGGTCCGAGACTGGGCACTTTGATAGCACGAGCGAGCGCAGGCGAGGGCAGCCCTCCACGAGGGCGCGCACGGCCGCGTCCGTGACGCCGTAGCACGAGTACAGGTTGACCGCCGTCAGGTGCGGCGACACGCGAAAGAGCGACGACAGCGCGCGCGACGTGAGGCGGTGGCAGCCGGAGAAGCAGAGCTGCGTCAGGGACGTGGTTGGTCGCGGTTGTTGCTGTTGTTCGTGTTGCTGTTGTTGTTGTTGTTGCTGATGTAGTTGCGTGACAACGGGCATCAACGCCGCGTCGGTTAGGTTGAAACACCCGCTGACCTTGAGCGTGCTCAGGCGGCCCGGGGTCCCTTCGCCGCCACCGTCGCCATCGCCAGCGGAAAGCGCCAGCAGCCGCGCCACCGACGCGTCCGTGACACGACCGCACAACCCGAGGTTCAAGTGCCGCAGCGCCGGCGGCGCGACCAACATCTGCGCGGCGGCGTCCGACACCAGCGCGCAGCCCTTGACGCTCAGGTCCTCGAGACGGCGGCACGCCGTCGCGATCGCGGCGACGCCCACGTCCGTGATGCGCAAGTTCTCCGAGAGGTCTAGCAACGCGAGCGCGCCGCCGGCTCCGCCTGGCCCGTTCGCGATCGCGACGCAGACGGCGTCCGTCACGGCGTCGTCAGCGTTGGCGCCGGCGTCGGGCGGGTGGCGCACGCGGATCCGCGAGACGTTGAGGTGCCGGAGGTTGACGAGCGAGCCGAGGGCGGCAGCGAGGATGGACGGCGGGTGCGCGATGGTGGCGCGACTTGACCCGGTCGCGGTGGATTGGGTAAAAGTGACGAGGCTGATGTCGAGGTGCGTGAGCGTGCGCGAGGCCGCGAACGCCAAGAGCGACAGAGATTGGACGGAGCAGTGGGAGCCTTGGGCGATGGTGATCGATTGGAGACTTCCCGACGGCGCCGCCGCTGCTGCTCCGAGTGCACCACAATCTGCGAAAAAAGGAGCGGCCTGGTGATGCAAGAGCAGCGCGGCCAGCGAGCGGTCTGTCGCCGCCGCCGACGTGGCCAGCGCGACAGACGTGAAGCCCCGTCCGCCGGTCTTGCTGCCGTTGCTGACGATTCCGTCCTCGGAAAAGCTTTCGTACGCGGACGTGCCAGCCATCGAGAAAGCGGTTAGTCCTTCTTCCGACACGTCTGGACAGCGGGAAAAGTCAAAATCGCTGAGGCGCGGACAGCCGCGGGCGAGGTACTGGAGGGCGTCGTCGGTCACTGCGTGGCCGTCGGCGGCTGCAAAGCGTTCCAGGAGCGGGCAACACTGCGCGATCGCATAAGTAAGCGCGGGGGTCGCAAGGGGTAGCGTGTTTGCAGAAAAGTGTCGAAGGGACGGGAGCCGTGACACGGCGGGGACGAGACCGGCATCTGGTTTTTTCGGGGTATTTTTTTTTGGTGGCGCAGTGTGTGAGCAACGGACTGATCATTGTGCAAGAGGCACGTGGGCCGCGAAAGAAGTATTCCAACTCTCATACCCGTGAAGCCGCTGCAGCGATCCACGACGAGCGTGTGCAGGCGCGGCGCGTTGCCGTATTCGGCCAGTGCGCACAGCGCGGCGTCCGTGAGGTCGACGCAGTCCGCGAGGCCGACGCTCTCCAGCCCCGGGCAGCGTGCGAGCACCTCGGCCAAGTCCGCGTCGCGCACGAGGTGTGGGGCGACGCCGCAGAGGTCGATCGACGCCAGGTGCGGGACGTGCCGCACGACGGTGGACAGGTCGACCTCACAGGGGTCCGGGAACGTCAGGTGGCGCACCAGGGCGCCGTTCCGGGCGAGGTGGCGGTCCAGCTCAAACTCGTCTGCGGCGTCGACGAGCGGAGGAAGTACCGGGCGCGACCAGAGGAGCGGGGCGACGGCAGAGTTGACATAGGCGCTTGCGAGACGCAGGCTGCGCTGGGACGAGGGTGGGAGGAGGGCTGCGATCGCGACGAGCACCTCGGGGGGAAGGTGGAGGAGGGGAAATCGGAGACTGCGAGATGGTCTCGGCGGTTGTCGGTGATCCAGCGGGAGGACCTGGACGTGGACTGGGGAATGGAGACCACCGCCGCTTCTGCCTGCGGTGGTGTTGAAGCAAGAGGAGTAGGAGGGTGTAGCTGGTGTTCGCCAGGCAAGGAGCGACTGGGAAATAGTGGTGGTGGCGGTGGGGATCGTGGAGATTGCAGCGGATCCGAGATGAAGGCGGGAGGGTGGTGGCGGGGAGGCACAATGGTTGGGGCGGCGGGGTGAACCAGCCGCCGGCCACGTCATCCTTGTGCGCTTGTGTAAGTGAGTTTGTGCGTGTGTGCGTGTGTGAGCGTGTGCTGTGCGTGTGTGCGTCGTGTGCGCGCTCACCCGCAAACGCTCTCTCGCTAGCTCGCTCGACTCGTGTGCGTCGCGTCCCTGCAGCCTGACTACTTCGTTGCTCACAAGCCTGTTCCCGTGGCCCTGTCGGGTTGCAGGTTCAGTTCTGGTTCAGTGCTTTAGACGATTTTTCCTTCTATATTTCGCAACTCCTCCCTTTCTTCCACCAACTCTGCCTGATTTCCCTGATTGCGCACTTTTCGCTTTGCCTACATTATGTGAATATTGCAGTCTTCAAGCTCTCTTTCGTCATTGCAGGCACCCCCGGCTCCGCTTGCGTACTGACCGCTTCTCCCACGAAGCTCTGTTCCAACGTCCTAGTTTCCACAGTAGGTTCGATGACCGAACTTTCCTCAGTTCGAATTTCCTGCTCGCAGACCCATACTTCTGTCCCTTTGTTCTCTCTTTGACAATCTTTATGTTCGTCCTGCACACCGACCCTTGTTTCTCGTTATGCACTGAGCTCTCTTTGAGACTTACTGTTGAGTCGACTGGCCTCTGCCTGCACTTGCTGATCTCTCTTTCCGTGACGTTCTGTCCCTATTTCGTGTTTCGCGCTTTGAACTCTATTTCTCTAGGCCTGCATACTGGCTGCCCCTCCTCCCTGTCCCTCCCTTTGTGGTGCATGGCTCGCCCTCCCCCTTAATGCTTTTCTCTTCTTTATTATTGTCTCTGTTTCTCTGTGTTGGTTTTGGCTTGAGCGACCTGGCCACGGAAAGGCGTTTCCCTTTGGGTCCACATACATCTGGTTACACCAAAAAAATAAATAAAAAAAAGCGGTTGAGAGAGTACTTTGACCGTGTGTAGAAAGGTTTTGACGTCTCTATAATGTCACGTGCAGTGATATTAAGTGTTCCAATCGAGGTACTTATCATTCAGGCGATGAATTGATTGATGGGACACGTGTCAAGAAAGGAAGTAAAAGATCGAGAGAGAGAGAGAGAGAAAGAGAGAGAGAGAGAGAGAGAGAGAGAGAGAGAGAGAGAGAGAGACAGAGAGAGAGAAAGAGAGAGACAACTATCAATCCAAAAAAGACAAGGGGGTTTTTTCGGCCGCCGCATTCGTCAAATTGGGCAAGCCGCAATTTTTCTTCCATTTTTTGCAGGAAAACGAGCCACCGCCGAAGAACAACAAACAGAAAGAGAAAGCAGATGGATGGATGTTCTTCCCCGCCGCAGCAAACACCCACACTCCCACACACACACACACACACACAGACACACACACACACACACACTCACACACTCACTGAAACGCCACCGAAACAAATAATAAATTTCACACGACCGATTTCGCGCATCGCCAAAAAAGCGTGGAAAAAACCCAAAATATAGTAAGGAAAAAAACAAACTCGTCAAAAATCAATCAAGAAATGTCGCCGCTTTGCTCCTCGTCTTCCTCGTCCACTACCTCCTCGTCCTCCTCCTCCTCCTCCTCCTCCTCCTCCTCGATGCGCCGCTCCCGGTCGTCTCGGTCATCGGCGCGGGCTCCCTCCATGCCTCTCCTGCTCGCCCTCGCCGTCGCCGTCGCTTCCGCCCGCCACGCCCGCGGCATGACGAACGGCACCCTCATCCCCGGGTACATTTGCGACCTCGAGGACCGCCGGATCGGCGGGCCCACGTCGCTCGGCGGCGTGCTGCCGTACCTCACCGAGGACGACGCCATGATGAAGGTCGCCGGCTACCACAAGTCGACCGTCGCCCCGTACCTCCCGCAGGACCTCTGCACCGTCATGCTGGCCGACGGCGCCACACAGTGGACCGCCACCACAAAGTTTATGGTCGCGTCAAAGGACAAGAACACGAACCTGCTCGGCGTCATTGCCTGGGTGCAGGACGTGCCCGCCCCGGGCGCCCCGCGAAAGATTGGCTCCATCTCGGACCCCGGCCTCAACATGATCTACTACCCCTACAGGGGCTGCGGCAACCTCGGACAGACGATTGTGCACAAGACCGCCCTCGATGACGAGGCCGTCGTGAAGACCCAGACCGGCGCCATCACGTGGGTCCTCGGCGCGGACCAGGTGGCCGGCGCCAACGTCGAAGTCACGGGCGTGTGCGTCACGGACGGTGGATTTGGTCCGTTCAACGTTGCCTTCCCGGCGAACCCAGCCATTGCGGTGAGTGTCCGTCCGGTCAATCCAATTCATTTCTGCTTTCTCTTTTTGCTTGCTTGCTTTGCTTTGCTTTGCTTTGCAAGCTTGCGGCAATTTTTGTTCGTTTTGTTTGTTTTGTCGATGCTTCTGTTGACGATTTTCGAAATTGGTTCTCCTGCACCCCACAGAATATGTTCCAGGGCGGTGCAAACGCTGCGTACGACGGCAACGGCAAGGGACCGTGCCCGGCCATGAAAATGTCGACCACCATGACGACCAAGGGCGTCACGACCCTTCCTACTACCTCTGCCATGAAATCCACCACGTCCATGATGACCATGACTACCACCACAACCATGAAGATGGCCAGCACCACCACCGCAAAGATGACAGGGACCACCTCCGCCATCCTGGTGAACGCTGCACCGCGCCGCGCCGCGGCGTCATCCTCCAGCTGGGCCGTGGCGGCTCTGTGTGGGGCCGCTGCTGTCTTTTTCGCCCAGTGATCTTATCATTGATCATTGTAAACACTTTTGCATTAGCCTGTTTACAACGTGTCATTCCGAATAGCGCACATTCCCTCCTTGTTCGGGGCCCCTTCCTCTTCGCTCAGGGCCGTCTGTCTCCTTTCTCATCCTTTTCGCTTTCTTTCTATCTCCCTCTCCTTTCTCGATCCCTGTTTTTCTTCCTCCTTATGCCATTCTACGTAATCGTACTTGGCGGCTTCCCCACTTGTATTCGTTGTACTTTGTATTTCATTCGTATCATTTTTTTTCTGCACTTGTCGGCCTTTTAAACAAAGAAGACGACGCGTTCGCTGGTTCGACGACGCTTCTTCAAACACACACAGTGCTTTCGCTTTCAAACTCAACCAGAAACAAATACACTAAAAGTGAGATCAGAAGATTGCATTTGAAGTGTAAGCGGGCTCGGCCACGTCCCGTGCGGCATTCTTGTCTTCTCCTTGTACGGCCGCTCGCGGTGGCGGCGTGGTGTTGGACGGGGACCCCCGCCGCCACCACCACCATGACGAAGACGACGACGACGACAAAGCCGTAGGTGCCTTCGCCTTCGTCCCCGTCCCCGTCCCCGTCTCCGACCCCTGCACATTCCACAACCCATCGTCGACGTCGTCGTCGTCGACCACCTTCTCCCTCCCCTTCGTCAGCCCCCTCTTGACCTCCTCAATCTCCCTCACAACCCTCCTACACTTCGCCGCAGCAACCTCGGCGTCCTCGTCGCGGTCCCTCCTCTTTTGCCGCAGCTCGATCGCGACGGAGCCGCAGACCATCCACAAGGCGACAAACGCCACCGTGCGGCGGTGCGCGCGCAGCAGGGCCGCGGAGGCGGAGGCGGCGCTGCGGGCGCGGCGGAGGGTACCAAGGAAGGTGGCGGGGTCGGCGGCGATGTTTTGGGAGGGCTGCGGTGGGAGTGGAGGGGGTTGTGTGCCGGTGGACTGGGAGGTGAGGGTGCGGAGACGGGGGGTGGAGCGGGCGGTGGGTGTGAGGGGGTGGTTGGTGCGGATGGTGGCGTTGCTTCTGCTGCTGATGCTGCTGATGCTGCTGCAACCATTGCGAAGGAGAAGGAGGAGGCCGGCGGGTCGGGTGTGTGACCACCGCGGCGGCGGCGTGAGCTTCGCCATCGACGTTGCCGTTACCGTCGCACGTCGTAGGCATCGCGATCATCGCTTGCTTCTTTTTTTTTTACCTTTTCTGTTTTCTTTTGTTTTGCTTTTGAGCACTTGACTTGGTGCAAGATGGATTCGACAAGCAGGGACAGCGCCGGCGAGAAGCGGCCGCGCGACCACCACGACGACGTCGACAACGACGACGACGACGACGGCGACTGCAACGGCGACGGCGACGGCCGCAAGGACGCACCCGTGAAGGACCAGGAGGAGCGGTGGCCACAGGAAGCTGCGACTCTCGTACCGACAGAAGTCGGCGCAGCGGCGAACGCCGTCTCGCGGCTGTACGTGGGCAACCTCGACCCGACCGTCACCGAGTTCCAGCTGGGCAAGGTGTTCCCGTTCGTTCCATTTCCTTTCGTGCCCTCACTCTTACACCCCAAACTGACGCTGCAAATTCTACGCATAATTTTGAAACCTAGACGTTTGGCAAGTTCGGTCAAGTAGCAAAGGTATGTTGACTTCACAAACGAAAAACACCAAGAAACCGCTTGAAACGTCTGTACAAACTACATGCACATCTCACCGGACGCATTCTCCCCCCACCTCTTTCCCCTTCTTCCTTTTGATTCTGTCATTGTTATTTACGCCGCCCCGCCCTCCGCGCAGATCGACTTTCTGTGGCACGGGCCGGGACCGCGGCACGGTGAACCGCGCGGGTACTGCTTCATCGAGTTTGCGACCGCCGAGGCCGCCGCGCGGGCGCGTACGGAGATGGCCGGGAAGCCGCTGTGCGGACGGAGGCTGGTCGTCGACTACCCGCACAGCTTGCCGCCCGAGGTGAGGCTGTGTTGCTGTTCTCTTTGTTGATTTATGTTGCTGTTGTTGGTTTTTTTTTTTTTTTTTTTTTCCCGTTGGTTTCTGGTGGAGGTTGAAGTTTTGGAGGAGGAGGAGGGTTGCCTGAGAAGCAAAACCTCAACGACAAATCTTAAACACCGACTTCCCCACCCTCAACCCGCAGGTCACTACCACGAAGAAGCTCAAATTCATGCCGGCGTCGTCTTTCCACCACCACCACCACCACCACCGCGGCGGCGGCGGCCCGCCTGGCGACGACGCCAACGCGGAGAACGTTGTCAATTCGAAGCTGCAGCCTCGGCGATCGCACGAGAGGTAAGTCGGAAGGGGAGGCGCGGGAGGGACGCGTTTGTTTTTGAAAAAAAAACGCCCCAAAGGAAGCGTTTCATTTGACGGCGTTCTTCGCTCCGGTATCCAACCAAGCACGGAATCGCGCATCGCCGCGCTAGAGCGCAAGCTAAAAGAGCTAGAGGAGGGCCCCGCGGCCTCGCCCTCCCCGTCGACGGGCGCGACCGCGCACGGGAGACATCAGCGGCCCGCGTCCTCATCGTCGTTGTTGTCGTCGGGCACCGGACAGCGGGGCCGAGGTGGCGGCGGCGGGACGAGGGGGGGATTTCGCGGCGGCGGCGCGTGGGCAGGCGGGAGGGGCGGTCGCGGTGGCGGCGTGAAGCGGGTGCCGCAGAGGAAGTAGGGCGGTAGCCAGCTGCTGGGGCCACTGGGTGGGAGAGGAGGTTTGCTTTGGGGGAGGGAAGGTATTGCACCCCTCCGGCTTGCCAGTAAATATATAAAACGTGTAATCAGAGTAAGAGGTACCGCGGTTACCAAGCTTCACTGCAGCATCGATAGAGGTCTTCAATTGGGTATTAAAGCACCCTGTATTTACCAATCACTCAGCAAACACCACCGCTTTGTCACAGCCGGGTCCATTTTTTAATAAAAATCGAGTGACTCGACTCCGCGACCAACGCGTTCCCGGCCGCCCCCGCCCCGCCCGCGCCCTTGACGTAAATCCTCGCAGTAGTGAACACCACCGACTGCCCCCGCTTCGGAATGGCGGCCTCGACGACCAGCGTGTCGCCCAACCGTGCTTGGGAGTAGAACGTGGTCGAGAGGCCCTAGCGACACGCCCCGCGGCGGAAGCGCGTCCTGCGCGAGGTCCAGGACGCCCATGGTGTTGAATGTGACGACGTCGACGATCGTTGCGATCCAGCCGCTTTGGAGGGTGCCGCTGCCGTCTACCATGCGGTCGCTGACCTGCACAGAGGGGATGCGGTGGGAAGGATGAGTTTTTGCATAAGGGGAGGTGCTGTAGGAAAGTGAAAGCACGCGTTCTTGCCTGAAGCTCCCACACGACCCGCCCGTCCGCCTCGCCTCGATCCAGCTTCAGCGCGGTCAGTACAGGTGGTGGCCATCGGCCGTCTTAAGTTTTTCGAGGAGTCGGGTTTGATGGAGGGGGTCAGCGAAACAAGGGCGGGTCCCGACCGAACCAAACCCCAAACGCACCAAAGAACGGGCCGATCCCGGAGCCGTAGCGCTCGGCCAGCGCGCGCTGCTGAGCGATCGGTAGTTCGTGCAGGTGCGGCATGCGGGGTGTCCCGTGGAAGAGGATGAGGATGTGTTGCTTCGGCTCTGCCTGCCTGCCGTGATCAGCCGGCGCTCGGCAAAATCAGCGCGGGTGGTGTTTTTGCTGTGTCTGGGTCGTCTGGTCTGCGGAACGACTGGTGGCACGGCCTTAGTTGCGTTTGGCCCTCCCATGGAGGACGGGCGAGTATCCACGGCGGGGCGAGGGCGCCGCACGTCATAAAAGCTTGGAAACGCGGGCTAGCCTCGATTGGTACACTGGGCCATCCGCACGCAGCCTGATTGCAAGGCGCTGCTTATAATACATGAACGAGGCCGGCACTGCTGCTGCTGCTGTTGCAACCGCTGCGAGCCCGTCACGGTCGCTGTGCAACGGGCCCCCGCTTGCGTAGCGCCGCGCTCGCTCCTCATCGTGGGCTGCGAGGACTCCGCCGCAGTCCCATCGTTTTCAATTCTTCGAGGGTTGGCGGGGGAAGAAATTCTGTTGAAGGTTCTTTCGTCCTTCAACGACGGCTGGTCCACTTCGCGGCACTCTCCAAAAAGAAAGGCCAAAGTGTCAAAGAGTGGATTCGGCGTGCTACGAACTTCGTAGTTGTATCCTCTATTGCCGAGAGGCGAGACCGAAGCCCGCCTCTATCTACTGTATTTCACTTCGAGACTTGTCCCCAGTGCGAAATGGGAAGAAGAAAAAGGAAACACGCATCTTTCAATTTCCAAATCGAAATGCAGAACCACCACCACTACAACAAACGCCCGTCGGCAACGACATCGACGACGGCTGGGCATGGGCGGATGGGAGCGACTCGAACAACACGAAGGAACAGCGACGACAGCCCCCCTGCTAGCCGCGACGGCAGCGGCAGCGGCAGGAGCCGCAGCCCGCGCAGCAGCGACGACGACGACGACTACCGACGGCACCGGCGGCCCCGAAGCCGCACAAGGAGCCGGAGCCGGAGCAGGAGCAGGAGCAGAAGCCGCGATCGGTACTATCAGGACCGCAGCAGGAACGGGGGTGCCCGCAACGGCGGCGGAGGCGGGCGAGGAAGGGGCGGCGGTGCGGACGGCCATTGGGAACACGATCTCTTTAGCAGGGAGGATGGAGACCGGAGGCACGGATCTGTTCGGCAGAGGGGCTCTGGTGGGTCTTACGGCAACCGTGGACCTCCGATCGAACCGTTGAGCAGCAAGCAACCTCAGCAATACGTTATCCTTCAAGGGTTGCCGTCTGCTGCAACAAATCCTCTGGTACGGATCTTGTTTTTCTTTCTTTCTGTGGCAGTTTCTTGCCGGCTGATACAACTCGTTTCAACTGCCTCTTCAGATCCAGCAAGAGCTGGAGGCGATGCAAGCTGCTGTCGATTCGGTCAAAGTCGTTGTGGATCGCCGGACCGGACTGTCCAAAGGCTTTGCTTTCGTCAAGTTCATGAGCATGGAGCACGCCCGACTGTTTATGGAAACCAACTACCCGTATGTGATGTTGATGGGATGTCGAGTTCGCATCGATTACAGCAAAAACTCTGTGCAAGACGACGATGATTGGGTGTGCAAAAAGGTATGCTCGAGTTAATTTCAACTGCGAAACTAAAGACTGTGTTCAAGTGCGGCATCGTAAACTTTAAACGAAGAAGCGCTTGTTTTCAGTGCAGGGAATCGCGGGAAGGTGAGCTTTTTCAGCGCCCCCATCGCTCGTGCAAAGTCAAAGAAAGTCTCACACATATTGCCTTGCCCACAGACTCTGCCGCTTTCTTCCCAGCCGCTCTTTCGGCTCCGGCCGCTGTTAATGACGGCAGCCAAGACGTTGGAACGGAGCCAAACAACTTGCTTCTTGTCATTGGCCTTGATGCCCTTACAAGCGATGAAACGGTAACTGTCCCCTGCAGCACTGAGGGACCATCCCAGCCTCAGCACACCAGCAACAGTCACCCCTTCTTTGTACTGAACGTGTACCTCTTCCATACCAAAGCTGTACAGCTTCTTCCAAGAATTCTCCGCGGTAAAAGAGGTCCGGGTGGTAAAAGACCGAACAACGCACCTCTCGTGGGGATTCGGTTTCGTGGAGTTCGAGGATGTGCAAACAGCAACTCGAGTCTTGTCCATGGCGCTTCTGTCTGCGGATGCAAAAGATCTTGTCATTGACGGCAGGACAGTCACACTGGCCTACGCGAAAGCAACTAGCTTCATACCGGTGTACTCGCCCACTGCGTGGGTGTCCACTCGTCGACCCGATCCCTCGGGAGTCACCATCTACCTCGAGTACTGGGACCAGCAAGCCAACGCACCCGCGTTCCCTCCGCTTCCTGAGCCAGAGACCCCCACTATGCTGAAAAGCGTTAAGTCGGCTTCAATCGTGGCGTCAGCCGCAACTTCTTCCGCAGGGACCCTCAATAACACGATTTTCTCCGCCTGCGCGGAAGCAACATTGAGCAAACCACCGCAGGCAAAGACGCTCGACGACGAGCTGGCCGCTTTCTACAGCGACGTCTCCAAAGTCACCGAGCAAGCGCCTCCTATCAACTACGCAGCTCCCCCCGAGGCAGCTCAGACAACCGATGAATCGCACGAATCAGCTGCTGCGCCGCCGAGTCATGCACCGGGGAAGACGTTGAGTCGTCCAGAACCAAACTTGTTAGTTGACCAAAGGCAGAGTGTGTTCGAAGCGAGTAGCTCTGCGCGCTTCAGGGCATGCCACAGAGAAGAAAACTTCTCCGCAACTCCCCCTTCCCTTCTCTCCCATTTGGTGCCCTTCTTGGAATGGGAGAAACACACATCACTAATCGGATTTTGGAACCATCTGACTGGCACGCGACTGGGCTCTTTGCTTCACTCGTCGGGACTCTAGGTCGGCTCCCTCTCAAGGTAATTATAATACCTCTACTTTGATAATACCAGTCCTCTGATCGTTTGCTCCAAAAGACAAGAGAGAGCCAGTACGCCCTGGATCAAAAAGGGTGAGAAGGAATCCGTTTTGCATCTCGCTCATTGTTGTTACTGACGACCACTTTGGCACAGGCGCTGGAGCAAGTAGAGAAATGGGAGGCGAGGAAAAAAACTGAAATGTCGAGATTTCCAAAGCCTGAAGATCTGGACTTGTCTGACGAAGCTCTTTTGAAGGTTTGAACAATGGGAATGGGCCAATTCTGCGCTGGCACTGACAATTCGCCACAATTTTTACGCGTTTACCTTCACTCTGCTAATTCCAGCAACTTCCACCCGAGGATGAGATCAACCGCCGGCATGAGGATCTAAACATCTCCGCTTGCCTACTGTGCGAACGACAATTCAAGTCAGCCGAGGAATTGCGAAAGCATCAGGTCAAATCGAATCTGCACAAGGTACAGTTCCCTGAGCGCGAGAACACCGATGACCTCGTTCTTACGTTGAACCTACTCGTTCGCGACGTTTCATTTTCCCTAATTCGCGAAAAATCAGACAAACCTCACAGCGTACCGCGAAACCAAAGTCGCCGACCTTCGCGCAACTCTTTTGCGGCAGGCCGAAGAAGCAGCCGGAGCGGCGGCAGCGAGCGACAGCGCCACGCCGCAGTACCGGAACCGCGCCGCCGAACGTCGGCAGATGTACGGGCAGCCGGAGAAAATCAAGCAAGAACCGCGGTGGGTACCCCATCCCATTCCAAAGGCGGCGGGGGCGGGGGCGGCAGCAAAGGACAAGCGGATGTATGCGCCGTCCCACGGTGCAGGTCCCGAGAGGGCGTTTGGGTAAAGACATTTGTTTCTTCTCCCCAATCAAAATCCCCCCAACCTTCAACGCGTCAACTCCTAATTTTCTTTGAACCAAAACAGAGGAGTTTTGCCGATAGCTTCCGCAATCCCGCAGGCGACAGAAGTCATTGGCGAGGAGAACATTGGAAACAAGATGCTGCAGAAACTGGGCTGGAAGGAGGTATTTTTCGAAGGCGCTGCCTCTTGCACTTGCATTCCCAATCCTTGCTCAATTTACCTCGTGATATTTCCTTGCAGGGCGAGGGCCTTGGCGCGAGAAAGAATGGAATTGTCGCGCCTATCCAAGCGGAAGGGTACGCGAAAGGGGCGGGTATTGGCAGCTTGAGTTCGGGAGGTGGTTCCAGCGAAATTGCGTGGCAAAAGTATTACACCAAATAAAGGTGGCTTTGTTTGACTTCTTCGCATTTTTTTTTCCCCTTCCCCCCCCCAGGGTGGGGTTGATGGGCTGCAACGGGGAAGCGCGAGAAAAACTTTCTCACAGGCTCAGTCGTCGAGCATCTGGCACCCCGCCTGGGCTTTTAAAGCCTCCACACCCGCACCACTCAACAGTACCGACTTGATTCCCGGTTTTTTTATCTGACTTGATTGGCGGCTTCTTAACTCGTTGCTCCTTACCCGCAACAAGCCTTTTTTTTTTTGTATTTTTGTTTTTTCTTTTTTTTTTTTTGGCTGCTTGATGAAAATTTAAGCTGGACAACCTCACGAGGAGATTCGAAGAAGTGAGAAGTGAAGTTCAGGCCGGGCCAACGAGCCCGGCAACGCCCTTTCTCGTTGCTAGTCAAGCGAATTCTTCCTGCTCGAATCAGCGGCAACTCAATTCGAATGTCGCATGGCAAGGTAACGCTCAGTCACCAATTTAGGAACGAGAAAGTTGGTCATTGCCTATGCCATTTGAGTCGTTCCTTCTTCTGAAAACTAAAGCTGGACAAATGTCAAGGGATTCAGTCGAAGATATGGAGCCGGGCCAGGCCGACGCGCGCACGCGCCCGGCAACGCCGGTAACGACCTGTCCCTTCAACTTACTGCTCTGTCTTTCCACCTCAACTGACCACCTCGTCCCATAATGGCCTTGCAAAATACTGGCGCAAGCGACCCTGCGGAGAGCTCTTCGGGAAGCTGCTACAGTTCTACGCCCTTCGCCCAAAAGGTCGCCTGGACGGGTACCAATACCTGCTCCGTGTTGAGCGTTTTTTGGATTCACAACCCCTTAGAATTTGTATATTTTTGGATAAGGAGGTGGGCAAGTACGGGAAGGGAAGTCGACTTATTAAAACTCACATAGTCTTAACTGTTATCGGAAGCAAATAAACCTCGCGCTCCGTCGCACTTAATGCCATGCAAACCCCGTCGACGCGCCCCAAATCACCAACGCGACGGCCACCACCGCGCTGAACGCAGCAAGCACCCCGTTCGCAACGCCCCATACGCGCATCGCCCGTACCCTCCCTGACTCCCCGCCAGTGTCGGCGGCGGCGGCGACCCCAACGTCGGCGCCTTTGGTCGCAGTCGCCGTCTCTGCGGCAGACGCCGCCCGGGCGCCGAGCACCGCGCCGAGAATCCACAGCGGCGGGAAAAGGAAGCCAAAGAGGAACAGCCCCATGCACGTGTTCCACTCAAACAGCTCGTTCTCGGGCGGCGGCGACGAGAGGAGGATCGCGCGGTCGGTGGGATGCCCCTCAGCAGTCAGCACGGGATACGCGAGAACAACCGTCGCGGTGGTTGGGCGCCCGTCGTTCTGCGCAACGTTTGCGGCGCCGGCATTGGGCTGGGCGAGAGCGTTGTCGCCCTGCGGACGGCGAGAGAGCGTGGCGGTCACGCTGCTGCTGCTGCTGCTGTTGCTGCTCGAGGAAGGGTCTGCCGCGGCCGCGGGGATGATGGCGTCGGCGAAATCGGCGGCGTCGACAGAGTCGGCCGGCGGAACTGGGGACGGTGTGGAACCCCCGCCGGCGCCCGCACCGCGGGCACGAGCGGATTGGCGGCGGCTGGTGCTGCCCCGTCGCAGTCTGCGCGAGCTGGAGTGCGAGAGCGCGGCCTCGCTGCCTCTCCGCAGCGTCCTCACGGCTCCGCCCGCCTCGGGCTCCGGCGTCGCGCGCGCAGAGGCAGAGGCCGACGCCGCCGCGGACGCACTCCCGACGACCGAAGACACGTGGTCATGGATCTCGTCCTCTGCGTCGCCGTCGTCGACACGCTCAGACGCCCCGCATGACGACACGTCGACAGCGATGGGCTCGGCCTGCTGCATGACGGGGAAAAAGAACGGAAGTATCTCCTCCTCCTCCTCTCCCTCGGGCGGTTGCGGGATCGACGGAGGGATAGTGATGGCAAACCCGCTCTCCAGCCACTTGCCGACACGTTGCAGCGAGCTGACGCGATTCACGGCGGCCGACGTGGCGGAATTGGTCGGGCCTTCTTCGAGGGAGGTTGTGGTCGTGTTTGTGTTGGTAGTCGACAGCCCGCCGGCGCTGTGCCGACGGGGAAGGGTCGCCGAGGCGCGGGGCGGGCCGGATGACGTTAACCAAGCTGTGGTTGCGGAGAAAGCGGATGCAATGTGGGAAAGGGGCCGCATCGTGGGGCTTTGCGATTGCGATGACGACGGGTCAGCGTTGGCGGCGCCGACGCCGCCGAGGGTGGATGCGGATGAGGCGGGAGTAAGGGCGGGGGTGTGCGGCGCACTTGTGATGGCAGAGTCTGCGGGTGTTTGGTGCGAGTCGGCGAAGGAGACGGAGTGGTGGAGCGGATGAAGCTGGTGGTGCGAGAGATGAGGCGCTGTGGAAGACTGAGCCAGCTTGGACATGGAGCGAGGGCGTGGAGCAGTGGAAGGGCGGCGAAGGCGGTCGGGAGCGGGCGCTGGCGATGAGGACGACGAATGGGGAGCGGAAGACGCTGAAGAGGTAGCGGTGCCCGATGAAGCAGTTGAGTCGATGCGATCTGGCAGGGCAGCGATGACCACGGCTGGCACTACTGCCGAGACGGCGGCGACGGTGTGTGGCTCCATCGATTGATTGCTTTGATTGGATGGATGGAAGGGAGGCAACCAAAAGAGCAGTCTTTTTCTATTTCTGGGCTCCAACTGGGCTGGAGGGAGCCAGCCGACGCCAGCGAGAAACGCGTGCGAGCGCTGGGTCGTAATACTGATTCCGAACAAGCAATTCACACACCGCGCGGATCCGCAAATGAACATCCACAATGGCAAACTCCAAAGGAGGTTCGCCGTATATTTGATACCCATACCTAACTTACATGATTTTCGTGATTGTTGTCCGCGAAAGCCCACCAACGTTCACGGCCCACTTGTCCAGAGCGTGGTAGTAAGTATTGTCCGCAGTCCTACGTTTGTTTCAGTCAGCGTTAGCAGCTGAAACTCGCCGGACAGCTGGAAAGCATTGCCAACGAAACGGAAAGAAAAGAAAGAATAAGAGAATGCGATCTGAGAACTCAACTCGATATCGAGTTCCAGTCGTTGATTCACTTGGTCGATTTTCCCGGCAACCTTGTTGTCCAGAATGAGGCTGACGAGGAGGTCCTCGACTTCCTGTGACGGCACATTCAAGTGCTACGCGGGCGCCGTGAAGGAAGAATTCGCATCAGCAAGGAGTGTTCGTACCGCTGCGCCATCTCCGCCTGCTCCTCCCAACTCCCACAAGAAAACCAAAAATATAGACTTTCCAGACCTTGGACACATATTGAAGGTCAATACGGGTATACGGTTTGATCAACTTAATCAGGACCTTTGTCCGGATATTTTTGAGCAAGTCGTTAATGTAAAACCGGATAAACGCATCATCCATGATGGTGGCCCGGTTGTCGCGCAGAATCTTCTCAAACTCGCGAATCTCGTTGCGCTGGTAGGCGTTGACCAAGTTTGTCATGGCGACAATCTCGGGATCGTTCTTATATCTGAATGATGCGCCTTGAGTTCAGCTTCGGAGGACTGAAACAAACAAGGGGGTTGGCCACTCACGGTTTCGTTTCTTGCGAATCAAATGGGTTGATTTGCGACTCCATGAGCATGTTTGCGAGCACCAGATACTTCAGGCATGTAGTCCGCTGCCCGCTGCCTGCCTCATCATAGTTCTTAAAAGCTTCGAAGAAGTCCGTTTGTGCTTTGTCCCATTCCTCTGCAGCAGGAAAGAAGAATGAGTAGATGTTGGCGCTGAAGGGAATTCTCGACTATGATATACACGTACTCTCGCTCATGTGCATTTTGCCGCCGCATTCTCGAATAACACCTGGCGCTATCAGTTCAGCGCGACCAGTGCGTGGTTGGGGGAAACAAACCCATGATTCTCGGATGAGGTATCGCCGACTTGACGCTGAGGCACTGGTTGTATAGCGGCTGAGAAAGGATCAAGTAAGGGAGTCGTTTCGCTCTACAGCCGCTGACCTTTAGCTTCTTATTATTCTTCGTCTCTGTGTGCATTTGGATCTCCAGCGCAAAGATCTCCAAAAGTAAGGTTCCCTTCTTTTGATCGTCCGAGCCGTCATCGTTTTGGCAAGAAGCATGGAGCTGGCGAAGAATCTGCAACCGACAATTATATAATTCGGAAACACCGAGCAACAACAAATACCTTGCTCAACCTATTGTACTCGTGACGATCCAACCAAACTTTCGCAAGCTTTAGATTCGTCTTTGTCCAAAGTCGCTGTGGAGTAGTTGGAAAACTGTAAGGCAAATAGTCTCGGGGCACACAGCACCACACTGACATCATTCTTCACTTCCTTCAGAGCCTCCAAAGTAAGCGAGTAAAACTGCTCCAAGAAAGCCATGTCGTTCGCAGATGAAACGTAGTCAAGTATGTTGTTGATACTCTTCTCGCTGTAGTTCCGCGAAACCGCGGATTTAACGTACGTCAACAGAATACGGTAGTGTTCCAACGTCTAATATTGGTTCGCGACGTGAATAAAGTCTGCACGACGCACTTGCGTGGTTACCTTGTCGTATTTCCCCAGCTTGAACGTGATTTTAACCATCTGTTTGAGTGCCTTAAAACCCCTTTTGGCGAAGTTACGGATCGGCCATGACGAGAGAGGTCAGCCAGGGATCGTGCAAAGTCAAAGAGACGCACCAGTCGCCCTTCTCTTCTTCAGTGTTGACGACGCCTTGAAACTCCTCCAGAGCACTTTCGGGCGCATCCTCCTTCAGACCTGATGTTGGGACAAGTTGGGTGGGTGGCGCAAGTACGCAGTAGATAGCTTTCATTTAGGATCACATCGAGAAACGTCGACCAAACGCAGCTACAGCACTGCCAACAGTTCATGCGGTCTCAAAAGCCCTCACCCTTTGCGCCGTAGTACTTGTTCTCCAAATCGACTGGAGCATCCTCATCCTGCTCGTCGTCCTCGTACTCGAAGTCAAAGTCCTGCTCCTCATCGTCCTCCATCTGCAATAATGGCAAGTGGTTAGGCAGATCGCGCGATTCATAGAGGCATCGTGCGAATCATGCGCACCATGAAATCGTCATCGTCCATGTCCGACATGTTTGAACGCGTGGGAGGGGTGAGCGGTTGTGGTGGAGGCAGGTAGCTTGGCGGCTGGTGGAAGTGGTGAACGGTTCACGGTGACAAGGCTTTTGATTCTGAAAAATACAAAGCCAGAGCGAGGTTCGCAACATGCACTCCGATGCTTTCTGTTCAAGCCGTGAGGAAACAGCGCCGACCTCAAAACAGCAAAACCATATTCAGGGGAGCTTCTATCAGGGTTGCGAGCCAACGCTCCGCAAAATAAAATGCAGACAGTTTGGCGCGTCTATTGCAACATAGTGAAACTCCAGGCCCAACGTTTCGCCGAAAGTACATGGGACAAGGCTCAGGACAAAGCCTCCACGACTTGCGGGAGCACAAGGTCGCACCGCGCATCTAACCAAAAATCGAGCAGCTCCGCTCCCCGAGGCATCCCCATGTTCAAAGCTGCTGTTGGCACTCGGGATTCATGGGCCCGCTTCAGCAGTCGGAAGGCAGAATACACAGTCAGGCTCGAACCGACGATGAGTAGCCCCGAGGCTGTATCGATCCTCTTGAGGGATTCATCTCTGACGGCTGGAGGCATATTTTCGCCAAAGAACACGACGCTGTTGGAGCGGGCATGGCGTGGGTTTTAAACGTTCTACCAGCAAAAGTTTGCCGACTTACTTTGGCTTGTATATACTTCCGCACTGGGAGCAGTCAGGATATCGGTATTCCGAGTAGTCCCAGGTGACTTCGACATCGCCGTCTGGATTCACGCTGGACGAGACATCGCCGTCGATTCGGTCCGGATTTCTCCGCGCCCACTCGGCAACTGCGGGGTTCAAATCGGCGAGCTGCTGTTGAAATTCGTCGCGGGGTACAGTGTGACCACAGTGATGGTTTTGGCATTGAACCTTGTGCTGGAGAAATAGGGTTAGAGCAAAGTGGTTGGCTGGTTGGGTGGGCAACACGCTTTACACACCAATGTCCCATGTATCTCAAGAACGTTCTCCGTTCCATGTAGACCGTCAACATTTTGCGTAATGATTCCGTTTTGGAGCAGGTTGGCCTTCTGCATTTGGCGGAGGGCAAGGTGCGCAGCATTTGGTCGGCTCTCTGTGACACGTGGCCAACCGAGGTACGACCGTGCCCAGTAGCGTTGGCGTCTCTCGTGATGCTTCATAAACTATGCGTGCAGTCTGGTCAACGAAACTCAACAGATTCTTAGAGTGCGCGCACCTCTTGGTACTGAATGGGTTTGTAGTCCTGAAGTCAATGAAAATGGGCGTTCGGGGGGAAGAGCAGAGTCAGCATTAAGTGGGTTCAAAGGGATCGTTTGGGGTTTCGTTGAAGTCGACAATTCCTCCAAACCCGATCACAGTGCGCACCTTGTGTCTCGTGTAGACGCCCTTTGGACCTAGCGATGTGATCACTCAATATATAATGCGAGCAAGCATCGGCCGACTTGTTTGAAATCCCCCCGGCTACGCACGCACCTCTGTAGTCGGGGATTCCCGAGGCCGTCGAGACGCCCGCGCCGGTGAGGACGACGAGCCGGCCGCCGCAGCGGCGGACAAACGCCGCGACCTGTTCGACGGCAGAGCCGGTGGTCGCATTGGCATTTGACCTCGCAACGTTCATTTATTGTTGAACGCAACGCGGAAATAAATACACTGTATAGTAGAAATGCGACTGTACTTCGGCGCTCACGCCCTGCAAAGGTGTGGTACGGGGCGGGCGCGCGCGTCTCCTTCGTGTGCGGGCTCGCGTTGGGAGGACTTTAGGCAGCCAGGCACCTCAAGAACCGACAAGAAGAAAAAGTGAGCGTCGAGCAAGTTGCCGGCGGCGAAAGTCATGGCGCAGCAGCCTTCCCGGCAAGTTGATCCACCTCCACCATCTCCTCCACCACCACCCAGCGGCCCCCGGCTGGGTCTAAATGCGTTCAAGGCGTCCGGGGACATCAACCTCGTCACTGGCTTTCCAGCGCCGCCGCTGCTCTACATCGGCAACATTGCGGCGTCGAAAGACCGCGACCTTCTCCGGAACCTGGAGATCACCAGAGTCATCCAAGTGCTGGAAGACGACCAGCCGCCCTTCAAGGGTGACGGGATCGAGTACCTCACGATCCCCGTCGAGGACGCCGTGTCTGGCGGCCGCTGCGACCTCCTGTCGTGGTTTCCCAGAGCCGTCGATTTCCTCGACGAGAACCAGCGGAGCGGGGAAGGCGGAAACGTGCTGGTGCACTGCCTGATGGGCTCGTCCAGGAGTGGGACTGTCCTCGCGGCACTCTTGATGTGGAAGGTGCGGATCGAGCGGGACCGCGCGCTGGAGCTTGCGCGAGCTGCGAGACCGATCGTGGCGCCAAACTTGGCGTTCATGGCGCAGCTCAAGGAGTGGGAACGGGTGGTGTTTTCGGACTGTGAAGAAGGCGACTCTGATGAGTAGTGGTGCCCACAGTGTTGCTGCTGCGGAATGATAGATAACGTACATGTATTTTGGTGGTTGCGCCAGGCAAAGAAGAGCATCATCCCATGGGACTCCACCTCGTCCACTGTGCCCTCCTCCTGGACATTGTGGCCGCGTGCGACGTCCGATCCACTCTTCGCCTCGCCGCCACCTGCCGCGCGCTACGCACGCACATTCTGCTCGGAGCGAGCCACGTTTGGCGTCGCAAGCTGCTGCTGTTGGGTGCTGCCGTCCTTCGCCTCCCTCTGTTGCGCCTGCCCCGACTTCAGCCCCGCGCTTGCACGCCCGTTCACGAGCTGGTGGACCTTGCGTCCCGCTTGGAGCCGCCACCGCGGCCAGTGCTGCGACAACCACCTTTGGGGCCATCACCCAGCAATGCAGACGGCGCCGCTCGGTCCTTGCCGTCGGCGGTCTTTGAATGCGTAGTCGCTGCTGGAGGCGCCCTACCACCACTGAGCCCCACACCATCACCGAACCCCCTCGCGGCAGCCAATACGTGGCGCACATCGCGACACATCCTCCACGTCGACAGCCAAACCGTGCGCGTCATTCCCTGCCACTTTCCCACCCGCACCGGCGTGATCCGCTCCTCCAGCCCCACGCCTCCCTCCGAACACCGCCACCACCGCTTTTTCGACCTCCAAACCGGCTTCTCGCATCGCTTGACCGGCGCCGCGGACTTCGACCTGTACGAAGCTTTTGTGGTCGACGGTACCGACCTCCTCATCGATCCCCCTCCCAGGACGGGCTGGAGCCGACCGCGCGACGAGTACCGCAGCTTTCGCTTCAGCGTGCTTCGGTGGGACGACGCGGCCGCAGACCTGTGCGAGGTCCCTTGCCTGTCCGCCAGCCTGACCGCGGCAGTCGCCAGTGCGATCGGCATCGCCGCGGAGTCGTTCCGCGAACTGTACGACGTGCGTTTTGCGACTGCGCACGGGTGCCTTTGCGTGGCGGTCATTGGGTTCGTTAGGGACGACGAGGAAGAAGACACCAACGGCGAATACATGGAGCGCTCGGTGCGGCTGGTCCTGTGCCCGGACACGGCACGCGGCCGTTTCGACGTGCTCTCGGCGACGCCGCACCCGCCGGGCCTTTATATCACCGCTATGGACGGGTCCGGCAACGCGCTGTGCGGCGGCGGCGTTGGTGCGACCGACAGCGCAGAGGTTTACGTCGCGGAACGAGTGCCGCCTGCTTTCCGATTGGTCCCGCCCGACGGCGGCGGCGGCGGCGGCGACGACGACAACGCGCTGGCGGCCGCGCGGTCGCCGCACCCCTGGATCATCGGGTCGACGCGTGTCGCAGCGGTCTCTGCGTGGGATGCGGCGGCGGTCCCGACGGAAGTTGCAGTGTATTGCCTGACACAACCGCTGGCGCCGAGCCAGAGCGCGGAAGTAGGAGGGGATGAAAGAGGAGGTGGTACCACGACCCTCGCGCCGACCCTCTTCAAGCTACCCCCGTGTTTCGGCGTCGGCAGCACCAACCAGCCCATCCGATCGCTCTGCGCAATGCAAGCCGACGACACGCGGCTCTTTGGCAGCCACCACCCTCCCGAAAGGCACGCCGAAATCCGGCGGCACAGGGAGACGGCCCCGCACTTTGCGACGGTCGACCTAGTCCGCGGCTGGGTGTACACGCACCGTGTGGCGGACTCGGTCGCGTGGTTCGACCTTGCCGTCGTCGTGGAGGACGCTTGGACAAGCGCAGAGTCGGCTGTCACCGTCAGGCGGGAAACGTGCTTTTTGGTGACAATGGACGAAGCGAACGAGGCACCTGCGGCTTCGTCGTTGCTTGCTGCGAACGAGCTGTGATTCACTCCTGAAGGTGCTGCCGTGGAGCTCATTCCCAGATGGTATTGGGCCATCACCAATTTGGGAGAATTGCTGTGCAGCACACCCACTAGAACAAGGGAATGTTTTGGATTGATTTTTCATGTTTTCAAGTCTTCATCTTTCCCATGAAAACATACATTAAAACGTGAGAAATCGCCCATCAAGAAAAAAGATCAAATAACCAAATAACCAACTTTGCTGACTTTCTAAACTTTCCATAGAAGCTTCGGCGGTGCCTGTCTGACATTTCGGGTTGATATCAAGGAGCAGCATCAGCCACACCACCAGAATTAGCAGGGCCAAGCTCCAAATATCCGGCAGACGCAGCCGTGCTTGAAGAGCTTGGGGAACTTGGTTGGACTTGAACTTTTAGGAACTCAGCAACGCAATCATGCCCTTCTCTTTGAGCAATATCTGACGGGGTTTCGCCACTTGATGTGATGGCAAAAGGGTTTGCATTGTGAAGGACCAACCACTTCACAAATTCCAAGTCGCCGTAGCGAGATATAATGTGGAGTGGCACCCACTTGTTAACATCCTGAGCATTCACATTTGCACCTTGCTGCACCAGCCACCTTGCGATTCCCAAATAGCCCGAATCGCATGCAACGTGGAGTGGTGTTGCCTTGTTCTTGTTCTCAGCACTCATATCGGCGCCATGCAGCACCAAGCACTTTACCACATCGATATGGCCGTTTTGGGATGCAAGATGGAGTGGAGTCAACTTGTTCACTTGCACATTCACATTGGCACCTTGCTCGATCAAGAACTTTACAACCTCAGAATGGCCATTTTGAGAAGCAACAAGCAGTGGGGTTGGCTTTTCCTGTGCCTCCGCATCCACATTAGCGCCATGCTGGACCAACCACTCAACAACATTTGAATGGCCAGATTCAGATGCAAGGTACAGTGGCGTTGACTTGTTGATGTCGATGGCCTCAGCATTCACATTGCCGCCATGCTGTACCAACCACTGAACAACTTCCAAATATCCACCTTGAGACGCAACGTGGATTGGGGTCGACTTGTCCACTTTCTCAGCATTCACATTGGCACCTTGTTGCACCAACCACATTACAACTTCGATATGGCCATTTTGAGACGCCATGTGCAAAGGTGTTGACTTCGAATTTTGCTCAGCATTTACATCAGCACCATGCTCCACCAAGCACTTTGCAACTTCCAAATGACCGTTTTGAGATGCAAAGTGGAGTGGTGTGAGCTTGTCCATTTCTGCATTCACGTTGGCATGTTGAGCTACCAACAGCTTCACAACGTCGAGATGGCCATTTTGAGAAGCAACATGCAGTGGTGTTGACTTATCCAGCACCTCAGCATTGACATTAGCGCCATGATGCACCAGCCACTTCAGAACCTCCAAGTGGCCATATTCTGATGCAATGTAAAGTGGTGTTGACTTTTTGTTGCCCTCAGCATTCACATTGCTGCCTTGTTCCACCAGGTACTGAACCACTTCTAGGTGGCCTGAATAAGATGCAATGTAGAGTGGTGTTGACTTGTCCTCGTTTTCAGCGTTCACATTTGCGCCTTGCTCCACCAACCACCTCACAACTTCCAAATGGCCATGTTGAGATGCAATGTGAAGTGGCGTTGACTTTTTTTTGTTCCCAGCACTCATATCTGCGCCGTGCTGGACCAAACACTTTACAATTTCCAAATGGCCATTTTGTGATGCAATATGAAGTGGAGTCCACTTATCTGCCACTGCAGCATTCAAATTGGCGCTTTGCTGCACCAAAAACTTCACAATTGCAAGATGGCCATTCTGAGATGAAATGTGGAGTGGTGTCCACTTGTTGCTCTCATCGTTGACATTGGCGCCTTGCAGCACTAACCACTTTGCCACATCCACATGGCCGTAGAGTGATGCATTGTGGAGTGGTGTTAACATGTTTTCGTTCTTTGCACTGACAATGGCGCCATACTCCACCAAGCACTTGACAACTTCCAAGTCGCCGCTTTGAGAGGCGCAGTGAAGCGGTGTTGACTTATTGTCCATCTCAGCATTCACACTGGAGCCTTCCTGTACTAACCACTGAACTGCCTCGAAATTTCCATTTAGAGCAGCAGCGTGGAGCGGTGTTGACTCATCCAGTTGTTTAGCATTCACATCAGCCCCATACTGGCCCAGACATTTCATAACTGCTACTTGGCCGTTTCGAGCTGCCACATGGAGTGGTGTTGTCTTGTCAACATTCTCAGCGTTCACGTTGGCGCCATGTTGCACCAACCACTGAACTAGCTCCAAATGACCATTTTGAGATGCAACGTGGAGTGGTGTCCACCTGCCAACATCCTCAGCATTCATCATGGTGCCTTGCTGCATCAACCACTTGACAACCTCCAAATGACCATTTTGAGATGCAATAAGGAGGGGTGTCCACTTGTAAACATCCTCAGCATTCACGTTGGCACCTTGCTGTACCAACCACTTCACAACTTCCAAATGACCTTTTTGAGATGCAACGTGGAGTGGTGCCATTCCATATTCGTCAATTGCATCCAAGCTTTTGCTGTTAATCAGAAACCATTCCTGGAGTTCCCCTTCATCATGAGAGTTTTTGAAAAACTCCCATTTTGAATCTTTTGCTGTCTATTTTTTCTGTTGGAATCCAAAAAGGCACCAAAGCAATTAGACTTACCAGTCTTTCTAACCAACCATCAATAGCAGATGAACAGCCATATTTACTGGCGTTCCATCCTTGGGTATCGGTCAAGCTGTGGTCTGCACCCATCTCAAGAAGACAAAGGACTGTCTCCACATGGGAACCCATCGCTGCCACCATCAAGGGGGTCCTGTTTGATTCACCATATTGCATCTGGTCACCCCAACTAAAGCCTCTGCAATCGACATTTTCTCCTCCATTGAGGATTAGAGATTTGCACGCTGCTGTCAATCCTCTCCTTGCTGCCTCATACAGCAGAGTGGAACCAAATACTTTGAGTTGCCTGGCCATACTCACAAGAATCTTGCAGGCTTCTCCCATTGCAGCTTGGAGAACAGCCTGAACAAGCCAGTCTTTTTTCCACATGATTCCAATGCAAAGTACAGCTGGGCCAAACTTGTTCACAGAGGCAAACTCTTTCCATTCCTTCCAGCTAGCAAACACATCATGCCCAGCTTCATCCAGGTGGTCAAGCCAAAACTTGAAGGCATACTGTGCAGTGGAATTATCTGTGATAAATCCAGGTGTTCCGTTCAGAGCTTCATACTTGTTTTCTACAAGCGCATAGCGCTGCAGAATGAACTTTAAGCACGACACAGCAATATCTTTCTTGGCATCCAATAGCTTAATGAAAAATTGGCGATCTGAACATCTCTTGCTTGAAACAAGATGGTCCAAAAGGCTTTTGTGCATCACTTTGACCTTTCCGTGGTCACTGACATCCAAAATGCGATGAATCTAAAATGAGATGAGATTTTAATGGCCACAAATCTGAGGGAAAAAAGGAAACTAAAGAGACAAAATAAATGGAAAAAAGACAATTTTATACTTGCCTCCACAAGAACCTGCCCAACCACATGTGAAGCGACGCCCAGAAGCTCAGCAATGACATCCTGAGGGATTGGCTCCTTTGCAGCAAGCACAACTTTCATCACCAGTCTAAAGTTGTTGGTGTTGACGTGGGTACTCCTGAAAAACTGCTCATACACTCCATCAACCCCAGCGCCAAACTCCTTGATGGTGGCAACAACATTTTGGGCAGGAACTTGTGCCAGCTCATCACAGGCAAGACGAGCAAACTGGAATATTCCAGAAGATCTCTCAAAGATCTCAGCAGACACTGTTGTCACATCTTCAGGGCCTAGTGAGGCATCTGGGAATGACTTTGACAGCGCGGCTTCAACAAACATATTCATGTCCCTCTTGTTCTCTTCGTCATTTGGAACAAGGACCATTGAGTCCAGTGTCATCATGGTGTGGAACACATCCTGCTCAGGCCTTCCAGTCGTGAATATTCGGACAAATGGGGGCAGCACCTCCGCAGCCTCCACCAAGAGTTCAAGCAGCTTCCTCCTATCATTGCTGTTGGGAGCTCCACATTCATCCAATGCATCAATAATCATCAGCACATTCTTCTGCTTGTCTTTGGAGTCCAATTGCCTCAATCCTTCAACAACAATCTCCTTGAACGCTTCTTTGGCGTCCTTGAGAATACTGGAGGCACCATTCTTGTCATCTTCAGCCCAAGCAACTTCACAAAATTTCCTGAAGGAAGGAAGCACATTGCACAGATTCCAGATGGTGGTGGCAACCAGCTGCTCAGCGCTGCTCTTCTTCACGTCATCATGCCTGCAGTAAAATATTGACCCCAGCACATACTTGGCAGGCAGCCGCTGGCTGATAAGCCATGCAATCACAGACTTTCCCAGGCCAGCTCCACCATTCAGCCACAGCACATTGCCCACATCAGCAGACTTGAGCCAGGAGTGCACACTTTCCAGGTAAAACATCCTGGTTCCTTCCGCATATGCACTCTTGTGCCTCTCAGCATCAACAGCAATATCTACTGGCTTGAGCCAAAGCTTGACTGAATCAACAGGTGTCTGAACAGCAGCAGCTACAGGAGCAGGAATCTGAATCTGACGCTGCTTAATCTCTCGCACAAGAAAGGCAATCTGATTGTCCCACTCAAGGGACCCAGTTTCCTTTCCAGCAAAGTCAGCGTACAACAATCTGAGACAGGGTTCAGAAGCATCCACTTGAATTCCAAATGCATTCACTCACGCTGCAGTGATGGCAAAAACTTCTCCCTGAGCAACATCACCTTGATGCAACAGGCGAACTGGCACTTGTGGTTTCTGACGATCCTTGGCATATCTGATCTCCACCAGGCAGTTGGAGGATCTCTGGGTTTGATTGAGAAAAAGCTCAAGTGAAAAAAATTGCAGGCAGTACCTGATAGGCCAGAGTGAGAACAGGGACAAAGACTTTGCTGGAATCAATCCCTTCCGCCATAGCTTGGTTGGTGGACCCACTCATATTATTCTCATCAAACCAAACATCCAATTTATGCTTTGTGGTCAAATCTTCAAAGATGTCCTTCACAGTGGTTTTGCTGCCCCACCTGAAATTGCGTTGAAAAGAAAGCAAGAGGAGCTGACTCAATCACTTACTGGTAGGACAGGAAACAATCAAAAACTTTGGATGAAGCGGGGGAAATTGGCAAAATACTGGTGAGAGACTCCTCGAAAACAGAAGCTCTGCCCCTTTTGAGCTGTATCTGAAAACGAGGCATGTCTGCGAAGGATGCTCTCTCAATCAAGACCTGCACGTAGGCAGGAGCCTGGCTGACGCATTCCAGCTCGGGTCCCGACTTCAAATAGACTTCAATGTCTTGACCAAGAAATACATCTGTATTTTTGTTTATCTGGGGGAAGAAGGGTAAGAAGATTTCGAGGTGAATTTTGGCATGATCCACCTTCTCCTTCAAATTCTGTAGAGTGGGCTGGTCAAGCTCAAGGACTTGGACAGCTTGATCATCAAGGTACTGGACTTTCACCCAGTGCTTTTGAGCATTTTGGGCGTTAAGAGGCGTAAAGCCAGAAGTACGTGCAGACATATGTGAGCAATCAAAAAACAGATTTCACTCTAAAACAGAAGAAATTACGGTTGGATTGGCGAATCAGGTAAATCTTACGAGTACAGATAAGGCGGTGGAGTGTCGATCTGCGCAGGTGTGATCGGCGTTAATTCAAAAAGACGTATACGAGACGATCTGGACAAGAGATCAGCCGAAGGATGGGGAAACAGCGATCGGAGCATGGAGGGAAGTCGGTGGTGTTGCGATTGGGAAAATGCTCCGACCATGACACAGGTCGTTTGCGATTGGACAATTAACAACAAGGGGTTTACGCACAAGCCCCAAGATGGACAGGATGGTATTGGTGGTGGGGTGATTATGCGAAGCTGCCAGTCTTACAAGGCTGTTTTCGATTGCGATGTCTGGATGTCTGGTCGTTCGTTTATGGATCGTGCGTTCGCGTGAAAAGAGATGCAAGGTGGCTGCGAGACACCAACCCAACCCAAACAACACTGGTTCAAGTTGAGCCGATATTAATACCTGCCGGAATGTCAGCGCGAAATGATGAACGAGTTTTGGAAATTGCAAGACTTGGCAGCAAAGCAAACAACGGTCGGAGTCAACAGCAAGAAGACGCGCCTTCCGACACTCTGGCCACAGGCATCCCACCAGAGCGCGTACGACCCACTCGGCTCATCTCTCGTTAACAGTCCGACGGCTGACTCTCGCACGAAACTTTAACGAACTGCTTACGACGCTTCTCAGCACTGCACTCCCATCACCCCAAGCTTGCAAAAAGGAAGATCCGTCTGTCATTCCGTTCAGTACCCCAGCATCTTCCGTGGAAAACCAACACTCGCTCGTAAACACGCCCTCACAAACGCAAGGGAATATCAAGAAGCATTGTTCAACATACGACAAGAGGTCGCGCCGCTTGTTCCGCCCCTCCCGCGGACAAACTATCAGACAATATATATAGGGGGACAAAAACGAGCGGCGCATGGGTTGCGGCAGGTTGGGTAGGACAAAATCAAAGGCGGTTAGTTTCGTACGCCACAAAAAATGTATGGGGGGAGGTCACAAATAAAGTGAGCAACAGAGACAGAGACAGAGAGAGAGAGAGAGGAGAGTTCTGCGCACCCACGTGTCCCCACACACACAGGCCCACACACACACACGCTCTGAATCTTCTTCCACTCTTTGCTGTCCTCTTCGGCGATCTCCAAGAAGACGTGGATAGCATGAAACAGAGACTGCAAGTGTCAGTCAGGGTTTGCCGGCTTTGCCTGGTATGGCGTCGCGATCGGCGGGCTGGGAAAGCCCCAGCAAAGCGGCAGCGGAAACGACGACTCCAAGGAAGAAGAAGACGAGTAGGCGCATCTTTCCCCGCCTTTTTTCGCTGGGTGTCACTGCTGAAAGATTTTGATTGCCGAGTTGCTCCAGAAAGGGTCGGCGGTGGCGAGCGAGCGAGCGAGCGGGGGGAAGCTCCTCGAATGTGATTTTTGTTGCCATTCTTTTCGCGGGACGGCATTAAAGTGGTTTTCCCCGGTAACTAACTTGCATTTAATTTTTTTCATGTTCCATCGATCCTCCTGGTCTTGTCGAGTTAGTAGTCCGCTGGAGCTGGACTCAATGAAATGACGACGTCATTCATTCATTCAGTCATCAGACGATAACACAAGCGGCAGATTGCCTTTCCGTTTGCCCTTCAAACAAGAAGCAAAGGCAAAATGAAGTGCAAAATCTGGATAGTTGAGACTCTAAAATTTTTGTTTCAAAATACAAAGTTGTCAAGGCGGCAAAATAATAAATGAAAAGGCTTCCGCACACACATCGTGTGCCGAACCAGGAAAAATTTGCTGCTCCACTGAACAGAATACCGGGCAGACGAACTGAGGGCAGTGGCACCAACAGACAGACAGACAGTCAGACAGACAGACAGACAGACAGACAGACAGACAGACAGCAGGCAGACAGACGCAGACGCGACGGAAGCGTGTGGTGTGGTGTGTGCCCAACTCTCATTCGCCCACAACCAGACCGCCAAAAGAGGAAAGTTTGGGGGCATTTCTGCTGCCGCCAGTGGTGGGGTTGTGGTTGATTCTTGCCGCCGCATTGATGATCACACAACTATTATTATTTTATGCAAAAAAAAAAAAAATAAATAAATAAAAAATTCACAAACAAACAACCAACCAACCAACCAACCAACTGAAGTTCAACCAACCGGATGAATGACAACATAGGGTATCATTAAATAATAATAAGAAGTAAATACACTCGCGGGGACTGCCTCAGCCTTCAGCCTTCAGCCCATCCAGCTAGAAGTCCAGTCAGCCAGTTAGCCAGCCGGCAAGCCAGCAAGCCAGCCAGCCAGTCAGCCTGCCAGTCAGCTGCGCAAGAACTCCCCCGCTCGCCCGCACGCGCCTTCCCTCCGCCATGGATCCGTCGCGGTACGTTGCCAACAGCAACGTCATGGTCGCCCTCGGCGTCTCGCTCATCACCACGGTACGACGAGAATGCATAACCTTGTGACTCGCCGAACCGCCCTCACCGCCTCCCCGACCCTCCCCTTCCTTCCTTCCCGTTTCGCTCGTTCCGCCGCTACTCTTCAGCTCGTCTCCTTCTGGGAGGTCATCGCAAAAATGACCAACCCCGTCCTCGTGTGGACGCTGGCCATCTCCGCCACCGGCCACCTCACCTACACCTTTGGGTCCGCCGTGATCGCACGGAACGTCGCCACCGACGGCGATCTCGACAGGTACTTTTACTTGACGGCCTGCTTGACGGGTGAGTTTGTGCGTTGGCGCCGTGTGTGTGTGTGTGTTTGTGTGTTGTGTTTCCATTTACGGCAGGCCGGCTTGGAGGGACGGGATGGATTTGTGTCTGATGACAAAGTTTTCCCCACCACCCCCCACACACGATACGCGACGACGCGCTCCACTGAGATCAGTTGCGGACGTGATAGGCGTAAGTTTTTTGGAGACGATGGACAAGAAAAAAAGTGGAAAACGATTATTTCCCCCTGATACTGACGCCACCCACCCCCTCTTAACTCTCTCTGCTGTCAGTGGTTTTCCATCGTGTTCCACACCACGTACCGAACAGTGCTCATCATGTACCCAAAGTCGAGCCGCATATGGATCATCCCGAGCATCATTCTCGTCGTGCAAGTGTGCCTTCAGAGGTTGAGTTTGTTGTTCGCTTCCCTTTTTCCCCGCCTTTTCCACTTTTTTTTTAATTTTCTAAATGGATTTCTTTCGCAACGGGAAACAAAAACACAGCGCTGGTAGGTAGAAGCCCCCCCCCCCCTCCACCCCCCATCCCGCTGACACGTTTGGCTTCTTCCAAACCCCCCCATATGAAAAAGGCGTCTACTATTGGTACGATAACTGGACGGTACGTTAGCTTTCCCCATCCTCACCTAAAGGCTTAACTGCTTCTCGCAGACAAACCACTTTTCGACCGCCACCCCTCAGCTCTACTGGCTCTCCCTGATCATCATGTGCTTCGTCGCGTCCGTCGACTCGGTCTTCTTTGTCCTAGCGCAGTACAAGATCATCACCACCCTCCGCCAGGTCAGCAACACGCCCGTGTCGCCGCTGCACATCGCAAAGACCGCGCTGAGGATCTTGTGCTACACCTCCGCGGTCGTGATGGAGTTTATTTCGCTCGGTGGGTCGCCGCCCGTGGTGTTAATTCTTTTTGTCCTTTTTTGCTAAATGGTCTGTGTTCTGCTTCCTTTTTGATCAACAGGCCAGTACTTTTACAGTATCGACTCTGGTAAATGACGACGAGACGGGGCGGAGTGCCAGCGCGGCAGCGCTCTCCTAGAACCAACCCACTGACTTTAACTATTTTTTAAAAAAACCCCCAAAAACTTTCACAAACCCAAACACTCACTCGCACTCAAAAACCCCAAAAGCATGGTAATCCCCCAGACACACAACCACCCCTCCTTCTAACACCCAGCATGCCACCAACCATTTGTCTGTCTCTCTTTCCACGCAATAAAACAAACAAACAGGCCCTTCGTCTACCAAGCGCAGAACCTAATGATCATGGTCCTCCTTTCCGACAGCCACTACATCACGCAAATCGTCCGGTACTACTACTACGGCACGCCGAAATCCAATAGCACGAATTAAGAGGGGGGGTAGAAAATTCCTCTTTTCTTCTGTTTCTTTTTCTTTTCTTTTTTTTCTTTTCGTTTTTGGATGCAAGCAATAGAAACCCCCTGGGGTTTTTTGTGGCGCGGCGCGTGCGTAACGCAACCAACCAGTCCATCTGTGAAGAGAGGGGAGGCTTGCGCCCGCTCCTTTTTTTCGACTCCTCAGTTCAAATGACTGTTTTTCAAATCCTCCTCATAATGGTCCTCTTCTGGAGTGAAAGAAAAAAAAAAAGAAGCATTCAATCCAAATGGACTGCACCCCGACGGACACATTCTGCTTTCTGCCACCTCGTGTGTACAACCTACGACCCCCCCCGCGTGCTCCAGAACCAAGCAGTCACAACCCACCACAAGAAACAGAAAAGAAGAAAAAACGGATGTAAAATGGGTGCCAAAAGCAACAACAATAACCAGTAAAACCAACATGTGCCTGTGCGTGTGCGTGTGTTTCATTTTTCACTTTCAGCCCTCCTCGTCGTTGAGGTCGAGTAGCGACGCGTCGTTGTCGATGGCGTCGTCGAGCGATGTGCGCACAGGGGCGTATCCGGAGCTGACGAGCAGTCTGTTGCGCGCGGCGTCGTACCAGCGGCGGCCGGTCGCCAGGGCGGCCTCGAGCAGCTCGGTCGCAACCACGCCCGCCGTGCGCAGCCCGCGCCCGATGCGCTCCGAGACTGTCGTCGGCTCGCTTGCAAACAGGCCGTCCGAGTCGACCGTCAGTCTTCAGATGGTTATTATTTTGTTTGTAAAACAAAAATTAGAAGAACGGAAAAAGGGAAACAAAAAACAGAACAAAAAAGAAAAAGAAAACGAGAAAAGAAAAATACCGGATGCGGCCGCCCCGCTTCGAGTTGACCATAAAGAAGGACAGGCCCGCCGGGATGCCGACCGCCGCAAGCACAACGAACAGCCACGTGACCCACGACAGCTTGTTTGCTGCAAGCATCGAGGTAGAAAGGAAGAGTAAGGGAGGGGAGGAAACGCGTAAGAAAGGCCGCAAAACCAAAAATCCCTCCAAAAAAAAAAAAAAAAAAAAAAAGCACTCAACTGCAAAACTCTTCCGGCGGCTCGTCCAGCTTCAACCCGCCCTGGCACCGCGTCCGGCGGCTCTTTTCGTACCCCGTCGACGACCGCAGCAGTCCGTTCACGCACACGGGCGCCGCCGCCTTGTGCCCGGAACCCGCAACGCATTTGCTCGTCCGCCCGTCGCGCACGTACCCCTCCTCGCACTCAAAGTCCGCCTCGCCGCACGCGCACGCCGTCGACGCCCGCTGCGGCTGCTCAAACGTCTCGGGCGCCTTGCACAGCCGGTCCGACTTGCGCCGGAAGAACTCGGTCTGTTTGCATGGAGAGCGACAGAGTGTCAGAGTGAGTAAGTGTGAGGGTGTCAGTAGAGTGAGTGTTGGTGTGCGTGCGTGCGTGCGTGTTGTGCCAAAAACTTGCCTTTTCCCCAAACATGCACCCGTCGACGGACGACGCCGCGGCCGGGTTCCACGCCTCAAAGTCGCTCGCCGCCGGATTGGACCCGTCCATCTTGCACTCGTTGCCGCCCCACACGCCCGCAAAGTCCAAAAACACCGCCGCCACCTCGCCCGCGCTCGCGCCACCGCTCAGCACGCCAAACACCACAAACGACGACGCGCTGCCGTGCGGCTCCGTGATGATGTTGGTCACCCGCATCTTGCCGCCGCCGCCGCCCAGCGCGTCGCTCAACCGCAGCTCGGCAAACGTCTCGCCGTGGTCCAGCGAGTACCGCACGGCGTCGGTCGCAACCTCATTGTTAGCGAGCAGGATCACCCCGCCGCGGTTGCCAAACTCGTACAGGTGCGCGTCCTTGGCCACCTCGCGCCACGTGCGCCCGCCGTCCTTGGTGATGTACGTGTCGCCGTCGTTATACTGCGTCAGGTACTCCCCGACGTTGCCCACGCCCATCATGAACCCGACCGCGGACGCCGACGAAAAGAGGTCGTTCGAGTCCGTGCGCTCCGTAAAGTGGTGCAGGTTGAGGTGGCAGTCCGAGTTGCAGTTGTACGAATTGCCCTGCGAGTCTGTCGCAGGCGGTTTCAGGTCCACCCAGCTGACACCGTCGTCGAACGTCATCTTCGTGCGGATCTTCTTGGCAACGCCCGCATCCACCTTTTCCGCGTTGATCACTTCGTTGGCGATCGCTATCGCCGGGACGCCGAGCAGCTTTTCGTAGTCGGTGTAACTGGAATCGGAGATTTAACTCGTCAACGAGTTGCCGAAACAAGACAGACAACAAACCCTTTGGCGTCCTGGTTCACTTTTTCCAGAGACACTTTAAACTTGGTCCCGTCGTTGCTGATGCTGCGGTACAAAGCCCCGTACTCGGCCCCGATGCGGCGGCTCGAGAATACCTGCAAAAAGATAGACCCAGACGACGAGTCCAGCAACGTGTAGCCGTAGTCTGGGATCTGCTCGTCGTTTTCAAACGACCCCTTGACCCACTTTTCACCGTCAGTTGAGACAAAGAGGTGGAGTTGGCTTTCGTTGGGGGGCAGCTATTGCAGAATAGGCCAGCACGTTAGCTTTACATTGATCTATGTGAGGAAGAGGGGAAGCAAACAAAAATCATAGTGAACATCACTAACCGTCGCTGCGACCATGTACTCGTAGGAAAGGGCGATTCCGACAGTGTCCTCGAGCACCGTGCTCCACGACTTGCCCAGATTAGTGCTTCGTACCAGCTTCCGTTTCGTCGACTTGATGGCCATCGACCTTTGGTCGCCCGAGGTCACGTCAAACACTTGACAAAATAGAGTATCCTTGGACGGAGCGGTAAAGTGCTTGTCCCGCGCAAACATGCACCGCTGGTTGTACGACATGACTTTTGTCCAAGAGTGGCCCAGGTCGGTCGACACGTGCGTTTCTGCGTGGCAGCTCCCGAGCGCCGTCGAGCCGCACCCAGAGTCGCCGACAAAGATAAGGTACGACGGTTCTTCGGCGTGAAGAACGAGCGCGTCGACGCCAAGGCGGTTCGGGCGGGACGGTAGGTCGGTTTTCTTGATCGTGCGGCCAGCGTCGTCCGTGTAAAACAGCACAGGGTCGTCGGAAATAAAGTAGGCGCGCACTTCCGCATGGTGCTGGTCCTGAAGCATCCGCGTGACTTCGACTGACTTTAGCATGTCCGGTTGCGACCAGGTCTGCCCAGTGTCGTCCGACTTCCAAACGCGGCCCGCTTCGTCGCGCATCATGATAGTGCGGGTCTGATTGAAGTAAAAGTAGTCCGCAAGCTTGTGCCTGAAGAAGGATGAGGTGACTTTAACGTTCCCCGTTCCTGTGCTTGGCCCGCCACTTCCAGAGCACTGCCGATCGATTGGGGTTGTCAGATCAACGCCGCCCTTGCA
Source organism: Zopfochytrium polystomum (assembly GCA_025765615.1). Taxonomy (NCBI): domain Eukaryota; kingdom Fungi; phylum Chytridiomycota; class Chytridiomycetes; order Chytridiales; family Chytridiaceae; genus Zopfochytrium; species Zopfochytrium polystomum. Next base: position 389,369 of record JAIVFJ010000004.1, on the reverse strand, counting down.
TTTCGAGATGGCAATTTTACGGTAGCCAGAGTGCCCTTTGTATGTGTCTCCAGCTTTGCAGCTTGTTGGCTGCTCTGGGTCGGCTCCGTACAGCTGGCACTTTCCGGTCGACGGATCCAGGAAAAAGTTATAATCGCTAATCGAATGAAGCAACCGATGTTAGTTACTACCACATTAACCAAGACATTTTTTCCTCACCATTCGAAATCCTTCTCCGTGCACGGGCAAGGGTCCAAAGTGCCGAAATCCTCCTCAAATTCTCGGCCAATGTAGCAGTGTGCATCGTCCTTTTTCCTCCAGAACCCGATTTCCTGCCCCAAGAAGCAGCGATCCTTGCCGCCGTCTCCCACTGGCGACCACTCGACCAAGTCCTTCCCACCTTTGGGCTTGTCGCAAGCACGTGGGAGCACAGCGGAGAAGTCGATCGAGATTAGCACAGTCTCTATAGTGCGGTCGGTCGACTTTGGCCGGGTTCCGGTGATGATGAATTTCAACGAGGTCGAGGCCGGTTCGGTCGTCACGGTCAGCACGCGGACTGCTTGATTTGAAAAAACAAACGGGTTCCACGTTACGCCGTAGTCGGATGACCAGCTGCGGGACGATGAGAGAGTGAGAGGGGATTCAGATATTGCTACTAATGCATCGCAAGTTTCCGTACTTCAGCACGTCCGTGGCTTTTTCGTCGTTAACAAGCACAATCAGACCACCATGGTCGCCAACGGCCCATTTGTGTGCATCGCGGTGGACTTCGGTCCACGACAGTCCAGCGTCCTTCGTCAAGTATGTGTTGCAGTCGTTATAACCAGCCAGAGAAGTGCCGACGCTCCCGACCGCCAACATGATGCCGGCTGCTGCGCGTGAAGTATGCGGCGATGCGCGTCCGTATCCGTACTCACTGTACTTGTTGTATAAATTCAGCGAGCACTACATAAAAGGGAGCAGGTCGCAAAGAAAAATGTTAGATGAAACTTGGAGAAACGAGTTAAATGCGAGTAAGAGGACTCACGTCGCCAGTGCACTGAATGGTGTTGCCGTCAGAGTCTTTGGCAGGAGCCTTGATCAACGACCAGTGCGCGCCATCGTCAAAAGATATCTTTGTCTGGACCTTTTTGATTCCGCCGATCATCATCTCCTTCACGTTGGTGACTTCGTTTGCAAGAAGAATTCCGGGGATGCCCTTCATTTTGTCGAAATCGACTGACCCGAAAATAAGAATGACCTGATATAGGGCGCAAACTATACACTTACCAACACCGCGTTCGTTCCTGTTCGTGTGAGCAAGGATGCGAGAGTAGAAGGTTCCGTTGGAGTTCGACTTGAACAGAGCACCATATTCGCGTAAGAACATTTGACTCTGGGCCACATCGAGGTATACGCCGCCGCTGTTTGATTCGAGGAGCGTAAACGCCTGTTCCACAAAATTGGAGTTTATAAGCCAATGTTCGCATTGGGGATAGGCAATAGGGTGCGGCTTACGTTCTTTTCGAGCTTCATGTTGGGAGGGAACTTCGCGTCGGTGAACGTTTTGCCATTGGTCGACACTCGGACGCGGAGGTTTCCGCTGTTGTCTTGCTGCTCGCGAAAGGAAATTCAGAATGGCTTGGATAGCAGATGTCTTCTGATGCAACTGAGCCACTCACCACTGCGACAAAGAGCAAGGAATCAACTACATAAAAGTTGATCACACCTTGATCGATAAGCACCCGGCGGTCTTTGCCTTTGTTCGTAATCAGCACCAGCTGCAGCGGGTTGTCGTTTCTTCCAATCATCCCAATCTGGTCCATTCCAATGTTTCCGTTTTTGAACTTGTAACTGGCGCAAATGACCGAGTCCTTGGGCAGATCTGTCTCCTTGTCGGTGAAACCTGTGTCCCACCCCCAAAGGCACTTTGTCGCCCACGTCTCGATGGGCTTTCCGTCATTCAGCCACGTCCGCCCGCTATCAAAAGTGATGTACGCCTCGGTATAGCACTGCGACGGGACAGGGCACCCGCGCGGGCCGCCGACGAACACAAGGTATTCCTTCTCAGTCGGGTGGTGGTCCAAAATCTGCGCTCCCAGTTCGTTGTAATGCGACGGCGTTGGGATCTTGTCCAACTTGCTCTCAAGCCGATCCGTCGTCACGTAAATGTCGTTGTCTGTGAAAAAGAACGCGCGGCTGAGATCCACGTCGTGCATCCCGACCAGCTTGATGGGGTACAAGGGGTCGAGCAGCTTGGCTGGCTCCCACGTCATTCCCTCATCCGCGCTCCGGAGAAAGTCCCTGCCGCCTTCGGGCACGGCGAGCGCCACGGTCGACGACTTGAAGAAGATGATGTTCACTGCAGGCTTTGAGAAGGACTTTTCGGCCACCTTTGGCTGGCCGGCATCCGTCGCTGAAGGCAGCTTCACGCCCGTCTGTGGCGATGCAGATGCAGACATCGCGGAGGGTTGGGCGAGGCAGCTCACGAGCAGCAGGACAAGGAGCGGGAGAAGTGAGGATGCGGGTTCGCGCCGGTGGTGGTGGCGGGGACGCGGGCACCGAGCCGCAAGGGCAGGCGATGGAGGGTCCCGCTGCGAGGGCCGTGGCGATCGCCACTTTCCATGTGCAGACCGCGGTGACGGGGTTGACCTTTGCAAATCCGTCGAGGAGGGGTGCGCGCATCCTGTCGCCTCTGCCATCGCCCGCGAGCGAGAGTGACGAGGCATCGCAGCGGTGGTGGTGGTGGTGGTGGTGGTGGTGGCGTTAGGGGTGAAACTGCTGGTTGTGGAAGACTGAGGCGGCGACGGCGACGGTGGCGGCGATGCGCTCAGACCACCACGTCTCATTTGCTTGATTGGTGTGTGGAGGCAGGTGGTCGCTGTGACGGCGGACGGGCGTGGAACAAATTTATTTTCCTTGGCTTCGAAAGAGACGACCACCACCCCAACTTTGCAATCGATATATATATTCGCTCCCCCGCCCTCCCCCCCCTCCTAGCGTAAACATTCTCACTGACAGTTGGTTCTCACACGACCCCGTACATCTTTGACTCGAACGAACTATAACACCCAGCGCCCCACCCTCCTTCGCCGCAAGCTTGCGTAGTCTTTCATACCGCTTAGTATCCCAGCAACTTCACCTGAAACCCAAAACTCGCTCGGAAACACGACGTGGCTGCAGGGCCGCCGCACCGTGCGTAATATAGCTCGTTGGTGCGGACCGATAACATGCCTCCCCAGTCCTTGGCAACTCTCTGCGGGCTGAAAAAGTGAGAAGGACGCGCTCCTGATATATTGAGATTCGCCCCTCACAATCGCAAGGAAAATAGCGAGCAGCGCTGTCCAGTATAACGAAATGAGGTCAAAGTCAACGGCTTTGCGCCACTTGTTCTGCTCCCCGGGGCGAACAAGCCAAATCAGCCAAAAAATATATAAGGAAAAAAAAACCGGCGCAAGGGGGTTGCAAAGTTAAGGGAGGATTGTTTCGTACACCACAAAAAAATTGTGTGAGGGTGAGGGGATGTGTAAGGATACGCATGGTCACAAATAAAGTGAGCAACAGAAAAGTAGGGGGGGGGGACTGCAGGTTGGAAAGCGTTGCAACAACGTTTGGTGAAAGATTGAGTAGTGCACGAAAAGCGCTCGACTACGGTGAGGAAAAGGGGGCAGCGAGGATGTGGCTGCATTATGCATAATACCAGGTTACACAGAAAGAGTTCGAGCGATTGAAATTGATGGAAAAAAAGAGAACTGATACTCCGTCAGGAAGCATTGAAAGCGCGTCATCCACCAACTCAACCTTTAAAGACGGCGGGGTGTGTCCTGCAGTTCATCGAAAGAGGCCATTTCGGCCAAAACGACAGAAAAGGGGTTCTACTCAACTCAAATACGGGGGCGGCGAAAGCGTACCGGAATCCACAACGCCCTCGGCAGGTCTCGCGACGCCCTCAGGCGGCCGTCGAACGCTATCCCCTCTCACCTTTCCGACCGCCATCATCACTCGGGCCCTCACGCCCGCCGCCGCGATGCCCATCTCGTTTGCCAGAAACGCGCTGTCGATCGTCTCGAGCACGACGCCGTCAATCTCGTTCCTCAAAAACAGCGCGAGCAGCCCGGCCTCGACGCCCTCGTCCGCCAGCGCGGCTGCGACCTCGCGCGGCGTCCACGAGTGCAGGTTGCGCGGCTTCGCCGGGTTGCGCTTGCGGATGGTCTCGGCGGTGGCCGCGGCGGCCACGAGGGCCGCGGTGATGTCGGGCACGCCGGAGAAGAGCGAGGAGCGGTTGGAGAACTGGGTGGAGGCGACGGAGAGGTCTGGGGAGGCGGATGTCGGGCGGAAGGAGTCGACGGTGTGGGAGCTGAATTCGGATCGTTGCGTGAGACGGCGGGCAGTCGACCGATTCGGGGGCGTTGGGGAGAGGCTCTTTGTCCGACGCTGAGACGACAGCCATGATGGCGGCAACGTCTGTGGGGCCCTGCGGGCGGCTCAGCGAAGGGTTGGAGGCCGTCGATGGGTGCGGCAAAGGTGATCGCTGCAGTGCGGCAAACAGGCCGCTTGATTCTTCGTCAGCTGGGTACCAGCTCGTGCGCACATCCTTGCTTGTCGTACGGTTCGGAGGTGTGGGCTGCGGGGGGAGAACTGCCATCTCCACAACTTCACTTGCGTTTGGGTCGGCAGGATTGTGTGAAACAAGGAACTCAGACGGCTGCTGCAGTTGCTCGGCAGGGCTCTGCGGCAAAGGAGCAGCTGGGTAGTAGTTCTGCGAAGGAAGCTGGCCGGAAACTGGTTGAGACGTCCAGCTTGCGTTTGGATCCTGATTGCCAGAGGAAACCATGTAGACCAATGGCTGCTGCGCCTGGTCCTGTGGATACATGACAGCTGGGCTGTACATTGGTGTCCACGTCATGAGGTCAGGGTTCGATTGATGTTGTGCGGCGGGTTGTGCTGATATCATGGGCTGTCCATCTGGGTGAGCGGCTGCCGTGTACTGAACTGGCGCCTGCCACCCCACCATCGTCGGATCCGATATACGATGCGCCGAGTTTGGATTCTGCTGCTGCTGCTGCGCCGAAGGCGGGGGCGGAGGCGACCCAGGAGTACCTGGCCGCGCCGGTCTGCCGGTGGATCCGCCAGACCCAGAAGCCACGTAAATGGACGATAGGAGTTCCGTCTTGTCCGCTCGTCGTTGCTGTTTCCAGCGCGGGACGAGGACAAGGACGAACACGGCGGCGACGACGAGGCACAGGAGGCCCAAGCCAGCGGCGATGCCGGCAATCGCGCCAGTTGAGAGACTGGAGGAGCTCGACGAGGATCCGCCGCCGGGATCGCCGGACGGACTCTTCCCATCGTTTCCGGAGCTTGAGCCCGCGGTCGACGACGGATTAGCAGAGCCCCCAGTACCGGAAGTAGGATTGCTGGAACCGGAGGTAGGATTGCTGGAAAGACTGCCGCCTCCTCCACCCGTGGCCGTCGCAGTCGTCGTTGGAGTCCAATCGGTCGAGTCTGTGGCGGTGGAAACGACGGTGGTCGTTACAGTGGTGGGGTTCCATGTTGAAGTAGTGGTTGGAGTCCAAGCAGTCGATGTGGTTGCAGACGATGACCACCACGTTGACGACGTGGAAGTTGTTGTGGAGGTCCACCAGGTCGAAGAAGAAGAAGAGGAGGAACTGGAGGAGGAACTGGAGGAAGACCAACTCGTGGTCGTCGTGGTTGAGGGGTTCCAGGAGTTTGCGCCTACATGAAGAACAGAACATTACGTATGCGGGTGAGGCGGGGGAGGTCATTCGCTTGAGAAAAGTAAAGAGCGGCTGCAGCCATCCCGCGCTTCGCGACGCCATCCAACACCAGCCAGATTATCAAAGGGGCGAAGAGAAGACGAGGAATGGTGGGGGATAATGCGGGTGATGGGAGGACGAGGAGAAGGGCAGTGCGTGGGATTTGGGGGTGTGTGTTGCACCTGTGGCCGCCATGTCGCAATCGGAAACTTCGAATCAAAAAAATTGTTCGATTTGCAGTGGAATAAAGCGAAGGACAAACCGACAGAGAGAGGGAGAGAGAGAGAGAGAGAGACAAGGTGAGAGAGAGAGCGGGAGAGAGACAGAGGAGAGAGGAGAGAGAGAGACAGAGACAGAGACAAAGACAGAAACAGAGACAGAGACTGGGTATGCGTGGCTGAAAAAGCAAGTCAGAAAAACAAAAAAAAAACAAACAAATAAGAGACTCGTCAAAAACGCGTGACTTGATTCAGGACGATGGCCAACGCCACCTTAACTGTCGTCGTCGTCGTCCGTCCTCCTCTCAGTCCTCACAGTACTCGCAATCGCTCTCCACCGACAGCCTCTGCCGCAACACGCCTTCTTCTTTCAGGCGATACAGCAGACGGCAGGGTGATGCCGCAACGACGCGTCGCCCTCAGCCCCACCAGTCTGCGACCAAAGACCCTGCTGACCCGTTCGGATTGGCTCCGTGTGAGAATAGTGCCGTCGACGGAGTCTTGTGCGGCTCGCTTCAGGTGCCGCTCGACTACACTGCTGCTGGCAACAACAGGCCAGACCCGCGAACAATCTCAATCGCCGTCGCCAAGTACCCCCGCCACCAAGGAGCCTCGCCTCGGCAGCATCGTGATGAACCCGGGCGGTCCTGGAGGGTGAGAGTCTGAGTGGCTTGATTGCGAACTATTCAAAGTGTAAAGCGCTCTTTCACTAAACGTCCACTCGCGTCCAGCTCCGGTGTGGATTTGGTAAAAGTCGCTGGGGCAGCCCTGTCGGCCATCACAGGCGGCCAGCACGACTATTTTCAGCTTTGACCCACGCGGCGTCGGAGCGTCGCATCCCGTCATATGTTTCCCATCGGCCGCCGCTCACAAGGCCGCCGAGATGGCCTACTTCTCCTTTGGAACCCCGCATTTCCACGGCTCGGCTATTACCCCTGCAGCCTTTGATGCACTCGCAAAAGGACAAGCCGCCACCTGCGGACGCCACGCGGGCGAGTACCTTCCCTACATCTCGACCTCCGCGACTGCGCGCGACATGAACGCCATCCGCGCCGCACTAGGCCAGGACAAGCTCGACTACTGGGGCACTGTCGTACGGGACGTTCCTCGGGGCGACCTTCGTCAACATGTTCCCCGACCGAGTCGGCAGGGTCGTGCTCGACGCTGTTGTGGATCCAACCGCCTTCTCCGGCGCATACGAGGCCTTCGTCCGCTCCACGCTGGTCGACACCGAGTCTGTGCTGGACGGCTTTGCACGCGCCTGCGAGGAGCGCGCCGCGGCATCATCTCCAGACGGATGCCTCCTCGCGTCGCTGAAAACCCCAACCCGCCCGACGGTCTTGTCCGTGCTGCGCGGCGGGCTGACCGACCTCGACGCGGCGCCGATTGTCTTGGGAGCCGCGCCCATCACGCTCTTGACCGGCAACGAGGGTTCGCAGCAGCTGTTTGCCGTTCTGTACCGACCGGCGATGTGGGCCGCGGCCGCGGACGCGTTTTACGCGCTGCTGGACCCGGCCCAGCGCGACCCCATGCCGCTGGCCCGCCTCATTGGCGTTGTCCCGGAAGACGACCCGAGCGTGTTCTGCCCTGCCGAGGACGAGTCCGGCGTCAACGCATCCCACGCAGTGGAGTGCGCAGATGGTGCGCCGTGGGATGGGATCACGATGGAGGACGTCGAGGCGCTCGCGAGTGAGGCCGAGACTGGGCTGTCGCCGCTGATTGGAAGGTTATTTGTGTACTGGGGCCGCATCTGTGCGCACTGGCCGCGTCCGGTGGAGCGATACGCCGGTCCTTGGAATGCAACGCTGAGCAACAAGGTGAAGCGCCCCCGAACTTTTTGGAGCAACTGTAAAATTAAGAAAGTTTAAACCCGCACACCAACTGAATCTTTCCAGGTGGTACTGATCGGCAACACCAACGACCCAATCACCCCGCTGGCCTCCGCACGCGCCACAGAAGCTCTCATGAACGGCAACGCGGTGCTCGTGACGCAGCGTTCCTACGGCCACGGCAGCCTCGCTCAATTTTCGCTTTGCACCGTCCAGATGCTGCAGCGGTACTTCATCGATGGGACTGTGCCCGCCAGCGGCACCGTGTGCGACGCGGATGTGCCAATCTTTAAGTCGGCTGCGGCGGGGGCTGATGCTGACAGCAGCGTCGAGGCCGCTGCGATGCGGCGCGGGGCGGAGGAAGTTGCGCGGTTTGTTGCAAAGGCGAATAGGCGCGGGGGGCTTGCGCGTTTGGGTTTGTTTGTGTGAGTACACTCTACATGCCCCGGCATATGTCAATATTGTCTTTGAATGCCAATAACTTTACGATGGTTGTCACCTCGCGTACACCGACCTCCCTATTTCGGACAACATCAACTTGTACCATCCGCTTTCACGTTTTTGGCTCTTGGCGGGTGAACGTTGGACGCCCGGCCCCTCCCATTTTGCCTGACCTGCCTTCCCCCGTACGTCCAGGTTGCCACTCCAGATTGACTCGAACGCCAACGTTTCGTTTTGACGACAGCCTGTGGACGGCGCTTTCGCTTGCATGTGAAGCGCGGCGCATCGATTGTGGTGTTCTCCACGCAGCGTCTCCTACTTGCAAGCAAGTGGGCGGGCTGTGGTAGAAACCAACCGATGTGAATTTTTACAGAAAGGACGCGTTTTGATTGCACCATACTTTGCCGCTTTCGGTGTAGCACCGGTTCCAAATCTGCACCTTTTTCTTTCTGTTATTCAATCCCTGAAGGGCTACTCCGCCGGCTTTTGAATTCGCCGTGCTTACGCTGCGCTGCGGAGGGTGTGGGCGGGCTGTCTTGCTTGATTGACGTCACTTCAGGCCGTCCGCATATGTCCCGAAAATTTTCTTGCTACGTCACATCCCAGACTTTCGTTATCGGGCTGCTCCGCCGGCTTTTTGAATTCGCTGTGCTTCCGCTGCGCTGCGGAGAGCGTGGGTGGGCTGTCTTGCTTGATTGACGTCACTCCTGGCCGTCCGCACATGTGCCGAAAATTTGCTTGCTTCGTCACATCCCAGACTTTCGTTATCGGCGTGTAATGTCGTCTGCCCATCCTGGCCTTGCGAGTCTGCTGGTCCCATTACCGTGGAAAGTTCAGCGCCTTTATTTGACGTTGTGCGCGCGTGTGCTTCGGTTCTTGCGGAGGAGAAAATTGGCCGTCGTTCCTGTCGTTGTCGCCTTTTTCGTTTGTTGAAAAACGTGAACTGTCTCTCCTTTCAGGGACACAAAAATGTACCTGCAGAGACAACAAGGGAGGAAGCTGTCTTGCCCACCTATCACTGCCTAACTACAAAAACCACTGCGCTTGCCAACGGTATTTCCCGTCATTCATCCTTCGAAGCAAGTCCTCTCCCTGCTGTAATCGTACGTCCGCCTCCTCACCATCTACCTCCTCTGCTCTTCCGAGAGACTTGACAGTGCTTCATCAAATTAGCTCTTGATAATTCCATTCCAGATCTCACAGCACAAGCCCTTAACGAAATGGTCAAGTTTTCCCTCTCTTGCGCGGCTGCACTCTTCGCTTTGCTCGGCGCAACCACCGCCGCACCTGTCGAGGATGTCGTCTCACCGACGGTCGGCTCGGATGAATGGATTGCCGCGAACCGTGAACTGGCCGAAGCCGCACGGCTGCGCTTCTTTTCGCAAGACCTTCCGGGCCCTGGAAACAACCAAACCCTGACCAGGCGCGCCACCACCCACATTGGCCGCTGGAACATCGCGACGGGCGCCAGGTCCGGCAACAACGTCAAGCTGGTGGACTGCTCTGGCCCCTACGAGGACGTTGGCGGAGAGGGCCGTCGGTTCTATTCCACGGGGAACCAGGGCGACCAGTCGAGCAGCATCTGCCGACTCCACATGGACGGCGGCGAGTGGCCCGTGTTTCGGACGGACCCCAACGACTACGTCATCATCACGGTCACGATGCGCGGTGCCAACACCGTCGGCAAGAACTCGTATTTCACGCTCCGCGAGCCGGACTGTGTCGGCACCTCCAACATCTGCGACGAGGTCGACATCGAGGTCTACAAGCCGGTCGGCGTCGGTTGGGACGGTGCGGTCCCCAACGCGTACAAGCGGGGCAGGGGCGACAACTGGAGCAATAGTCGCTTCAACAACGTGGTCGAGCCGACCAGCAACTTCTACGCGTACACCATTTACCGGCACGACGGGTTCCTCAGCGTTGCAGTTTCCGACCTCAACGGGAACCGCAAGGACATTCGCGAGTGCGCCGGAGGCAGTGGCTGCCCATGGAGTCCGTCTCACCTCGTCGGCGGTTACCTCGGCATCTGGGACTGCGGACATCCCAGCGCCACGTCGGACTATTGCGGTAAAAGTGTTTCGGACAAGGCTTGGATGGTCGTCAAGGAGATTTACTGGGAGCAGTACTTTTGATCTCTGATGGCTGCCTGGGATGGCATTTTGAAGCGGCATAGATCTTGACACGTGGAATCAACTCTTAGAGTCGCACAAATAGTATTAAAATATGGCAGTGAAGGGAAATTGAGAATAAGAAATCGAACCGCGAATGCGCATTTGCTGCAATAGTTTCCGCCCTATTTTGCTGTGGTGCGGGAAGAGGTTGATGGGGGGACAGAAGAGCTTGGGTCCGGCGCAAAGCGTTTCTTTTGTGGTGTTGCTCGCCCTGGAAAGTTCATCTGTGCTTCAGGTGCTTGCGCTTCAAGCATCCACGAGCTCAGACCTTCATCCGGAATCTTTTAAAAACGAAGCGCGAAGGGCATCGACCCTTTTCGATACGCTCGTGCACATTACATTTTTTTTGGGGAAGTTGAGTGAGACACAAGCAGCAAAAATAAATGCTTGCACCTGAGTAATAAATATTTCGGCAAAATGCCCGCTCCACGAAAAGCCAACCGGCCCTTCGCCCTCCTGCTCCTCCTCCTCCTCCCCGCGGCCAGCCTCCTCACCCTCACAGCTCTTGTCGCTCCCTTCCAACTTGTCTCGCAACAAACGCAAGTGCAGTCGGACGATTATGCGTCCTCGGGGATCGCGACGCGCCGCCTATTGCCGATCCCGTCGCGTCAGCCCCCGCAGCCGTCGGCCGATCCGGCGGACCCGTTCGGATGGGCTCCAGTGCGAGAATAGTGCCGTCGACGGAGTCTTGTGCGGCTCGCTTCAGGTGTCGCTCGACTACACTGCTGCTGGCAACAACAGGTCAGACCTGCGAACAATCTCGATCGCCGTCGCCAAGTACCCCCGCCACCAAGGAGCCTCGCCTCGGCAGCATCGTGACTGAACCCGGGCGGTCCTGGAGGGTGAGAGTCTGAGTGGCTTGATTGCGAACTATTCAAAGTGTAAAGCGCTCTTTCACTAACATCCACTCGCAGTCCAGCTCCGGTGTGCGTATGGTAAAATACGCAGGAGCAGGCCTGTCGGCCATCACAGGCGGCCAGCACGATATTTTCAGCTTTGACCCACGCGGCGTCGGAGCGTCGCATCCCGTCATATGTTTCCCCTCGGCCGCCGCTCACAAGGCCGCCGAGGCGGCCTACTTCTCCTTTGGAACCCCACATTTCCACGACTCGGCTCTCACACCCGCATCCTTTGACGCCCTCGCAAAAGGGCAAGCCGCCACCTGCGAGAGCCACTCGGGCGAGTACCTTCGCTACATCTCGACCGCCGCGACGGCGCGCGACATGGACGCAATTCGCGCCGCACTCGGCCAGGACAAGCTCGACTACTGGGGCATCTCGTACGGGACGTTCCTCGGCGCCACCTACGTCAACATGTTCCCCGACCGCGTCGGCAGGGTCGTCCTTGACGGCGTGGTGGATCCCACCGCCTTCTCCAGCACGAACGAAGCCCTCGTCCGCTCCGCGCTCGTCGACACCGAGTCTGTGCTCGACGGCTTCGCGAGCGCCTGCGAGCGCGCCGCGGCATCATCGCCGGACGGATGCCGTCTCGCGTCGCTTGTGACCCCCGCGCGTCCAACTGTCTTGTCCGTGCTGCGCGGCGGGCTGACCGACCTGGACGCGGCGCCGATCGCCACAGGCACCGCACCGATCACGCTGGTGAAGCGGCAGCCTGGCGGCACAGGCACTGTTTGGTGTGCTGTACCAGCCTGAAGGGCCGGTAGGGTGGGCGGCGGCCGCGGACGCGCTCTACACGCTGCTGGACCCGGCCCGCCGCGACCCGGTGCCGCTGGGCAAGTTTTTCGGGATACCAGACGGAACCGATCCGAGCGCTTTCTGCCCCGCCGAGGATGTGACCGGCCAGAACGCGTTCTACGCGGTCAAGTGCGCGGACGGCGCGCCGTGGAATGGGATCACGATGGAGGACGTCGAGGCGCTCGCGAGCGAGCTCGAGACCGAGCTGTCGCCACTGATTGGAAGGTTACTTGCGTACTCGGACCGCATCTGTGCGCACTGGCCGCGTCCGGTGGAGCGATACGCCGGTCCTTGGAATGCAACGCTGAGCAACAAGGTGAAGCGCCCCCGAACTTTTTGGAGCAACTGTAAAATGGATAAGAAAGTTTAAACCTGCACACACCAACTGAATCTTTCCAGGTGGTACTGATCGGCAACACCAACGACCCAATCACCCCGCTGGCCTCCGCTCGTGCCACCGAAGCTCTCATGAGCGGCAACGCGGTGCTCGTGACGCAGCGATCGTACGGGCACGCAAGCATCGCGCAGTTTTCGTCCTGCACCGTCCAGATGCTGCAGCGTTACTTTATCGATGGGACCGTGCCCGCCAGCGGCACCGTGTGCGACGCGGATGTGCCCGTGTTTGCGTCGACTGAGGATGCTGACAGCAGCGTCGAGGCGGCTGCGATGCGGCGGGGGGCGGAGGAAGTTGCGAGGTTCGTTGCGAAGGCGAACGGGCGCGGAGGTTTTGCGCCCTTTGGTTTTTATGTTTGAGTGAGTCGTAAGACTCGTTTCCCGTTAAGACCCCGATGTGTCAATAGTGATGTTTGATTTGAGCGAAAGCTATAGCAGTCGATAGCGCAACGATCTGCAGGCGCCCTTGTGATCCCACCGATAATTACACGGGTCAAGAAAGTTCGTTCGTCTCCCACTTGCGGTGGGAGTGTTTCAGCCCCTTTTCTCTGGCTCCTCCAGAAAAGCCATCCATGGGCACGGAGGACGCCGCTGTGTCGGCTGGGAGTGCAGCAAGTTGGGGTAAGTAGTGCAGCCAGATATATCATAGAGAAATCCGCCATCATTCGCTTTCAACCGTCCCGTGTCTATCGAGGAAGTCGATGGATTCCACAATGCCTACGGCCTAAGGGTCGTTCCTGGCGCGCGTTTGCCGACACTCTCAGCAGCCGTCTGCCAGATTGCGCTCTGCAATCGGAAAACAGTCAAGAAAACGTACCACGGAAGATGCAAGAAAAGTCGTTTACCTTACTTCCGACGGCCGGCGGTGTGATCTATTTCATCGACGAATTTGGCTTTCGACGCCGCTCCTCCGAACCCTTGCAGAATGTGCTTTGTTCGCGTCGGTAGATTCTGCTTTTACGGAACATTAAGCCGTGATCTTCGCGGTTGGCCTTGATATTTTGTTCTAATAAGTTTTTGAGCAGCGGCTCATCTCCAGGCTCGACTTAACCAAAATTGACAAACGAATCGTGGTCAGCCCACCGTTGAACCCTTAGTTTTCTTATGCCTCCTCGCCAGTTGACGAGCTGTGGCCTCAATACACCTCCTTCGATAAATTGATCGCTGTGCATCGGAATGTGTTATGTGGGAAACCTTTGGCGTGCGTCACTTCCATTTAGTTGCTGCTCCTTTAGTGCTCGAATGATTATGTCGCTGAATATGGTCTTGTTGGAATTCTCTTCTTTATCCACCGCAAAGACCGTGAGCGGCCTCCTCCAATTCGCAGACATGGCGACATTCCAGTGGTTTGTCAGCTGTGATTGACAATCACTATTTCCTGCGCGCGCTGCCAGCGTCCCTGTCACGTGCTCGGCAAGCATCATTGGTTGGTTGGTTGGTTGGTTAATCGGGCTGTTGCAACCCGCATGAGCGTTGCCTTCGACAAATTTGGGAGTCAGCGACCGAGTTACAAAACTACTTCCGATCATCGGCGTATCTTCTTCATTCATCATTAATGAAGGAGAGGCTGGAAGCGGGAGAAGAGGGCGATGTATTGCGGAGAAGGTGAGGTATAAATCTATTCCTTGTCAGGCAGGACAAGAAAAGGGAGAAAAAAATGAAAGAACGAACAAACACTAAGCGTACAGCTTAGTGTAAAGTGTTAACACTGGCGTGCACTTACTACTGCCCGCGTTAAAGGACTTTGATTGATTGACCGCGTGTGTGCAGCTAGGAGGGTAGGAAAGAGCCGAGTTGTTGACGTGTCGCGTCTTGGTGTGAACCGCCCAGCAATTTTGGCGTCGCCGCCGCCCCCCTCCCACCAAGTTAGGCGCGGGTAGGACAACGTGGACTTACTTTCCAGAACGCATTACGCGGTGATGCTACGCAGGCGTTGCTTCGAGTGTGGCTGAGGTGTGTAGGGTGCGGTGAACGCGAAGCTCGCTTTTTGCAAAACAAACCGAAAGAAAGAAACTCGACAAAAAAAAGCCAACCACAAACCCACCATGGCTTCATCCTCCGAGACGGCGACGCCCCGCATGGACGACAACGACGACGACGACATTTCACCCGCGCGGTCGGCCCAGTCGGCGGGCAAGCGTCGCGTAAAGTTTGTGCAAGACGACGACGACGGCGTACGACAACGACAACGCTGGCGCCGACAAAGACTTCGTCCCCGTGAAGACCGAGGCCGCCATGGACGTCGATGAGGCGCCCTCAGCCACCACCGCTCCTCCCTCTGTCGCTGCCTCCACCGGATCGTCTTCCGCGGCCGCGTCCGGTGCAGCGTCGACGTCCTCCGCATCCAGCGCCTCGTTCAGCCGCTTCCCTGCGGCAATGGACGTCGACGACGACGACGACGTCGACGGTGCGGACGATCCTCTCGTCGCCGAGATCCCGATCTACCTCTCACAACAACTGGCGCAGTCCTTGTTCCTCTTCCAGTACCCGACGCGCAAGCAGCCGCCGCAGATGCCCCTCGGCGCCCGCATCAAGCCGCTCGGCCACCGCTTCGAGCTGGAGCTGCCGATTCCCGGGCCTGACACGGGCCACCACGACGAAGAGCAGGCCGAAAAGATGGCCGTCGGCTTGGACGATCGGCGCATCCTGACCGCGTTTGACGTCGACGTGAAGAGCGAGCGGGGCACGTGGGGATCGGGGGCTGCGAGCAACGGCGGCAGCGGGGGCGGGGGCTCGGGGAAGAAGGTGCTGGATCGTCAGGTGTTTCAGAGCTCGGTCGTTCCGGCGAACGGAACGTACTTCATTGCTGCCGTCCGCGACGGTAAGTCGGAATGGCGTGCTTTTCGTTCTTTTTCGCATCACACTGATATGATCGGGGGTTTGGCTAGAGGAACTGCACATGACCCCGCTGACATCGACCGTCCAACTCCGCCCGGCCTTTCGGTACCTCGACAAGATCCATGAAAAGGAACGCGCCGCCAACCAGCGTATACAATTAGAGGAGGCTCTAGCGGAAGGAATCGCGCCAGTGGAAGAGGAGGCGAAGCTGCTCCAGCTCAGTGTCCGCTCAGCTGACGACAAGGATGCGAAGAAACGCGCTTCCGCCGCCGAGGAGCTGCGCAGATACGAACGCGAGGAATGGTCACCGCTGGCTTACTACGGCGCGCACTCGGCAGAGACAGAAGACGAATACGACAAGCTGTTTTCCATTGGAGATGAGATCAAGTTCATCACAACGAAGAAGGAGTACCTCGATGAGATTGGGCCCAAAGTGCAGTCGGGCGTGGGAGGGTGAGTTCGCCATCATGTTGATTTCGCCTAATCAAGAATCTATTTCATTAGAGCGCTGGTGGGCGGGAAGATCAAGATAAGCGTCGGCACTCCCTTGGACAGTCTGCGTGCTCTTCCCCTGCTTTACCAGGTCAAATGTGTTATGCTTAATGGTTTGTGCCGTAGTTTATCAACCTGGGAAACGCGCAAGCTCACACCTCGGCATCTTCACAGCAAACGTGATTCAGTTCTCCAGCATACAAGAGCTGATCGGACCCATGTTCTCGGAAGCCGAAATACTGGAAGAGCTCAAATCCGTTGCGGTTCTCGTTCGCGGCGTGTGGATTCTCCGCAGCGAAGTCACGTACTCGGGGCGCATCGCGGAAGCGCGGCGTCTTCTCCTGCACCTCTTTTCGCAAAAGACAAACGTTCGCCGGCGCGACGTGAACGCCATCGCGAACCTGCCGCACGCGGTCGTCACAAACCTGTTTGTCGAAATCGCCACGCGGGTGCCGCCGTCGAACAAGGAGGAACCGAGCAGCTGGGTGCTGAAAGTTCCGGCCGACGAGGACTTTTGCGCGCGGCATCCGGACGTTGTCGCGAAACAGCGCGATGTCGTGGAGGCGGAGGCCAAAAGGTGAGGGGGGGGGGTTGATGATGCGGGCGAAAGGATCTGACGTATTTCGGGAACCCCTCAGCGCCAAGGTGATGCTTGAATCGAGGCTTCGCAGCAAACCAGCAGCGCCGGGTGCCGGCACTCCTGCGGCGCGGAGATCAACCATCACACCTTCGTCCTCCTCCTCGACCTCCTCAACGTCTACTACCCCCTCAAAGACTTCGCTGCCGCCGTCGTCATCCTCCTCATCCTCCTCAGCCGGCTCATCCTCCAAGAAAAAGTACGACTACTCGGTCACCGGTTCAACCGCACAGGGCCAGTGCGAAAGCTTGGTCCGCCAGATCCTGCTGACCCACGGTGTCGCATCAAGCGCATACATGGTCAAAGTTGCGGCAAGCCGGTCAGCCGACTCGAGTAAGCGGGATTGCTCTATTTTTTCACTTTGCAATGGGTTGAAGTAGCTCGCGGCGGCTGACTCGTTCACTTTTATAACCGCCGAAAAAAAAAAGCTGCCGAAAACAACCTTATGGTCGATACGACAGAGGAGGAGGTCATGGCTGTGATCAACGATCTCTGCGTCAGAGTCTTTGACCGCTATGCGCTCAAGGTCATTAACAATAGCTCGGTCGATGAGGTACAGGATGCAGCGCTTTTTTGTTTGTCGGACTGCCATTGCGACGCACTCGATGGGACGCGCTTGTCCTTCCCATTCGTTCGCTGAGTCCGCCTACCCTCCGCTCCCCTCCACAAAAAGTTTCGAAAGCCGGTGCCTCGAGCTCTTCCAAACCAAGACGACCGTCAAAAAGGCGGACGTGAACAACGCGTGCAAAGAGGCGCTCGGGAAGCAGCCGCCGCAGAACGTTTACGCAAAGATCATGAAGGAGCTGGCCATTTCGTCTGGGCCGTCGTGGGTGAGTTTGAAACGCTCTTTCCTTTCGATCTGTCTCCTTGGTTTTGTCGCGGAGCTGGTCTGACAGAAAATTCGCGCCGTCCTCTGCAACTCTCACCCCTCAATACAGGAACTGAGAGAGTCTCCAGAGTAATTCGGGGGGGGAACATTAAAATACATAAAAGTGAGGAAAACGGGCATCAACTCTTTGCTTAATGCAGTGCGTGCGGAAACGAGCTTCGATTAACAGCCGCCCCGTTGGGGAGCCGAAAAACAAGGAAACATAACAGATCAAATAGAACACCGAAAACCAGAAGCGTGAGAAGAACAAGCCGGGAGAGAAAGAAAAGGGAAGTCAGTGGGAGCTCCAAATCAACGGGAAAACTGAGAACTTGCCCAGAGCTCGCCTGTCCGCATAAATGGTGGGACAGCGGCTGCTCAACGTTGGAAAGGTGAGAAAACTACGAAAGAGAAGGGGATAAAGAACGAAGCGGGAGGCCCATCAGTGACGAGAAAAGGCCGGTGTCACTGGTTGGTCACGCACCACGCAACACGTTCCCACACTCGCCAACACCCCTACCATGAAATGCAACGGACGACAAGCGAAAACCGCGACCATAATACCATCACACCTCATCTAAGAACCCATCGCATAAGCTTCATCGAATGAAAACAACATCACTCGGCATCCTTGCTCTTCTTCTTCTTCTTCTTTGGCTCAGCCTCAGCAACCGCTGCAGGCTCTGCTGCTGGTGACTCCTCCGACTTCTTCTTCTTCTTGGGTTTCTCTTGCCCATCGGCATCGCCGTCCTCGGTCTTCCGCTGTTCGTAATAGAATATAAAGAGTTAAAATGGTTGCACTTGCGCAATACGGTTCCTCCACCAACCTTCTTCTTCTCCTTGGATGCTTCGCCGTTGGTGACCTCCTCAACGAGCGGCTTCTTTGGCTTCTCGCTCGCCGTGCCCGTCTTTTCATTCGGGTGGCCCGCAACGTTCATACCTCTGGAAGATAATAATTTAAAAGGTCAACTCACAAATACACCCGCGCTTTGCATAATTTTCCGACGGGGAACTCACGTTGCGTAGTCCACATAATCGCTCTTCCAGTCGGCCGGGGTCTTTTCGTTCACTTGGCCGTACTTCTCCAGCTTCCCCTCCTTCACCAGCTTCTTCTTCTGCAGCGCCTTGGGGCCCAGACCCCACCGCCGAGGGTAAGTGTCCCGCTCCATTATGACGCGCTTGATCTTTGCGACTACGCCGTGATCGCAGGTTGCCATTTCGGCCGTCGACATGAGCGCGATGCCGAGCGCGATGGCCTCGCCCTTGGTCGTCATGATGACGACCTCTTCGTTCAGGTCGATGCCGGACTCGAAGCGCAGTAGGCCGGGAATCATGAGCTTTGCGCCGTAGCAGATGGCGTTGACGGCCGAGTCCTTTACGACGACGCGTTTGTAGGTGACAAGAAGAGCTTCCAGCGGGCGAATGACGCGGCGGAGGTAGGATTCTGCGGGCAATAAAGTAAAAGGCAAGAACCAAACCCCCGTCAGTTACTTCCACCCAACGATGTTCGAGAACGAAGGGTAAACAAGGTTGAACTAACGCACCATCCTTCGTGTTGTCGTAGAGCCACTGCGCGTCAAGAACGTCGTGCATGGTCACCATGTCGTCGTCTTCGCCAATGATACCGGAGCGCACACGCCTCAGCTCCTGCATGTGACCGCCGACGCCGAGCAGCAATCCCAGGTGGACGCAAAGCGTACGGATGTAAGTTCCTGCCTCGCACGAGACCCAGAAGACGCCGAGGTGCCTGTCGTTGTCAAACTCGTACAGCTTCGTTTCGTGGATCGTGCGGATGCGCAGCTGGCGCTTGACGGCCGAGATGAGCGGGGGTCGTTGGAAGAGCGCGCCGGTGAGTGTTTCAAGCGCCTGGGGGGAGGAGGGGGGAGGGAAGTGAAGTGATTTTAGTGCGACAGCGACTTCAAAAACCTCTGCCAACGCTCTCTCCCCACCTTGGCCATCTTCTTCTCCGAGTCGATCGCATCGTGGAGGCGGAGCACTGCGACATACTCCTTTCCTGCTCCCTGCTGAGATTTTACAAGACGGGTCGCGCGATCCACGCACACAATCAGGCATCCCGTGACTTTTGGGTCAAGGGTTCCAGAGTGACCGGTTTTTTCGACTCGAAGAATGCGTCTGATCCATGCAACGACTTCGTGGGAAGACGGGTTCGACGGCTTGTCAAGGTTGATAACACCATACCTGTGAGGTCCCATGGATCAGTCTGGAGAAACCGAGAGCAACACACTGAGAAGAAAGGACAAAGCTATTTACCGGACGTAGTTGTCGAGGTCGCGCTTAAGAGGAGATGAGCCACTTGGGATGGGCGTGTAGTGCCCAGTACGGACGTTCAATTCTGCAATAAGGACGATTCGTTAGCGTTTTATGAGTTCGCGCTCCCGAGCCTGGTGAATGCTCACTGTCGTAGTTCTTGAGAAGGAGGGGCCAGGATGAGGTGTCGAGCTGCGGGGTTACCGATGTTGGCTTAATGAAAAGGTCCGAGGCATCGGCTGCGGTTTCAGCCTTTTTGCCCTTCTTCGCTGAAGACGCCATTTTGAAAGGAAGCTGTAGCTACTGAGGCTAAGGCTTGGGCAGTGCTTCCTTATGGGTTACAGATTTACGGCGAGGTAGAGGGGCCAAAACGGAAAAAGAAAAGAAAAGGCCGGGACGATCGTCTCTTTCCTCTCTCTCTTCTTTCTTTGCCTTGTCCATCCATACATGCAGCGTGACTTGGTCGAAGTGTCACTTTTCCCCTTCACAAAAGCCGTCCCGCGCAATTGACCGGTCCTGCGAACCAGCGAAGGCGCTTACCACCTCCTGGCAAGAGTAGCCGCCCCCAGCGCGTCTAGGCATCCCTGAATCGCAGCCTCGCAACGCGTTTCGCTTGCATTTACTTCGTCAGAGCCCACGCGCTACTAGAGCCGCAAAGTCGGCAGTGTCCATGGTTTGGCGCTCGATTGGTGGCAACGACCCCGATGCAGCAAAGGATGCCCTAAGCATACAAGCGAGCTGGTACCCGCGAGTGCGTTAGATGTTGAAGCCAAGCCCGATTAGTGTGTTTGAACAAACCAGGTGTCGGCAGACAGTCTTTGCAGCGGCCTCCGAACAGGAGCAAAAGAGAACTTCGAGTATGACCGTCAGCGGATTGTCATACCTCGAATCTTTGACCTGCATGCACACTAAAAGGTGGGAAGAGTCGGGATGCAAGTGCAGCAGTGCAGCAGTATGAGGTCGAAGTTGGTCCACAATTCCAACTACTTTGTCTACAACACCTTGTACAGTGTGTGGAACCCAGCGAGAGCGGGCGCGGCACTGTCGGGGTGCGAATATGTCCGATCATCACGTCTCGACGTCGCATGGCGAGCGGGTTGAGCGACGATCTGCCAGATGGCGCGAGGAGTCTCGGCCATGTGAAGGGCCGGAATGGCGATCTGGCCGTAGATTAGGAACAGTGCTCTCAGCTGATCGTCCGAGACTGGCTTTGCAACAGGTGCGGGGAGGGGTCGAGTTGCCGTCGCAGCAGCGGCTTCTTTCCCTGTTGCTCCGCTGTTGTTGTGGCGGTCGTGGCCTCCAGCACTGTTTGGCACGACGCGTCCTGGACATTGAGGGCCAGAAAACCAGCACTTTGCCGGATTGTCGTCTATGGAAGTAACTTGTCACGGGAGGTCGAGTCCTCTGTCTTTCTTTCATTTTTCGTCATTTCTTTCTTTCTTTCTTTCACTTTGACGTTTTTGATATCATCTCGACAATCATGTCCAACGAGACCGTCACCACCATCCAGCGCAAACGGGCCCGCTCCGGCGGCGCCGCCTGAGAAGAGAAAGAGGACAAAGGGTAGCCGCAAGGGCAAGCGCGCATGGGTCAAGAACGTGGACATCGCCGACGTGGAAGATGCGCTTGTTCGCCTTCGCGAGGACGAAGCGGCTCATGTGAGTGGCTGTGGTCGGCCTCGTGCCGTCATACCGCCATGCCGAATCGTCGCTAAAACGACGACTTCTCACAACATTATTCAGAGGAAAGCTGGACGATCTTCCGAATGAATCACTCTTCCAGGTGGATCGCTCCGGCGATAAGCAAGGTCTGTAAGCACAGTCGAAGAATTCGCTCGTTTTCTAACCTCAAGCCCCCATTCCCCCGAACGCCAAAAAGTCCGCGAGTCGGTCAAATTCCGCCGCCTCCGCATCGACCAAATCCTGGAGCCCCAGTCCGCCGTCCCCGCGATCCACCAGAAGAAAAAGTCGAGCGCCGTCAAAGTCGGCGTGGCCCCGTACAGCGGCCGCCCCAGGTTTGCGTCAAAGACCACGCTGCAGCAGATCGAGAAGCTCGCCGAGAAGAAGAAGGCGCTACTCGCAAAGAAGCCCGCAGCCGCCGCCGTAACGAAGAAAAAGCCGCGGACCGAGGAGACCGAGGACGCATTGGCGCGCGGCAAAAAGCGGGCGCTGGTCGACCCGTGGGCGGACGAGGCGGTTGCGGCGGGCGGTGAAGGCGACTATCTGGACCCCGTGCGGCCGAAAACGGTGAAACGGCCCAAGCTGCCCGACGAGCGGCCGGCTGTCCCGAACGTGAAGCCGGCACTCGGCGGCGCCTCGTACAACCCGTCGTTTGAGGATCATCAAAAGATTCTGCAAAAGGTGGTGGAGCAGCACGCTAAAACAAAGAAGGAGGCGAAGAAGATCAAGAGAAAATTGGCATACCCCAAGGAACTGGATGAGCTTGTGAGTGGTGAATTTGAACAAGTGGCGTCGTGGAGGATGGTGGACTAACTTCACCCTGTAACCCTGTAGGAGGACGAGGATTACTTTTTCTCTGACAATGAGGAAGAAGAGGACGAACCGGCCGAACCCAGCGACGACCTACCATTGAAGAAGCCCGTTACGAACCAAAAGAAAACGAAGACTCAGCGCAACAAAGAGGCTGCGATAGCACAAAAGGTCGGTGGAGTGATTGCCCTTTCATTCATCTCACTTTTTTACTTTTGCAAGGAACGGGAGCTTGCGGCTGCAAGGGAGAAGAAAAATCTTCTCAAGCAAATTAACAAGTAAGTTATTTTCCACCCAACAGTTGCATCTCTCGGCCGTCGTAATTCTCTTTCGAATCAGAATTGGAGAAATTACGAAGGAAGTGGAACGAAAAGAACGGGAGGACGAAGCAGCGAGAGCTGAGCTCGCAAAGAGGAAGCTGTCACCAAAAGACATTCCTGCTGAAAAGCGTTCGCTTGGGCCCGAAAGGTTTGAATCACCTCCTTTTGCTCTGCTTTCTTTAACGAGAGCGCCACATCTTACGATGTGTCTAAATCTAGATTTAAGCCGCTGCCACTCGAGGTCAAACCGGAATATGAACTGGGTGGCTCTCTTCGTTCTCTGGAGGTGACTTTACTGCTGCCTTTGCTTGGCATAACTTTGTGCTAAATTTGTTCTGTCAATTACCTTGTCTCGCAAGCCTGAAGGAAACCTCTTCAGAGATCGCTTCGTCAGTCTGCAGGAACGAACACTCATCGAAACCCGGAAACGAGCAAAGTGGGTTTCACATTTCATTTCCTATCTTGTGCTCCCGGTTTGCTTCAACGGGCCTCTTACCGTTCCTATCGTTTACCCCCGCAACACAGGTTTGTCCGGAAGTACAAGCGTACACCGACTGAGCGCTACGACTACAGACGGTTTGATCGGGAGCACCCATGGGACAAGTGAAGAGCCTGTGGCATTTTGCGGTTTAATGTTGGTGTATTTTAAATTTCCTTCCTCCATTTTCTCTTTTCTTTTTTTTTTTTTCTTTCCCTTGGTGAGGGTCACCACAAATATATTCATGGGTAAGCTCGATAGTGCAAGATTGTCAACTGGGAATCCTGAGCCAAATGCACAGAGCAAGTCGTGGCAAAGGAATGGGTAGTAGCCCCTTTGATATTCAAATTTCGGTGGCTGTATCTGACAGGACTGAGTGAGAACTAAAAGCAATAGATATGAAGAGTGAGGGCCGAGAAGAGAATCTAGTAAAGGAGGATCGAGTAGAACAGAGAAGTGGGTGAAGAGAGACAGAGATATGAAAAAGAAGCCCACTGCAACGATCCAAAAAGCATGGGCCTCCGCATACCAAAAAAAATTATTCGCAAAAGCGGGAAAGGAATCAAAGCGAAAAACGAAAGAAGGGGCCCACGACAACTGGCACTCGGCTCGATGGCAACTTCGTCGTCGTAACCGCAACCGTGGTGCGTCCGTCGACCCGCAGGTTCGCATGGCGTGCGGCTACGTGCCGCACGAACAAGGGAGAATTGACTGTTTGGCGTACGAAGCCTGCTCAACAGGAATCCGCCGCAGTTCGGATTAGATGCACTCCTTTCGTTTAGAACTATTCAGAGTACACCGCTGTTTCAGCATTGGACATTCCGGAAACATCCTGCAAGCTCCTCGCAAAAGTGAATTGCAGTCTGGCCAAGCGAACTAGATTGAACAGCTTCTTTTCAAATAAACGATTGATGAAACAGCAGCGGCACAAGCCGTAGAATGGTAGCTGCGAGCATCCGTAGCAACCGAGAGTCACTGTTTTGAAGGTGCGGAACTATGCCGTCAAAAACACAGAGTAGTGTCGCCCGAGCAGTTTGTTTCCCATATGGTCCACATGGGGAATCTTAAAAAGTTTATTCGACACCGTGGGTAATATTATGGCAAACGCATAGCTACTTAGTGAAGGAGACTTTCCACTCGCAGCCAACTGGACTCGCTATCATCTTAAAAGTCAAGTCACACAAGAAGGAGCATTGAACAAGGCCTGGTTCCAACATTTGGAGAAAACTCTTCTTCCAATGATGTGGACGTTGAAGCAAACGAGGTATACGCAATTTATATTTAACTACTGCAGTCGCGAATGTGAAAGTGACCGGCCCGTTTGCCCGTGACACAGCCGCATGAAGTCAGCCAGGTCGGACGTCCACGAGTGCACTCGGTCCAAGTTGCTCGCCACCTGTCTTGTCAGTTTATCGCCGTGAGATCGTCCAGCTTGTCAAGCTCAATTCACGCGGCCAAGCGGCTCCCCTAATTTCCTCCTGCTCCGCGAAGAGCTGGTTGTGAAAGTCGAGAAACTTTTTCGCCGGGCGGTCCGCCTCGTTCCCCCCGAAGGTCGATGCCGTCGCATAGGTGTTCTGGAGCGCCAGCCGACTTCCAGGACTTCTTTATTTCGTAAACCAGCGACCCGCTTCTGTCCTCCTTGGCCAGTATGGTGAACTTCAGGTTGTCGAAATAGTGATGTTGTTTCGAAAGCAAGATTGCATTCGAAACAACACATGATGGTGCTGTGTCTGTGCTGCTGCTGTCGAAGGTGCGCCAATTTCTTCGCAACAATGGGCGCGGTTACTGAGTCCTCTCCACTCGTGCCGGATACCGTCGAAACGTGCCCTTCTCGACGAAGGACTTTGCGCGAAGAGACTTACGAAGAGCACCGTAAGGGTCTGCGACTGCTATTTGGTCCGCTAGTAATCTTTGTGAGGAAAGTGTCGCAGTCGTGTACAAACAGAGAAAGCGCTCGCCTTGCAGTTCTTCCCGCTTCTGTTGCTGCCGGCGAATAATGTCGGAATCAATCTCGGTAAAAGCTGTTCTCCGCCGGTCTAGTTCCATAGCAGCCTCCATCCATCTCTGCATCTTCCCTGAGGCACGGTCCCAACCTTGTGTGGCAAGGTCGAAGGCTTTTGTCGCAAGTTCCAAGGCTCGAAGAATGAACTCGCGGTCGCTCACTGCAATTCAACGTGGAGCGCAAATGGGAATCCCAACGGTTCGTCGCTTCTTCCCATCGCCGCTCGAATGCTGCTAATAGTCGTTCTTTCACCGTCTTCTCAGCCTGGACCAAAGTCCATTTTCCGCCCAGATGCTCATCCTCCAAATAGCGCTTCAGTTGCTGGACCACTTGTGTGATATGCTCCACCTCCATCGTTTTTTCCCGACAGGACGACGATGAAGTCGTAGACGGCATTATGCTGCGGCCGTCGTTGATCGGGTCAGTTTCGACGCCGCTTAGAGAGGGGCTCTGATTCTTTTGAGATAACCGGACTACGTTTGGTCGACTTGTGGACTTGGGACCGAATTTTTTCGAAGTGTGGAGCGATGAGCTGCTGGGGTGTTGGGTACTGTGAAAGCTGGCCCGCGCAGTGGCGAGGGAGGAAGCGCAGGAAGCGGGCTTGTCGAGTGGTCCAAGTCAACTTCATCGAGAGGTTCGTCACGGCGAACTGCTACCTCCATTCAGCTCAGCGGCTGGTGGTAATGAAGGCGGCTGGGAGTTTCGACAATGTCATTCATGGCAGAGGAGGGCTACACCCATGGCCATCATGCAGGGGAGGTGTTAGGAAGAACTGACTGGTTAGCAGCAAGAGGCACAAGACAGACCCATACCTATTGTGACTGTCAGTTATCGTTCTCACAATGCCCACAGGAGAGCAAGCCACAGCCAATCCAGACATGGGTGCTGGCTTGCACTGTTGACAAATACTCTGAGTATGAAGTGGAATGGAAACCTGGTGTTAACAGTTTTCCTCCTCCCCTGCTCAAGCAAATAAAATAGGAGAGGTTTTTACCCTGCCGGTCACGCTTGCCCAGCAAATTAAAGTGTGCAGAGTATAGCAGAGGCACAGTCTCTATGTATGATGCCATTGTGGGGAAATACTGGAACAGAGTGGGTGCAGTGACAACAGGAGCACGGATCACTATGCCCTGTGACATTAGGTATCCGTCCTTGTCCCTGCCTGCTAGCGTGTACTTGAAATACTCATCTGATGGTTGAATGCTAAGTATGACTTTTTTCACGATCTCCCACAGTCCAGTGTAGTTGTCAGGAACAGGGCAGGACAGGGCAAGGCAGACAAGGAACTGAGAGGAGTGATGATTGTATTGGAAACAATAATTCACTTGAGGGATGGGACAGGTCCCCCATCCCCCTTTTATACCTTTTGAGAGTCTTCCTTGTCAAGTCTCAAAGAAAGTTCCAGAAAGAGCAATTAGTAATACAATGATACCAATGATACCAATGACAACAAGACAAGTCAGGAAAGCAAAGAAGGTTCTAGAAGGTTCCACAAGGTTCCATGAAGGAATGTTCTAGAAGGTTCCAGAGGTTTCCAGAGGGTGATTCATAACAGTAGTTATCATCAGTAGCTGCAGGCCAAGTGAATGTGTCTGGATTGAAGCTATATGCTACGGATGAGACCATAGTCACGAATATGTCACCTGGACTGAGCCTGTGATGCAACTTGGGGATCAATTTCCATGCCGCATACATCCTCTGATCTACAATTGGTGTCCTTTGCTCTAGCACATTATGCAGAACGCGTGTGTCGATCAGTAGATTCTCCATACTCAGGTCATCGAGTGTGCTGTTTTCAAAATCAACAACCATTGGCCACTTACTTAGCTTGGCGATCAGTTTGTTCATGTTGTGATGCGAACAGTGAGAAGTCCCGAGACAGCAACAGCAGAATGCAATCCCAACAGTGATCAGCACCAGCACAAGAGCATCTGATACGCGCATCATACCAGCTCACATATCCATGGGAGATCGTGGCATCAAGTGCACGCAGCAGTACTCTGCAGTCTGCAGCTGACACGGGAAACGAGGCTAGTCATTGGAGTTCTAGCATGAACAGTGATGGTGGATTTTTTGTCTTTCCTGTTCTTTCCTCTGCCCTTGCGAATGTCGCTTACCCCGACTCTCGAAAGTCGGCGGCGGCGGCCAAGAACGCCTCTTGGCCTTCTCGAAATGGTCAACGCGTTGGGTTTGTTTGGCTTGCGTCAAATAAAATCACCATTAAAAAAAAAAGAAAAGAAAAAAAAAAGAAGTGTGTGTTTGACCATGGGTGCCTGAGAATGATGAGAACGAGCGTTGTGGATTCCTTCACGGCCAAAATGGCGGCAGCGGCCCATTCACATTCGCTTGTGGTTGGCAAAAACTTGTTTCTGGGAAAATATACAAGAAGAAGAACTTGCCGTCGAAAGGGAACCTCCCCCACCCCCCCCCCCCTCATCGCCCAAAGTATAATGACAAAGAAAACACGAAACCTTACTCCTTCCACCCCCACCCGCGGTACGCCGAGAAAGATCCCGCGAGGAGAATAAACTCTCTCAACGACGGCAGCCGCTTCCCGTCCTCGTCGTTGAGCCACGCGACGAGCTCGTCCACCCTTCCCCAGCACGCTTCGTACTCGCGGTTGACGGCGATGGCCGAGACCGCCGCGACGAGGCGCGACTTGTGCTCGGCGTCCCGCTTCTCGCCGGTCCACCCCAACAGCCTCATCGCGATAAAAGTGCCCGTGGCTCGAGAAAACAGCCGGAACTCGGGCGCCAGCTTCGAACGCGGGCCGAAACCGAGCGCCGCCCACAGCCCTTGGTTGGCGCGGTCCTCGCCCCACCGCAGCATCGACTCGGCAATCGGAGAAAGGCACGCGCGGAGCCGAGAATGGTGCTCTGGGAGAGGCAGAGCGGCGAGCTCTTCTGACAAAAGCGTGGCGAAAAGTTCAAGAGGCAGAACAAGTTTGCCTGCCTTGAGAACCGAAGGAAGTGACTGGGACCAAGTCGCGGTCGACGCTTCGCCGGTTGCATCTTCGGCGGCAGACTCCATCTTGATCATTCCGATCCAAGTGCCCAGTTGCTCTCCGATAGCGAGTCGCAAGTCAGGATTTGCCCCGCATTCCAACAGTTTCTGGACAGCGTGTGCATAAAGCGTCAGAATAAGCGCGTGAGAGAGGCACCAGCGGACAAAGGAATCCATCTCCAAATCCGGCAGCCGCAGCATGTCGAGAACAGGCTTCCAAACGCTAGTCTTCGTGCCTTTGGCAAAGTGACTGCGCAAATGTAAGTCGATGGCGGCTTCGCATACCAGAGCCATATGCTCGGATGACGCCAATATGGCGCACGCGGACGACATCCACGTTAGTGGAGTGGAGGATGACGCAAGGCTTCGAAGGACGCCGCCCCAGACTTTCATAAACTCTCGACTTCCTTTGCTGGCACCGTTAACGATTCCATACACGCGCTGCTGTACAAAAGGGAGAATTTCGTCGCTAGACCCGAAAAGCCGGATGGCAGTATTCTCGGAAAACAGAACCGTTTCGAAGACCACACTGTCGAGTGCATCCACAGCAAAGGGCGTCGCAGAAACTGTCTGCAGGGAATCTGTCGACGCCGCCGCAGTCTGAAGTGCAAGAAGATCGAACAGGAATTCCAAATACAGCTCCACCTTTCCAGATTGATTGGAATCATTTGACGTGATGACGTCTCCCTTTTCGACGACAAACGAGCCAACAAACTTCAAGAGCAGGATTGTGCAACCCAAGCAGTTTTCAGTTACTGTCCAGTTGGCAGTGGAGGTAAGCTGTGACATCCAAGAGCGAGGAAGGGTGGCCAGAATAGTTCGATATTCGTCCTTTGTCCAGTTTTGACCACGGGTCAAAAACTTCACATTGGCGGAAAGTCCCAAAAGCAACGTTTTCCTTTCAGATTCTGAAAATGGTATACCTTCCAAACGTCCAAGGAGAGTGAAGTATACCAGCAAACCCAGGTATCGGTCCTCCCTAGCATCGCTCGGAGATGGTCTGCTGACAGAAAGAATAAATATAAGGAATTTCTCGGTTTCCTGCACTCTTGTTTGTTCCGAAAGCCAGTTATTGACATCTCTCAGCATTGGAGGAGTAAGCGAAGCCTGGCTCCAATCCACCGCTTCCTTGAAGACTTTGAAAACGGGCTCGAAAAACACTGTCGGCGGATTAAGCGGTATAATCGTGCACATGAGCCCCCACAGACTTGAGGCAATCAAGTCCACCATGGACTTGTTGCTTCTGCACGACTTGGTCAAAAGTTTGCACACGATAACAAGTACTTCTTCGACTTTGGGTTTGTTCGAATCTGCCCATGGGACGACATACAACGTGGCATTCTCCGATTCTGCGATTCCCAACCAAACCAGGAAAATCTCACGAAGGCGACTCCAGGACTCCACATGGTCGACTTCACTCATCATTGAGAGAAGCTCCTTTGACGTTGATGAGACAATGGAAAGGTCCACTGCAAAGGATAGTGCCCCATCCTGCATGTTGTACACTCCAGATCGGCGCAAGGGGGTGAGTAATTCAACGAAAGACTTATGTAGAGCCAAAGTGGCGTCGCGGCTGATCTTCAGATCAATCAAGTCCGGGGATTCGACGATATCCCGATTCAACTTCGATTCACCGGTCAGGACTTTCAAAACTACTTCACCGCATATTAATGGTGCCCCGTTCAGAACGGCCTTTGCAACAGCTGAAATAAGTTGGACAAGTCCCTTCTCTGACTTCGGATGTTGCAGAATCGCCGAAAGTGCGTCCAAATGAATCTCGACGATAGAAGGCGACATTGTGGAACTGCTTGCGGGGTCAAGGGTGCGTGTCACAATATCCAGCAGATACTCCACAAGCTTTTCAACAAGGGGAAGGCTCGGTGCACAATCTGAAAGCCAATCAGCGACGGAAAAGCGCTCCATAACACTTCGGTAGAACGCCTCCGTCCTGTCGAAATTCATAGCGGAGGAAAGGTACATTTCCGGAAACGATTCGATGCAGACAGAAGGCGTGAAGATGGAGAGTAACGGGGATTCCTTCGATACATTTTTGATCAACTCAAAAACCTTCAGGCTTTGCTCTTCGGAATTTGCAATGAAGTGTTGGCCAATTATGTCCACAACCTTCTTCCGTATGAAAGCAACCGGAGGATATTCGCTTTGTTCGTCCGTGAGGGATGCGACCATCTTGAAGAAGAGCCTCTGAATGTCCCGAACCGTGGATTGCGACAAAACTGCTGTGTCCAAAGATGTCGCTTCTGATAAGCATTCCATCAAAACGACGCTTCTCAACATCGCCGTGCAGACTTTGGCATCCATATTGTCCCAGTCGGACAGTGAAATGCTGGTGTGCCGATTCTCTCTCATATCGTTCTTGACGTCAGTTTGAAGTTTCACTTCGCAAAAGCTGAAATTGATGACTGCTCCGCCGCTGCATGACGAACCGCACCGCTTTTCGATCCGGCCGCGCTTTTTGACGTTCGTGTAGAGCCTTTGGGCCAGCTTCACATATTTGGCATCCAAATCATCCATATCCTTCAAAATTTCATAAAAGGGGATGCCTTTTTCTTTTACAAGCTGTATGTTTTGCTCAATAACTTGCAACAAATGGGAGCCGTTCTCAGCTTGAACCACAGGAACCAAAGGTTGGCGGCTGGCGAAAATTGGCGCAGGGACTGACGCGTTGATCGCCGTTCCGACTGAAAGTGGAACAGCTGCAGAATTTCGCCTAGAGTCGCTTTTACTGGATCCTTCGGTCTTGAAAAGATTTTGATATCTCCTTATAAGGGGTTCGCACGGAACTAAATGCATCCATCTCGCGTCACGAGAAGACAAAACTAAGCCTGTCTGAACTTCTTTGAGCTCAGACGGACAATGAACCTCCTTGAGCGATTCCATGGTCAAAGGAGAGTGGGTGAACCTTGTCTCGCTAATCCACAAAAGCATCGCATTATAGAGCCTGTCCAACTTCGCTTTAAGGAGTGCTACTTCTGGGCCAATTGAGTCGTTGGGTGTGCTTCGAATGCAGTCCGTCAGCTTCTTCTCCAGTTTGGGTATCAGGTCGCCTTTCAACGCAAAAAACCGATGGCCATACATTGAGTTCGAGCGACCACCCGGTGCTGACTCGAAATAAAGGGAAAAGAATACCTGTGCAATGAATCATAAGTGGAGCTCAGTGCGCATATTCATAAATCTTACCTGCCACATTAGAGGCATCACTGGGTGGTCAGAGGGTGCAGCAAGTATTTGATACGCCCAAAGGAAAATGGAGAATGAGGTCAACGGTTTGGCCGTGAGCCTTGAAAGTTGAGGAAACGAAACGAGGGGGTCTTGCACGATGGAATGCCCAAGGTTCTGTCGAGAGTCTGTTTCCTCCATTGTTTCAACGAAGAGAGCTTCAAATGCGTACCAGATATTCTCTTTCTCCCCAAACAGCTTTGGGCGAATGGCGTTGGGGACATTTGCAAGCCACTCAGCAAGTTGACCTGGAATCAGTGAAGGATATGTTGTGTATACATCACCGATAGCCGTGGCAATGTTGACCACTGTTCCAACAGGGTCGCGAAGTGAAAGTTTCCCACTGGCTTTGGCTTGATTTGCATATTTTCTGACAAGCTGTCGATAGACGGAGGTAAACTCGTTGCTCACAACGTGATCGTAGTGAAACAAAATGGCGACTTCACAGATCATGTCAAGGAAGTGCATCGACGTCTGATTCATTGGCCATTCAGCATCTGACAGAATAACTTTCAACCAGAGAAGAAGCGGGACGCTCGAGTAGGTCCATTCGAGGCTGGGCGCCAAAATGAATGGGTCGTGGGCAAAGTACTGAGACTTGCCCTGAAGTTTCGTTCTTGAAGCCCACTTTCGGCAATACCCTGGAAAGAAGCTCTCAAAGTCCGTCGAGGAGCAAAATGCCACTCCCGACACTCGGACAAACTCAAGCAGCACCTCGTTAACGATATTCACAATGGCCTTTTGATTTCCATGTTGCGAGATTGCTGCCATCAATTTCCATCCCTGTTTGTGAAATTTGCTTCTATCATGTCCAATATCCGTTATCATCAGCACGACATAGGCCGCTAATGCATTGGTCTTCATAGCCCCACGTAGTGTTGCCAAGGATGCACTTTCAAGGGGTTCAAACGGCTTCGATCCCTGGCCAAACGTCTCTAATGTGTAAGTGTCCGAAGACGTTGGCCTCTGATAAAGCTTCAATCGGAGAACGACAGACCTGCGGTTGAATATTGATTAGTGTCACCATTTCTCGAGATTTTGGCCCGTACCAGCACCAATCCGCAAAAGAAACGTCATTCGAAGGTGATAGACCCATTGCCCCAACTGAGGAAAGCGCCGTCGATGCAAGGGCAGATGTAGTGGACAATATTGTGCGAGGCTCTTTCATGGTCAACCGATCGAGGTAAACGTTGATGATAGAAACACCGACGAAGCGATGGTGGCTCCGTGGTATCCATAGCTCCTCTGTGTCATCAATGAATCCCCAGTTCAAGTTGTCGACAATGAACTTTGCCACCTGGAACTTCAAGCTTGTTTCTGGATCTTTCAGCATGCTTGAGACAACGCCCAAGTCACCAAGGTTAGGTTGCCATGTCGAAATGGGTAAGCCCTGAAAGAGGAATAATGCGATGGGTCCAAGCTCTAAAAACTTCTCTCGAGACCATTGTAGAAGGTTCGATATGACATCTGGATGCTGAGAACAGATTCGAACTAGAGCATCACGGACGAATTTTTGACAGCTTTCGCGGAAAAACGTATGTACGAGTCCAGCATTGAATAGCGAATGTGCAACGACAATAGCCATGTCTCGCTTGAATAAAAAGTCTCCGTGGGACAGAGAATCACCGTCTACGGCGTTCGATGCCACAACTCTCGAAAGAAACGCAATGAGATTACTTCTATCATCAGCCTCTCCCAATAAAAGAGTCTCCAGCCCCGACGATATCTGGCTTTCCGAGAGAAGGACTTGAGGCATCGGGATTCCTGATTCAAGCTTACTTCCAGGTCCAAGAATGATTTGAGTGATGATTCTCCATTTCATTAAATCTAATAATTGCAATATTAGGCGGACTGAAGGATTGGTATTACCCACCTGAGAGAGGTGAAAGCTTCAACGTTGGAAGCAGGATCCAGACACCAGACCTTGGGGAAGACAAGAATAGTGTAACAACTCTATAAATGGCTGCGTCCAGTTCTGCTTGTATTGTTGTTTTCCAGCCCTCACCAAAATAGATGAAGGTCTCCAAAGGATTTTGATCGTAAGAGAGCTCATTTAGCCAATGACTTAATCCACTTGTTATGGAGTTGACCAAAACAGATATTATGTCTACTAGTGTAAACGCGACTCTCTTCAGAAGGTTGGGATACTCATGGACCGGAAACAACTTGAATGCTCGACGACCGATTCGGTACAATTGACAAGTAACGGCGAATAACCGAAGCAAATGTCTTTCCCCGTTGCCGTTTGATTCCTTTTCTTGGCGGTAGTCTGACAGGCACGACTTTACGTAAGATCCGAAAATAAGAGGCAGATTAAATTGACCGAATAAGGCGAGATAGTCCGCTTCCTCAAGAATCGTCACTCGTGATTGCTTCGCCGCATTCCCGACTTCCTCTTCGTCAACAACTATCCAGTCTGATTCTTCCAACTTTCGAAGGCTCTCTTTCAATAAACCATCCTCGGCGTCTTGAAGGTGAATCTCCTCTTCGACCTCTTCTATTGGACCGAGAAATGCGTGGAAGGAGGTCAGAAAATGATCGAGATAATCCGAGGTCCAAATAGTTGGCGGTGCCCATTGCACGAAGTTCTGTCCCCATGAGCCAATACTGGTAGTCCGAAGCACGTGGAGAAGGATGTACCGATGATCGAGCAGCGTGGCGCACTTCAAAAGGGCAGCGGTAAGGTGACTTATCCAGCCTCGGGTATCGCGGAGGAACTGAGTTGTCGGTGAATCCACGTCTTCGCCGATTGGCCCAGTCCCACTGTTGCACTTCCTTTCGAAAAAGAACAAAACGTCGATACAATGATGCAAAATTGCTGTCGATTCGGGAACACCATCCGTTTGCTGGAACGCCATCGTCGCCAGAGTATTGTCGATATAGTTTTGAATCCAGAGTTTCGCCATTTTGGTTGAGAACGACGCCGATTTGACACCGTGCACAACCTCCTTCTTTAGCGACTCCAGTGTCCGTTGAAGATCCTCGAGCTCCACAGCGCTGAGCTGCGCCTCTTCTGATGCGAACGAATGAGTTATACGAACACCGTCCAAACACTTGTCGTCGGCGGTTCCTGATGATTTACGAAGTATCCACAGGCGGCTGGTGATTGAATTGATGGAGGACTGCAAACTTTTCAGTCTCGACTTCGCTCTATTGGTCTCGAGCCAAGCCAAGAAATACTCATTCACCCTCTCGAAAAAGAAGTCTCTATCGATTGCTTGATTTGTTGCACGACGGAACTCTTCCACGAGACGACCGTGAGCGGCGAGCTGGAAGTTCTCATGCAGTCCAAATAAAACGTCTTCATCCAGTGGCTTCAATGCTACATTGGAGGGCGAGACCGTTTGCGTTGGGCTGACATCGAATTGTTCAATGTTCCAGTCCTGATCTTCGAGCGGTGGCGCTGTTGCCTCCAGCCCGTACGGTTCCAGCTGCGGCTGAAGATCCAGGCCTGGGTAGTTGACCTGGTACTCGACTTCACGCGATTGCGGGATGGAGTCATAGAGCTCAGTATGGGCTGTAGCAAAGTCGACGTTGGTTCCCAATGACAAAGCGGCTAGATCTACTCGATCGGTTGGAGGTGCATGAACAACCTTGTGCGTTTCAGTTCGAGTTCACCTGTGCCACCGACTCACCTTACTGATCGGCTCGCCCGCTTCAACCCCGCCTTCCTCATCCAGGGCCATGGTGGGTCCATCTTCAATGGGCGATGGTAGAGCCTCTGAAGTCCGTTTTGACTTCTTCTTGCTCTTTCTGGTTACCTTGCGATGAGAGACCTCGAGCACCAGCTCCTCCATGGTGCTGGGATGGTGGATGGCACCAGATAGTGGAACAGCTTGAACCAGGAACAACTTTGAACCAACCAAGGAGGATATGAGAAGTGATGCGCTCTGCCGAGCAACAGGAATGAAGGACGCATTTGGCGATTGCCTTGTTCAGAAAATCCAGCTAACTGTGCAACTAGCTTGGGTCTGGAATTCATTATAATGCATGCGTTGTTTTCGTATTTGACTTATGAAGCGGCAAGGAAGAGAAAGAGGCTCATAAAAAAATGCATGGGGCTGTCAAACACAAGAATCCAACACAACCAAGAATAACCGCAAAAAAACAATGTCAGCGCTCCGAGTACGGTGGAAGCGGTTCCACACGCTCCTCACGATGGGCTGGATCGGTTGCAGCAATCGCCAGAGCTCGGTTTACCGGAAGGTGTAGGGCAGGCGGGGTGGGCTGGGCGTAGACGACTATTGGCGGCTGCCGGGGAACAGGACCAGGCCGGCTGAACCACGACGACGGTCCCCAGGCGGAGGCAGACGGCGCTGCCATCGCCTCCCGCACGGGGGACACACCCGCCCTAGCCAGCTTCTTATCACGGCGGTGTTCGGCCTTGGCAAGCTTGCGGTCGAATCGCTCTTGCAAACGGGCGGCCCGGTCCATCTGGTGGCCAGAGCTGGCGAGATCCAGGTGCTGGAGAGCGGCCCCCATCATTTCTACATTGCGGTCGTCCTCCTCTCTTTGCCTGGTGAGCGACCGCTCCAGCCGTTCCTCGGCCTTTGCGATGCGGTGCTCAAAGCGGTGCTCTGCCCGCGCGATGCGCTTCAGCTGGTGGTGGGACAGGGCAAGGTCTAGGGTTTGCGTTGGAGGGAAACCGCCTTGAGCGGGAGATCCGACCACCACCACAACGGCCGCCCCATCCGATGCGGCCGGGCTCCCACAATGGTGATGGTGGTGGTGGTGGTGGTGGTGGCCTCGGCCTCCTCTACCTCCGTGATGGTGGTGATGATGGTGATGGTGGTGGTCGTCAAACATTTTCGTTGGAGGTGCAGGGGAAGAGTAACGAGTATGAAGGGCAGCGCCACCAGTATTTATGGTGTTATTTTTTGGGAGGGTGGCCAAGACTGGGCGGGTGTGCGGCACACTCGATTTCATTTTTTCCGGAGGTCCGCAAAACCCGAACCTGCGTGTGATGAATGGACCCACGAAAAAAAAAAAAGAAAAAAAAGAAAAAAAAAAAAGAAACAGAACAAGAAAAAAAGAAACACTGAAAGGAAAAGATAGTGAGACACCTTTGTTGACCTTCAGTACCGACCCGGCCCGAAGCTCGAGATACTGTAGCTACTACGACTGTGTAATATTGCAATAATCCCGAATGGCTTGAAGACATGCGTTTACAGTGCTCCCCCATATTCGGGGCGAAGCCCCGAGACAGGGAACTTTGAAAACTTCCAAGGCCTGATCTGACAGGACCTGCGATCCCACGGATCAATGATTTCAAAATAAGAACCAATTGCTCGATCCTGTCAAACGCTTTTCTGGACTCTCGATCGAGGGAGAAAAGAGAAATTTCTCGGGGCTGTGATGATTATGTACTTACCCTAGAAAAACGCGTCTCCTCCCCGCTTCCCGTTTTCCTTCTTTCACAACGACGGTCGATCCATAGAGTGTCAAAATTTCCCGCTTGTCGAAAGCTCGAGGCGAAAGCCAGCAAAATACTTGCACTCACATGGGCACCACCGACCAAACCCTGCTGGCCGTGTCCGTCGCCATATCGGTTGTCGGCCTCGCGTTCACGATCTGGCGCATCATTCTTCAGCGCTCAACCCTCAACTGGCTCGCTCTCGCCGCCGCCACCTCCATTACAATTAAATCGTCCGCGCTCCTCTACTACGGCTACGTCCTCGGGCAAAGCTGCCAGGCGCGCTACTTTTTCGCCTACTTCTTCCTCAACCTCTCCAAAATGATCGTATACTACTTGTACGAGCAGCGCCTCGCCCTGCTCCTCCAACGCGCCAAGATCAACCCCTTCCGCTGGATCCTGTGGTTCTTTATTGTTTACTACATCGGCTTCACCGCCGCGCAGATATACGTCAACCTCCGCGACTGCTTCGTGACCGCGACGGGGTCGTACACGGTCACGAGCTCGCCGGTCTCGGTGTGCAAGTACATGTCGTACGCGCTGGACATTGCCATCGCCGCGACGATCCTGCTGGGGAGCTTTGTCGTGCTGGGTCTGCTGATTGCCGAGAACGCGCGCGCGGGGATCAAGTCGTCCGACGTGTACGTCATGATCTTGCAGTCGGACGCGCTGCGGTTCTTTTTGGTGCTACCCGTTGACGTGTACAAGATGTACGTGTCGATGGACGCGAGCGGGAACACGGGCTTCTTCCCGCCTGGGTCGGGGAAGGGAAACAATGGCTTTTTGCAGCTGCTCGACGCGTACAAGGTGACCGTCATGATATTCATGCTGGTGCTGCCGGGCATTTTGGTGCAGGTCAAGGCCGCATCGTCCAAGGGGAGCGGAAGCAAGCTCCGGGGAAAGACTTCTTCAAAGTTGGGGGCTACCGTCGGCGCTTCTTCTGGCGCAAACGAAAAGGAGGAGATTGGTAGTAAGGTGTAATCGAGAAGACCTGCGTACAATTATCGAGATTTTGGGCAAAGAATACATCGTTGCTTCTGTTCATTTTATTCGGCCGATAGCCACGCGTAAGACCGTCATGCGCCCTAACCCATTATCCGGACTGCCATCCCACACCAACCCATCGCACGTTATGGGACGGCCCGCCTCGCGGGACGCAATCATCTTCACCTCGCGCGCAACAAGCGCAACCTGCCGCCAAGTGCACCGCGGTGCGCCCGCTCCGATTTCATCACTGCAGGTTCCGACCACGTCTGCCTGAATCCCCGCGACCGCGTCCGTCACCCCGAGCCCCAAAACGGAGGCTCCCACCACGCAACGGCTGGATCGGCGTCGCCGCGCACCGCCTTCTGCTCCCGTTGCGCGGCCACGAGCCGCCGCCACCCCGTCGACGGCCGAAATCACGCTCGCGTCCGGAATGGGCGGCGGGGTGCGCCCCCGCACCAGAGTCGCGCCGGCAGCGGCCGTCGCGGTTGCGCCGTCCTCTGCGGTGCGAACGCACCACTCCAGCACGTGCTGCACGCGCCGGTGGTTGCGCGACCCGTCGCAAAAGTACACTGACTTGGGGTGGATGCCGCCGCCACCGCTGCTACGCACAGGGATGCCAGGTGGGGCGGCCGCGCCGTCCAGCGCGCAACGCAGGGACCACATGACGCGACGGCGCCAGCCACGGCAAGTCGACTCAGGGTTAGGGTCGGCCAGCGCTCGATCAGAGGCGCTACCTCCGCGGCTAGCCGGGCCGGGCGCAGCGAGCACGACCGTGGCTGCGGTGCGAGTCCGTCGTCGCCCTT
Organism: Zopfochytrium polystomum; assembly: GCA_025765615.1. Lineage (NCBI taxonomy): Eukaryota > Fungi > Chytridiomycota > Chytridiomycetes > Chytridiales > Chytridiaceae > Zopfochytrium > Zopfochytrium polystomum. Next base: position 351,056 of record JAIVFJ010000004.1, on the reverse strand, counting down.
TTCGGTGGCAGGGGGCGATCGCAGTGTGCTGCTGCGGCGGCGGCCACCGCCGCCACCATCGCCGCGAATGATCGAGTCGAGGAACGCGGCGGTGCCCTGGCGCCACTTGCGCCAGACGACCGCGGACGGAACATCACTTATTTCGGTGTCGTATCGAGTGGGATCTTTGTGGAGCCTGACGGCCAAAACGGACCGTCCCTCTTCAGTCAGTTGCCTTTTTTGCGGAGTAACAAATGGACCGGCCTCGTCCTGCGCGGTCAGATCCTCGTCGATTCGATCGATGGGGGCGAGCATCCACAGACACGAGAAAGGGCATGCAAAGAGCTGGTCCAGGCGGGAGAGTAACGGGTCATGGAAGGCCCCACGAAGAGGCCCCGACGGTTGAACGACGGCAGGACGCCATTGGGGTTGCAGGGCAAAGCCGGGGGCAAGCACCAGACAACGTCGAGGAGCGAGAGGTAACGCCGCGGCGCAGGAGGGCCAGGCAGACGCTCTGTACGAGAACTCCGTTGCGGATGACGAAGTCCTCGTAAGCGTACGATGAATGTATTCGCTCTTGATCAGGCGAAGCGGCAATGTCGATGGCGGGATCGAGGTCCCAGGCGTCTGGTGGCAGGGCGGGCCCGATGGGCAGGCGAGCGCAATTGAGCGAGCTGAGGTTTGAGTCGGTCCCGATCAGAGATAAGGATGCGTCAGCGAGGAAGAGGACTGGTGCAGAGGCGGGAGAGTGAGAGACAAGAATACATCCAAAGGCAGGCAGCTTCACAACAACTAACGCACGCACGCACCATTTCACCCACCGCGCCAGCGACCGGCGGCCTCGAAGGCGCGTTCGGGGATGCCCGATGTCCATTGCTTGTGGGCAGAAGGCACGCAAAGCAGAAGCTGTGGGGGGTGCATAAATGGTCGGCACAGTATTTGATAATTACGTCGTGTCGACGGTGGCTCATAAGTTGGAAACAGAAAAAAGAATGGCCCGATCTCGCAACAGGAGCAGCGCGGGATCGTCAAACGGCAGGAACGGCGGCGGCGGCAGCACCGACAGCGCATCGAGCAGCCGCAGCGGCGGCAGCAGATCCGTCAAGATCGATGCCGGCGTCGCCCTTCCCGCGCACGACGCTCACCACGCTCACCGAGAGGACCGCTCTGCGGCCGCCCCGCTGCTCGGTGGTGGTGACGACGGCGCCGATCGTGCCTCGTCAAACGCTCCCCTGGCTGCCGATCATGCATCAACTCTCCTCACGAAGGACTTGGGCAACTTCTCCCTCCTGGTCGTGCTCTGTACGTTTTGATCCTACGGACCAGATTGGGGCCATGAGCCCTGTAACTAACGCGCGTTTTCTGCAATGCAAGACCTGTTGCAGGGAATTCCTTTGGGATTGACGTTCGGCAGCGTGCCATACCTGCTGAAGGCGAAGGCGACGTTTTCAGACCTTGCACTATTCTCCTTGTCCTCGTACCCTTACTCCCTCAAGGTAACGAGTTTTCATGTGGATCGTTTTGGTTGCGACCTAAAATCTGGTTTCACGATCAGCTTCTCTGGTCCCCGATTGTCGATACGCTCTACCTCCCAAGTGTCGGTCGTCGAAAATCATGGATCGTACCGATTCAGCTCATCACGGGCATTTTCCTGATCGTCCTTGGGTCGAGCACGCAATCGATTCTGGCGTCCGATCCCCTCCCCGTTTCGTTCCTGGCACTGTCGTTCACTGCGCTTGTTCTGCTCTGCGCGACACAGGACATTGCGGTGGACGGATGGGCACTGACACTGCTTGCTGAAGAGAACAAGGCCTACGCTTCAACGGCGCAGACCGTCGGCCTCAACACTGGATACTTTCTGTCGTTCACTGTCTTTCTGGCTCTAAATTCAGAAGAATTTTGCACGAAATACTTGGGTGCCTCTGGGACGCTACTCGAGCTGGGCGGGTACATGCAGTTCTGGGGAGCCATGTTCTTGCTGTGTAATGTTTGGCTCGTGCTGTTCCAAAGAGAGGTGAGCGAGGCCCTTTTTCATGTAATTTTATGCGCCTCGTTCTGACTCGTGACCAGAAAAACGACGCGCCAGAGACGTCGGATGTTTCAGAAGTCTACAAACAAATCATTCAGGTTTGCTCGATGCCACGTAAGCTCGCTTGATCACCAGCATCGCGTGATCCTCTAATCATTCGTTTAGACATGCGAAAGTTTATTTTCCTCCTGTTTGTGTGCAAAATCGGCTTCGCAGCCAACGAAGCTGTCACTGCGCTGAAGCTTCTGGACAAGGGATTCCAAAAGGAAGATCTCGCCCTTGCGGTATGGAATTTTTATATGTCTTTGACACTCGCTAACAGTCCACAAACAGGTTCTCATTGACTTTCCTTTGCAAATAGCGTTTGGCTACTACGTAGCCGGTTGGAGTCGCGGAAGCAAACCGCTGAGGCCGGTAGGGCCGTACTTGTTGTTCCCTCCTTCTTCACACGGCTCTAACGGTCTGATAGTGGTTGTTCTCCAATTATGTTCGCCTTTTCTTCGCTTTCTTTAGCGTGGTGATAGTGGCAAACGCGCCGTCAGGACGAGTCACTACTGAATACTTTGTATTCGTGCTCGTTTGCTCTGTACTTAGCTCCTGCGCGAGGTGGGATTCTGTGGATTGCCTCAGCCTCCCTTTTGCGAGTTTCTTATCGCGTTATGCAGCACCGTATCTTTCGTCGGCATGGGCGCCTACTTCACCAAGATTAGCGATCCCGCTATCGGTGGCACCTATATGACCTTGGTAAGATTCTTGTCGTTAATCTCTCGAAAAAGTCCTTACACACTGTTTCAAATCAAACAGCTGAATACGCTGAGCAACCTGGGTGGAACGTGGCCACGGTACTTCGTGCTTCAGGTAAGCCAGTACTGAAAGCCCTCCAGTCGTTGGCGTTGCCTAACACGCCGACTTCGCGGTCTCCCCTTTTCCCAGGCTGTCGAGTATTTTACGGCTTCAAAGTGCACCAGCAAATCCGCGGCGTCCCTCGCGCCAGAGGTCCTCGACAAGCTCTCGTCGATCCGCTGCAACACCGAGCACTCGAAGCTCGAGTGCGCCGCCATCGAAGGCGGCACGTGCGAGGTGGTGACGGACGGGTACTACTCGGTCAGCATAGCCTGCGCGACCGCAGGTCTCTTGGTACTCGTCGCGGTGGTCAGGCCGCTTGTGAGGAAGCTGGAAGCGATGCCCGACGAGGCTTGGAGGCTACCGGGAAGCGGCGATAGGCCGCTGTTGAAGCACGACAGCGCGGAAGTTGAAGAGTGGGAGATGAAGGGGAGGGACGCGAGCCGTCCAAAGGCGGAGTGAACATTTTTTTGAGTTCTGCTTCTTACATTGACGCGATGAAATTGTAAACAGTTTGGTTTGGTAGAACTTGCGCGCTTGTGTTATTTTTCAGAAAACCAGGATAGTCGCAGGAAGCGGAAGAGGAACAAAAAACAGCTCGATTTCGGGGTGATTTTTGAGGGTTCCAACACCACAACCATGAAGGAAGAAGAAGGAAAGAAAAGGGGGTGCGCATCCATCTGTCTCACTCTTCACCCGGAAACCGCTCAGCCGTAACGGAAGCCCAGGACAAATGCGGCAGCAAAGCCACCAGCGGACGGGAGGTCGCTGGTCAGGTTGTGCATCAGCCGCAGGCCCGAGACCCTGATGTCGTTCTGGGTGAATTTGCCGTCGCCGTCGGCGTCCAGCTTGCCGACGATGAGCTCCTCGACGCGGGGCCAGTTCACCTTGATGATGTTGGCGTGCGATAATGCCTGCAGGGAGACGAATGCGACGCCGATTAAGAGGCCGCCGCTGGGAATCCGGGGGGGAGGAAGGGTTATTGCGGGTTTTGAGTCCTGAAACGGTTGGAGGGAGGCGGCCTCCGGGATGACAGGAAACTTACGCTTTAGCGATTTTCTTGGTCGCGAAACCAGAGCAGCCGCCGAGGATGGTGGCCTGAGGGCGTTTTTGAGATGCAGAAGAAGGAAACGTGGGAGCGGGGAAGGGCAGTCTCAAGTTGTGAGCGGGAGGCTCAGGAAGGTGGTGCTCACCATGCCGATTTCGGTGACGTCGGCGGGGCCGGTTTGGAACGTCAGCGGCTTTGCGATCAACGGCTGGACGGGGGGCGTCGACTTGAGCTCGACCGATGAGGATCCGGAAGGTGCGGGGGTTGCCATCTGGAAAGTGCGGGAAGAGGGAGGCGGGGTAAGGGGTTAATGAATGAGTGTGAAGGATAACGAGAAGGAGGCGCCACTGACTTTTGGTGTGGTTGGGTGGCGAAAGCGGGATTGACGAACAAAGGATAGAATAGAAAAAATGAAAAGGGCGTGGGCTCGACAGAATCAACCAGTCAGTTACCCACGTCATCCTCAATGCCCCTAATCAACTACCAATCCCTTCGAGGGTCACCAAAAGTCCGAAGGGCCAGCGAGAATGCAGGATTAAAGAGAGAACAGTGCTATTATTGAGAATGCGTGGTGGTCCAATAATCATCACTTTGTCACACAACCCAAAACCAACAGTCGACCTTTTCGAGAGGCCAACCTGCCGCCGCCGACTTCAGCGGGATTCGCAAGGGCATAGGAAAGAAGGAAAGAAGGAGAGATAAGAAGAAGAATAAGAAAGGTAAAGCACAAGATCGAGAAGGAGAAGAAGGACGAGAACAAGACGAACTCATTGGGAAAGATCCACCACCGTCAATCAGGAACGAACATGCCCCCAACGAAGAGCCAAAACCACCCCACCCCCACTCTATCCCTCTTCGACGGGCGATGGCCGGGGCAACAACGCGACCCCCTCAGAGGTCGCTGTCGTCGTCGTCGCCCGCACCAAAAAGCACACCCGCTGGGCCATTCTGTCCCGCTCCGCCGCCTTCCTGGCCCGCTCCTCCAGCCGGACCGCCCACTCCGCCAACCGCTCCCTTTCCGCCTCGACCGCCCACCGCTCCAATTTCGGCAGTTGGCGAAAGGCCCACGGCTGAAAGTCGCGACTCTCCTCCACCCTCGTCGCAGCGCCTCCTCTGTCGCGGATCTCGGCCTGCCGCCGATCCGACTCGGCCTTGTCCAGCGCCCGCTGGCGCTCCAAGGCCGCTTGGGCTGCCCGGTGCCGCGACTGGGCTCGCTGCCCGCCTCACGCGGCGAGGCAGCCGCTCGGCGTACATGATGCGGGCGATCATGGCTTTTCTGCGGATGGGGTTCGGAACCTTCTGCGCCGCATCTGTTCCCACTCCTGCTCCTCTTCTGGCTCGCCACGATCGCACCGTGCTGATTGACCTCCATGCGGTGGACGTTGGCGTCCTCCCACCTCCGGACGGACGCCTGCCACTGCTTCACCCTGTCCGCGTACGCCTGCTTCTCGGCCTCCTCGCGCGCTGCCTTCGCCTTTTCCGCCGCCTCTGTCGCTCCTCGGCGCGCCGGCGCCGCGCCTCGCGGTCCGGTGCCCGCTCCTCCCACAGCCGGAGGCGCCCGGCGCGGCGGAACTGGCGCTCCTCATCGAGGATCCCCGCGGATATTTGTTGTTTTTTTCAGGGAGGGGTGGCGAGGGTGTAAGAGAAAGTACGTGGCAACAGGGGCAGCAAATTGGCGGCTGCGAAGTTCGGCGCGGTGTCGTCGGTGGAATGCAAGGCTGGTGCGTGATTGTAGGGTCCGGCGCCATTTTCTTGTGAGTTTTCCTCCGGGCGCGTGGAACAGGCGAACTAGCGAAAGCTTGGTCGGTCACCGGTTTCTTTGTGGCTGTTGCCTTGAACTTCTTGGCAACTTGCCTTGCCCGGCAAGTTGGCGGCGCAGGGGTGCGTTCTCTTTATGCGTAACCTTGGATGGTTGCTTGTGGCGCGAGGAGAGGGCTTCGCCGTCGTCTTGGATGAGTCAAGGAAGTCGCCGTCCAAGGATTATTGAGGCGGGGGCCTAACCCTCCGCCGTATCCGTCCGCTTCAGAACGGAATCGATCGTTGCCGCCATTACGGATCCGCGAGCCGCTCCCAGTGTCAATTTCGCAACTGCCGGTCCAGCCTTTCTCTCCAGGCCCTCAGCAATGGCGGCCGCGCAGAGCAAAGCTGGTGAATTCGAGTCTGAGGAGGTACAGTCCTGTCTTTGGGTCTCACTCGGTAGTTGGAGGGTTTCGCCGATGGTTGCCAGAAGTTCCAACCAGACCAAACTCTATTGCGTGTCGTTGGGTGACGGCAAGGGGCTCGAATCTTGGGCAAGAATCCGATGGAGTTGTAGGCTGCATCTCCTGTTCTTGAAAGAACTTATCCAAAACAACGCCGTTGAGAATATTTTCCGAATCCGAAGGAGTTGGAAGCTGTATCTCCGGTTCTTATTCAAAACAGCGCCGTCAAGAATATCCAGTGCGTTCGCCACTGTGCATTGGGCAGAGCTTGGCGCTTGTGCACCAACAGCAATTGCTGAAAAACGATTTGCAAACTGCGTAGACGCCCGCTCAATCTCTTTCAAGAACTGTGGCAACCATGTTAGAATTCGAGACAGTAAGCAACGCGTTTTTACCTCCGTTCCTGGCGGGCACAAGCGACCTCCGTTCGACAGCTCCGACGCGCCGCCAAAGTTCACGAGCTTGACGGAGGGCCGGTGTGGGTCTGCTAAGTTCAAAAGGCGATTCTTGGAGCAAAAAAGGAGTTGGCATGAAAATCTAGGAATCTGCTCACATCTCGCATTTTGCAGGATTTTCGCTCACAAAAAAAAAAAGAAAAAAGGAAGAAGCCACAGAAAAAGTGTTCACCGCTGGTTTTAAATCCAGGCGGGCAACTCCAGCTGCGTGGCAGTCCTGGATTGCCTTAGAGACCTCTGAGATCAAATGCAAAACGAGCTCGATGTCCATCCATCCACCAGCTTCATCACGACAACGTCGAAGTCGTCGATGGCAAGGTAGGCCTTTGCCTCGACGGCCCGCGGCGACTGGACCTTGTGACCAGCTGACGTCCTCGCTCTGGGGGTGAGCTTGACCGCGACCTTGCACTTGAGTTTCGAATGTTTGATTATGGAAATAATTCAGTTGTTTGTAATAGGTGAAAGCACGAAGTGTTTAGAAACGAGAAAGGACGGTCAAAATAAACTAAGGGTACGTTCAACACCTCGTCGTCGACGGTGCACGGGGCAGTCGCCTTTGGAACGGCCCAGACGACCTCGCCTTGCCGCCGACTCCCAAGAACCCGTCGAGCGCAAGATACCGAGAAGGGTCGACGGCGAGCTTGATCCACACCCGATACTCGCTTGACGAAAGCTTCAGGTCCTTGCCCGAGCAGGTGGTAACTTCATACTCGGTCGACTCCAACCATATTGTAACTGCAACAAACCAAATACAACCCCCGGAGCCCCTCTCATCAATATTTCTTACTCATCGGCTCCAAGATCTCACTATTAATGAGGGAATGCACTCCTTATCTGTCGGTATTCTGTGGTTCGTCCGGTTAATAGCGAATTGCAACAATGCCTGCGAAAAGCTGCCGATTTGATAATTTAACTTAAACAGACAGAGATCCCGTCAGAATCAGTACGGGTTAATAAAAATGGGAGAACTCCCGGTTTTGCCACGCTTCAACAAAACAGATTTTGCAAAGCGGGAAAGCTCTACATCTTGCAAAGGGCAAAGCAGAAGGATTAAACCCTTTGAAGGGTTGACGATGCTGGATACAGCCAGAGATTCCAGAATATCTCTGGTGCACGATCCGCTTCAAAGAGCGGTCGTGAGGGGTGTGCAGAGGAAAATTTAAAAAAGAGGTGGAAATGCGACAAAAAAAAAATCCCCCGTGGGTATGTTTATCCAGAGCCGATCAGAGTAGAAGCGTTATATCGGGCGAGGCAAAGTATCTTGTTTCCCACCAACGCCGAGACTGACGGTGCCGCGCTTTGCGCACGCGCGAAGAGAACAAGGGATTCGCGGGAAGAAAGACGATGCTGATCGCGAGTCTGGGAGTAATATCGTTGGGAGTGTCCAGGGAAGCTTGCTGCCTGCAGTTCTATTGCAGAATGTGTGTACCGCCGAGCGTTGAAGTCGTGAGAAAAAGAAAGAAGAAGAAGGCACCGGAGGGCGTGTAATGTTGCGAGGGGAATAATTCCATGCAGGGCCGGGATCATCATCACTGGCTGCCGAATCGGAACCACTTGAAACAGGGGAAACTCGAGGCTAGGTCGGACATAGATGAATTTGTCGACCGCAAGAGAGCTCCTCGCGGTTTGGCAGTTTCTCGTCCGTCGAAAGACCGCGCTCCAACCACACCGGTTCCTGCGCAATCAAGATAATCTGGTGAGTTCCTCTGTCGGGTCAATCTGAAGTAGGAAGCTGCTCCCCTTGCCGGTTGGTGGCGGTTTTGAGCCCCGACCCATTGCGGGCGGGACGCATTCAAGGTGCCCCCCCGCAGTATGTTGACAAGTAAAAAGGGTGCCACTGGTCGGCGAGATCAAGAATGGTGTGTCTTCGAAGTTACTCGGTCTCTTGCTGTCGCGAGCTCCCACTTTGAACCCATTTGGAGATAGAAATCGCTTCCTTCGTCCACAGGTGTTCTGACACCCAATAAGATAAACTTACAACGGCTCAAGCAAGCTAATAGGAAGAGTGAGAACTATGCCACCACACGAAGTCCACATCCAATCGTTTTGAGTGAACACTAGACCCGCTTCCTCCCAGCATCACCCATTCCCACAAAATAACTGGCAACTCATCATTTCTGCCGTCTGTTCAGGCCGCTGGCTTGCGTGAGGTCAAGCTGGCTGGCCATCTGGAATGGAAGAAAATTTCCTTCGAAAACCTTCTTGCAAACGGTGTGGTGCCCGTGTGGTTTATATTTCTCAACAGACAATGCAGAAAACAAAGTTGAGCCCGTCGCTGGTGCAAAAAATTGCTCTCAGTGACTAAGTTTGTTTGAAACGGAATGCAGGTGTGGCTTAAGGCGGTAAGGTATTCCGGAGTGGAGTGACGCAAAATCTTAAAAAAAGTTCGCTCGCTGTGGTCGTTCTTCACAGCTTGACAAACTCGCAAACACGCCGCACCACACGTCTCCCACGGCCCGCGACCGCCTCGCGAATGGGGCCTCGCTTCTCCACTGCCCGTTTCGCTTCTTCAGCCGGCCATCCGCCGCCACCAATGACAAAGCCGCATATTGCTGCGTTTCTCGCGACGCTCTCGCCAGCGCGCATACGGAGAGGCGAGGGAACTCAGGGAGCGTCAGCAGCTGTCCACCCAAGGTGGTGGTAGAGACTACCAATGAATAGGCGTGGCATCTTGTATTGTAGCAGCTGGGCAGTTGTGCAGCAAATATGGAAAGTGAGCGTGCATAACGTTTCGCACGTCCCATTTAAGCATCAAGAACCTAGCCGATAAGGAAAAATTGAAAAATTTGGGTTGGAATTTTCTTGTTTATTTGTATTTCGGGGGGCGGAGCGTCGACCGACACCGACGACCTCCACCAGCAGAGAAACACAAGCCAGCAGCAGCAGCAGCAGCAGTAACAGCAGCAGCAGCAGCATGGCGGCTCCAATAGACGAGAACAACGGATGGCAGGTGTGTGCATGCATTCGTGCGTGCGTTTGTGCGTGCGTTCGTGCGTGCACGCGCGCACTCGTTGTGGCGTGCGACTCCCGTGCGGCAGTTCGCTTGCGGCGTCGTGGCAGGTTGACGATCGCCATGGCGCGCAGCGGAGCGATCATTGCCGTTGCTGCACGCGCGGAAGATTTCGGACTGGAGGAGGCCTGAGGATCGGGCTCGGCAGTGCCCATATCTGCCAACCTCCAGATCGTCTGTTTCTGGGATTCGCACGGATCTCTTTTTTTCTTCGATTGCGCTGGCCGTGACCCATCGCGTACCATGCATATGGTTTTCAGTTTTCAGCGCGCCTCGCTTCCTCTTCAATTTTCGTGAACATCGCGAACCTGATTTCCTTTTCGTCCAGTTTCGTCAGTGCTTCGGTGACAAGGGCGAGGTTGAGGACATCACTGAAGGTGAACCGATTGTTTCGCATCCTCCATGTCCTTACCCATCCGTTGGCAGCCGACATCATCTCTGCCGTTGAATTCGACAACACGGGCGACTATCTGGCAACTGGTGACAAGGGTGGTCGCGTCGTCTTGTTCGAACGGAACGAAGGAGTAAGTGGAAGCACTGTTGCTACCATTGAACACTTACGCTGTTCCTTTAGCGAAAAGGATGCGAGTACAAGTTCTACACCGAGTTCCAATCACACGAGCCGGAATTCGACTACCTGAAGAGCTTGGAAATCGAGGAAAAGATCAACAAGATCCGGTGGTGCAAGCGACAAAACGCTGCACACTTTCTCTTGTCAACAAATGGTATTATTTTAAATTGCTTATAATTTGCAGCTCACGTCTAATTGTTTGCCAGACAAAACAATCAAGCTGTGGAAGGTGTTTGAAAAGTCCATCAAGGTTGTCGCCGAGAACAACATTCCCGATGGAGTCAACCCAACTGGCCCTATCACTTTGTCCTCTCTGAAGCTTCCAAGGCTGATTCTCCACGATACCATGATTGCTGCTGTTCCACGAAAAATCTATCAAAACGCCCACGCGTACCATATCAATTCTATTTCAGTCAACTCCGACGGGGAAACCTATTTATCAGCGGATGACTTGCGGATCAACCTGTGGAATCTAAACATTTCTGACCAAAGCTTCAGTTAGGAATCTTTGCTCATTTGTGGTTTTGGTGCTTTGAGTTCTGACTGCCTGTTGTTGCCACCAACAGACATTGTCGACATTAAGCCAGTAAATATGGAGGAGCTCACTGAAGTCATCACAGCTGCTGAGTTCCATCCACTCGACTGCAACATTTTAATGTACAGCAGCAGCAAGGGCAACATCAAACTTGGGGACCTTCGTGAGGCAGCACTTTGCGATAGACACTCCAAAGGTATTAGAATTTGAATTTATCATTCATGCAATAACAGCAAATGGTTCAATTGCCCATTTCAGTCTTTGAAGAGGAAGAGGATCCCTCCACCAAATCCTTCTTTTCAGAAATCATATCCTCCATTTCTGACCTCAAGTTCAGCCATGATGGTCGCTACATTTTATCTCGTGACTATTTGACTCTGAAAGTCTGGGACATCAATATGGAGTCAAAGCCAGTGGAAACCATAAGCATTCATGAGCACTTGCGAAACAAGCTCTGTGATCTCTATGAGAATGATTGCATCTTTGATAAGTTTGAGGGCACATTTAGTGGCGATGGATCGTGAGTTCAGTGCTTTTGCAAATGAACAACTGATCTGACGGCAATGTATCCCTTTCAGGCATGTGCTCACAGGCTCTTACAGCAACTTCTTCCAAATTCATGGACTTCAGAGCAAGACCAACACAATCTTGCAGGCTGACAAGAGCGCTTTTAAAGCAAAGAAGGTTGCCGCAAAGAGCAAAATGGCCGCTCGGCGGGGTGTTTTGAGGCGGGATGAGTACTTCAACGCTGACAACTTGGACTATTCCAAAAAGATCCTGCATGCATCATGGCACCCGAGGGAAAACGTAAGTCCATGTTTGAATCTTCTATCCTGAAATGCTAAAGCTACTGTTCTCGATCAAACAAGACGATCGCCCTGGCTGCCACAAACAACCTCTTCATCTTCCAGCAGTGATATGCTTGGGCTCGTGCCTGCCATATCCGCTCTTTCCCTATCCTCCGTCCTTTCTTCATTGCTTCAATTCTTGGGAAAATTCAGCGCTGCTCTTATAAGACGTTCTTCTTTTGGCGAAGGAGTTTTAGTTGGAGGAACTGGGAATATCACATATGATACAGCTGTCAGACCTTCTCTCAACTGCATCCTCCAACCACCACTCCTTTCTCACCTTGCTTTTGTTTTGTGCTTTTTAAATATCGTTGTGTGACTGCTTGATGGTAGTTGTTTGAAGTCTGTTGATGGGGTTTTCCTATCTGCTTTTCTTTCCCTTTTGGCCATGACCTTTGTCTGTTTTCAACAAAGATGGTATTACCAACTTGTCTTCACGCCACCAAAAAAGTTATTTCATTTTCTCTTTGGAAGCTCCCAGTGGATTTAGCAAACTCGTGTGGAAGGGTTACGGTTGCAGCACTATCCCGAAAACTTTGGTTTGGCAGGTTGTTTTCAGCTGAATTATGTTGTTGTTTCAATTTGGAACGTCACAAGGAGCAGTTAGTCTGTTAAGTGTAATGTGGTGCTATCTACGGTGGAGTGTGAAGCTGTTAACCAACTATGAAGCTGGGCTATTTTATGTCTGGCGCATTTGCCTTATGTCGCTGTGGGGTTGAAGTTGGTGACTGGGTTGTGGACAGAGTGGTCATCAGGGTGGTCCATGAAGAGGCCTTGGCGCAGCAGAAGTGACTGTGGGGGACAGACACAAAGCGCCTGTCTCTCGCCCATTTGAGGTGCTGCTGGCTGTTAGGTGGAACTGACTGGTGAACAGCAAGAGGCACAAGATGGACTCGAATCTATTGTGACTGTCAGTTATCATTCTCACAATGTCCATGGGAGAGCAAGCCACCACCACCATGCAGACCTGGGTGCTGTTTGTGCTGTTGAGAAATACTCCGAGTATTAAGTGGAATGGAAACCTGGTGTCAACAGTTTTCCTCCTCCTCTGCTCAAGCAGATAATATAGGAGAGGTTTTTACCCTGTGCTGGTCACACTTGCCTAGCAACCATTACGCTGTGCATATCATCATTATGTATCAATTATTCACGGCAGAGTTTTTCTCTTTCTCTCCAAGTTGGGGAGAAGGACCACCCACAAACCCACATCTCCACTTCATTCACTCCTTCCACTCACTCACCCAGAGCAGACTGCCTACACTGGCCCCTGAAGGTATACCCTTTAGGGAACAGACAAAGGTATGTCTGTCCCTTCGCCTATCAGAGGCGAGGCAGTTTGTCTGCAGAGCTTGCAGATAGGCGAGGAGCTCCTGTCCCATTGCATGGTCCCATTGAGGGGATGAAGTCTGTGTTCCAGACTGTGAGTAACAGACATACTAGCACACAGCGCCCTAAGTGCTTGGGTTGGAAACCTCGCTGGTTTTATGCTTTTTTTTTTTTTTTTTTTTCGCCTGACAGATGTTGAGCCAAGAGCACGTACCTTTGAGTAAGCCCACAGAGGCGCCTGGCTTCCCTACTGTAACAGCAAGTTGTGCTTATGTTCTAGTTTGTAATTGGACTCCTCCTGTGAGGTCTGTGGTGCGCAGTGTGCACCAGGCTTGAGCTGGCTGGGTCCAACTACAAATTAGACGTTCTTTTCACATCTCAGCAGAAAAAGAAAGACAAAAAGCCACAAAATATACAAAAAAAGAAAAAACAGAATCCCATCAAAATGAAGTGGAAAAGACATGAGAAGCCAAAGTTTTCGGGGAAGCGCTGCAAACGTTCTGCTGAGCCCAAAACTTTAAGAGAAGCTTTAATATAAATACAGCGCTCAAATCCTTTCTAAGTAGAAATTTGTTTATCTTTTTTTTTGCATGACAATTTCTCTCCATAGTTGGTAATCGGTTTCTCTCAATGCCTTTTTATTGAAACTGGTCAAACTTCAGATGCAAAAAGTCGACCTTAGCACCATCACAACAGCTCCTCTTCAGCCTTCATATACTTTTCTTGCGCTACATCCACTGGTCAAACAGACGCTTCCTCTGGGCCTAAAACAAATGCGAGGGGTCATGCAAGTGGTCATGATCCAAATGCGCAAATGAGATTTGATGACTCACAAAATACTTCGCAACCTCGATGCCGACAAGGAGCAGGGCAATAGTGGAGATCAGCGCAATGTAGTTGAAGTCCTCGCTCAAGACATCAAATGTCTTCGAAGGGGCACGCCTCACGAAAAACAGGTCCACGCCATGCGCAAGCACCAGGGACGTTGATTCCAAGAGAGTCGGCGACGTGATGATACGCTCAATCCCCATCACCTGTTAAAAAAAAAATCAGCACTCAAACTTATCTTCTTTCTTCCAATTTTCTGGGCGTTACCTGAAGATAGTATGATGCAACATCACGAGGGTTGTAATCAATGACAGAGCGGTATGGAATGAGCATCTCCTCCTTGTCGTCATTTGACATTGCTCCCTGTGGACGGCGAGGGTCGAGCAGGCGCCTGTTGATCCCCAGAAGTTGGTTTGAGGTCAACCCAACTGTTTCGAAATGAAAAAGATGATGGTGAGGAGAGTAACAAGCAGCATATGAAAGGTTCCATACAGAGAAATTCGCGGGTTGTAATTCCAGCAGTGGTCGAGGTGACACCAACTGCAGTGATGGTGTTAGGGAACACAAAAGATTGGGAAAGGACTTGTGGGCGCTTTGCCGAGAATGAAGTGTACGTGTTGCTGAGAGGCAATGTTAGATACTGAGGCTTTTGAGAAGCACTACATGGACCACATACCCCTCCATGCGCTTGTCAGGCCTCTCATTCTCATAAATCTCAAGCGCAACAATCTCATAACCCTTCACATCGGGTGCATTGTTGGCGATGTCTTTCCTCTTTTGACTCCGTCGACGTTTCTTCTTTCCAACTTCCTCAGTTGTGTCAGCAGTCCCGGCTTCTGACACCAATTGCGTAATAAGCTCAGCAGCATCGGGTCCATGGTTAAAGTAGGATAAAATGACAGAATTGTCCACTTGCAAAAGATGAATAGAGTTCAGACCACGGGCAGCATGGCCTGCGCCGAGGTAGGACGAGCGATGGAAGATGGCACCAGTGACGGAATCAATAAGATACAGGTTGACGTTGGATGTCCCCGCGCGGGTGTTCTCCAGCAAAGTGGCAATCGCAATGACGTTTGGGTTCAGGTACTTGTAGTAAACAGAACGGTTTCCAAGAACTCGTCCAAGAGAAGGGTGTGCTTCTGCTCAATCAAATGTGTCAGAATTGTGAACAACAACGAAACAAAACAGTGCACCTGAAGAAGACCTGCTCGCCAATGCAGCGACTTTCTCATCGACTGGAAAATCTATCGTCCAAGTTTTCCTCACAGGATAATAAAATCCAGTCTTGTCCTTAACAAGATTTCCGGATGCAAAGCCAGTGATGCCAGATGCACCAACAGCAGTTTCATAAAAGAAGAACGAGTCCTTGACCAGTGCAAATGCGTCTGCTGCTGCAGATGTGCTGGGGAACAACCGGATCTGGCAGCCATCGCTTCATTAGAACAAATCCAAAGGCAACCACAAGCAGGCTCACTCTTTCTGTGCCAGCAACCAGCGCGATGACTTCTGTGTGTTCATCTTTTTCACGTACAGGAAGCTTAACTACTTGGGAAAATTTGCCAGAAATGGTCTGTGACGGTGTTGAGCCATAGTCCTCCCCTGTAATGGCGTTGATTGTTGTGAAGGTTGTGTCCTGTAATTGGAGGTTGTTGAGCCAATCAGAAGAGGGAGAAAAATGAAAAGGTTACCGCAGCTGTTTCAGTCACAACAGCAATAAGTGGAGGGAACTTCACATTGGAGGCCCTAACAACCTCCACCGATCGAACGTGAGCTGGGCCAATCCAACGAGTCCAAGCCAGGCGACCATCCTCAGTCTCCAGTGCAGAGATCTTTCCTGAAGATGATGCCAAAACAGCCAACTTGCGAAAGCCTAATTTGTCTTGGACAAGCAGGATTGAAGAGTTTGTGCTTCCACCAGCAGGGCTTTTTTGAGATGTGAGCTCCTTTTGAAGATTCAAAACAAATGCTGGCACGTTGCTGATGAAAGACTTCAAAAGTGTCAAAAATTGTAAACCACCAGGCCAGAGCCCACCTTTGCCTTCACAAAGTGCGTTTTCCATCTCTGGATGTATCGGCTCACTGGGTTCAACGATTCAGTGAGCTCCAAGGGCTCCCCTTGAAAGAGAAAAAAGGGATTAGATTTAAGTGAGAATGAAGCATGCCCGTACCAAGCTCATCAACTTCCAGTGATAGCATCTGTGCCTCAGGAAGATCAACAAACACTGAGCTTACGACATCAGCAAGCGCTTCCTCCCGTTTCCAAGCTTCTTCATTGGGTTTGAGCATTTTGATGCTGCCAGACTCGGAGATTCCAAGAATGCGGAATTGAGCATTGGCAGATTTGGAGGTGGCTGCATCAATGTATGCCTACAATTTAGCTCATAATTTAGCTGTCAGGACTTGAACAGAACTGGAGAGCTCACTTCAGCAAGTTGACCATCAACCGACGCCCCGATTGGAATGGTGAAAGGACCAAGTGATTCTTTGGAGTCAACATCGAACAGATTCACAGTGGCTGCTTCGTTCGACTTCGGAGACACACGGGCCACAAGGTTCCGGCTCTTGTCGCCATGTGTGGCAGCAAAAAGAACTGGCTCATTCTGCTCATGACAGCGCGTCAACAAGGCTCAGCATTGACAGCTCAGAAGCTCACCTTTGACGCAGCAGGGAAACGGTGGGAAATCTCCAATCCTTCTGCGCTTGAGACTTTAGCGACAACTGCATCCTTGCCTGCCTGAATGGCAAAGTATGGGTGGAGAGGTCCAAAGCTTGAGAACGAGAAGCTTTCCGCCTTCAAGTTGAGAGCAGCCTGCAATTCAATTATTCGTCAGTCCACTCAAACAACCTCGGGTCAGTACCTGCAAGTCCACTTTCGTGACTTTGTCCTCTCCCAGTCTCAGAACGGATGCGGAATGCGGTGATCCTTCCTCGATCCAAAGCAAAAAGACATTGCTGCTACTAGACGAGACGACAATGAACTCTTTTGGCTCTGTTGTTTTCGACAGTTTGAGGGAACGCGAGAATATGTGTCGAGAATCCGACAGCAACTCTGCAGAGGACTCCCCGCTCTTCAAGTCCAGCGAAACGAGAGCAAGAGCGCGATCCTCGCCGACGGTCTTTGCGCCAATGATGTATACTTTGTCGCCAGAGACCGCAATGCGGTAAAATTCAGTCGGGTTGCTGCGGTGCGATGTCAGGAAAGGATCTTCTGCCACTGTCGCCCTTACCTCGAAGACAGTCGAGTCGTCCAAATGGCGGATCCGAGTTTCCCGCTGATCCTTGTCACTGTTCCCCCCGTCAGTACCAACACGTCCTCGATGGAAGATCCAGCAACTGGAACCAACACGATGTCCGTGCCGCCTTCCGTCGTGGCAGACTCGAAACCGAATTCCCACAGAATCAGACCAGAGGACGCGTCCCACAACCGAACATGGCGATCATGATTCCCTGAAACCGTCAAGACAGCTGTAGTGAAGAGCTGTCAACAATGCACGCCTGTTGACAAAGAAGAAGAAGCAAAAACCTTGATCATCGGAGGAAAGGTGTAAGAGCTCGTCGTTCTGTGCGAGGATCTGGCGCCAAACTGCATTCAAAATAAGGAGTCAGTTGCTCCACGCGAAAGTACGCCCGCGTCTTCTCCGATCGCCCAGTACATACCGATTCCCCCGTTCTTTGGATTCAAGGATGCGATGACGTTCTTCTTCGTGCCGACAAAGAGTCCCGCCTTCGTTCCGTGTCGCTGGAAAGATGCGAATTTTGGCACGCCGACCTGCTGCTTGTACCTGATCGCGACGAGGACATGGATGACGGCATAATGCCTGGTTGTGAGTGGCCATTCATCGCAAGCCTGCGTGTAATGCTTTTCATCCTCACCAGTCAAACTGGCCGGCCTGGTCCTCGTGCAGGGCGGCGGCCGGCGAGGAGAGCGCGAGCAGCGCGATGCCTGCCGCGATCAAGGCGACGAGGCGACGCGACAAGGAACTCATTACAAGAAGAAATTGAAGACGCTGCTCCATGCTTTTCCTCTCCTGTTTTCTGCATCGTTTTTGATTGTGGCGGCTGGGACACCACTTCGGGCTTGGCAGCTTGCATGGCGACGACGATGTTCACGCACCATCAGCACTTATTCAATTCGGCACCCGAATCATTCTCGCAACTGTCCTTGAAGGAAGGTTGTCAGATTACCCTGTCGTTGGCATAATGCCGCGGATTCTCGCCGCACTGGATGAAGATGAAGAAGAGGAGCCGCAGGAGGTTCCGTCGCTCCGAAACTCCACCTATGGCCGCCCTTCCTCATCGACGGCTGCTCCACCTAACGCCCCGCCGATCGCATCGGTTCGCACTTCGCGGCTCGGGCGCCAAGCGTCTTCGACCCACATTGGGCTCCCCACCGTCCCGAGCTCGGACCCACCGGCCGCACCTCCGCCAGCCCCACTGCCGTCGCCACCGGCTCCCATGCTTGAAGCTGCCGGTCCCCAAACACCCAAGCGCGTAAACTCAGCGGGTAATGACGGCGTTCGCTCCAGCTCAACACTGACGGCCTTCAGCCCGGGAAAGGCGGCTGCAGACGCCGCCGAGTCAGCTGCGGCGACGGCGGCGGGTAGCATGGGAAATCCGATGCGACGCAGAGGAACGATCGTGATAGAGGAGGAGGAGGACGAGGAGAGCGACGAGCCGCCGGGAGCTCTGCGAAACCACATGGTCGCGTCCACCACCGCTGTGAACACGACCAGAAGGAAAGGGTCCATAGAAACCCCCACAGAACAGCTCGCGTCCATGGTTCGGAGGACAAGCGGCGACAGAAGTGGACTGCCGTCCGATGCTACTGGCTCGGAAGGTTCATCTTATCAGTCCCGTCCACCTGGAGCTGCAGTACCCGACAACCCTCAGCCTTCCGCGCCCGTGCGACCGAATCCGCAGCCCAGCAGACGGCGACAGCTCGCGGCCAACCCGCAGCTTCCCACAATCCAGTCTCACCGCGCTCACGGTTCCAACCGGTCGCTTCCGTTCGGGTCCGGGCTCTCCCTTCTCTCCGAGTCTCAATCCCAGGCAGGCTCAATGGACAATGTCGTTGTCAACGCCAAACCAAAAGCGGAGCCCCACTGGGAGGCTGTTAACCGTGCGCGCTACCTGGTAAGGAACAGGAACGCAGATGTGCTTGCAATGGTTGGGGCGTACGACCCGTTCCCGGCCGTGTGGGAGGGCCCGGAGGACGTGATGCTGAAGAGACAAGCGCTCGGACGACCGGTGGAGGATTTGTGGCAGCGGCAAGCTGAGGAGAGGTTTCCACGATTTCCAGAGGTTAGAAGATTTTGCCGTTCCGCAACTCCACCTTAACAGACGGGTGTTGGGCCAGACAAAACTCGGACCAGGCACTTACCTTACAGAAGTGAAACCGCACGAAAGTGTTAATGCTGGACGGATTGTTTTCAAAAGCCGTGTTCCTCGGTTTATTAAATACTCGGTTGGAACAGCACAAATGACACACATTGGCCCGGGAGTGTACTCGGTGAGCATATGCGTGAAGCTGCATTGAAGCTGCAGACATGGTACTTAGAGTTCCTCGTGCTAGGTTTCGCGAAACGCTGTCAAGAAAGGTAAAACTTCTCTGTCTATTCAAGGCAACAACTGACCGGAAACCCAACAGGCTTCACCCCCTGGGTCCAATCAATGTCAAACAACCTTGGAAGAATGCTCACAACCGTCGGCAAAGCTCCGTCCGGTCCAGAACTGAAAGTTCTTGAACAACTCGACAATGTCGAAGTCCCAAAATTCACTGGGGCGCGCAAGCAGAATGTTAGTTACGCGAGCACTTCGAAGAGTTTTCTAGAGTGCGTTACTTTAACCCTTCAGCAGGAGACTCCCCCAGTGCCTTCCCATTCGTCATCGGCAAGGACAAAGCGGGCTCCTCCCATGCATCCTTTGAGCAAATCCTACATAATTCAGCATCCCCCTCTGTGAATGTGTGATGTCTGGTCTGGTCGGAATGCTGTTTTCACCCGTGTATGGTCGCCGGCCGGTCAGAAGGGTAATGTGGAGCAAGAATCGCGGGGAATGCCTGGTCAACGGAATCTTGGCACCACAGCCATACCGAAATAAAAAAGTCACGAAAGAATGAAGGAACAGTACCACGGGTGGCTTCGCTTCTGCCAGGACGCCATGGGCCTGCCGCGACGGCTCCAACCTCTCCTATGATTATCTGCTTGGCAGAGGAAGCGGAGAACTGTTTTACACCAGGTTCCCCTTCCACTGTGTACAGTTCTCCGAGTATTTTTGTCAAACAGTGCAAGCCAGCCCTCAGGCCCACTCTCCCCATGGGCATTGTGTAGAATGATAGCTGACAGTTACAATAGATTCAGGACTTCAGGTCCGTCTTGTGGATGGTAAACACTGTGACGAGGCTGCAGTGTCCGTCGGTGTGTCCGATTGTGTGGGTGGCACCCCAGACTTTGGTGGTGTGCAGTTGACCTGCCGAAATGGCACCTGCTCGCCGTCGGCCGGCCCACCGCCCTTCGTTGCTGTCGCGGCGATTCGTTGCAGTTGGCGCTCTGGCGACTATCATCGCAGGAGTCGTTGTTGTCTTTCAAAGGCCATCCTGCATCCGCTCAGATTCGTGGCCACCACCTTGCATGGCTTTGATACATTCAAAGAAATCACTCTTATGCAGTTTGGATTGTATTCACAAGTATGCTGGCTCATCGAGGACATTGTCCATCACCATAATGAGAGTGATGAGGAATTACACACGTGCGCCGTGCCCGCGCTACGCACCGACGCTCCAGCCACGCTCCCCTTGGAACTCTCCAAAACCAGAAAACCCCCAACAGCATGCTGACGCGGACCACCGCGCCCGCCAACCCATCGCCGCCGCCGAGAACGCACGCGTGCACGTCGTCGTCGTCCTCCCCGCAGTCCTCCAAATCCACCAGCGTCGAGTACACTGCCGCCCCGGACATCCGCCGCGCCGCGATGCGCACGTACGCCCGCGTCCAGAGGCTGCCCTTGCCGGCGCGTGGGATTCGGCCGCGTCGCTGTGCCACGTGAACATCGCCAGCGTCACGACGCCGACCGTACTTTGGGTTCGGGATGAAGCCGCCGCGCTAGGCGTGCCGCGCGGTGAGGTCGCGGTGGACGGTGCGGAGGAGTGGGCGAGCTTCCACGGGGACGGCGGTCTCTCGAGGCACCGGCGTGTTGGGGTCGAGCGCCCCGGCAGCTCTTTCCTCTGCGGTGGACGCGGCGAAAAGGTCGCGCAGTTGCGGAACCAGCTCTCGGTGGCGGGCGAGGATGGCGTTCTGGAGGTATCGCGCCATCGCATGGTAGGTCGATGAGGCCGGACTGTTCATGGGGTAGTCGACGAGGTACGGCGCCGTTGGGTTAAAGTCCAGCGGGAATGCGTAGGCGACGGTAGAAACCAGCGAGGCATCGGCGATTGCTTTGTTTCAGCAAGAGGAACAATGATGAAAAGGAAATGTCGTTTTGCATGCAGCGTACAGTATTGGGCGAGCCGGCCGAGTACAAACAGCAGCTCACAGAAGCTTGGGGTCATGACGGCTCTCTGGAGCGCACTGGTATCGCGCACTGCCGTGTCGATGAAGCATAGAGATTTCAACAGTCCCATGAAAATCGCTAAGAATCCAACGGGAAGGACAATGCGCGCACGCACGCGTGCGATGAATGGCCGCTCACAACCGCGCATTCTGACGTTTCCATGCCATGTCCTCGTCGCAATCAGGTAAAAGCAGCAGATCGGCGTGCCAAAATTCACATCTTTCCAGCGACACGGAACGAAGGCGGGACCCTTTGTCGGCACGAAGAAGGAAGTCATCGTATCCTTGAGTCCAAAGAACGGCGGAATCGGTAAGGATGCGGAGGAGGGGAATGGAGGCCCGCTCTGCACGCCAACGCCGAAGCTACTGACTCCTTCTTGATTCAGTTTGGTCGCAGATCCTCGCGAAAACTGCGAGCTCTTGTATCTGTCTTCCGATGATCAAGGTATCTGTTCCCTCCTCTCTCTACGCGCGGCAGGTGTACTATATTGACAACAGTTCGCTTCACAGCCGTCTTGACCGTTTCGGGGAACGATGATTGCCGTGTTTAGTTGTGGGACGCGTCCTCTGGTTTTGGTTCTTTGGGAATTTGAATCCAGTACATACTATGTGTCCTTTGTTGTATGTCTTGGACCCCTGTCCGCTGCAGTCATCCACGATGGGCTCTGTCCACTGCTCTGACTTCCCTCTGCAAAGTTAGTTCCACCTGGCAAAATCATTTCGCCGAAGCAGGCCAAGAGCAGGTGTTGCATGCCTGTCTCCACCTGAGACTTCATCCCCTTCATAGGGCCACAGTGGCTGCACCAGGAACAAAGCAGACAACTTGCGCTGTGTGAGACTATACTCACTCCTTTGACCCTGGGATCTGGGCCCTAGAGTGAGGGAAAGCAAATAATAGGCTAAAACTAACTTTATTGGGCTGTTGTCTAGGGGGTGTTTCAACCCTACTACTTGCCTAGTCCACAAAGTATCCCTACTGATCTGTCTAACAGGGGTCTCAAACACAAAGAATGAACATTCAGAGGGATAATCCTCTGAAGGATCGGTGCTGGGGCACTGATTACTCGCGTGGCTGCAGGCCGATGCGAGGGGAAACGGAAGGGCACTCCTGAGGGTGCAACACAACCGCAGAATAAAGAGAGAGAAGAGGGAAACAGGGGTTTTTATCTCAGGAACCTAATCTCAAATACAACAGGAGCGGTTAATAGCGACGGGACAGACAGGGCGCGACCTAGCGCCCCTTGTTGCGGACAGTGCTGCAGGAGCCCTTGTTGTCACCAGAGACGGGGGGGAGAGAGAGAAGGGAGTCGACTATGTAGGGGTCAGAAGGTCGCCAGCAGGGAACTCGCACGCGGAAACACCTGCAATCGTACACGCACCCCACCGGGCTGCGTCGGCACGATCACTCGACCAACAGGCTTTATCGCATCGCACTCGTACTCACGCATCTCAATCTCACAGCAATAGGACCGAGGCAGGCACTCGTAGATCGAACTCTCAGGTGTCGCAGGCTGCACCGAGTGCAGCCAATAACACCCTCGTGGGGACGGGAAGGTTGGGGACGACGACGCCGTCGTCGTCGCCACCACCACCACCGTTGTCGCAGCGAGCGAGTACCCGTGATCCTCACTCCAACACAGAGCCGGCGATGTGACACAGTCGCTGGTGGGGCCAGCTGCATTCCCCACCCACGGCCCCTAAAGAGGAGCCCCACGAAGGGACCATGTACACACCTGGGTGTACCATCTCTCACTACCCTCACCTTTGTGAGCCAGATGGATTTGAAGGGACTCTGTATTGGTGCCAATGGACAGAAATCAGATTGAAGAAAAAAAGGAAAAAGAGAAATGGCCCAAAAACAGAGAGAGAGAAAATTGACAAGTCAACCCCCCTGACTTGGAGCATCCACCACAAATGCTCTAAGTCCCCCCCAACCCTATGTGTGTATGTACAAGTGCCGAAAATAAATAATAAATTAGGCGGGCTTGGGGTACGGCCTGTCAGGCACCCCATCCCTAGGCAGTCGGGCAGTCTCCGTTAGTGTTATGAATCACCCTCTGGAAACCTCTGGAACATTCAAGAACATTCCTTCATGGAACCTTGTGGAACCTTCTGGAGCCTTCTTTGCTTTCCTGACTTGTCTTGTTGTCATTGGTATCATTGGTATCATTGTATTACTAATTGCTCTTTCTGGAACTTTCTTTGAGTCTTGACAAGGAAGACTCTCAAAAGGTATAAAAGTGGGATGGGGGACCTGTCCCATCCTTCAAGTGAATTATTGTTTCCAATACAATCATCACTCCTCTCAGTTCCTTGTCTGCCTTGTCCTGTCCTGCCCTGTTCCTGACAGTTAGTCACCGAAAAAGAAAATATGTTGAGAAAACCCTGGCGCAACGGAAACTGTTAAGACGAAAGTAGTAAAAGCAGGCCCAATAATAAAGACGGGTTAGCCGCAAATACACTTTGATAACGCCTTGGAAACTAAAGAACCAGGAGCAATAATAGGGGTCCTGATCCTTGCGGTTTTATGACAGGTACGCTTGTTTTTGCGAATAAAATCCCTAGACTTTATCACTGAGACCTCGGTGTAGTCTCACAGCTGTTGGACCCAGCCAGCACTGCGTGGTGGCAGGCCAGGCTTTACAGGAAGAGTTCAATTATGAACTAGACATATTTGTCCAATCTGTCGTTAGAGTAGGGAAGCTAAGTGTCTGAACTCTCAACAAAACAAATAGTACATTTACTATGTCCGCTTGTGTCTACTTAATGGGTTTTGTCCTTTGTTGTCTGTCTTCGATCTTGTCTCCCCAACAGACTCTGTCAACCACTCTCCGTAGTGTGAGAGGCTGTCGAGCCTGTGACCTCAAATAAATTAAGTGTATACCCACTTTTTAACCAGTAATTGTGAGGATTACCACCCGGTCTTGACCCATGTTTTACTGGCAAAACGTGACTAGGCTTGGATTCCTACTCTTATTATTTATTGGGTTTCCATACAGCCTCCGACTGGCTCCATCTGTCTGCCTCTGAGCTCTACTTATTATAAATTTATTATATTATTATTGGTGATGTTGCAGACAGAAAGACTCAGTCCTGATTCTAATTCCTGATACAAGGCTCCCTTGCTCAGTGGTTTGAGTGTTCCCTTCAAATGGGAAGGGTTCCAAGTTGGATACATGCTAGTTGACAGACTGAGCAGAAATGCAAAGTCCTACTATGCGTGGCCAATGGCCCATCTTTTGGAAATGGCGTAGGACTGAAACACTTCTGTGGGAGAAGTGCTAAGCCCAGATACAGAGTTAACAAGATGATGGCAGAGCTAACAAGCTCTACCACCTGCTACCATGATGTAATGCCTCATAAAAGGGTACGAGATCACAGGGTTTTTCTTTTCTTTCCATTGGTGCTTTTTACTTATTTTTTCAGTTAGTAATTTTCCTGCTTTTCCTGTTTTCTCTTTTATTTCTTCCTTGTTGTCTCTGTCTGTGTCTTTCCTTTCTTGTGTGGTTGTGAGTGATTGTCTCCTTATCTGCACCAATCATTTCTTGCCAGCCCTCTCCACTCTGTTTGCCAAGAAATGCCCCATGATTCTCTGGGCTGTCTTCCTTGTTTGGCTGGCTCAGCCCCATTTCTTGGTGATTCACTTCCCATTCTTTTCTTTACTATTTTATTTATTGTTAAGCTGTTTGTATGTGTTTCCCTCCTTTTTCCCTCCTCCCTGGTGATTCCAACCCTTTCCTATTTAAGCAGCTGCCCCCCATCTTGTTGAGTGTGTGAACCTGTGCCTGAATCGCCTTGCCTGCCCTTTTCTTCGTGACTGTATGTAGAGCTGGGGGTGGCAGTCCCCTGGTGTGTGACAGGAGGTTGATGTCTTGGCCATCATGGCAGTGTGCTAGTTCAAGCCCCCCCCTTTGGCTTTGGCTTTTGCCTCCCATTAGGCCCACTCTGTGTCATGGACCAGAGAACCCTGCACATTCTTTGCTAGTGTGCCACCTTTTCACAGTTGCCTTTGGTCTGAGTGTGAGAGTCTTCTCTTTGTGCGTAGTAAGAGAGTTTCATTGTGTTTCTTGGGCTTCTTAAGACTCCAAATACATTGTCCTGTCTAGTGGCTCCTAGACATCTCCTTTTTGCCCTTTTTTCACTTTTCAGGATTGGTATTTAGGTCATTGCTCCATTTGCCACCCATAGCCCAGGGTGAGGATTTAGAGAGCACAGTCTCACAGTAGAGTTGCTTCCACTCGGCAGTCCTTTGCCAGCGCGGACTGAGAGGGTTCCTGTTGCGAATCACCCGCTGGAACCTTCTGGGGGAACCTTCTTTGCCTTTCTAACTTGTCTTATTGTTGTCATTTGTTATGAATCACTCTCTGGAAACCTCTGGAACCTTCAAGATGTTAGGCGGAACTGACTGGTTAGCAGCAAGAGGCACAAGACAGACCTGAACCTATTGTGACTGTCAGTTATCGTTCTCACTGATGCCCATGGGAGAGCGAGCCACTGCCAATACAGACCTGGGTGCTTGCTTGCGCTGTTGACAAATACTCTGAGTATTAAGTGGAACAGAAACCCAGTGTTAACAGTTTTCTTCCTCCTCTGCTCAAGCAGATAATATAGGAGAGGTTTTTACCCTGTGCTGGTCACGCTTGCCAAGCAACTATTACACCATGCATATCATCATATGTATCAATAATTCATAACAGAGTTTTTTTTCTCTTTCTCTCCAAATTGGGGAGAAGGACCACCCACAAACACACATCTCCACTTCATTCACTCCTTCCACTCACTCACTCAGAGTAGACTGTTTACATTACCAACAAGAACATCAAGCTCTTCCCCTGCCCCAAGCCAACCAAGTAAGATAGCCCAAGGTTCCCAGCCTTGACAAGTTCACTGGACTGGCCAAAGACCTCAAGAACTTCAGGGCTGGAAGCAACCTTTGGTGACCCACACGCATCTTGGACAGCAAGATCCAAGCTCATGCATATCAAGCAAGGAAAGCAATCTTGTGTGGCCTACACCAACCAATTCAAGCAACTAGGCCCGAGACTCTGGATACAATGATGCAGATCTGATGGAGCTGTACCATGATGGTCTCCATGAGTCTATCCAAGACATGCTTTCCCAGTCTCTGCACATCCCTGAGACCTTGGAAGACATTTTCCTTGCCATCAAGACTCACAACAGACTCTACCCCAAGAGGCTGAAGCAAAGACAACCAGGAACTACATCAAGACCTATCCCAGTCGCACAAGCTCTTACAGTTCCTGAACCCATGCAAGTGGATGCAGTTGAGACACTTCCTAAGGGTCCTCTGAGCCAAGAGAAGAAAGCAAGGACGGCCCAGCAGGGACTGTGTTTCTACTGTGGCTCCAAGAAACATGCTGCAAGGACTGCCCAAGGAAGAAGCACCCAAACTCCCAGGTCCAGACTCACTGAGGGGCAATTCCCTGGACCCGCCTGCAAGCTTCCCCTGTTTCATCACCACCGCTGTCAGGAACAGGGCAGGACAGGACAAGGCAGACAAGGAACT
Organism: Zopfochytrium polystomum; assembly: GCA_025765615.1. Taxonomy (NCBI): domain Eukaryota; kingdom Fungi; phylum Chytridiomycota; class Chytridiomycetes; order Chytridiales; family Chytridiaceae; genus Zopfochytrium; species Zopfochytrium polystomum. Next base: position 324,309 of record JAIVFJ010000004.1, on the reverse strand, counting down.
GAGAGGAGTGATGATTGTATTGGAAACAATAATTCACTTGAGGGATGGGACAGGTCCCCCATCCCCCTTTTATACCTTTTGAGAGTGTTCCTTGTCAAGACTCCAAGAAAGTTCCAGAAAGAGCAATTAGTAATGCAATGATACCAATGATACCAATGACAACAAGACAAGTCAGGAAAGCAAAGAAGGTTCCAGAAGGTTCCACAAGGTTCCATGAAGGAATGTTCTAGAAGGTTCCAGAGGTTTCCAGAGGGTGATTCATAACATCATCTCCCCCTTTTAGGCCTCTTCTGCAACTTGGTGGGGTACCTGGTCTTGAACTCGAGCAGAAGGTCTTGGCAGTGAGTGAGGTTTGACTCAGGCTCCCAGGTGTTGTCAGCATCTGAGTAACCTTTCCACTTAACAAGGAACTTGAGTGTTCTTCCAAACCACTTGGCATCCAAGATTTGTTCAACCTCAAATTCCTCTTCACCTTCTACCTCAATTGGAGGAGGAGGAGGAACAACTCTGCCTCGAATGGAATTGGCCACAAACTTCTCTAAAAGGCTGACATGGAAAACTGGGTGGATCTTCATGGATGCAGGGAGATCCAGCTTGAAGGTGACTGGATTGATTTGCTCCAAGATCTTGAAAGGACCCAACTTGAGGTTGTCTAGCTTGGGACTTGGTCTTTTGGTCTGCAAGTTCTTCCTCAGAAGCCAAACTTGCTGACCCACAGCAAGGTCATGGTCCATTCTGTGAGTGTTGGCAAATCTTGAGGCATCTTCTTGGGCTTGCTTCAGGGTGGAGTCCAGGAAGGTGCTGATGATCTTGAGCTTATGTAAGTGTGAAGCCGCAGCAGGAGCTTGGACATTGGATAGGGTCTCTTGTCCCAGAAGATCTCCTCTTGGATTGAAGCCATAGGTTGCAAAGAAAGGAGATAGCTGGGTGCTTGAGTGGAGAGAATTGTTGAGAGCAAATTCTGCCAGTGGAAGGAGGGTGGGCCAATCATCCTGTTGATAGCTGACATAGCACCTCAAATACTGCTCCAGAGTCTGGTTTGTTCTTTCTGTTTGTCCATCAGTCTGAGGGTGATAAGCAGTTGACAGTTGAGACTTGATTCCAAGGGCTGCTGTGAGTGCTTTCCAAAATTGAGATCTGAACTGTGGTCCTCTGTCACTGACGATTGACTGAGGCAGCCCATGGAGCCTGAATATGTGCTGCAAAAACAGGTCTGCTGTTCCTTGTGCATCTATATTCTCAGTGCAGGGGATGAAATGGGCCAACTTTGTCCTTCTGCAGATGACAACAAGGATAGAGTCAAATCCATGGGATGGGGGCAGTTTCACAATGAAGTCCATGGATATTGATGACCAAGGGCTGATGGCAATTGGGAGGGGCTCCAGAAGTCCATAGGGCTTGTGTCTGCTGGATTTGTTTCTTTGACAGGTTTCACAGCTGCTGACATAGTTCTTGATGTACTTCCTCATGCCTGGCCAGTAGAAGTCTCTGGAAACAAGCTCATATGTCTTGTGCTCTCCTGGGTGTCCAGCTGTTGCTGCATCATGCCTTGTCTTGAGTATCTCAAGTTTTTCCTCTTCTTGGCTGATTTGAATCTTGTGAGGCTTGGGGTCCTTGGGAATAGCATGGGCCCACACACTGTCAGGAAGCAGTGAAAGGTGTGTCTTGGATGGTGGGGTGAAACCATCTCCCCCTTCAGGTGCAAGGTCTGTCCTTCTGTGCTCATCAGCAGTGGGGCTTGAATTGTTGACTGGGAACTGTGATTCTTGAATCTTTGACTGAGGGTTCTGTTCTTGGCAAAGACTGTGAGCTGTGGAGCTTGAATCTTGAATTTGGACTGTGAACTGTGGTACTTGAATCTTTGACTGTGGGTTCTGTGAACAAGAGTCATGGCCATGACTGTGAGCTCTATGAGCTCTACTTGAATCTTGACTGTGAACTGTGAACTGTGGAACTGGAGTCTTGGCTGGCTGTGAATCTTGAATCAAGGGCTTGAGAGCATGAGACTTGGGGGCTTGACTTGAGTTTTGGGTGACTGTTCCAATTGGTGGAGGTTGGACTTGACCAGTGACCCAATCAATGGCAGGGTTCTGGGCTTGCAGCCATGGTAATCCCAGGATGACAGAGAATGTGGGTGAGCCAAGATCCAATACTTCCAGATTGACCATGGATGGTGGAAAGTCTTGGATGTGGAGGTTTAGCTTGGTTTCATGGCTGATTTCCTTGAACAGAGCATGATTGGCAAAGTGGACCTTGAGGGGTGTGGATTTCCTGATCGCAGGAATGGCACAAGACTTGGCAAGGGTGGCATCAATGATGTTGCAGGATGATCCAGAGTCTATAAGGGCCTTGGTTGTGATGGTTGACTTGGGTGAGAGTTGAATCTTGACATCCATGGTGAGTTGGTGGGGCTTGGAATCTGAGGTGTTGGTGGTGCTGGTGGTGGTGATGAAACAGGGGCAGCTTGGAGGAGGGTCCAGGGAATTGCCCCTCAGTGAGCCTGGACCTGGGAGTTTGGGTGCTTCTTCCTTGGGCAGTCCTTGACAGCATGCTCCTTGGAGCCACAGTAAAAACACAGTCCCTGCTGGGCCCTCCTTGTTTTCTCCTCTTGGCTCAGAGGACCCTTAGGAAGTGTCTCAACTGCATCCACTTGCATGGGTTCAGGAACTGTAAGAGCTTGAGGGACTGGGGTAAGCCTTGATGTAGTTCCTACTTGTCTTTGCTTCAGCCTCTTGGAGTAGAGTCTGTTGTCAATCTTGATGGCAAGGAGAATGTACTCTTCCAAGGTCTCAGGGATGTGCAGAGACTGGGAGAGCATGTCTTGGATAGACTCATGGAGACCATCATGGTACAGCTCCATCAGAGCTGCATCATTGTATCCAGAGTCTCTGGCTAGTTGCTTGAATTGGTTGGTGTAGGCCACACAAGATTGCTTTCCTTGCTTGATATGCTTGAGCTTGGATCTTGTTGTCCAAGATGCGTAGGGGTCACCAAAGGTAGCTTCCAGCCCCTCCCAGAGCTCTTGCAGGGTGGTGGGTGTGCTTGGGAGAGATCTGTACCATGATTGAGCTTGACCAGACAGGAGGGTGCTTGTGAAAAGAACCTTGACTTGCTCACTGGGAAATCTTGAAGGTTGGAGAAGGATGACATTCTCCACAGTGGCCATAAAGTTCCTAAGGTCTTTGGCCAGCCCAGTGAACTTGTCAGGGCTGGGAACCTTGGGCTCTCTTGCTTGGTTGGCTTGAGGCAGGGGAAGAGCTTGATGTTCTTGTTGGTGAAGTTGTTGTTGAAGCTGGTGCTGCTGGTGAAGGACTTGTTCTTGAAGTTGGTGTGTCTGTCTTGAGAGGGCTTGTAATTGGTCCATCAAGGCTTGGAAGGCAGTTGCATCAGGGAAGGTGTTGTTTGGGTCAGACATGATGGCAGAGAGTAGTGGGAGAGGGTGAAGTGAATTATGATGTCAGGAACAGGGCAGGACAGGACAAGGCAGACAAGGAACTGAGAGGAGTGATGATTGTATTGGAAACAATAATTCACTTGAGGGATGGGACAGGTCCCCCATCCCCCTTTTATACCTTTTGAGAGTGTTCCTTGTCAAGACTCCAAGAAAGTTCCAGAAAGAGCAATTAGTAATGCAATGATACCAATGATACCAATGACAACAAGACAAGTCAGGAAAGCAAAGAAGGTTCCAGAAGGTTCCACAAGGTTCCATGAAGGAATGTTCTAGAAGGTTCCAGAGGTTTCCAGAGGGTGATTCATAACAACCGCCAGCACGACAAACACCTCAGATTCCAAGCCCCATCAACTCACCATGGATGTCAAGATTCAACTCTCACCAATGTCAACCATCACAACCAAGGCCCTTATCGACTCTGGATCATCCTGCAACATCATTGACGCCACCCTTGTCAAGTCTTGTGCCATTCCCACCATCAAGAAATCCACACCCCTCAAGGTCCACTTTGTGCTATGAATCACCCTCTGGAAACCTCTGGAACCTTCTAGAACATTCCTTCATGGAACCTTGTGGAAGCTTCTGGACCTTCTTAGCTTTCCTGACTTGTCTTGTTGTTGTCATTGGTATCATTGGTGTCATTGTATTACTAATTGCTCTTTCTGGAACTTTCTTTGAGTCTTGAGAAGGAAGACTCTCAAAGGGTATACAAGGGGGGATGGGGGACCTGTCCCATTCCTCAAGTGAATTATTGTTTTCAATACAATCATCACTCCTCTCAGTTTCTTGTCTGCCTTGTCCTGTCCTGCCCTGTTCCTGACAGTCCTGACAGGTGCCATGCACCTGTTGGAGTTTGCACACATTACCTACACCTTTTAAGATCCTCTGACCTGTCTTCAAGAGAAACGATAAGTTAAGATGGCATAAGGACTGATCCAAGTGTCATCTACACTTTCTCAATCTCTGACACTGTACGAGTGCTTAGAGGTGGTTTCAATCCCCAGTCTGGGTAGACCACATCAGTGTGCTTCACTCTTGCAATTTGATAGGAATGATTATAGGAGCTTGACAGGGAGCCTGACTTACTTCTTTGCACACATAACTCCATGGAAGTTCTGGCCAAATCAGCGTGATGCAACAATGATGTCATGCCTGCCTCCTGACTCCTCAAAGTCTAAACTCTATCTCTCAGAGCTAAAAGGCTATCACCAGAGTCTGATTCCTGAGACCACCTGCAGTATAAAAGGGGGAGCCCCAGCAGCTCCAGAGAAGCATCATCCCAGATCCTGATCACATCTGCCTGCTCTCTCTCTCTACCCTCGAATACAACAAACAAAAACCATTATTCTTATCTGAGTCAACATACCCTCTACCTTGACCTGCGAAGCTCTTCAAGTTCTACCTCAGGTCGATACCTCGTTCGTATAGGGCGCTTCGCTCTTACAAGAAAAGGGTGTGCTCTGCACTCTAAACAAGACCAATCTGTCTGAGAGCATCGGCTCTCCATCTACTTTGGCAACAAAGGGCGCTTCGCTCTTAACAAGAGAAGGGCTCACGCTCTAAACAAGCTTTATCGCTCCACGCCGACTCAAGTCTGTTGGTGCCCTTCTGACACGCCAGGCGCAATCACCAACACAAAGAAGATGGCAAGTGCAAACCCCATTCGTTTTTCCGGTGTGTCCTACACGGCGTGGACGCGTCATCGTGACACTGTCATCCTCGAGCATCTTCGATCACTCGGTGCAGATGAATTCTTGGCTGTGAACTCTCTTGCTCCAACCATCGCCATATTCATGAGTCGCATCATGGGTTATCGAGCACCTGCAAAACCTGCTGTCCTCCCTGCTGAGGCAACAGACGCGCAGAAGGCAGCACACACTGCTGCTATGCAAACCTTCAATGCTGCACTTGTTGACTATAATGGACTCGTTGCAAAGACTCGGCGAGACTACACTGCACACAAGCAACTACACTCCAAAGCACTTGCAGGCTTCAACGCCTGCTGCCGCCAGGAGGACGTTGACCACCTTGAGAGAGAAAAGATCAATACTGTCCATGAACGACTTGTGTGGCTGAATACATATTATGCTGCAAACGACCACAACGGTGCTGAAGGTTTCAAATGGGTTTCTACACTCATGAGCCTGCAGAAACCATCAGGTCATGTCGCAGAACGTAAATGGTTCTCCACAATCCAGCTCATCTGCAGTGACTATGAGAAATACTTCACGTGCACAACAGCAGGATGCGAAGGAGCGAAAAACAGTTTCCTGTCACTCGTACCTTATGCAATCTACAAATCCTTGCCTAATGCCGATGAGTTCAACTCTGTACGCCTGCGATTGCAACTTGGTCGCCGAGCAGGAGGCTATGATTCAAAGGCTGCAGTTCTGGACGATGTCCAAGCTGCTCACATTCTTTACCAGCAAGCTCACGACGGAAAGGAGAAAGCATCGTCTGCGCAAACAACGAAGCGAAAGGCGCCAGCCGCTGACACTCCAACCTCGAAGAAGGTTTCGCTGGAGAAGGATAAGCCTATTGGTCAAGGAGGGACATGCAAGATCCATGGTCGCTGGGTTGAGCACACACCAGACAAATGCCTTACTGCAGCCAAACGCGCAGCTACCGCAGCAGCAAAAACGGAAAAATTCACTGACACAAAAGCACATGCTGCTAACGTGAAAGGAAAACAACCAGATGAGGGGGGAGCCAAGGCCAGAACTGATAAAGCCAATCAGGCTAAGGTTTTAGACTTTGAAAGCTTATCTGATTTAAGCTCCAAAAGCTTATCAGTCAAAAGTTTAAAGTTTAATTCCAAAAGTCTAAAGGTTAATCAGCGAAAGCCTAAATCAAAAGTCAAAATCTTCAGAAGCACTTCAAACATAAATGAGGTGTTGGATGAGGAGATGACTGAGACTCCTTCTGCAACTGTGCACATACTTGAGAGCCCTGCCCCAACCACTGCGCACACGGGCAAGCCTTCAAACCCTGACTCAGACACCACGTGGCTTACAAACCTTACTCTCGACTTTGGGAAGATGGATACAGGGGAGCAAGCAAACGAGGCCCTTGAGGACTCCGGCGCGCTTGACCAGTTTCTTTCCGATAAGGCATTCTCTGCCCTGAGACATTTGGTGGGCTAGGCCAGAAACCCCGATTCTTATACACAGTCGCACACCGTCACCTCCAATCACTGTCACAACAACTCTCTCTGACTTCTCAGAGGATGAACTTTTCAGTGGCGACGAGGAGGAGATATATCAAGCATTTCCAAACAGTCCACACAGCGAACACTGTGGAATTGCCAACGACAACGCTGCTATTGCCTCAGAATGCATCTACGAAGCAATTCTTGATTCAGGTGCCACAACAACAATGTCACCTATTCTCGCACTTTTCAGCAATCTGCAACCTTGTAGTCGTCTAATACAAACGGCCGAAGGAGCATACACACCAGCCGCTGGTGTCGGGGATTTTTATCTTCGGGCTGGTGACTTCACAACCGTCTTGCAGAACTCGTACTACGTACCCGACTTCTCAGACACCCTGGTTTCCATCAACCATCTCCTGGACACGACGGGGGGAAATCTGATCTTCCAGCCAGACTCTGCCATTCTCCTCTTGGGGAACTCAGAATACGTTCTTGGCGAAAAATTCAACAGAATGTACCACGTCACCCTGCAGCTCCCTGGCTCGAACGCCAATACATGGGAGGGGGATGCAGACACGGAATACGCCTATACGAGGGACGCCTCTGAAGGTAAACTTCCAAACTTCTCTTCACAACTCAGTAAGGGGCGACGCATTGTTTACCCCACTGTCTCTACTTCCACGCAGACTGACACGGCATCAAGTTCTGCGCAAAAATTGCATCGCCGCTATGGGCATCTTGCATTGGGAATTATTGGCAATACTTTGCAGTTTGTGAATAAAGGGAAGAATATTATCATACCAAACGCACTTCGTTACCCCTGTATAACTTGTGATTTTGGGAAGATAAGGGCCAAGCCAATTTACTCGACAGACAATACGAGCACGGAAGTACTCTCTCGGTTACACACCGACCTTGTCCAGATGCCGGTCCAGGGCAGAAGGAGAGAGAAGTTCTGGCAGATAGTCGTCGATGAATTCTCTCGATGGATAGACATAGAATTCTTGACGTCGAAGAAGCAAGCACCTGAACGCTTCAAGAGAACTGTGGAACGCTTTGAGCTACAACACAGTAAAAATGTAGCCGCTATCCGATGTGACGGTGGTGAACTTTACTCAGTGAACTCCTTCAAAGATTGGGCATCCCAGCGAAGTCCACCCATCATGCTTGAACCCAGTCCTCCTTACACCAAGGAATTCAATGGACTGGTAGAACGGCAGATTGGAATAATAAAGGAGATGTCAGCGTGCATGTTACTGGAGTCGCGACTTCCGCACTCATTTCTACCCTATGCCCTGTGCTATGCGGCATACATCAAAAACAGAGTTCTTCACAAAACCACAAAAGCTATACCCTACCAACGCTGGTTTGGCTCATTTCCTACACTCAACCATCTACGCACATTTGGTTGTTTGGCGATATTCAAAACGCCTAAGGAAAAACGCCGTATGACCTCATGGAAGGGAATGCTGGGAATCTTTTTGGGTTTCAAAGGAAATAGACTTGCAGTCCTCTATGACCTTGCAGGGCGTATGATCACTGAGCAGTACCATGTGAAATTCCATGAAGATATCTTCCCGGGGTTAGACTGCAAAATCAAAGACCTGTTTAAAGATTTGGGTTCCATCCGAGCAACTTCTGGTCCTCGACGCCCAACTCGGGCTCAACTCAACAAGTTTTGGGAAATCGACTCCAATGATGACTCCTCAGATCCTGAATCTGAGAGCGAGGAATCAAGCGAGATAGAAATCCAACCTTCTCTCATTATCGACTTAGATCTGAAACGAGATACTCTCTACTCAGACTCTGAATCTGAACCAGAGCAGGAGGAAAGAGATGACTATAGCCTCACAGCTAAGATACCTGAAATTCAAATAAAAGTAGCGGACCATCCAAAGTCCTATTATGCACGAAGGTACTTGTGTGCAATGGTTGCCCATATTCGCAACAAGCGAGTATCAAGGCTTCAATTCCGCGAACTCTTCCATCGCATGAAGGCATTATTGGCAACCACCGATGAGGATCCAGTAACTGTGTTTCCCACAGAGAAATTACATCTCCGAGATTTGCCGCCGCTTCCTTCAACATTTGGAGAAGCCATGAATTCCAAATACGCAAAGTTTTGGATGGCAGCAATGAACAGCGAGTTCAAATCTCTTATGGATAAGCAAACATGGGAGCTAATTCCAAAAGCGGATGGTATAAGGCCTATCAAGCCGAAATGGGTCTTCGCCTACAAACTTGACAAAGACGGTTTCCTATTACGCTTCAAAGCAAGGCTTGTAGCAAAAGGATTCACTCAAATCCCAGGCATAGATTATGACGAAACATTTTCTCCTGTTGTCAAAAATGGATCTGTCCGCACTGTACTTGCATTAGCGGCTATTTTTCGAATGTTCCTCGAAAGCCTTGATGTAGACACGGCATTCCTCAATGCCACTGTTGATCGCGACATTTTCATGCTACAGCCCCCTGGTTTTGAGAAAAAAGGAGCCGACCACATTCTTCTAGTATGCAAACTTCTCAAAAGTATTTATGGGCTGCACCAATCTGGTCGCCAATGGTACCAAACACTTAGAGATTTTCTACTTGAAATTGGCTTTGAACAACTCAAATCAGACAACTGCCTCTACACAAGAAAAAATCCAGACAGCACTATACTCTGCCTAGCAACAGTGCATGTGGATGATGTAATTCTTGTGAGTAAATCCCAGGATGTCATCCAAGATGTCAAAGATAAGTTTCGCAGTCGCTACAGTATCAAAGAAAATCCTGACTTCAACTACGCCCTTGGGCTCGAGGTCGAACGGATAAGTAATGGTATTTGGTTAGGCCAAAAGAACTATATTCTGCGCATTCTTGAAGAATGTAATCTTTGGGGAACAGGAATCATCCCAAAGGTTAAACAGACACCAATGTCCATATCATGGGTGCATGACGACGCATCTGGCTTTCTTGACAAGAGAGAACAGGATCAATTCCTTAGTACACTCATGAAAGTAGCCTATGTTGCTAATCAAACTCGTCCAGATATTGCACATGCTGTATATGCCTTGCAACAGTATCAAGGAAAAGCGACTTTCTCTGACCAAAAGGCACTTGAACACTTGCTTCGATACCTCTGCGGAACATACGACGTTGGCTTGTTCTACACTTCCAACTGTAATTCCGGACTTCAAATAGTAACGAATGACTCGTTAGAGGCTGTTGAACATGCTGTTGGCATACCACAACCAGTAGGCTACGCTGATGCCAGCTATGCTGAAGAACCACGCCGAAAGTCGCGTTCCGGTCATGTATTCATACTTGCTGGAGCAGCAATCACCTGGTACAGCAAAAAGCAATCCTCAGTAGCCTTATCTTCAACTGAAGCTGAATATTACTCCCTTGCAGAAGCCTTCAAAGAGGCAATTTGGCTCAGGAAGTTGATGAGCGAACTTGGGTTCGATATCTCTAAACCCACGATTGTGAATGAAGACAACAAATCAACTATCGCTATAGCTAAAAACCCTATTCATCATGGGAATACTAAGCATATTGATGTTCGTCTCGAGTTCATGAGGGACCATTTGGAGAAGAAGGCATATTGAGCTGCGATATTGTCCAACGGATCTAATGGTGGCAGATATTCTCACCAAACCACTTCCGGCAACGAGACATTCAAAGCTCATGTCACTTCTGGGGCTAGCAAGCTACGCTGATCTCACAGGGAACAGTATTATACCGCTTCAACACAGCCCTACACACTTTTAATTGTTCCGTGCTCACAGTCCAAGCGATATATCAGTGTTTTTGCAGGTTTTCTGGTATATTTGTCATGAGATATTGCGCTGGTTCAACTCCAGCTACGAGGTTGGTACTGCATATGCAGGCAATTTTCTCGCGTACCTGAGCAATCAATACCTCTCAAATTGAGGGGGAGTGTTGGAGTTTGCACACATTACCTACACCTTTTAAGATCCTCTGACCTGTCTTCAAGAGAAACGATAAGTTAAGATGGCATAAGGACTGATCCAAGTGTCATCTACACTTTCTCAATCTCTGACACTGTACGAGTGCTTAGAGGTGGTTTCAATCCCCAGTCTGGGTAGACCACATCAGTGTGCTTCACTCTTGCAATTTGATAGGAATGATTATAGGAGCTTGACAGGGAGCCTGACTTACTTCTTTGCACACATAACTCCATGGAAGTTCTGGCCAAATCAGCGTGATGCAACAATGATGTCATGCCTGCCTCCTGACTCCTCAAAGTCTAAACTCTATCTCTCAGAGCTAAAAGGCTATCACCAGAGTCTGATTCCTGAGACCACCTGCAGTATAAAAGGGGGAGCCCCAGCAGCTCCAGAGAAGCATCATCCCAGATCCTGATCACATCTGCCTGCTCTCTCTCTCTACCCTCGAATACAACAAACAAAAACCATTATTCTTATCTGAGTCAACATACCCTCTACCTTGACCTGCGAAGCTCTTCAAGTTCTACCTCAGGTCGATACCTCGTTCGTATAGGGCGCTTCGCTCTTACAAGAAAAGGGTGTGCTCTGCACTCTAAACAAGACCAATCTGTCTGAGAGCATCGGCTCTCCATCTACTTTGGCAACAAAGGGCGCTTCGCTCTTAACAAGAGAAGGGCTCACGCTCTAAACAAGCTTTATCGCTCCACGCCGACTCAAGTCTGTTGGTGCCCTTCTGACACGCCAGGCGCAATCACCAACAGCACCTGCATAAACGGACTTCAATCCCTTCATGGGACCAGCGGGCTGCACTGGGAAAGGGACAGGCAGTTCCTGCCTGTCAGCTGCCTCTGTAGACAGACTGCTTCACCTCCGATGGGTGAAGAGACAGACTTACTTTGTCTGTCGCCTGCAGTCACACCTTTCTCTGTCACCCACAGGGCATCCTCTTCATGGGCCAGCGCCACAGCAGATGGGCAAGAGACGCACTGAGGCTGTCCCTGTAGTCTTCTCTGCTGCGCCAAGGCCCCTTCATGGGACCAACCTGGTGTCAGTTCTGTCTTCAGCCCAAGGGCACAAGTCTCCACAACTGGCGACATAAGGGACAAATTCTCCAGATATAAATAGCCTGGCTTGATAGTTTGTGACTTGCTTCACAACGTACACCACACCATGTACTCCCATACACTCCGTAAAAGACTAAGTTACTCACTGCCTATCATTGCACTCCAAATCAAATTCACAACATCTTGTCTGTCCAGGATGAGTAGAGTGTAGAGGGGATACCAATTCCTTCTACTTAGGCGAGCGCTGCCGCCATACCGGTAGATAGTAGTCACGGTGTGTGAGTCCCAGTTTAGCGTTCAGTTGTAGTTTCCCCTACACTGGACGTTGATGGAATGGGCTGCTGTGGTGTACACTACTGAAGGTGGTGGTGGTGGGAGGTTGATCTTGGCTTCTGTCGGTCTTGTGTTTGTCCTTGGCTGAGTTGGATAGCTATTGGTCATCCCAAACACAAATATGTTTGATGGTGAGAGTTGCAGTGTGGTTGAAAACACTCTGATCTCAAAAGGTGGCCATGTCGGTGATAATTGTATCAGGGAATCCAGAAATTGAACTGCCGACTCCATGGGTTGATAGGTGAGCAAAACACCATATCATTAATCCCTAATTTGTTGTGCCCTGTTGAAAATGAGTAAGTATTATTAAAAGGGCACAGTGGCAGTTGTTAGTGGTGCAGGTCTCAAAAAACTGAAATGTCTGTATTGTTCACAGAATGATGAATCCTGAAAGAATGTGCAGAGGAATATTGCCGACTCGAAGCATTTAGAAATGAGTTACAGGACTGACTGCGTGGCTGTATGTTGAGAGGATAAAGGCAGTTACTTTGATGCATATCAAAAGAGAAGAGCAAAACACCTAGCAGATTGATTATAAGTTGATGGATCCAGTTGGTTTTTGGGCCCTGCTGTTTGTTGTTCAATCAATATGAAGAGGCAGATAACCAGGATAGTAAGAGTTGGTGTGGTGATTTCTCTGTGTAGTAGCTGAGTCTTTGTCGCTTTGATTGGCCAGCTTGATGTGTTGCTTATCATAGTTGTTTTGTTGAACAGGTTTTTGAAGAGTGAGCATATTATTGCCAGTCAGCGAATCGACATGATAACGGTAGGAGGCACAGTTGCAAACTCCACTGTTGCCTGCAAGGTATCCCCTTCATCAGGCAAGTGGCACAGCAAATGGGCGAGAGACAGGCACTCTGCGCCTGTCCCCACAATCACATCTGTCAGGAACAGGGCAGGACAGGACAAGGAGCTAAGAGGAGCGATGATTGTATTGTAAACAATAATTCACTTGAGGGATGGGACAGGTCCCCCATCCCCCCTTGTATACCTTTTGAGAGTCTTCCTTCTCAAGACTCAAAGGAATTCCAGAAAGAACAATTAATAATACAATTATACCAATGAGACCAATAATACCGACAAGACAAGTCAGAAAGGCAAAGAAAGTTCCATAAGTTGATTCATAACAACTTCCACTGCGCCAAGTGAGACAAACCCTCCAGATATAAATAGCCCAGCTTGATAGTCAGCTCATTCATAGCTGCACACTTCACAACAGAGCTTCGACCTGTACACTCTGTTACAAGACAAGTTATTCGCTGCCTTCCATCGCATTCCATTCGAAATCACTACTCAAATTAGACAAAGTCTCAGCCAAAAGGAAGGAAATACAAAGAGAAAACCACCATCAGCATAATTCAACACCTCCTGCAGCACCTGTCAACAATCACATAACGGTATTATAAAAGCACAAAAGCAAGGATAGTGGAGGTAGGATGATGCGGATGAGGGTGTGGCTGAGCCTATTGACTTAACAGCTGCACATCCCTAGTTCACACTGAAAAGAGAATGTCTTACAAGAGCCACAACGATGGTGTTGAATTTCCCCAAGAAGACAAGAAAAGAAAAATGGAGTGGAAACGAAGCGGATTCTGCAAATACAGCACACGCGAGCCACGAACTTCTTCTATCACTGCTGGAAGATGAAGAGGTTGTTTGTGGCAGCCAGGGCGATCGTCTTGTTTGATAGAGAACAGTAGCTTTAGCATTTCAGGATATATTGTGCAAACTTACGTTTTCCCTCGGGTGCCATGATGCGTGCAGGATCTTTTTGGAATAGTCCAAGTTGTCGGCGTTGAAGTACTCATCCCGCCTCAAAACGCCCCGCCGAGCGGCCATTTTGCTCTTTGCGGCAACCTTCTTTGCTTTAAAAGCGCTCTTGTCAGCCTGCAAGATTGTGTTGGTCTTGCTCTGAAGTCCATGAATTTGGAAGAAGTTGCTGTAAGAGCCTGTGAGCACATGCCTGAAAGGGATACATTGCCGTCAGATCAGTTGTTCATTTGCAAAAGCACTGAACTCACGATCCATCGCCACTAAATGTGCCCTCAAACTTATCAAAGATGCAATCATTCTCATAGAGATCACAGAGCTTGTTTCGCAAGTGCTCATGAATGCTTATGGTTTCCACTGGCTTTGACTCCATATTGATGTCCCAGACTTTCAGAGTCAAATAGTCACGAGATAAAATGTAGCGACCATCATGGCTGAACTTGAGGTCAGAAATGGAGGATATGATTTCTGAAAAGAAGGATTTGGTGGAGGGATCCTCTTCCTCTTCAAAGACTGAAATGGGCAATTGAACCATTTGCTGTTATTGCATGAATGATAAATTCAAATTCTAATACCTTTGGAGTGTCTATCGCAAAGTGCTGCCTCACGAAGGTCCCCAAGTTTGATGTTGCCCTTGCTGCTGCTGTACATTAAAATGTTGCAGTCGAGTGGATGGAACTCAGCAGCTGTGATGACTTCAGTGAGCTCCTCCATATTTACTGGCTTAATGTCGACAATGTCTGTTGGTGGCAACAACAGGCAGTCAGAACTCAAAGCACCAAAACCACAAATGAGCAAAGATTCCTAACTGAAGCTTTGGTCAGAAATGTTTAGATTCCACAGGTTGATCCGCAAGTCATCCGCTGATAAATAGGTTTCCCCGTCGGAGTTGACTGAAATAGAATTGATATGGTACGCGTGGGCGTTTTGATAGATTTTTCGTGGAACAGCAGCAATCATGGTATCGTGGAGAATCAGCCTTGGAAGCTTCAGAGAGGACAAAGTGATAGGGCCAGTTGGGTTGACTCCATCTGGAATGTTGTTCTCGGCGACAACCTTGATGGACTTTTCAAACACCTTCCACAGCTTGATTGTTTTGTCTGGCAAACAATTAGACGTGAGCTGCAAATTATAAGCAATTTAAAATATTACCGTTTGTTGACAGGAGAAAGTGCGCAGCGTTTTGTCGCTTGCACCACCGGATCTTGTTGATCTTTTCCTCGATTTCCAAGCTCTTCAGGTAGTCGAATTCCGGCTCGTGTGATTGGAACTCGGTGTAGAACTTGTACTCGCATCCTTTTCGCTAAAGGAACAGCGTAAGTGTTCAATGGTAGCAACAGTGCTTCCACTTACTCCTTCGTTCCGTTCGAACAAGACGACGCGACCACCCTTGTCACCAGTTGCCAGATAGTCGCCCGTGTGGTCGAATTCAACGGCAGAGATGATGTCGGCTGCCAACGGATGGGTAAGGACATCGAGGATGCGAAACAATCGGTTCACCTTCAGTGATGTCCTCAACCTCGCCCTTGTCACCGAAGCACTGACGAAACTGGACGAAAAGGAAATCAGGTTCGCGATGTTCACGAAAATTGAAGAGGAAGCGAGGCGCGCTGAAAACTGAAAACCATATGCATGGTACGCGATGGGTCACGGCCAGCGCAATCGATCGCGCAGTGAAGACAAGAGATCGGTGCGAATCGGAGGTGACCGTTTCATGTGCACAACACGAAAATGGACGATCAGAGGATCGCAGCGCAAATCGCTTGGTGTCGCGAGAAATCTGCACTGAACCGAGCCCGATCCTCAGATCCTCTGTTGTCGGACATCCTCTGCGTGCGCAGAAACGGCATGATCGTTCCGCTGCGCCATTGCGCTCCTCAACCTCACAACGCCGAACGCGCACTTGCTTGGCGACAACGAAATAGACGCACGCAAGCACACACCTGCCATCCGTTGTTTTCATCCACTGGGGCCGCCATGCTGCCCTTGCTGCTCCACCGCGGCTACCTCTGCTGCTGCGTCTTGGGTGTTATTCGCTGCTGCTGGCGGTGCCTGCCCTGTCGGTGCTGCCCCGCCAAAAAAGAAATTTTCCTTCCTGTATTTAATCGATCTGTGCCATAATTATGTTTTTGCAGTGGTGAACGATCTTCTCCCCTCTTCCTGCACAGCACAAGCTTGACAGCTCCAACAATACCAGATGCCAGCCAATCCATCAGTAGTCTCCACCTTTATCTCGCCACCCCCCGCTCTGCCGGCTTGCCTTTACAGAAGATCTTTTGCGCTTGTCTGCGTGCCGCATCTCCTTCTCGACCGCTTTGCTGGAAGTAGAGGGATGACGAAGATAAGCCAATGGGGCTCACGAAGTGGAAGCGAGGGCGAGGTGAGGGAAGTGAATGGTAGTGGAAAGGAACGAGTCTATGCTGAAGAGCCACAGCTGGGAGCGGACCGGGTCTCACAATTTCTGAATGCGCTTCACGGTCTCCTCAGATGTCTCCTTAGGGTTTTCGATTTCACCCGCCTCGACAATCTTGGCAAATAGCTTTGCGAAGCAGTCGTCCACGTTCTGGGATTGCGTTCTGTGCCGGTCCGATGTGACAATGTACTTTTTTGTATGAAGAGTCAAGTTTAAGCTGGTCAAGAAGCGTTCATGACAATTCCTTGCCTGGCCATCCTTGCTGACACGAGCACCAGGCTTAGACCGGTGTAAGCCTTGGTTGCAAAATAAGATATAAACCTCACCATGATTCTCATACGCTCCCGAACTTCTGGCGGAATCCATTTCGCGTCGTCAAGGGAGAATCGAACTTCAACCTTCGTATTGACTTATTTGAGGTGTCACGGTTCGGTTGAGCGTTGGTCCCGCATCATCCAGCCATTGTAATACCCTTGTTCACATTCTGTCCACCAGGCCCACTACTGCGCGAAAAGGATTGTTCCATATTCTCTTGGGGGCATAATGAGTTGGCAAGCAGTCAGCACGGCGGCAAGTCCGAGAACATGGGGCACGGCTGCCGACACTCTCTAATTTCCTCACCTCTGGGGATGCGCGCTGGCGAAAGCGATCCGAGGAATGCGGCAATGTGCGGCTTTGACGATGGTGGCGGCGGACGGCTGGCTGACGAAACGAACCGGCCAGCCGAGAACCGCAACCCCATTCGCGAGGCGGCGGCGGGCGTCTGGAGACTTGTGAAGGGCCGCATGGATCTTGATTGTGCTTGCCAGTTTGTCAAATGGTGAAGAACGACCACAACCCTCCTGACAGCTGGGCTGCAGCCGAGTTGCCACCGAAAGCAACATGGACCTGTACCGCGCCGCATCTGCTGGTGCAGATTTTCGCGCAGTTGCAGCTGCGACAAAGCCTTTGTAGAGAAATTCCGATTATGATGCGCACCCCAGCTTCTTTGAACGAGATATGCTCAATGAGGGAATAGAATAATCGCTCAGCGTCAACTTAGATCAAATAAACAAACGAGCGCACACGGTGACTGTCGTCGCCCACCAAACAAAAGGTTCCCAATCACAAACCAAACTTGTCTTCCGTTGCGAGCACTGGCAATAATATTGCTCAAGAGGAAGTCAATGCCGCTCTCTGAAGGACTGCGCTCAAAGGGATGCGATCGAAAGTATCTGCGAGAGGCTGGGACACTAAATTGATCGAGATAGAAAAGGCAGACTCACTGCCGTGACAGCACTGTCGATGGTTGACGGAAACGGTTTCAACCTCTTTGAAGAGTCCCAGATGCAACCAAGGTGGTTACCCAGGCCGTTGGAGTTTCCAGTGCTGGCCGAGGCCGACAAATATCCGTTTCTGCGCCGGAAATCGGCCGTGTGAGAACGGTAAAGACTCTCCCAAAGCCCACGCGAGACGTAACGCTCTCAGAGTATTTCACCTGTTGATTTCTCATAGAACGTGAAAAGAAGCTGTCTCGTTTAAGCGAGATTTAGACTCTCTCATGTTTGAAGTGACGGCTGAGAAGGGACGGGACTTTCGCCGTCGCAAAGGAAGCAGAAAACGACGTTGGGTTAGAAAATTTTGAAAAAAAAAAAGGACTGCTGGAAGAAGTCTGGCGGCCGAACCGACGACCCTCCCAGATCGTGTGGCCTCCTATTCGTCCTTCACCCGACCGTGACCAACAGCAGCGGCATCAGAAGCAGCAGAAGCAGACGCGCGCGTGGTGATTGTGGTGAGTCGGTGCTGTCGTTGTTGAAATCGAATGTGCGTGTGTGTGTGTGTGCGTGTGTTTGTGCGTGGTTTGTGTTTGTGGGCGTCGCGCGATGGCCGCTTTGACGGCTTTCACGAGGCCGCAGATCACGCCGGCGCGATCGGCGGGGCCGCCGACACAGCCTCGCGAGTGACAACGGCGGCGGCAACGGCGCCGGCGCTGATGAAGACGGCGGTGTGGAGGCGGGTGTTGCATCTGGTAGTGGCGGCTGCGCTGCGAGGACATGTCGGATTACGATTGGTTGACCAGCTGTCCAACGACGACGTGGCAATTCTCCCGTGCAAAAGCGAATTCGCGGTTGAATGGATGAACTGCTAGTAGAGCGTGAACGCGTCGCCGGCGTGGCATCACATCCCACCGTCTTCAGTCTCTCACCCGGTCATTTCCACTGAATCTTGGTCGCGATCACCCAGCAGATCTAAAGTTTCTATAACCCCGCTTTGTCCTAGATCCACATGGTGAGTCCTCCCTTCCGAGCTAACTGACAGATCGTGTGTTCAAGTATATGATCTGATCATTCTCTCTGCACTCAGCCACTCCGACTGGACATCAAGGTTGCAAAAAGTGGCGTTTGTTCTGAGACGTATTTGACTGATACATTGTGCGAATTGCGAAACAGCGGAAATTCTCCAACCGATCTGACCGCGTTAAGGCTGTGGACTTTCACCCTACGGAGCCATGGATCCTTTCAGCTCTTTACAACGGCAATGTCCTCATTTGGAATCATGAAACCCAAAATCTTGTCAAGACTTTCGAAGTAACTGATCTTCCGGGTATTCGGCGTGTTTCAGCCTGCATCGCAAATTCGTTTTTAACGCGCTTGTTGCGCGATCTCGTTTTGTAGTCCGTGCGGCCAAGTTCATCCCGCGAAAGTCGTGGCTTGTTGCTGGTTCCGACGACATGCACCTTCGCGTCTTCAACTACCAAACCCACGAGAAGGTCACAGCTTTTGAGGCGCATTCCGACTACATTCGGCACGTTGCTGTGCATCCGACCCAGCCTTTCATTCTCTCGAGCTCAGACGATATGCTCATCAAGCTTTGGGATTGGGAGAAGGGATGGCGCAACGTTATGGTACAGTTAGCCATGAAATTTGAAGTGATTGATCAGCGACTTTTTGTAACTTGGTTCGCGATTAGGTTTTCGAAGGTCATAGCCACTTTGTCATGCAAATCGTCTTCAATCCGAAAGACTTGAACACATTTGCGAGTGCTTCGTTGGATAAAACCATTAAGGTTGTCGAATTTAATCAAAGTCGGGACTCTCATAATTCTCCCGACAGGTCTGGTCCCTTGGATCAAGCATTCCAAACTACACACTTGAGGGGCATGAAAAAGGCGTCAACTGCATCGATTACTACCACGGTGGGGACAAACCTTACCTTGTTAGCGGTGCAGATGACAAGTTGAGTTTCTTTTGTTTTGGCCTGTGCAAACCTGTGTGCGATGTAAAGCGCTTACGTGCTTGCCAGGCTTGTCAAGGTCTGGGATTACCAGAACAAAACGTGCGTCCAAACACTGGAAGGTCATCTTCAAAACGTAACGGTCACGGCTTTCCACCCAGAACTTCCAATCATCATTTCTGGAAGTGAAGATGGTGGGTTTCGCATTCGACTACTCGTTTCACTGCTGGCATCCGTGGTAACAAACTTGTCCAATGGATTCCGACAGGCACCGTTAGAATCTGGCATGCCAACACGTACCGACTGGAGAACACTCTAAACTATGGAATGGAGCGAGTTTGGGCTGTCGGGTACATGAAAGGGATTAACGATTTGGCGTTCGGCTACGATGAAGGATCCATCATCATAAAAGTGAGTCGCGGGCCACGAGAGTTTGCAGAGTCATTGTTCTTCTGATTACCCTCATTGACAGATGGGACGAGAGGAGCCGGCCGTAAGTATGGACACCAGCGGAAAGCTTATCTGGGCAAGGCACAATGAAATCAAGTCTGCAAACTTGAAAGCTTCTGCGGACGAAAATTTCAAGGACGGAGAACGCCTTGCCTTGCAGATCAAAGAGCTTGGAAGCTGTGAAATCTACCCTCAAACACTCCAGCACAGTCCAAACGGACGGTGGGTACATTGCTTCCCTTACCTTTTGCTCATTTTTGATGCAGTTTTGTCGTTGTATGTGGCGACGGAGAATGGATCATCTACACGGCCATTGCTTGGCGAAACAAGGAGTTTGGCAGCGCTCTTGAATTTGTGTGGGCTCTCGACTCGAACGAATACGCCATTCGGGAGTCAACGTCGAAGATTCGCCTGTTCAAAAATTTCAAAGAAAAGACGAACGTGTCAATCAAACCCACCTACCCTGCTGAGGGAATTTTCGGCGGTGCCTTGCTTGGCGTTCGTGGCAGCTCATTCCTCAACTTTTATGATTGGGAAACTGGCGTCTGTGTTCGTCGCGTGGACGTTGTTGCTAAGACTGTCACGTGGTCAGAGTCGGAGCTTGTCGCCATTTCTTGCGAAGATACAACCTACATTTTGAAGTTCAATCGGGTTGCATTCCAGCAAGTGCTTGAACGGGGCGGTGTAGCTGCACTGAGCGAGGAAGGTATTGAGGAGGCGTTTGAATTTATCGCCGAGGTCTCTGAGACGTGAGTTCCTCAAACCGTTTCCTTTTTCCCTCTTGACATTGTGGGACTCTAAGTCGCTTAATTGGTCTGTTTCCGCAGCGTCAAGACCGCCTGCTGGGTTGGAGACTGCTTCATTTACACGAACTCAGCCAATCGCTTGAACTATCTTGTCGGTGGCACGTCCTCCACCATCAGCCACTTCGACACGTAAGAGCAGTTCGAGCGACGACCAATTCTTTTGACATCGCATTTCTTTCTAAAACAGCCCAGTTTACCTCCTCGGGTACATTCCGCGAGACAATCGAATTTACGTGGCCGACAAGGACCTGAACGTGTTCGCGTACTCGCTTCCCCTGAGCTTGATTGAATACCAAACTCAGATTTTGCGAGGAGACCTCGAAGCGGCCAGTAAAATTCTGCCG
The DNA here is from genome assembly GCA_025765615.1 of Zopfochytrium polystomum. Lineage (NCBI taxonomy): Eukaryota > Fungi > Chytridiomycota > Chytridiomycetes > Chytridiales > Chytridiaceae > Zopfochytrium > Zopfochytrium polystomum. Next base: position 303,359 of record JAIVFJ010000004.1, on the reverse strand, counting down.
ATGGTCCCGGCCGACCAGAAGAATCGCGTAGCCCGATTCCTAGAGGCGCAGAGTAGGTTTTGTTGATGAAGCCCAAATATTTCACTGACCGTTTTAAAAACCTTTTGGCGGGATTGACAAACAGACATGAAGGAAGAGGCGCTAGCAGTTTCAACAGATGCAGAGCACCGATTCGACCTCGCGATTCAGCTGAACAAGCTAGACATTGCTCACACTATCGCGAGCGAGCTGGACCGTGAAGAGAAATGGAAGACTGTCGGCGACGCAGCCCTGGCGGCGTGGCAGTTTGAACTGGCCGAAGCCTGTCTTCGCAAGGCTCGCGACCTCGAGGCGCTTCTCCTGTTGTTCCAAGCGTCGGGTGACGCCGCAGGGCTTGCGGACCTTGCTGCCATGGCGACAGAGAAAGGAAAAACAAACATCGCATTCCTTTGCCACACGATGCTGGGGGACATGACGGCGGCCATCGACGTGCTGATCGCAACCGACCGAATCGCCGAAGCCGCCCTCTTAGCGCGAACGTACGCGCCGTCGCAGATTCCGCGTGTAGTGGCGCTGTGGCGGGAAGTCCCTCGTGAAATCCGGAAAGAAGAAGGTTGCGGACAGCCTTGCAGATTCCGCCGCGTACGAGAACCTGTTCCCGGACGTTGGGTACGGCCTGATGCTCGAAGCGATGGCCAACTCGCGAAAAGAAAAGAAAGTCCCAGCAAAGGAGTACCTGGAATTCAAAGAAATGGCGGAGTTTGACTTCATCGCTGGTACGAGCATTGATTGCGCTTGTCGTTTTCGGAAACTTCTTTGCCAAGCCATTTAGAGCTGATTCTTGCTCCGGATTTCTATTAATTCTTTGCAGAGCTGAAAAAGAAGTACCCCAACGGTCCGCCACCTCTGTCTGGTGGCGCTGCAGGAGGGCCACCGTCAGTTGTTTCTCCGCCAACCTCACCCGCAGTAACCAATGGACTGCCGCACCGAAGTGCCGGCAGCGGGTTGACAGAAGTGAGCGACCTCTCTGGTTTCGCTTTGTTTCGTTTGTGTTGCTGTGTGTGAGGGCGTGCGACCCCCTTCTTGGCTCATCGCTCTAACTTGCGGTGTATTTCCGCGCAGGGACTCTCGGAGCACGACGAAGTGATCACGTCAGGGTCCAATTCCGTCGACGCGGACAATGTTCTCGTGGACGGGGACGATTTCGACGACGTCTGATGCGGGCGGGAGGGAAAGACCAGCTTGGTTGGGCGGAAGCGCGCGAGAGTGTGTGAAAGAATGGGAAGTGTGTGTGAGTGAAAGTGTTTGTCCTCAAGTGTGACACGTGTCTGTCTCATTGCCATATGACGCCTCGGTGGGCAAATTAAAGGCAAAGCAAGGATGACTCCCAGAAAATTGTGATGCTGTATCAGAAAATTCCGCGGAATGAGGAGTCCGTTTCACAGAAGAATCCAGTTTTCGCCGAAGTGGTCCTATGAGAGGGGGCATCGGCGAATGCTGTCTTGAACGAGAAACACCTCACCACTATTAATAATTTCGAAAAGGGAGACGTTCTGGTGCCCTCGCTCAAAATTGTGGGAAGGACTTGAATTCATTTCAACCTTGACAACATCAATAATCAAGAAAGTCGAAACACTCGCTGGCGCCCGCGGATCTCTCTAGTGTTGCCCGGGCGGGTTTTCGCCGCGTTGCGCAGGTTCAGTTCGCCGCAAACGCCTTGCCCATCCACGTCTTGAACACATCGCACGCCTCAATCAACCCGCCGCCCAGCTCCTCGCTGTCCGCAATCACGTCGTCCCCGTGGACGAGCCGCACCCTCATGTCGAGGTCGACCTTGTCTCCGTCCTTGAACTTAGGTCCCGCGGCCGCGCCCTCTTCGTACTCCTTCTTCTCGCGCGCGACCTTCTCCTCCAGGTCCTCCTTCAGGTCCGACACCCACGCGTCGCCCGACAGTGGCGCGCCAGTCATCTCTTCCACAAGGTCGAGGAACACGCGCGAGTTGCCGGCCTCCCAGTAGATCTTAGTCAGGTCCGTCCCGACGCGCGGCTCGTCCACGATGCGCCCGTACTTGCGAAGGAAGTGCGCGCGAGTCTGGTGCACAGACATTTCCGCCAGCACGTAGCCGTGGTAGTAGGCGGCACTCTACTTGGAGGAAGGGGGGTGGATAAATGAAGCGCAATTAGTTCGTTTCTCAGGCAGCTGAAAAATAGCGCGAAGTTGCGGTAGTTCAAATATACAAACCTCGTCAGAGAGAATGTGCGGGACCATCATGAGCGGGCGACCGACCGGACCGCCTTGGATGGCCACGTCGACCTCGTCGGCCATGACCAAAATGTTTTCCGGCGTAATGTCCGACTCCGGGGCGTCGTACAGCCGGCGCTCAAAGAACGGCACCGCGAGCATTGCGCGCATGTCCAGCACGGCGTACGGGTGGCCGGCGCGGATTTTCTTCTCGACGAGGTGCCACGGCATCACATTCCCGTTCTTGTCGAGCGCGTAGCGGGCCAGCCACGCGGCGTCGCCGACGACCGAGTCGAGGAACATGCTCTGATTCTCGGCGTACGCGACCGAAGTCGGCGCGCGCTCCTGCGAAAACAGCGGCGACGGCTGGCGCACGTTGGCAAAGTGGGCCGCGTGGCCGCCCTCGTGCATCAGCGTCTCGAGCGCGCGCTGCCCGCTGCCGACCTGGCCGGGCGTCGCGAGGGACGTGAAGTTGGCGACTGAAGGCACCCAGCCGCGGCCAGATGCCGAAGAGGACTGCCAGGCGGGCTGCGGCCAGTGGCAGAAGCCGTTCGTGTACTTGCCGTCCCGGTCGCAGAGGTCCAGGTTCATCGTGGCTCCGGCGTAGGTGATGTTCATGGCGGCAAACGAGCGCGCCCACGCCGACACGGCATTCTCGAAGGGAAAGTACGGGTCCATCTCGGTGGTGATGTCTCCGGCCAGTGCAAACGAAGTGTTCCACGGCTTGAGAGCGTCCTCGCCCTTTTCCTTTGCGAGACGCTCCCTCGCGGCCTCGAGCAAGGGCGCGAGGCCTTCTCGAGGCCTTCCAGGATTTCAAAAAGCCTGTGCTTGCCGAAACCTTCGGCCTGCGTGACCTTCATGTCGTAAAAGCACTCGTACCCGAGCTTGCGGGCAAGCCTGTTGCGCAGCTTGACGATCTCGGCAAACTCGGGGGCGACGAATTTGCCAATGGTCCTGATCCCTTCGTAGCACGCCTTGCGCAGCGCCTCGTCGGGCGACGTACGGATCTTGTTACGCAGCTGGGCGCTCGAGGCTTTGACGAACTCGCCGGTGGCCGGGTCCGTGTAGCCGAGCTTCATCCTGTTGCGCGATTCTTCCAGCTTGGCCTCGAGTTCGGTGATTTGCTCGCGCAGGCGGCGCGCCTCGGGGTCTTGGATGATGTAGCACGCGAATGTGCGTTCAAAAAGCGTCAGGGTCTTGCGCTGGTCGGCGGTCAGGTCGGACCGGGCAAGGAGCGCCTTGACGCGAGTGAGCATCGCCTCGTCGCCGAGGAAGACGTCGAGGTCGGTCTTGGTTCGCGTGAGGTCGGCTGAATGATGAGAAGACGGTATGGAGGGTGAGATCGAAAGGATGCGAATCAAAAGAGGAGTGGGAGTGGTCCAGAAGGAGCCATGAGCCGGTCATGACGCATGAACTCACCGGTCGAAGCGCCCTTTAGGTTCATCTTGGTGGCCCAAAAGTTGTCTTCGAAGGCCTTGTGCTTCTGCTCGTAGGCCTCGTTGAAGGACGCGATGAAGGCATCGACGTTGACGGCGGCGGTGTCGGCGGTCATTGTGGACAGATATCGGTGGCGGCGAGCGTGGGGGAGGGGCAGAAGGCGGACGGGGCAGGAGGAGGTGACGGAGGCCGACGGGAAGGAACTTTTCTTCTTCCCCGATAGACAGACGGAATGATCAACGGTGCTGACCAAGCACCGCATGGCGCCGCCACATGACCCACTCTTGCCGCCGCCGCCACCGTTGAGCGACGACAGCCCGAGTCGGCAAAGGCGGGCAAGACAGGCCCGCTCCAACGCACTACGCAGCATGTTCGGCCCGATCGGCGCGAGAGAGTGAGAGAGAGGGAGAGGCCCGTGCTGGACTCCGCGCTCCGATCGTCTTCCGCGGAAATATGGACGGTTCGAAACGCGCGAGCGAAAGCCGGTGAGTGGACGAGAAAATGGAGATCAAAACCCAACCACAAAAAAGGTAAGAACAACGAAGAGAGAAAAAGGCCGCTACGCGAAGTTCAGTTTGAAAGGGAGTGCCTTCTTTGGTTTGTCTGGTGAAAAGTGGGAATCCACCGAAATGTTCTTCCGAACCGGTGCACTCCTCGAAAGAATTAAAGAACATGTGTGAGGAACTGCGAGACGGCTGAATTACACGTATGTATTTACTGCAAAACTGGTGCTGGAGTGCCGAGTGTTAGTGTTGAGCCACAAATAAAAAGAATTCCTCAATTCCGGCTGATCTCCGAACTGTGAGCCGAGATACATACTGGACAGGGAGAGAACTAATTCCCCTTGAACGATAAACATTATCTCAACTTTGGCAAAACGAAGAGGCTGCATTTTACATAATCTCAGAAAGCGAAGAGGCCGGATTACGGTGGTTGCTTGCCTCACTCGGAACTTCATCGTGCAGTATTTCCTTTCAGTACTTGTCCACCACTCGACAACGTCCATCCTCTTCTTTTCGCGAGCATAAACTGTTTCCAGCACAACAAAATCTGTGCTCGAACGATCCTTCCACCAGTCCGGGACCTTCGCCAAACCAGCATCCATGAACTGTAACATCACACTGAAGCTCTAAACCCACTATCTTTCCACCACTGCAACATTTTGATGATGTCAGGACTATTTTCCATTTCACGACAGATGTTGCATGTTGACGGCCAGGCCATCTTTGTCGAAAGCACACTCGGCAGCGAGTACCACGCGATGGTCGCCGCCGCTTTGACCGCCGGACCTACCACCCTCGGCCGACGAAGCACTGCTTCGCTATGAAGTGAATGGGGAGTGAGAGGCGAAGTTGCAGAATTGAAACCGTGGGCAGGTCGAACAACTTCATGGCCTTCAGACAATCTCTGCCATTCCCTGAATATGGATATCACTATTTCCCACTTGGGTCATAAACAAAATCCCAACCGCCGTGGCCACACCAGAGCATCTTTCAGTGCTTGTCCCACCACTCGACAGCGTCCATCCTCTTCTTTTCGCGAGCGTCCTCCCGCATAAACTGTTTCCATCCTTCATCCCTCAGCACCTGCTCAACAAAGTCGGTGCCCGAACGATCCTTCCACCAGTCCAAGACTTCCGAGTTAACAGCATCCATGAGCACCGTGACGTCGCACCGAAGCTCCAACCGGCTGTCTTTCCACCACTGCAACATTTCGACGTCGCCCCTCGACGACGCCGCCCGAAACGCGTTTTCGGTGTACAGGAACTCGAGATTGTTGTCGCGCCACCAGTTCAAAATGCGTTCGCCGAACAGGGTGCGGCAGGCGTTGTCCAAGGCTCTGTGGGAGTACTTTAACTCCAGCCCACTTGCTTTCCACCAGTCCAAGGACTTGATTTGCAATTTCAGACACGCCCTGTCGATGCCGTTCGCCGAGTACTTGAGGGGAAGTCCGCTGTTTTTCATGAACTGAAGCACCTCAATATTTCCTTCTATCGTGGCCACGTCCATTCCCCACTCGCTGTACTTGACATCGAGCCCGCTTGCAATCCACCACTTGATAACATCGATCCGGCCCCAGTCGATCGCGCGGGTGAGGGCATTCTCAGTGTACTTGAGCGGGAGCCCACTGTCCTTCCACTTCTGAAGATACCTCACAGTATCTTTGCGTTCGGCGCTGTTGTCGATCAGGTTGCTCGAGTAGAGGCCGTTAAATTTCTCCTCGGGTAGGTGTTTTTGGCAAAAGCGGAGCATCGAAAAGTTGTCCGAGTCCTTCAGACCAGCGGCATCACGCAGGCTGCAGAGGGCGTGGGCTTGGATGGTTGGGCGCCGACACAGGCTGGCGAGCAGGTAGCGAGCGTGCGGATCGGCGAGGCGAAGGCAGATCTCGGACACGATGAGCTCTGAGGACAAGATCTGCAGGAAGGTCGGGTTTTTGGCGTATCCCGTGCGCAGAAGGAGACGCTTCCAGATGCGCCGCATAGGGGCAAGCGGCTGCGCCCCGGGATGTCGGGAGGTGGTGGCCTTTGCGCCTGCACTGCTGCTCGACGGCGACGGCGCTGATGATGATGATGATGATGATCCCAACAAGTACGACGTCATTGGAACTGACTGAAGGCGGGTGTTGTTGTTGTTGTTGTGTCTTTTGGGGTCGCCGCAAAAAAAGGTGCCCCCGAGACGAAAGAGAAAAAAGAAAAGAAAAAGAGAAAGAAATTCACTCGCGATCCAGAAAAACAACGTGGATTTATCGCAAAATGGAACAGGAACAAGAAGAGGAAGACAGAAAAAGAATAAAAAAAAAAGGCGTCCAAAAAGGGGTTCGAACTCTGTCTCTTCAAGTTTTGCAACTGAGCCTCTTTCTTCTTGTTCTGTTTGTCTGGTCTTTTCTCCGCAACTCTTTATGACAAAGTTTGAGAGAGAGAAAGAGAGAGGAAAAAACAACAAACCCTTCTTGCAGACAAAACGCGCCGTGCGGCCCCCCTTTTTTTTTTTTTTTTTTTTTTTTTTTTTTTTGGCTCCACTGCGTCCGTCCCCCGCACTCACTGTCCATGCTGTCGCCGTCGCCGTCGCTGCCGACGCGGTCCTCTGGGCGGGGGCCGCCGTCGGAACTCTGCTTTCGCATCCGCCGCACTCACACTTGCGCTCGCGCTCGCACTTGCCCTCTTTGCTGTCCTTTCAACAGTCGCCGCAACGATTCCTCCCCCACCCCCTCCACCCCCACCACCGGTACCTCCTCCTTCCCCACCACCTCCTCCACCGCTCCTCTTCTTCCCCAACCACCTCCTCCGACCGCTGCAAATCCCAACGCCATTGCAGCGGCTAGAGCCAATCTCAGACATGTTGGCGGAACCGCCGTGAGGTCCCAATCACAGCCAGCGACACTGCCCGCAGAAACCGTAGTGACTGTGGGAGGCGAGAACGCAACGGTGATTCAATCAAATGGGTTGTGCAAAGCAGATGACAATTCGAGCTGCCCACGATTTTGTTCGCCCGTCGTGACTCAACGACCCCGCCCCAGACAAATCTTCATTTCTTTTCGGTACAATGGCGAGCAGCGAGGTTTGGAAATGAGTCTAGTTTTTGGCTTCAAAGACTGAGTTAACTTGCCACGTGACTTTGTTCGAGTTTTCACAAGATTCGCGACGACGCGGAAACGATCTCAGGCTTGGCAGGGGAGGCCGCGAGGAAGCAGTTAAGCAAGCATTTCGAATGAATCAAAGAGAGGAGGAGGCCGAACGCGGGACGAGGGGGGGAAATGCACATCCCACCTCAAGCAATGCAGTTTAGATCCCTTAGTCCTTGTTTCATTGCAGATACCAACTTCTCCCGCTTCCTTGCGGTATCTCTTCGTTTCTGCTTTTTTTTTGCTGCTTTGCCGCTCTTCACCTGCTCGTGCCATTTCCTGAGTGGTATTTGTTGCTGTGTTGCGTTGCTTATGATTCGTTCAAGACGATCGGTTTGTTCCTTCAACATCGAATTACTCCAGCATTGAATTCCTTCTTATATATCGATGTGCAAGCGAAATGAGCAGAAACAAACGCGGGGATCATAGCAAACGGGGAGAATAAAAGAGAGGGGACATTTTTTGGCCCGCTCCGATTAGCTTCGGCCGACAATATACACTGAGGAAGACAGTGAGTGTCCCCGCGGTGGACCGCGAAGGAGAAAAAGGCCGGACAGAACAACTCAATGATGCCAACAGAAAACAAGAAAGGACAGAAAAAAAGAAGTCTGATAAGCGGCTGCAGCTGATCGGGTGAAAAGGTGGAAATTCACCTAAAATCTTTTCCTTCAACCTCCTATCGAAAGGATAAAAGCACATGTGCGGCGACACTACGAAAAAGAAGTTTTCAATAACCCGTCCGCTTCAATTATTCACTGCAGAGCTGCTGCATGGCAAATCAGGGAAAGATAAACCTGAGTCCAGTAACCTCCCACCTTTCTTCTGGGCAGTGGACAAACAAAAAAACCCCGCAGCGTTTGGCAAAACGAAGAGGCCGGATTCCTGTATCTTCTTTCAGTGCTTGTCCCACCACTCGACAACGTCCATCCTCTTCTTTTCGCGAGCGTCTTCCCGCATAAACTGCTTCCACCCTTCATCCCTCAGCACCTGCTCAACAAAGTCGGTGCCTGAACGATCTTTCCACCAGTCCAGGACCTTCGCGAAACCAGCATCCATGAGCACTGTAACATCACACCAAAGCTCCAACCCGCTGTCTTTCCACCACTGCAACATTTCGACGTCGCACCTCAATGAAGCTGCGCGAAACGCGTTTTCAGAGTACAGAAACTCGAGATTGTTGTCGCGCCACCAGTTCAAAATATCTTCTCCGAACATGGTGCGGCAGGCGTTGTCCAAGGCCCTATGCGAGTACTTTAGTTCGAGCCCACTCGCTTTCCACCAGTTCAAGGACTTGATTCGTTCTTTCAGGCACGCCTTGTCGATTCCATCCGCGGAGTACTTGAGCGGAAGTCCGCAGTCTTTCATGAACTGAAGCATCTCAATATCTCCTTCGATCGTTGCCGCGTCCATTCCCCACTCGCTGTACTTGACATCGAGCCCGCTTGCAATCCACCACTTTACGACGTCGATCCGGCCGTATTTGATGGCGAAGTCGAGTGCACTCTCAGTGTACTTGAGCGGGAGCCCACTTTTCTTCCATTTTTGAAGATATCGCATAGTATCCTTGCGGTAGGCGCTGTGGTCAATCAGCCTGCTCGAGTAGAGTGCACTGAATTTGTCCGCGGGCAAGTGCTTTTGGCAAAAGCGGAGCATCGCAAAGTTGTCCGACTCTTTCAGACCCGCAGCGGCACGCATGCTGCAAATGGCGTGGGCCTGGATCGTTGGGCGCCGACAGAGGGTGGCGAGCAGGTAGCGAGTGCGCAGATCGGCAAGGTGAAGGCAGATCTCTGTTATGAGAAGCTCAGAGGACAAGATCTGCAGGGAAGTTGGCGCTCTGGCGTATCCCGCGCGCAGCAGAAGCCGCTTCCAGATGCGCCGCACGGGGGCTAACGGCTGCAGCCCGGTCTGTCGCAGTGGTGGGGCGTCGTTGGTCGGCGATGTTGCCATGAGACGGCCGTGTGTGTGTCTCACTTTTCCTTGCAGAGACAAAACGAAGTTAGTGTTATTATTAGTTTGAAATCCACGAAAATTGATAAAAAATGCAAAGAGGAAGAAGGAGAAAGAAAGGAAGACAGAGAAGAAAAAGAAAAAACAAGCCCCGAAGCCTCTCGTTCTTTCTGTCTCCACTCTCTGTCCCCCTCTTTTGGTTTTGTTCGGTACAAGAACAATAATAATAACTTAAAGTGAGTTGGAGTCTCCTGCTCCTGCCAACCGCCGCCCAGTCGGCCGTCCCCGCCAACGGGGTACTCTGCACGACGGGGCCGCCGTCGGAACGCTGCCATCGGCTGCAAACCCACGCTTGCGCTCGCGCTCGCTCTTGCCCTCTTTGCTGTCCTTACAGCTGTCGTCGCAACAATTCCTCCCCGACCTGCTCTGCCGGCAGCGATTCCTCCCCCACCTCCTCCGCCTGGAGCGATTCCTCCCACACCTCCTCCGCCCCCTAGAACTCCTACTGCCACTACAGCGAATCCTCGCACAATACGGTTGGCAACAGTCGCACAGGAGGTACCTACCTGTTGGCCGAACCGACTTGAGGTCACAGCCACAGCCAGCCATACTTCCCGCAGGAACCGCAGTGACTGTGGGAGGCGAGAGCGCAACGGTGATTCATCAAAATTCCCGTCACTTGCCCATCTCGTGAAACTGATGCCATCCGCTGCCACGGACGCTGTCGCCCACCATGCAGCACCGCCACGTGCGTGTGCCGTCTATTGCGGCGCTGGTGTACCATTCCGTGACGATGCTGCAGCCCGCCGCACGCAATTGCCACCACTGCAGGACCGCCACGCACTTCGGCTGGACTTGCTTCATGGGAACCCTTAAAAAGTTGAAGTTGGTGCCATCATGGTTCATGGACATTGTGATGCTAACTGCGTGCGGTCCATAGGTGCTCCTGTCTACTCACTGAACTGGATCTCGCTACTAGAGCTCCAATCTGTCAGGAACAGGGCAGGACAGGACAAGGCAGACAAGGAACTGAGAGGAGTGATGATTGTATTGGAAACAATAATTCACTTGAGGGATGGGACAGGTCCCCCATCCCCCTTTTATACCTTTTGAGAGTGTTCCTTGTCAAGACTCCAAGAAAGTTCCAGAAAGAGCAATTAGTAATGCAATGATACCAATGATACCAATGACAACAAGACAAGTCAGGAAAGCAAAGAAGGTTCCAGAAGGTTCCACAAGGTTCCATGAAGGAATGTTCTAGAAGGTTCCAGAGGTTTCCAGAGGGTGATTCATAACATCATCTCCCCCTTTTAGGCCTCTTCTGCAACTTGGTGGGGTACCTGGTCTTGAACTCGAGCAGAAGGTCTTGGCAGTGAGTGAGGTTTGACTCAGGCTCCCAGGTGTTGTCAGCATCTGAGTAACCTTTCCACTTAACAAGGAACTTGAGTGTTCTTCCAAACCACTTGGCATCCAAGATTTGTTCAACCTCAAATTCCTCTTCACCTTCTACCTCAACTGGAGGAGGAGGAGGAACAACTCTGCCTGGAATGGAATTGGCCACAAACTTCTCTAAAAGGCTGACATGGAAAACTGGGTGGATCTTCATGGATGCAGGGAGATCCAGCTTGAAGGTGACTGGATTGATTTGCTCCAAGATCTTGAAAGGACCCAACTTGAGGTTGTCTAGCTTGGGACTTGGTCTTTTGGTCTGCAAGTTCTTCCTCAGAAGCCAAACTTGCTGACCCACAGCAAGGTCATGGTCCATTCTGTGAGTGTTGGCAAATCTTGAGGCATCTTCTTGGGCTTGCTTCAGGGTGGAGTCCAGGAAGGAGTTGATGATCTTAAGCTTATGTAAGTGTGAAGCCGCAGCAGGAGCCTGGACATTGGATAGGGTCTCTTGTCCCAGAAGATCTCCTCTTGGATTGAAGCCATAGGTTGCAAAGAAAGGAGATAGCTGGGTGCTTGAGTGGAGAGAATTGTTGAGAGCAAATTCTGCCAGCGGAAGGAGGGTGGGCCAATCATCCTGTTGATAGCTGACATAGCACCTCAAATACTGCTCCAGAGTCTGGTTTGTTCTTTCTGTTTGTCCATCAGTCTGAGGGTGATAAGCAGTTGACAGTTGAGACTTGATTCCAAGGGCTGCTGTGAGTGCTTTCCAAAATTGAGATCTGAACTGAGGTCCTCTGTCACTGATGATTGACTGAGGCAGCCCATGGAGCCTGAATATGTGCTGCAAAAACAGGTCTGCTGTTCCTTGTGCATCTATATTCTCAGTGCAGGGGATGAAATGGGCCAACTTTGTCCTTCTGCAGATGACAACAAGGATAGAGTCAAATCCATGGGATGGGGGCAGTTTCACAATGAAGTCCATGGATATTGATGACCAAGGGCTGATGGCAATTGGGAGGGGCTCCAGAAGTCCATAGGGCTTGTGTCTGCTGGATTTGTTTCTTTGACAGGTTTCACAGCTGCTGACATAGTTCTTGATGTACTTCCTCATGCCTGGCCAGTAGAAGTCTCTGGAAACAAGCTCATATGTCTTGTGCTCTCCTGGGTGTCCAGCTGTTGCTGCATCATGCCTTGTCTTGAGTATCTCAAGTTTTTCCTCTTCTTGGCTGATTTGAATCTTGTGAGGCTTGGGGTCCTTGGAAATAGCATGGGCCCACACACTGTCAGGAAGCAATGAAAGGTGTGTCTTGGATGGTGGGGTGAAACCATCTCCCCCTTCAGGTGCAAGGTCTGTTCTTCTTGACAGGGCATCAGCCACAGTGTTAAGGTGACCAGGAGAATAGCACAGCTTAAAGTCATACTCAGAGAGCAGTTCAGCCCACCTGGCATGCCTCTGCTTGAGCAACCTCCTTGCCCTGAAGAAGGTGAGGTTCTTGTGATCAGAATAGACAGAGATGCCTTTAGAACCAGCCAAGTAGTGTCTCCAGAATTTGAATGCTTCCACAATTGCAAGCAACTCCTTGTCATGGACTGTGTAGTTACACTCAGCACTGTTCAGCTTCCTGGAGTAATATGCCACTGGGTGCAGAGGAGCAGAGGGGTCCTGAGAGCTTGGCTGGGACAGAACAGCGCCAAGGGCATAGTCTGAGGCATCAGTTTCCAAGGTGAAGGGAAGCAAGGGATCCACATGCTTAAGGAGTGGTGCACTTGTGGTTGCTGTCTTAAGAGCTAGCCAGGCTTGCTCTGCTGCTGGGGTCCATTCAAACTTGGTGGTCTTCTTGGTGAGATCAGTGAGAGGCTTGGCTATGGCAGAATAGTTGGCAATGAAGGTTCTGTAGAAGTTGCAAAACCCAAGGAAGCTTTGAACATCCTTGATGGAATTTGGAGCCTTCCATTCAAGAATAGTTTGGATCTTGTCTGGTGCCATGGAGATCCCTTTGTCAGACACAATGAACCCCAAAAACTCAATGGAGGTCTTGTGGAATTCACACTTCTCCAGCTTTGCATAGAGGTGATGCTGTCTGAGTCTCTCCAAGACAGTCTTGACATGTCCCATATGGCTTGCAGTGTCAGATGAAAATACCAGGATATCATCCAGGTAGACAATGACAAAAAGGTCCAGAATATCCCTGAAGATGTCATTCATCATGCCTTGGAAAATAGCTGGAGCATTGGTAAGTCCAAAGGGCATAACCAAGTACTCAAAGTGACCGTATTTGCATCTGAAGGCAGTCTTCCATTGATCCTGGGGCTTAATTCTGACCAAATTGTAGGCACCTCTGAGGTCAATCTTGGAAAATATCCTTGCATGGCTCAGTTTGTCCAGTAATTCAGAGATGAGAGGCAGTGGATAGCGGTTCTTGACTGTCATCTCATTGAGATCTCTGTAGTCCACGCAGGGTCTCAGCCCCCCATCCTTCTTCTTGACAAAAAAGATGGGAGCTCCAGCTGGTGACTTGGAAGGTTGGATGAATCCCTTGTTCAGCATTTCTTCAATGTATTCTTGGAGGGCCTTGGCTTCTGGTGGAGAGAGGTGGTACAGTGGCTTGAAAGGTGGGCTGCAAGTTTCATCCTTGAGTGGGATTTCACAGTCATAAGGCCTCTGAGCTGGTAGCAGGTCTGCCTTGGTCTTGGAAAACACATCAGCATAAGGGAGATATTCTTTTGGTAGCTTGGATGCCAGCAAAAGGTCTGATGGGTCCAGGTTGTCGTGCTCCTCAGCAGTGGGGCTTGAATTCTTGACTGGGAACTGTGATTCTTGAATCTTTGACTGAGAGTTCTGTTCTTGGCAAAGACTGTGAGCTGTGGAACTTGAATCTTGAATGTGGACTGTGAACTGTGGTACTTGAATCTTTGACTGTGGGTTCTGTGAACAAGAGTCATGGCCATGACTGTGAGCTCTATGAGCTCTACTTGAATCTTGACTGTGAACTGTGAACTGTGGAACTTGAGTCTTGGCTGGCTGTGAATCTTGAATCAAGGGCTTGAGAGCATGAGACTTGGGGGCTTGACTTGAGTTTTGGGTGACTGTTCCGATTGGTGGAGGTTGGACTTGACCAGTGACCCAATCAATGGCAGGGTTCTGGGCTTGCAGCCATGGTAATCCCAGGATGACAGAGAATGTGGGTGAGCCAAGATCCAATACTTCCAGATTGACCATGGATGGTGGAAAGTCTTGGATGTGGAGGTTTAGCTTGGTTTCATGGCTGATTTCCTTGAACAGAGCATGATTGGCAAAGTGGACCTTGAGGGGTGTGGATTTCTTGATCGTAGGAATGGCACAAGACTTGGCAAGGGTGGCATCAATGATGTTGCAGGATGATCCAGAGTCTATAAGGGCCTTGGTTGTGATGGTTGACTTGGGTGAGAGTTGAATCTTGACATCCATGGTGAGTTGGTGGGGCTTGGAATCTGAGGTGTTGGTGGTGCTGGTGGTGGTGATGAAACAGGGGCAGCTTGGAGGAGGGTCCAGGGAATTGCCCCTCAGTGAGCCTGGACCTGGGAGTTTGGGTGCTTCTTCCTTGGGCAGTCCTTGACAGCATGCTCCTTGGAGCCACAGTAAAAACACAGTCCCTGCTGGGCCCTCCTTGTTTTCTCCTCTTGGCTCAGAGGACCCTTAGGAAGTGTCTCAACTGCATCCACTTGCATGGGTTCAGGAACTGTAAGAGCTTGAGGGACTGGGGTAAGCCTTGATGTAGTTCCTACTTGTCTTTGCTTCAGCCTCTTGGAGTAGAGTCTGTTGTCAATCTTGATGGCAAGGAGAATGTACTCTTCCAAGGTCTCAGGGATGTGCAGAGACTGGGAGAGCATGTCTTGGATAGACTCATGGAGACCATCATGGTACAGCTCCATCAGAGCTGCATCATTGTATCCAGAGTCTCTGGCTAGTTGCTTGAATTGGTTGGTGTAGGCCACACAAGATTGCTTTCCTTGCTTGATATGCTTGAGCTTGGATCTTGTTGTCCAAGATGCGTAGGGGTCACCAAAGGTAGCTTCCAGCCCCTCCCAGAGCTCTTGCAGGGTGGTGGGTGTGCTTGGGAGAGATCTGTACCATGATTGAGCTTGACCAGACAGGAGGGTGCTTGTGAAAAGAACCTTGACTTGCTCACTGGGAAATCTTGAAGGTTGGAGAAGGATGACATTCTCCACAGTGGCCATAAAGTTCCTAAGGTCTTTGGCCAGCCCAGTGAACTTGTCAGGGCTGGGAACCTTGGGCTCTCTTGCTTGGTTGGCTTGAGGCAGGGGAAGAGCTTGATGTTCTTGTTGGTGAAGTTGTTGTTGAAGCTGGTGCTGCTGGTGAAGGACTTGTTCTTGAAGTTGGTGTGTCTGTCTTGAGAGGGCTTGTAATTGGTCCATCAAGGCTTGGAAGGCAGTTGCATCAGGGAAGGTGTTGTTTGGGTCAGACATGATGGCAGAGAGTAGTGGGAGAGGGTGAAGTGAATTATGATGTCAGGAACAGGGCAGGACAGGACAAGGCAGACAAGGAACTGAGAGGAGTGATGATTGTATTGGAAACAATAATTCACTTGAGGGATGGGACAGGTCCCCCATCCCCCTTTTATACCTTTTGAGAGTGTTCCTTGTCAAGACTCCAAGAAAGTTCCAGAAAGAGCAATTAGTAATGCAATGATACCAATGATACCAATGACAACAAGACAAGTCAGGAAAGCAAAGAAGGTTCCAGAAGGTTCCACAAGGTTCCATGAAGGAATGTTCTAGAAGGTTCCAGAGGTTTCCAGAGGGTGATTCATAACACAATCGATGAACACAGAGAAGAGATCTATTGCCTTTTCGCCGTTTCAGGGACCTTGTTCCCAGTGACACCTGACAATTCGCGCACAGCCTTCTTCTTGAACGCTTGACTCATCGCCGCGGCCGACAAATCCATGTTTCTTTCGCGACAATTGTAAGCAGCGAGTTTACAGGGGCTGGAAACTTCGACCGACCTTTCGAGCCGAACTGCTGCGCGAGAGAGAAACAGCGACGACGGGGCATAGACTGCAAACATTTGCGTGATAGAACATTTTTATGATTCGACGGAAAGCAAAGGTAATAAAGAAGCAAAAACGCATGCAACCGTGAAGACTTTCCTGGTTCATACCAAGGGAGGAGGGGAATCGAAAATGAAGGGCATGAGGGAGGAGACAAAAGGGCAGCAGCTTGGGTGGGACAGATTCTTGTGACGTTGTCGGCCTGGGACGGAAAAGGCAGCGATGAGCGTGTCTGTTCACTCTGTTGCCAATTTATGGTGGGCGACTCTCCTCGAAGCGGCTTCTTCTACACGTTATGGCATGCCATTCACACCCCGCAACCTGTCGCCGACCAAAAGTCACTGGCGTGCTCAACCTTCCAATGGCTTGGTGTGGACAATAAGGAAAGTTGACTGTCGAAATCCGAGGACGCTAGTATGCATGTAATTTTTGAAATATCAGTGCAGGACCGTTACAGTAACGTATAAATGAGAGACACATGGTGCGAGCGAGAGAGAGACGGAGTGACAAGATCGTAAACGATAGATGGAGTCCCCGCCCTTGAAGCACGTAGGAGCGCCGCCGCCCACGACAGAGCTGACGACTACCGCACTAACAACACAACAACACAAGGGCAGCTGGGCCGACCGCAGGCGTCCACCCACAGACCGTCACGCTTCCCGCTGGCATGGCTCTCCGCTTCGCGGCGGTTCGGACAGAACCTGTGTTCGTCACGCGTTTCACGCTTGCTCACTTCGAGACGAACAAAACCACGAGGGAAACCTTGCTGACTGTTTGGAGTGTAAATCCCCTATCATCGGAAAAGGGTGATTGTTGGCTGGGCTTAAGACCATTCTGGCAAGTCTGTCGCTCGAGTTCGTTTCGAGTGCTTGCGTGCGAATTGAAACAGAGCATCTTTGCGGGGAGAGCACGCCATTCAAGTCCCGCAAAGTATTTGTAATTACGAATTTGTAATTGGATGCGGCGCTCCCGCCGCTGGTGGCGAAGCAGTTGCAGCAGCCACAGTGCACTCCATCCAAAAGAGTTTCGATATTTAAAGAGTGATCTCTTTCTCTCCCACCGCCCACACATCACCGCAGACTCGTACATATACCACTTGCAGCGCCATGGCGACGACAAAGACTACAACCATCGGGCTCATCGGCTACGGCAGCATCAACTCGGTCGTCGCGCGCCACGCCGTCGCCGCCGGGTACCGAGTGCTCCTGAGCAACTCGCGCGGCCCGGCCACCCTCGCCGACGCCGCCGCCGCCCTCGGCCCGCTGGCCACCGCCGTCTCGGTCGCCGACGCCATCCGCAACAGCGACATCGTCAGCCTCTCCATCCCTTTGAAGGCCGCCTTTGACGACGCCGCCTTCCCCGCCGACGCCTTTGCCGGCAAGATCGTCGTCGAAACGCTCAACTACTACCCGGAGCGTGACGGCCGGTTCCCGCAGCTTGACGCGCGCGAAATCACATCGAGCGAGCTGCTCCAGCGGCGCTTCAAGTCCGCGCGTCTCGTCAAAGCGTTCAACAACATCTACTTCAAGCACCTCGAGAACCTCGCCCGCCCCAAGGGTCACCCCGGGCGCTCGGCGCTGCCCATTGCCGGCGACGATGCTGACGCCAAGGCGAAGGTGTCGGCGTTTGTCGAGGACATTGGGTTCGACGCTGTCGACGTCGGTTCGTTTGCGGACAGCTGGCGATCCGAGCCGAACACGCCCGTGTACGCGTGGCCGTACTTTGCCAAGCCGCCCGAGGGCTTGAGCGAGGAAGAAAAGGCAAAGTGGTTCTTTGAGGGGCATGGAGGGAGCGTCGTCAGCGCTGCGGACGTGAAGGCGCTCCTCGGCAAGGCCACGAAAGATAGCCCTGTTGGTGGGGTGCTGCCAAAGTCGTTGTCGTAGTTGTGGAAACGGGTGGGCCGGAAGAAATACATTACTTTGTGTGACACAAATACTTTCGCGATATGTCGGGAGCATCGTGGAGCGCTTTTCGTTCCAAAGACCCAAACGCCTAGGAGATCCTCTTCGCCTTAGCTTCACCTCATCGCGAAGCCTCTGTGTTTGGGAGGGGCATGAACTGAAGTACAGACTTCTCAACCCAAGGCAACGATGGCCTCGACCCGTACGGCGTCCGCGCCGCGGTCTACAGCAACCTGTCGCCCATCGACCGCTTCCGCCTCGCGACCCTGCTGCGCCTCGACCGCACGGCGAGGACGGCAGCGTTGCCGGCGCCGCTGGCCGGCGACGAGGGCGGCGGAGTGGCGGAGGGGGGTTAGGTATGGGGAGGAGGCTGTGAGCGAGGAGGAGCGAGAGGAGGCGCGTGTCGTGTGTCGGTGCGCTGCGCGGCGCGGTCGAGGGGGAAGGAGCGCAGGGTGGTGGCGCGGGTGTGCGTCTGGTGGCGCGACAACGGCATCCCCGCGCCGTACTCGCCCGTACTCGCCCGTACTCGCCCCACGCGCCGCGATCGACGCCAGCTGGCAAGAGATTGGGATGGTCCAAAAAGCTGTCAACATTGTATGATGAGATCGAGGCCGCTGAAGCCCATGACACGATCCACCCACACTTTCGGTAGATGGGAGAAGACGGCGAAAGGGCAAAAGAAGCACCATGAGGAAAGAGAAAAAGTAAAAAAAAAATGAAAAAAAAAGGAGAAGAGAGAGAGAGGGGAGGAAAAAAAAACAAAGTCCCAATCACAGCGACCCACGCGAAAAGCGAGCGGCGACGAACGCGCCCGCAGAGAGGAACGCCACCCAGGAGATGGTTTTGATGATCTTCCTCTGCTCTTGCCGCCGGAACGACCGCCTTGGCTCGTCGCCAAACTAACGTCGACAACCAAACAAACAAACAAACAAACAAAAGAAAAAGAAAAAAAATTGTCAAAAAACCCGAAACGAGTAAGCCAGAAAAAAGTGGAATTGAGCCAAAAATTCAAAAAAAAAAAAAAGCACTTTTCTCACCTGCACCAGGTCGTTCACCTCGATCGTGCTCGTCATTTGCTGGAACCGCCGGACCGTCAGCGGCCAGTTGTTGACCACCTTGTCGCCGATACGGTACCAGTTGGAGCACGTCGGGGACGCGAACGACGTGTCGGCGAGCTGTCGCTGAATCGTCTTGTTGTACTCGGTCTGCGCGGCGTCGGTGACGTTGACGTATGGGATCGCCTTGGCTGTCTTTGAGGTGGGGAACACAAGGCGGAGGAGGTTCGTGGCGAGGTTCATCGAGTACTCGATCTTGCATTGTTTTTTTGTTTTTTTTTTTTTTTTTTTGTGGCATTTTCGTTGTTTGGTGTGCAGAATGCGGTGGATGGTTAGCGGGAAAAAAAAAAAAAAAAAAAAAAGAAGGAGTTGAATCTCCGTTTGCTGGCTAGTTTGTGCAGTACCATGAGGATAATGCTGTGGTGGCCGAGGTTGACGTTCGGTCCGTACAGGACAAAGAGGTTGGGGAACCCGGACACAAGCACGCCCTTGTACGCCTCTGGCCCGCCCTTTGACGCCCAGACGTCGTGCAGCCGGGCGCCGCCCTCGCCGTAAAACTCGATCGGCTGCAGGAACTCTGTCGACTTGAACCCGGTCCCGAGCAGCAAGACGTCCGCCGGGTGCATCGCGGTGGAACCGTCTGGCGCGGTGGTGACGACCGCGCCGGGCGCAACGGCCGTGATCTTGTCGGTGACGACGGCGACGTTGGGCCGCTGCATGCACTCGAGCCAGTCGTCGGAGAGGAGGGTGCGCTTGCATCCGAACGCAAAGCCTGGGATCAGGATTTCCCGCAGCTTGGGGTCCCTGATCTGCGAGCGCATGTACCACTTTGCGAAAAAAGTGCCTAACGCGCCCATCAGCGGGTAGTTTTTGTTAAACGCGTAGTAGTTGATGTCGGTCTTGAAAATGTGCCAGCTGCGGTACAGCGCGCGCACGAAGGGGACGTAGCGGAAGAGCCAGCGGACGAGGGCAGGGTACTTGAAGTTTCCCTTGAAGATGACGTAGCCAGGCGAGCGCTGGAACACGTCCATGGACACGCCGGGAGCCTTGAGGACCTCGGGCACGAACTGGATCGCGGACGGGCCGGTGCCGACGACGGCGACCTTTTTGTTTGCAAAGTCGATCGCGTGGTCCCAGTGCGCCGAGTGCACGACGGGCCCGCCGAAGGTGGCCAGACCGGGGATGTCGGGGACGTACGGGCGGCTCAGCTGGCCGACGCCGGTGATGACCGCGGTCGCGGTGACGGTGTAAGTCTTGCCGCCGTCGACCTGGCGCAGCGTGACGGACCACCGGCAAGCGGGGGCGGCGAGCCACCGGCACTCGACGACCTCGGTGCCGAAGCGCGTCGACGCGTGCAGGTTGTACTTTCGGGCGACGCCGTCGAGGTAGGCGAGGATCTCGCTCTGGGGTGGCCATTTTTCAGACCAGGAAGGGTTCGGGGTGTCGGACAGGGAGTAGATGTGAGCCGGCACGTCGCAGGCGGCGCCCGGGTAGGTGTTTGCGCTCCAGGTGCCGCCAAAGGTTGCGGTGGTGGACTTGTCGACGATGAGGTAGTCGTCGGGGGTGAATCCGAGGCGTTTCCGAAGCTCGATGGCCGAGACGATGCCCGAGATGCTGGTGGTGGGCGGTGGTTGTTTTGCGCGGGCGGAAGGGGTGAGTTCGAGAGAGTTGTGGGGAGGGGGAAGAATCCAGAGATCACACGCTATCTCTCCTCCTCCTCCTCCTCGTCCTCCTCCTCTTCCTTCCTCCTCGTTCACTCTGAGAGCGTGTGTTTAACCCCGTACCCGCTGCCGATGATCAGCGTCTTGAAGTGCTGCTGCTTGTTGTCGTCGTGCGACATGGTGGTGGTGGTGGTGGTGGTGGTGGGTGATCGCTGTGGAGGGATCGAGGGGCTTTTTTAAACAGCCTCTCTGTCTGTCCGTCTGTCTGTCTGTCTGTCTGTCCGTCTGTCAAGGCCTCTTGTCTCTCAGTAAGTTCCGGAACAAATTTCGCCGAGGCACCGTCTCAATTCGAAAGACACCAATGGGCGCGCTTTCGGCCGCCGTGAGTCAGTTCGGTCCGCAGGGGGGCTGGCATGATTCTTTCCTTTCCAAATCCCGCCAAGCCGGGACCAGTTTGTCCGAGCTGCTGCTAGTATTTACTACGGCGAGGAACCTGCCGCTGCCGGCTGGCTGCTGACTGGCTGCTGACTGGCTGCTGACTGGCTGCTAACTGGCTCGACTCGGCGCTTTTCGTCGCGGCCTTCTCCCCCGTCACATGTCCAATTGAGAGCTCCCGTAACCACCCGTATCGATCGCAGATTTTGGATTCCGGTATCACTAACTTTACCCAAAAAGGGCCGCCTCCGGTTTCCATCTCTGGAGAATTGGCCTCGGTGACACCCCGCATGAGGAAGTTGTGTTCATTGGTCTCCGGTCAGCCTCACTGTGGTTGAAATTGTTGGAGGCGCCCAATTTGTTTAGAAGATTTGCAGTGGGCTGGCTCGCCAAGGAGACCAATATGAATACACAGGAACGTCGACTCCATTTGCGTCACGCTCGAAGTCCTATCGCTGAGATCGGCTGCCCCTTGAAACATGCCCACCGCATCCACACATGCATTTGCGAGACTTCCCACCAGTTTTCCGATTTCATCAGCACCTTCTTTGCACGCACGCACACACACACACACACACACACACACACACACACACACACACACACACACGCACACACGCAAAAAAAGGCAGTAACCAAAAGAACCTTTCGTTCGATTGTACAGGCCAGCCTCGGCGATGAGTTTGATGGGACGAATGGAGTGGCCGCGTCGTTCACGACTGAACGAATGAATTTGGAAGCCCGGTTGCACATCCCGGAATTGATCGCAACAAGCCGCAAATTGGATGAACAGAGAATTGAGGGGCAGGGAATGCTCAGATAGCAGGCAACCAGGAGTTAAAAGGAAAAAAAAAAAGAACGAAAAAAAAAAATCATAATGAACGCGACTCACGACTCGCGAGTCTACTTGAATGACTCTGCGACAGCCTTGCCTTGATCAGACCAAACTGCAGGTATCAGCAGGTCGCGGGTTCATTTCCACGAAATGAGTTTTTTACTTGGTTCCATATGCGCATGTAAGTAACCATTAAAGAGGCGAAACCTCAGGGGCAATTTCCGAAATGAAGGCCGGCGGGATTCAGCTCGCCGCCGCACAAACGTGGAAAATTAGTGGATTGGGTGGACGCGTGGACAGCCGTCGGGCGGAAGCGGATCGAGGGGCTGTGGACAGGCACGACCTGCAGCAAGGCACTGGGGGGGCAGTTCAGATGAGCCTGGTTGCCTAGCTGGCCAACTAAACAGCAACTTGTTACTCTGCAGCTGCGTTCAAAGGCAAGGGGATTAACGAACGAGGCGGTCGGTGGCTGTGTGGCGGCCGTGTTCGCTGTCTCGCGTCTGTCTCCCATTGCCATTTCCTTTTTTGGTCTTGTCACACCTTGCCTTTTTCGTGATTGCCACAATTGAAAGCGCGCGAAAAAACAAATTTGATGCTTTTTTGCAGGCAGCAGCTTGCGGACACACGCACACGCACAGGCACACACACATACACACACACACGCACACACACACACACACACTCTCTCTCTCTCACTCTCTCTCTCACTCTCCCTCTTCTCGTGACTCGGCCTTAAATTCGGCCTCCATCAATCCATATATAAACGAGATTGCCTCAACCCTTTCTTCTCTTTACAACCACACACCCTTCCCTTTTTCGCGATTTCGCTCCCCTCTCTCTCTCTCTCTGCAACCCTCCCTTCCCTCCCCCCTTTCTCCCACCCCTGCGTACATTCCCCTTCGTTACCTTTTTTCACCCACGTCGCCCACAGTCGAGTCTCGCGACGTTTCCAATTCCCGTTCCCGTTTCTCTGCGTCGTTTCTTCTGCAATGCACAGCATTCACCGCCAGCACCGACTGGCAACCGCATGCTCGGCGCTCGTGTCCACCGCAGCAATCCTCGCATCCTTTCGCGGGGTGCACTCGCTTCCAACGTACGACGTGCCGTCCGCCCCGCTCTCCGCGCCACCGTTGCCGGGATGGACGTACCAGGGCTGCTTCCTGGAGCTGCCAACGTCGACGGAGCCGAACGGCGGCCGCGCTCTGCCCGTCTCGGGAGGGAATGTCGGCGGAAACCTCGAGTGCACTAAAGTGTGCGCGGATCTCGGCTTCCCGTTCGCTGGTGCGGTCCCTATTCTCCCCCTCCCTTTTGACGAGCTCGATTATCAGTGCGCGTGTCAACCCCACACCCCTCTCTTGTAGTATAGCTGAAATGCCCGTCCGTGGGTTGTCACACTCGCACACACACACACACACACAAACAAAACAAAAAACAAAAAACAAACCAAAAAACAAAAAACAAAAACAGGCACGGAGTTCGGCCGCGAATGCTACTGCGGCGCCAACCTGTCCGGCATCGCCCCCGCAAAGGCCGCAACAGCCTGCAACTCGCCCTGCGCCCAGAACGCGTCCGAGCCCTGCGGCGGCGCCGGCACCGTCACCGTCTACCAAAGCAACCCCCCCGGCCCGCCGCCCTTCACGCCCACCCCGCCGGCCATCCCGTGCGCCCAGTACTTCGGATGCTACCAGGACACCGTCAACCCGCGAACCTTGCCGTTCCAGGTTGACTCCAACGCCACCGACTGGGGCTGCGTCGCCTCGTGCAAGGCAAAGGGTTACCAGTTTGCAGGGACCGAGAACTTTTCAGAGTGCTTTTGTTCTGACAAGCCGCCCCCGACTACGAGGGTTGACGACGCGACGTGCCGAATGCCGTGCGAGGGCGCGATTGCAGAGGTAGGTTTTGGTTTGCGTTTCGTTTTGTTTAGTAAGTTCTGCTGTCGAACGCTGAAATTTTCTGTTTCAACTCTCGACAAGGCGTGCGGCGGAGCTGGCCTTCTCACCGTGTACAACTTGACGGGATGCGCCCCGCCAACATCGTCCTTGACCAGCTCCTCAACTCCAATCACCTCGCCGTCGACAACCGGCTCGAGCACGAGCACAACACCCTCTTTGTCAAGCTCCTCGAGTCTTTCTATCACCACGTCGTCCACAACCGGCACCAGCTCCAGCACTTTACCTTCTTCGTCAAGCTCCTCGACTCCTTCGATCACCTCGCCGTCGACAACGGACTCGACTTCGAGCAGTTCCCCCACTTTATCAAGCTCCTCGACTCCGTCAACCACGCCGTCATCGACGCCAAGCTCGAGTTTGAGCAGCACCCCTTCTTTATCGAGCTCCTCTTCTCCTTCAATCACCTCTTCCTCCACAACGGTGTCGAGCTCAAGCACTGCACCCTCGTCATCGAGCTCCTCCACTCTATCAGTCACTTCGTCGTCCCCAACGGACTCGAGCTCCAGCCCTGCATACTCTTCATCATCGAGCTCCTCGATTCCTTCTGTCACCTCGTCATCGACGACGGGCACTAGTTCGAGCAGCATGCCTTCTGTGTCGAGCTCTCCGACTCCATCAATTAGTTCGTCATCCACAGCGGGCTCGAGCTCAAGCACCACTCCTTCTTTGTCGAGCTCCTCGACTCCTTCAATTTCCAGCTCGTCATCGGCGACAGGATCCAGCTCCAGCAATACGCCTTCTTCTTCAAGCTCTTCGACTCCTTCCACTTCTTCGTCTTCGACCTCGGGAACGACTCCGAGTTCCACGCCCTCCTCGCTGAGTTCCTCAACTTCTAACAAATCTTCGTCGACGTCCAGCTCCAGCTCGAGCGCCACGCCGTCTTCGTCAACCTCGTCGTCAGCTTCGTCGTCAAAGCCTAGCAGCGCGTCGACTCCGCCAACCTCCGCCAACACGTCGTCGTCTTCCTCTTCGTGTAGCACCAAAACGTCGATCTCGTCATCCACGAGCACGTCCACGTCGTGCACCTCAAAGACTTCCTCGACCGGCTCTTCGTCAAAGTCGACCAGCGCGTCGACATCGTCAACGTCCACCGCCCACACGTCCACTTCCTCGTGCAGCACCAAGTCGTCGACGTCCACGTCTACGTCGTGCAGCACGAAGACTTCCTCGACAACCAAGACGACACCCACAACCACGTGCACCACAAAGACGACGACCACCCCGACGCCCACACAAAGCTGCCCGATCAAATGGAAGGGCTGTGCGCACGACGGCATGAAGAGTGAGTGTTTGTTGGCGCCAATTTGAATGCTAGAGACATGGCTAACGTGTAATAACTTGAAATAATGAAAAAAACTAAGCATTTGTACACAAATGCAAGTCCCTTAAGCCTGATTTCGACATTGTTTTGTTCTTCAAACTGTACAAGGCGAACAAATGCACGACCAAAGAGTGCTTCTACAATACGTTGAAGGTAAAGGCACCACCCTCCCATCTTTCACTTTCGCGACACTTCTCGCAACAAAAACCTTACCGAAATTCCACAAATTCATTTCTCACTCCACAGTCCTGCGGCCTCCCGACGCTCACCAAGCCCCACTCTGACAAGCTCTGCGGCGTCTTCGGCGGGCACGACCGGGACGACCTGCTCCTGCAGCTGCTAACCGACTTTTTGTGGCTGCTCGAGCAGTGCCCTCAGCTGCTTGAGTGGTTCCTGGACCTCGTCAAGATCGAGTACGGGCAGATGAGCTACGGGTTCTACGACTGGACTTCCGAGGTGCTGAACTACAAGGACGTGCCGTTTTACAGGGACATGAGCTGGTCCGAAAAGTGCTACGCGTGGTTCATGGGGCTGTGATGCGGTGAAACAGAAAGGGAGTGGTTTCGTTTCTTGCATATAGTGTGTTTGCAGCTTATTTGTTCTTTCTTTCTTTCTTTCCTTTTTTTTTTTTTTTTTTTTTTTTTGGCGCGCCTCGTGGCGTTTTTTCCATCTATATTTCCAATCCGCTTGTTCCTCTCCCAAATCCTCGCCCTGGAATCTTCTTCCGTCGCGCTCGTCCGTATTTCCCCCCCATCTCTTCAACTCTTCCCTCTGTCTCCCTCTCTCTTTTCTGCACCTTGCACCAGTCGTTCAACCTCCTCGGCGCTGTGCGCTGGGTTGAAACAAAGAAAGCACCCTAAAAGGATCGAAACAGCATTCCAATTCCAAGCCTCGCCAACAAACTCTGCGCTTAGAATAGCGGCCGCAAATTACACCGCAGCAGTCAGCAGACCGAGCAAGCCGTCCTCCCGCTCTTTCCAATCTGCTTGTCTTGGAACACATCGCCGTTTGGCCGGCCGAACAGATCACAGCAAACGTACGGCCAGGAAAGAGAACAGGCTCAGCAGGAGGCTCCCTTACTTGCAACGAGAGGCGCTGGGGGGCAAGGGGAACAGTGCTCATTTATGGAGCGCGAAGTCGTGGCAAGTTTCTTACGAATGTCTGGCGGTGGCAGTGGAGAAAAATTGTCGATCAGGCGATTGCGTGACTTGTCACTTCATTGTCGAAAAAAAAAGAAAGAAAGAAAGCATGGGCAACATCAAGCGGAGGAAGGCCGGCTCGGGCGTCGCTGTCGCTGTCCATCATGCCGAGTCAGACGACGCAACTTATCACACAGCAGACGAAAACAGGGACGCGAGTGCCGAAGATGCAATGGACTATGCGGCAGAAGGCAGCGGGCGCGACGATGACGGAGACGACCGAGGGGACGACCGTGGAGACGACCCAGCGGACGAAGATGCTGAGGACGAGAACGGTGAGGACGACGACGACGAGGATGAGGACGACCGGGAGGACGAGGACGAAGAGAACGGCCATGACGGTCATGGGGATGCTGGTGACGGCGGCGATTTGGGCTTGGGAACAGGAGAGCCTTCGAAATGGAGCAAACCAGAGAAATCATCCGGAGCCCCAGCATTCAAAGCCCCAACAATTCAGGAACTGCACGAGTTGAGGGAGACGACGGACTTGTATCAGTCAAATCTTTTCAAACTGCAGGTTTTTTTTTTTTTTTTTTTAAGAGTGAAGTAGAAGTCAAACGTAACCAAATCTTTTCCAGATTGAGGAATTGGTCAAAGAGGTTGCTCTCAGCAACACAAAAACCTCACCGTTGGATAAAGTTCTGCACTCTTTGAAGGAGGTGATGGACAAGGCCGAGACCATCCCCGAATGTTCGGTGAGGACGAGAGGATTTCTGCTTCACTGCTTTTACTGAAATGTCCCCAAAAGCTGGCCGAGGCAATTGCGAAAATGAAAGCCCAGGGCATTTCCATTCCGTTCCCACACCCGCCACCAGCCGACGACGTGAAATACAAGTTTTCCTTCAAAACCCCAAGCAAGGTTTTTATTGCGGGCAGCTACTTGCTAAAGACTGTCGCAAAAAACCCCCGGTTGGCGAATATTGATGTCGCTGTGCAAATGCCCGATGTACGTTTGGGATTTGTTCAACGCGCAATTTTAACGTCCTTGCAGGAAATGTTTCAAGATAAAGATCATGTGAACTACCGATATTTCCACAAACGAGCTTTCTACCTTGCGGTTCTTGCTTCAGTGATTAGAAGAAACGCAAAAGTGGTCCCTGTTAGCCTATCATTTGACACCATGATCGCGGGAGATCGGCGGAGGCCCGTCCTAGTATTGTCGCCTGTACCGAACGGCTCGGCCTACGATTTTTCCAAACTCAAATGCTCGATTCGGATTATCCCATGCATATCTGCTTCCTTATTCAAACCATCAAAACTCGCCCCCGGGAGAAATAACGTTCGCCCAAGCCAGACCAACAACGCTTCCGAAGCGGGCCTAGCAGCAACGCCACGTTACAATGCGAACATTCTGCATGACACATCCTATGCGTCGCACCTGAACTTTTTGCATCAGCAGTTTGCAATTTGTCCTGCGTTTCGAGAAGCAGTTCTGCTTGGAAAAGTTTGGCTTGCGCAGCGCGGCCTCTATCAACCCTTTGGAGGCTTCTTGTTGACTATGATAATGGGCTATTTATTCCGGACTAAAGCAGTGGGGAAAACGGGAATCAAATTGGGATCATCCTACAGCTCTTACCAGATCATTAAACTGACAATTGAATTCATTTGTGAGTAGTATTTTCTTTTGGTTTATTAGTGCATTACAAACTGACACACTTTTCGAATCACAGCCAAGCACGACTTTAAGGGGGAGCCAATCTTCATGACTCCAGACGGGAAACCGCTGGAAGAGCCTGAGGTAATATTTCAACCTTTAATACTGTGCTAAAGCATGTGCGCAGTTCTCCTTGGACGCTTTCGCGCGAGCTTATGATGCGGTGATTGTTGACCCAACAGGTCGTGTAAATCTCGCTGCGTTCGTCAGTGTGAACACTTTAGAAAAGGTATCTAAATTGTCAGCGTAAAATATGCTCTAAACCCTGTCAGCTACGCTACGAAGCCCGATCAAGCCTGACGTACTTTAATGATCTGGGGGCCGACAGATTTGATAGTCTATTTTTGAAGAACCTCAGCCATCCATTAGTGAATTTCGACAACGTGATTTGGTGCGTGAAATGTGAAAGTTGATTCGGCTTTAACGCTGTATTAGCCTCCACAAGCCACCAGGTGTATTTCCCGCGTACAAACCGTCTGTCGCTTTGGACTTTCCAAGCAGGAACGATTTTATTCGCTATTTTATTCCAAAGCTGTTGCTGAAGGGATTAAAGAACCGAGTACGACTTATATCAGTTGAGCAAGACGCTCGTGAGCAATGGCAAATCAACGAGAGCCCACCAACAGCGGATGCTGAATTCCGGCCACTCGTGATTGGCATTATTCTTGATCCCGAAAACGGCACAAGGGCAGTCGAAATGGGACCAAACCCAGAAGACGCGGAGGCGATTGCCGATTTCCGGAGAATGTGGGGAAACAAATCAGAAATGCGCCGCTTCAAGGACGGGACGATTGCGGAGAGCGTGGTTTGGGATTCGGCCGGAACTCTGGATGCGAGGACGCAAGTCACCTCGCAAATGGCGGTTTATTTGATGTCACGCCACGGCAGTGTCGACCCAGACACTGTTACCTGCTGGGGAGGACAGCTTCTTCCCTTCTTGCAGGAGTTTGGCGGGAACAAGAGCCTTCGAGCGGTGGAGGTCAGAAGGGGAACGTTTCAGAACGCGTATGAGGCGTTCCAAGAATTGGCGAAGGAGATTCGCGCAAGTACTGGGTTGCCACTTACCGTCACGAACGTTATTCCATCCCATGCCGGACTGAGCTACAGCTCCACCTTTATACCTCAGCCACACCACACAGCGGGCGGACCAGCAATCGACTACAACGCCCCTGTTCACAGAGATTTTATGGGCGTCCTTGTTGAGTTCGAGTCGTCCGGGCGGTGGCCGGAACAGTTGATAGCGCTCCAGAACATGAAGCTGGCTTTCTTCGTTGCATTGTCCAAATCGCTACAACTTCAGCTGACTGGAGCACAAATCTCCATCTCGAAACCCCTTGATCACGACCCTATTTACTCGGGCTACATGGATGTGTCCATTCCACCTGGCTATTCGTTCCGATTACGTCTCAGGACTGGTAGAGAGATACCTGTGGCGAAAGACCAACTCGTTCGAGCTCGAATGGCCAAAGCAGGCTCCTCTACGGTAGAGGCCCCTTCAGCTTCGCTCACAACGGCCCAAAGATATGCCGACCAAGCTGAATGCTTGTACCGAAAACTGCCACGGCACTCGACGCGAATCCACAACTTATGCCTCAAGTTTCCTCCACTTTCAACGACCTGTCGACTTCTCAAGCGTTTCGTTGGTGCCCACCTCCTGTCCAACATTGCCATTACAGACGAAGCCTGCGATCTGCTCGCAGCACGCGTGTTTACCGACTGCGCCCCGTACGCAGCGATACCGACCACCTCGTGGTGCGGATTCATTCGATGTCTCGCGATGCTGCGAGACTGGGCTTGGGACTCTGAGATTCTTTTCGTGGAGCACGAAGGCGCCGAAATTACGCAAGACGCTCGAGCGGCGGCGGTCAAGGAGTTTGAAAAGGTGGTTCTGTCGCCTCAAAAGGGCCGAGTGTTTGAGCCGCGGATCGCGACGTCGGACGATGTAGAAGGACTTTGGTGGCTTGTGCGAGGCGTCTCTGACAAGGTCAAGTCGCTCGCGTTCAAGCGCCTTTGCGCTGCCGCGACGGCGTCGTTGAAGTTCCTCGAAGACCAAGTCGTTAGCGGTTCTGACCTACACATTGCCGTAAGAAATCTGCGATCGCCGCTTTTAGCAATGCTGAAAATTGTTCACCACAGAAACTTTTTGCAACGCCGACCGACGGATTTGACATTTTGATCCGCCTCGACCCTCTGAAGCTTTCAAAGTTCCACCAAAACATATCGTATGATCGTTCCATCCTCCCGACGCCGAAAACGGACTTCAAAAATTTGAAATTCGCACTTGACCAAGATGAGACTATTCCACTTCTAGAGAGGTTTGACGCCTTGGAACGTTTTGTTATCGATTTGCAGGTGAGTTGCCCATTTTTGACTATTCTTTGTCAGCAACTAATTGTGCTCTTCCTTTAACATTGTGCAGGTCCGTTTTGGCAACACTGTTTCTCTATTTTTCGATCAACACGGTGGAGACACAGTGGCGCTCCTTTGGGACAAAACTGTCTCGCAAGAGATCAACAATGCGGAGGGGAAGCCTTGGAAAGCAGTTCGGCCCTACGCTGCTTCAGTTGCATCAGAGGGAAGCGAAGAGGTTGAAAGAGGAAGTGGGAGGAAGAGGAAGCGGGACGGCAAAAACGAAGCGAAAACAGTTTCTCGTCCAGACGTGCTGGCAATGATCGGGGAAATGGAAAGAATTGGGGAAGGTTTGGTCGTAGGCGTCGAGGTGCGGAGAATCCCACCTGCAGTTTGAGTCTTCAAAATGTCACAAAATACAGCAATAAACCAACGAAAATTAAAAATTGCTTTTTATGGAAAGAGTCACCAGCAGGTCACAGGGCGAAGAGCTTCTCCAGCGTGGTGTATACGTCGTACTGGTTGGCCAATTCTATCGCGCGAGCCAAAGGAACCCTTGAGGAAGTGGAATACGTTTAGTTTTTGCTATGTCTGCGCCTTTCCTTCAACCCCCAGCCAGATTTTCTCACCATGTTCCCTGGTACTTTCCAAAGCCCCCTTGAATCTTCTGATGGACGCCGTCCTGAATCTCCCTCTCCAAAACCTTGGTTCGTCGCGCCTTCTCCAAGAAGCCCGCAACTTTCAGCAGGTGCGTCGCATTAATCCAACCGTCTTCTTGTCGTCGCATTATTGGGATGCCGTTGGCAATCATTTCGTAAACAGTGATTTTCGAGTACACCCGTTTGTACACTTGAGTCGTATGATCGGGCTGCAGACGCGCATTCGGAGCCTTGCAATGATTTGCTAACTTTGGTGCTAATGGGCCGTTCCGAGGTCTCCTCTTCGGACTTGTGTTCGCCCAGGTCTTCGGTGTCGCCGAGATCTTCGGTATCTGCCGAGTCGTCGCCGCCGTCCACCAAGTCCACCATAAGCGAGCACGGTTCCTCTTCGCGGACAATTGGTTCTGGGTTGCGTTTGTCTCCAGAGGTATTCTGATCCACTGCCATCTTCGCTGCCAGCCTCTCCGCAAGGCTTTCTCTTTTGGCTGTCTCTTCGCTTCTTTTCACCATCGAGCTCCCAACAGAATGATGCAACGAAGGCCGACCGCGCCCACGCCCACGCCCTCGCCCTCTGCCGCGGCGCTGTACTGGCTCCATCGGAAACCAACCCAAGAGTCAGGTCAACTGGCTCTGGGACCAGGCACGGCTCGGCGACGATTTGCTCGGCCGGAAAACTTTCGGAGACCCTCGGCGGCTGATACGTTGGCTCCACCACGTTCTCCTGACTCTGCTGGACGCTTTCCATCGCGTCGGTTGGGGAATCAGAGAAGCTTCGTAGTCGCCAGGAGCGTTCCGCACCGCGGTTGGCAGAAGCGACCACAGAAGGGGGGTAGGCCATGCAGCGGTCGGCAGCAGTCTGCGCATTGAATGAATACTCTGGGATGAAAGCGCTTGCGGACGAAATGGTAGTGGCGTCTCCCACGGCCTGATATACCCGACTGGTTGTTTCGGTCTTGGAGGCTGTTCGAAGCTACTCGACTGTTGCAGAGTGTTTCAGTTTAGCACGCCAAAAAAAATTATTTAACGAAAGTTCTGGGCACCTTGCGGGGCCGACCCGGTCCTGGCCGTCGACCTCTTTTCGGAGGCGCAACCGTTTGCGGCATCATCTTCACCGGGTACGATTGGCAACTGAACTGGGTCGTCGTCCGGCAGCAGCTCAAAGTCCGCCTCGCACCCTTCGCCGTCGGTGTCGCGGTCCGACTCGTCGTTCTTGCAATCCGAATCCGCGTGCTCGCTGTGCGTCCGGAATATCGAATCGACCTCGACGCCCACGACGGCGGCCGCGACCGCCGCCGCCGAGTGTGAGCACGAGTCCCGCCGGCGAATGCTGAGGCCGTCGGCGGCGGCGTCGCTCAATTGCGATGGCGACTTCAAATTGCCAAAGTTTCCCGAGAGACCAGGGCCGCTGTGGAAATCCTGGACCGCCAGGTCCGTTCGGGGATATACGTCTTGTGGTTGCTGTTCAGAGTAACCGTCTAATTCCACGTGTGGTCTATCCGTGATTGCTGGAGGCGGGGTAAGTGGTTGCCATGACATAAACCGTGAATTGCAAGCACACCTGATTGATTAGGGCGGAACCAATTGTCGTTCCTGGGTGTGCCACCGTATCCAGATAATGTGTTATCACCGTTGCCAAATAATTGAGAAGGCAACGCATTTTCTCCCTTCAGTCCATATGGGAATTCCGGGAAGGTGGAGGATAAGGCTGCTGTAGTAACCGCATTGACGAGGTCCATTGAAAACATGGAAGAGTCGTATCCGTACGCGTGGCCAATGTGCTGCCCCGTTTCTTCGGTCGGTGGTGAGGTTAGGTAGCTCGGCGCGGGCAAGGATACGTCGAAATTGTTTTCGGCCGGAGGCACGCTGAAAAGGTTGTGAGCGTACGGAAAGTGTGCCGCCGCCGCAAGTTCATCTTGCGCAGCGGGGTGTCCGTCTTCGTGGGAAACCGACTCCCTGGGCAACGCCGACAAGCTCAGCGCAGGCCTGTCGGAACGAGGAGGGTAGTCCATCCCGGCGGACTCGATAACACCGGCGGTGCCACAATCCATCGAGCGACAGCCGTCTTCGCAAGACATGGCAGCGTCGTCGTCGAGAAAGGCGTGGGTGTCCAATCCGGGCAGGTACTGACCCGTCAGCAGTCGCTCTTGCGCGAGATGAAGGTCAAAGACGACCGAGTTTGCACGGCTCGGGGAGAGCGACACCGGGGAGAGCGGATCGCAGACAGCGCTAAAGTACCGTCCGTCTGGCGAGACCGATTTTGGCTGGGTCCAGGTGTCACGCTGGAGGAGCTCCTCTGTCAGAAACGGGTGTCGCATCGATTCATGTTTTGGTGTGGGCCGCCCTTCGGGGAATTCCCGATCCGTTCCAAAGATCGGGGCTCTGGTGGACGTGGGGGCTCCAGCATCTTGCAAAAGAGCACTGGTGCGGTATGAGCTGAGGCTGGAATCGTAAGGCAGGCTATCAGTCATCGCTGTGGGGGCGGGGGGGTGGGGGTCGTTGAGGGTTGGTCTGCTGAGTGGCAAAATTCAATGTCCGACTGTATTTGAAAACGATGGACAAGTCGGAGGATTTTGGCAGAATGGCGGCCCAACCCATGAACGATCCGATCTCTCTCGCGTGGACACGATCTGCCCAATGCACTCTCACATATGAGACCTTTCAGCGACAAGCAGGATATTCATCCTCGGCCTGGCCTGTGGTCGAAGACCGGCCAGCCCAACGGCGGGGGGTGTAGTGTGTGCCACCCTCATCGGAACCGGCACAAGAGGGCGGATTGGGATGAGATAACCGCTCCTGGGATGCAGTGAAGTGGGGCTGGCACGCGGGGACCAATAAGGGCCTGCGTATGGGAGGTCAAGGTACTTGCACTAACGGACCATTCCTTGCGCTGAACTTCGCGTCATTAGTAATCGTGGGTGTCGGCACCACTAGCGTAAGCCACTGTGGACTCGGCGATGTGCGTGAATCGGAAAAACGTACAATCTTGCGACCTTGGGGTTGACTTGCGACGTTGAATTCATTCAAGCACGCACACACAACACCCTGCCTCTCTGTCTTTGTCCCTGTCTCCCGGGCTGAAAAAAGAAAAAAAAAACAAGTGCCCCCATCGCCCGCCGCCGAGACGTCCTCTCGTCTCTTCGTGAGACAGAGACAGCGACACACAGGCGTGCATGGTTACTTTTTTTTTTTGGACTCACTCACCTGGCACCGGCTTCATTGCGGCTCTCGTCACAACTTGCTGCTGCCATCCAACCAAACTTGTCTCTGATCTGAACAATACTTTTCAGCTCCATTTGATGTCGATGGCGGAAGATAACGGGTGGCGCCCTTCACACCAACCTTAAATCAAGGGGTGGGTTTGCGGTCACGGGGAAGGGGACCAAAAAGGCAGTGAGGAAGGCGGACGTGGCTGTTGACGGCGCAGCGGCCGCGGTCTGCCGTGTTGATCGCGGGTTTGGTTACCGTGCGGTCGTTGTCGCGCCAGTGAAGTCAAAGTCGAGTCGACGACACCGTCGCCATTGGAAGGAAGAATTTTCGGAGGAGGGGATGACTCTCCAATGGGGTGAATATTAGTTGAGTTTGGCGAGTGGCCAGGCGGCGCCAGACTGGCAATGAAAGAAAAGAAAAATGCCAATCGGAGATGACGCCAATGGCTATGGTGGGAGTGGGTGTTGGTTGGCTCAGCCAAACACCTGGGTGAGTGCCCCCCAGGTGCCTCCCAGCTTTGACTTGCCAAATTTGGCAACAAGGTGACGTTCTGTTCTATTTTTTGTCGCTTGCAGCAATGGAATGTTGGATTGGTAATTATGAAGGATTTTGGCACATCGCAACAGCGCAAATAATAAATAAATAAACAAAAATTTGTCGGCCTGCACGCATATGTATATACATATGGTTGCTCGCTGGTCACACGCTGCACGAGTGACAAAAAACCCATCAACACAAAAACGAAATGCTGCCGTCACGAAAATTATAACTGGCTTGCGGACTTATCTCTCTTTCCTCATCCCGTCTTGCCTTTTTTGGTGCGCCAGCGAGAAAGTTAAAATTCTCCGCCTTTCATCGGGAGAGAGGGAAAGAGAAAGAGAGAAGAGAGAGAGAGACAGAGAGAGAGAATGTGTGTGTGTGAGAGAGAGAGAGAGAGAGAGTGAGAGAGGAGAGAGAGAGAGAGAGAGAGAGAGAGAGAGAGAGAGAGAGGAGTGAGTGAGTGAAAGAGAGATTTGCCTGAGTGCGCGAGACAAGGCCAGGGAAAAAAAAAGCGCGGGACTCCGATAAAAGCGCCGCCCATTTCTCTCTTTCGTCTCAATCCCACATTGCGCCTGTTTCTCTCAATCACTCTCTCTTCTCTTTCGAACTCTCTTTTCCTCTCTCCGTCCCTTTCTCTCGCCATGACGCCACCATGGCTCGCGCGCCCAGTCCTCCTGGCGGCCCTCTTGTGCTCCCTCTTGGCCGGCGTCACTGCCGGCACGTTCAACTGCGTCGGGTTAGTCTCTCTCTCTCTCTCTCTCTCTCTCTCTCTCTCTCTCTCTCTCTCTCTCTCTCTCTCTCTCTCTCTCTCTCTCTCTCTCTCGCTCTGTCCCTCTCTCACTCTGTCCCTCTCTGTCTCTGTTCCTCTCGGTCTCTTTGTCTGTACATCTCTCTCGCGCACTCTCTTAGCTCTTTCTCTCTTGCTCTCTGTCCTGCTCTGCCTCTATCTGCCTCCCTCTCTCTGTTTCTATCGTTCAAAGTTCCGCAAGCTCACATTCTTCGCCTTTAGCGGATCTGTTTACATAGTCGCACACCCGGACGATGATCTTCTCTTCCAGTCTCCTGACCTGGCGAAGGATATTGCGAGCCGAAACTGTGTCACAGCGGTGTTTCTAACGTCTGGCGACGGAGGTACTTTTGCGCGAGAAATTGTATTCTCCACGCTGAAGGTCGTCACCGCTCCTAACCAACCGCTCCTCCCTGACGTGATTCCCTTCTCTTCTTTGCCGTCTCGCACAGACAACGGACTCGAGTTTGCCGAATGCCGAGAGCTCGGAAACGAAAAAGCATACGCCTTGATGGCCAACGTCAGCTCTTCAAGCGGCTTGCCGACGATCCAGAAGATATGCGGCCCAACTAACGAAATGATCACAATAACCCCGGACGCCACAGAGTTTGTTTCATGTGCCCACATAGCCCTACTTGACGCCTGGCGCATCACCTCTGCCCCCCGCAAATAGGGTTCGCGCAAACTTTGCTGGCCAGAATGTGATCGTTCGAACTCTGGTGCAAGCACCCAAGATTCAGCGAGTATTTTTCCGTTTACCTGACGGCAACGGCAGTGGGGTATGTAGGGAGGAATTGGTGTCCAGCAAATTTTGATTCTTGGACTGGCTGGCACTTTCTATCTTCAAAACGCAGACCGGCTTCAAGTCCGACAGGGTTTCAGTCCCTTCGCCAGCTGTACTTTGGCAAGATACCAACTATCGGAAGCATCGACGGAATAAACACGTGGACAAACACGACTCTGAAGCAAGCGCTCGCCGAAATCCTGATCGCACGAAAGCCAGAGCGCGTTCGCGTGCAAGATTTCTTTTCGGACTATGACGCTGGCGACCATTCGGATCACTTGACCACAGCAAGGTTCGCGGCTGAGGCCGCGCGCAGATTTGCGCTGCCCAGTGCAACGTTGACTGGCTACATGGACTATCCCGTCAAAAACTTCGACCCGACCCTGGACACCAGCTCATCCGATTTTCGCATCAAGTCTGACGCTTTCTTTGCGTACACGCCGTTCGACAGGTACATTTGCCAAAACCAAAACGACTGCCAGGGCCAAGATTACAGCGCATATCTCCTCCGGCAGTACCAAGCGACCGCCGATCGCAAGCAGTCGTCGTCCTCGGGATCGCCCCAGTATCCGCCGCTTCTCAAAGGCCTGAACGTCGCGCCGGCCGCCACCGCCTTCGCGTCGAGCGCCTCATCCGCGACCGGACAGGTTCCCTCCAAAGCCATTGACCGGATCATCAAAGGCTACCCGGAGAACTCGACAAACGAGTGGGCGTCGGACGGCGGGAAGGCGGGGACCACGTTTACGCTGCAGTGGGCCGCGCCGCAGAACCTCTCTTCGCTGGTACTGTACGATCGGCCGAACGAAAACGACCAGATCACGCACGGCTACGTCACCTTTTCGGACGGCAGCATCGCAGTCTTTCGGTGAGCTGGCGAACGACGGCTCCGCGACGGTTGTGGCGCTGACTGCCCCGGTGGTGGCGAACGCGTTGACGGTGACCGTCACGGGGTGCTCGGGGTCGACGGGGACCGTGGGGCTGGCGGAGCTGCAGGCGTTCAGCGAGACGGCGGCGGTGGAGGCGGGGCGGAACCTCGCGCGGCTGGCGATCGCGATGGCGTCGTCGGGGGCGCCGGATCAGACCTGCGGAGAAGGCCGTCGACGGCGTGGTGGCGGGGTTCCCGGCGAACTACCAGGCCGAGTGGGCGTCCAAGGACGAAGCCGTCGGCGCGTGGCTGATGCTCAGCTGGGCCGACCGCGTTGTGATTGACTCGCTGGTTCTGTCCGACCGGCCAAACTTGAACGACTGGGTCAAGGGGGCGACCGTCCAGTTTGACGACGGCACGACGGTCAGCGTTTCGAGCCTGGACAATGCCGGGGCGCCGACGGTCGTGAACTTGACGCGTCCAGTCACCGCGTCGTCGTTGAAGTTTACGGTCACGAGCGTCAGCGACCGCACAGGCTCGGTGGGGCTAGCCGAAATCGAGGTCTTCAATTCAAACGCGAGCGTAAGGACGCAGCAGAGTCCGGCAACCAATATCGCGCCGAAAGCTGCCACGTCGGCGTCTTCGGCGGCAACGAACCAACAGCAAGGTGCGTCGAGGGCTGTCGACGGCGTTGTCGACGGTTACCGCAAGGATGGATCGGGAACCTTTACAAAAGAGGTAACGGCGATTGGGTACAATTGTTTTTTCGTTCTCTAACTTGACCTGCGATGTTCTACTAATGGCAGTGGGCTTCGAACGGCGAAGGAGCGGGAGCGACTCTCACCCTGACTTGGCCGTCAGCGGTGCAAATCACGCGAGTGACCTTATTCGATCGGCCAAACGAAGACGACCAGATTCTCGCGGGCATCCTGACTTTCACGGACGGCAGCAAGGTCTCCTCTGTAAATTTCGGTGAACTCAACAACGATGGCACAGCGACGCCGATCAGCTTGCCCAGGACTTTCACGGCTTCAACTCTGCAGCTGAAGGTGACGAGCGTCTCACCGTCGACTCTGAATGTTGGTCTCGCTGAAATCGTTGTCATGGGCGCTTAAACTTCAGAGTGGATTTAAGCATGTTTTTGGTGTTGCTTCTTTTTGGTTTGCTTTTCTTTTTGGTGTATGCTTTTGTGGATTTGTTTCCTCGCGGAAGATGACGCGATACATAGAATAGAAACCCTTTCTTCTACGTGCCCGCAGTCCTTCAGCCGGTTGAGGTGGCGTGGTGGTGCATAGCACGCTTAAAACATACTCAGAGAGCATTGAAACCTCCACCTTGCCGAGACGGCTGAGGAAACGGGGAACCCAAATTCCCCCCAAAATGGTTTTTTTTTCCTTATTAACCCACGATTGCCCCCATCTCCCCAACGTGAAGTGTCTGTCTTGCGTCGCCACCCGCTATCATTCAAACTTCCCACCCGCGCCACCCCCGGTATGAATCCATCTTGGGGGACCAACCCCTCGCAGCAAGAGCGCCCGCACTCCGGCGCCGCCGCCGTCGCCGCCGCCGTCCCACTACCCTACCCAATCGCGTCAGCGATCTGCGCCGCGCTGCTCGCCGGAGGCCTCGGCGACGCCGCCACCGCTTACCGCGCCGCCACCCTGCTCCGCGCCCACGCGGCCGCCGCCGCCGCGCGCGACCGGCTCGTCCGCGACCGCGCCGCCGACTTGGTGCGGAAGATGTACGCCGCGTACCTGGAGGCCAAGCGCCGCGCGCGGTGGGATCGATGCGGCTTCATGATGTTCAGCATGTACAGCGACCACGACGCGTCGCCAATCGAGATCAAGAGGTGGTTCGACTTGGACTGGGATGCCGTGCCGACGATAACGTCGTTCTGGCACTGCGATGCCGTGCCGACGATAGCGTCGACCTGGCACTGGGAGGCCGTGCAGATGGAGTCGACGAGGGCGGCGCGTCCGGAGAACGGCGGGCGCTGGGGCGCCACAGCGGCGGCGGCGGCGGCGTCGACGGCGTCCGCGCGTGAGGAGCGCCGGACGACGGGCGAGGACCTCCTGCGGCTGCAGCTGCAGCTGCGGGCCGCCGAGCGCATGCGGTCGCGCGCGCAGCGCGAAGAGTGCAAGGCGAGGGCGCGGTTTGTCGCGCGCACCGGCGGCGGCGGCGGCGGCGGACGGGGGCGCGGCGCGATGATGATGCCCGCAGCGCGGGCGGGTCGCCGAATGTAGTACCCGCCAGTAGACCCACAAACCCTCTCTCGATCTCTATTTTTCCCCCGTTTGCTATGATCCCCCGCGACTGTTTGTGATCATTGCGCTGGCACATCGATGATAACAAGAACGAAGTCGATTCTGGGTTGATTCGATGTGAAGGCAGCAAAAACTGATCATGGGAGTCTTGAAAGAATCATAAATGAACAGGCGCACAATACAACAAACCACAGGACAAGCGCGACTGGCGACTGGTGAAAGCGACACGAGCAGGTGAAGCTGCATAAACAGTAAACAAAGAGACATTGGATTGGACATTGCTTGATGCAGGGGGGGATGCGTCGTCGCCTCCTTTCTTCCATGCCTTCGAAATACACGCCTGCGGCCTCCGTCCGAGCTGAGCTGCGAGGGAAGAATGAGTGATCGATCCCTTCGTAGCCGAAAGCACCATGTTCTCAATGCGTACGGTATGACCTTTCATCTACTGTATTTCTTATTCGTGTGCCGGATTTCAATCCTCAGCCAACCAACCCAGACTCGACTTCATTTCTCAGTGGAGAATGCACACATATGTGTAGCACTGTGTACTGCAAACATCGCTGTGGGCGGATGACGAAGCACCGGCAGGACATGCGCAAGTTAAATAAAATAAACAAACAAAGCACTGACTTTTGTTGGGATTCATTCGATCGGATCGAGTTTGCGTTTGTTTCCATGGTGTTCCGTTAGGTGTGGCTGCCCAACCAGATCGCAAAAAAATCTGAGGCAAACTCTTTCGTGACTCACAAAAATCAAGAAAGTAAATATACAAACACGAAGAAGGGAAAACAATCAACGAAGTTCTCCGATCCCCGTGTCCAACCCATGGCGACAACCACGCCTCCTCTCTTTGTTCCCTTTCTTCTCTCACTCTCACTCTCACTTTCACTCTCACTCTCACTCTCACTCTCACTCTCTCACCCTCACTCTCACTCTCACTCTCACACACACTCTCTCTCCCCCTCTCCCTCTCAACAGCCTCCGTCATCTCCTCCAGCCACGCCTTGACTTTTGGCTGCTGACCGACGCCGCTCGCTTCTCTAGCCCACCGACTACGAATCCCCGCCACGCCGCAGCCGCGGGCGATCAGGCCTGGACCATTACCACCCTCCAACAACAACAAGGACAAAAAAGGAAAAAAGAAAAAAATCATTGTTCATTTGTTCTTTTTCCAAGGCATCATCTGCCCAAGTCCAACCGCCGACTGTTCCGCAGTGGAGTGCGCCGAGATATTTTTGTTTTCCACTTTTCTCAGTTCCATTTTGAGCCCCCTAACCCTCCTTTTTGTTCTGTTCGAAAGTCCAAACCCAGTTTCTCCTGACCGGTCGAAGCTAAACTCGTGCTACAGGTCACTTCCTCCGAGAAGGAATCGTCGTCCTCGTCACGCCCATCAGCTTTTCTCGCTCGCCAGCGAGCTGCGCCAGCCCCCGCAGCAAGGCGTCTTGCTCGAGTTGCAGCCTCTCCCGCTCGCGCAACAGCTCCCGCCGGCTCTTGTGGAACGCCGAGGAACCAGACGCGCCGCCGCCGCCGCCGCCGCCGTCCCGAGGACGCCGCTGCCGCTGCCGCGGTTGCGCGTCTGTCGGCGCCTCGGGCGAGCCGGCCGGGCAGACGGGCGGCGGTGGGATCGTCGACGGAGGCGGCGGCGACTCGACGCGCGGACGGGAAAGGCTGCTTGCTGAAGAGACGCGGGCGGGGCCGACAGCCTGCACGAGGGCTGAGCGCGGAGCAAAAGACTCTGGAAGCCCGACGTGGCTTGCGTTCGCCGACGGGGATCTTTCGCAGCGCGGCGGGTAGTCATTGGAACGCACGCACGGTGCCGGCGGAGGCATTGGATTTAACGGCACCGCCATGTTCGATCGAACGCCGGGCGACGTGACTGGAGCCGGAGGAGGTACGCAGCCGGCGTTTTTGCGCGTTTCCAATACATCTGATTCGCTCCCCGCGTGAAGAGCTCCCGGAGCGATGTTGCAAGCCTGCCTTGGTTCTCCCACCGTCGAGTCGCGCACCTCGTTCGTCTCATCTCGACCTTGTACCGATGACGACACCTTTGGTTGGGTCGAAGGAGCCCGGGAAGAAATAGGATAGTAAGTGTTTCTTCCCACTTCACTCCGTCAACCGTCTTTGCAAACTCACATGGGCTGACGGGCGAGATCCGCAACACTGGCGACTGCAGGAACTGTTGCTTGACTCGGGCGGTCCGTCTGCTTGACGATCGGATTCGCGGGTGGACCTTTCGTGCGGGAGCGCTTCCGGGATGGGACCGTCTCGTCGACGTGCATCTAGCA
This sequence comes from Zopfochytrium polystomum, assembly GCA_025765615.1. NCBI lineage: Eukaryota > Fungi > Chytridiomycota > Chytridiomycetes > Chytridiales > Chytridiaceae > Zopfochytrium > Zopfochytrium polystomum. The sequence continues at coordinate 261,944 of JAIVFJ010000004.1, read as the reverse complement.
TTTGCGCTGCACTGTCGAACTGCTGTCGCTGCAGTGCGTCGCTCGCTGTCGGGTCGTGCTCATCCGTTCCTGCCGTTAGGCGTAAGGTAAAAGGTCTTGGAAAAGGTGGGGCAGAATGTGATCCGTTCGCATTCGGCCCCTGCCACCGACCCTGCGACACGCCTCGCTCCTCCCGCCGTACCCGCCGTACCCGTCCGCACACCCTCAGAGCTCCCTACTGCCCCCGTCGTTTACATCCCCCACCGTTGTGAAGAACCCTTTTGCGAGGCTTACCGCCTGGAAGAGGTCCTTTACCGCCCGGCGGCCTCTTGGACGAAAGATCTCCGCCGGATCCGCCGCCGACGGACCCATCGAACGTCGAAACGGGCGCATCGGGAGCCGAGACGCTCGAGGACGGCAGCGACGGGAGGAGCTCCGCCGCGACGGTGCGACAGCGTTCGTCCGTGTCGAGTACGTCCGGTGGCGTGGGCGCACCTTCCTGGAAACGAGGGCAATGACGACACATTGGGGTCTGTTGATGTTTGTGTTTTTCAGGGGCTGGCGCGCAAAGGTTGCGAGCGAGGCCCCTGTCGCAGCTGCCGCCTGGGCTAGTGGTGTGGAGGGACGGCTTGCCCTAGGTGCACACAGCCTCCCTCTGCCACGAGCTTCCCCTTAGGTGCACTCTCTGTTGCGTAAAAATCAATCTTCTTTGACTAGAAGATAGAGGGTCGACCTGAACGCACGATAATCCCCAAGCATGATTCCTTGCCTCGCGGAATCGCTGGTGACTGGCACTAGCATGCTGGCGTGTTTGCAGACAGCGAGAATGGGTCTGGTTGTGGAACTGCTGAGCGTCAACTCTTGCCACTTGCAGTACCCAAATGTCGCTCATTTCCTGATCAATCGCGCGGCGTTTCGAGATTGGCCTCGGCAGAGTGGATGATTGTACGGGTCGCTACGTTGCTACATACACTAAAAGAAAAGTCACCTTATCGCCCTGGATAGATACGTGGGAATGTAAGGTCGTTGTGCCGGTCTATCTATTTGCGGTGCTTCTGATCCAAGAGCATGCTAATTTGCGTCTACAGCTATTGGTGTTGTGGCGCGTTGACGTTCAACGATTTGCGACGAGCGAACTGTGGGCTTCCCGAATTGCGGCTTGGCGGCGAAAGGTCGGCGACTGGCAGATGAGAGATGCGGTGGAGTCGCAGCCTCCCCTTTCATTCTTTCTTCTTCGTCTGCGATCTGAGGCAAAACGAAAGACTCCCCCTCGCAACGCCCAGACCCCTAATCTACATGGCCACCTTGAAATGGGCGGGGACTAAACAGCGGTTGGGTCTTGCCGAAAGGCTCATTCGCCCAAGAAGCATTGAGAGGTGCCAAAAGCGATCACATTGCGAGATGGCACACGTCATTCCATTCTGATTGCGTTGAGGAAGCTGGAGGACTGGGGAGGAGCCATTGCGCCTTTCGCCTTCCGTTGTTGTCGTCCGATGTGGTCTACCTACTCATTTGGCACCCGTAAGCCGTGGTGCTCGCTCGTTGGTCGAGCGTAAGAAGAGACCGTTGACCCCCCCCAACTTCTTCTTCTTCTTATTCCAACAACCACCCAACATTTTGTTTTGCAATAAATCCACCGTCTCGGTTGAGGCGTTGGGAAGTCACGTGGGCAGTTGATTCTCGTGTGTGTGGCTGATCAACTCGCCGCCGCCTTCATGACGCCAGCATCCTCAATGCAACCTCCCGAGCCGCGACGGCAGCAACTGGATCACCACCCGCCATCGCACCCGGCGACGTCGACGACGTCGACAAAGCCAACTCCGCCGTTTCTCGCCTCCGTCTCCGCCACCCTGTCGCCCGACTCCCTCCACCACCAGGAGCACCAGCAGCAGCACCACCAGCACCAGCCCATTCCCCCACCACCCTCACTGACCGTCGCAGCCCCACTCCCCGCCGTCCTGGCGGGCCTCGCCCTCTTCTCCGTCATTGGCACGCTCGTCCGGGTCAAGCTGATCCAGTGGACCTCCTTCGACGGCGCACCGATCGCGGCCATCGTCTACCCGCAGATCCTGGGTTGCCTGATCATGGGGGTGGCCGTGAGGTGGAAACACGACTTTTCGAGGAGGTAATGGCAAGCCGCTTCTTTTTTTTATTTTTTTTTATTTTTTTTTATCTGGAGGTGGAAAAGGACCGGCCGACGGCTGACCTCGGGCTCTGTGCTAGGTGGTACGCCATGTACATCGCGATCAGTACCGGACTCTGCGGTGGGTTGATCCCCCTTTTTTCAAGGCCCTTGGCAACTGAAAAAAAAAAAAAAAAAAAAAAAAAAAAAAGGTTCCATCACAACATTTTCGACCTGGAGCCTCGCCATCTACACGGAAGGTGCCAACACGGCCTCCACGGCGCGCTCGACGGCGGCCAGCCTCTTTGCCTCCGCCTTTGGTGCCGCGCTCGTCGTCGTCGCCGCGTCCGTCGCCGCGCTGCTCTACGGCGAGTCTGCGTTCCGCGACGTGGGCGCGGTGATTTCGCCACCGCGGCGGCGCCAGGGCGCGCCCAGCGAGGAGGAGATTCTCGGCGGAAGCGGAGACGTAGCGGCAGTCGCAGCCGCGGACAAGGCTGCGGCGCCGAAGCCCGCGGTAGCGTTCGTACTGTCGTGGAGCCCGGCGGCGATGGAGCCGGCGGATTGGGGGCTGGCGGCGTGCGGGGCGGCCGCGTGGGCCGTTGTGTTGGCGGTGAGCGCCGCCGTGCCGACGGAGCGCGCGCTGACGGCCGCGATGGCGTTCGGTCCGCTTGGTGAGAGCTTGTGTGGCAGACGAGTGGTGCTTCCGTTCCTTTTTCACCGACCCCTGTTCGTGTTCCCTTTTTTTTTTTTTTTCGCTCATCATTCGATTCCGACCGCCAGGAACGCTGTCGAGATACTATCTCTCTATTCGGCTCAACGTAAAACTGCCGTGGTTCCCCCTGGGCACATTTGCAGGTACTTCTCTTTCTCCTGTTTGCTTCTTGCACCGATATTCAGATTCAGTCATTTCTGATTCAGCCGTTCGGGCGCAACCTACTTTTTCCTTTGGCATGTCATCAAGCCAACATGATCGGGACACTTCTGATCGGCGTCACCTACGTCATGCGAATCAGGCAGAGCGACTCTGAGCTTGCCGTCGACCTCTGGACAGCCGTCGCCGACGGTTTCTGCGGCTGCTTGACCACGGTCTCCACGTTCACCGTCGAACTGATGCATCCGGCGATTGTGGCGCGGTCCGACAGAGCGAACGATGGAAACCCTTCCCGTTTCTCGGCCGCGCTGCGCTCAGCGCGGAACGCGTTGGGTTCCAACGCCTCCTTGGCGGCCCACGTTTACTTTATCGCCAGCGTGGTCGTGGCGCAGGTTATTCTTCTCCTTGTCGTGCACGGGGGTGCGCCCGCTTAATCGTTTTTGAAATAGAGAGTAATACAAATCGAGACGGCGTCACTTTCATTTGTTCCCGCTCCTAGCTTCTTTTCCCCCTCATCGTCAACAGTTGGGTTGCAGAATTCCACGGCTTGGAACTGAATTGATTGGACTACCCAAGTCTCAAAGGAGGCATGCTTTGGGAGGACAAAGCAAAAAAAAAACAAAAAAAAAACTAAAAATTAATATAAATAGTTGGGCGAGGAAAAAGAAACAATGAGCAGGAGAGCAAGATGTATGAAACCACGAATAACCTGATGTTTAAGAGCGCGTTTGGTGACTCCAGCTGAGAACTCCTCAACAAGGAAGTTTGTCATACTACAGGAGCATCAAAGAATGTTGCCTTTTGAGCTCGCTGCTCCACCCATTTCTTTGCCCCCGTGTCTACAGATTGACACGAGACTTACAACCTCCTTGGTGGAGAAAGGCGATTTACTAAGTCTTTACTTTGCCTTTGGTGGCCGTGCGATGTGGACCTCGATGTACTGGTGCAGCGCGTACCGGCAACTGAAATAATCGCAGCATCATTGCACCGAAGAAAAGATTTGAGAATGGCAGAGGGGATATCATCCTTATGTATTTGCGGTCTTGGCCTCCTTTTCCCCCCTAAGAATGTTTTTGATGTAAAACTCCCCGGCTTTGTAGCTAGATCGGACTAGAGGGCCCGAGGCAACGTATTTGAAGCCAAGGTCTTTGGCCACGGCACCCCAGTGGTCGAATTTGGCCGGCTCGACGTATTCTACCACCTTGGAGGAACGTCAGCCCAATGCGTGTGAAAAACCTGAGTCGCTTACCTTCATGTGCTTCTTTGTGGGCCGCATATACTGACCAAATGTGATTACGTCCACGCCGACACCTCTGAGATCTAAAACATTGGATATTTAGAAAGGGAGCGACCATTAAGGGTCCATTTCCCAGCCGCACCTTTCATCGCTTGCAACACTTCAGAGTCAAGCTCCCCAAGCCCGAGCATCATCGATGTCTTCGTCACGAGGGACGGCCGAACGGATTTCGCATGCTCGAGCACACTGAGTGACTGCCGGAAATTCGCCCGCCTATCGCGTACCACAGCTTGTAGGTTTTCCACTGTTTCGATGTTGTGAGCGTAGACGTCCAAACCGGATAAAGCGACTCGGCGGACGCCGTCAAGGTTGCCGCGGAAGTCCCCGGTCAAGCATTCGACGAGAATTTGAGGGGCTCTGGGACAACATTCATTTGCAGGCTAGATCAGACAATGCTAAAACTACCCAGCAGCAAGCAAGTGGACTTACTTCTGCTTGATCAGCTCAACGGTTTGACCAAAGTGGTCAGCACCTCCGTCCGGAAGGTCTGCACGCGAACAAGAAATCAGCAAACCACAAAACAGAGCCCTCATACGCACCGTCTCGGTCGACAGACGTCAGAACGACGTAGTCAAGCCCCCATCTGGAAATCGCCTCGGCCGTGTGTTCGGGCTCGTTCGGGTCCAGTGCCGCGGGAGCGCGGTTTGTTTTGACGGAGCAGAACCTGCAGCCACGCGTGCATTCGTCACCCATGAGCATAATGGTTGCTGTTGCGGTTGCGTCTTCCCCTCCACCCCAACAGTCGCCAATATTTGGGCACCGAGCCTCTTCGCAAACCTAAAGGTTTTTAGTGAGTGGTTCGTGAGTCTTCAAATGCGACAATCGAATGCAGCCCAAACTAACAGTATGAAGTTTCAGTCCACGCAAATCATTCTTTATCCGTGCGTAGTTGCCGCCGACTGGAATTTCGGTTTTCAACCATGACGGGAGGCGTTGAACTCTGCAGTTTAGCAGGGAAGGGGTTTTTAAGTAAACTGCCTATTCCAACCCCTCTCAACACTGCGAATGTGGAAAGGCTATCACCTCTTCGCCGGGCGTTCTACGGACTCCGATGGCTTCTGCTGAAGAGATGCAGTTATGTCCCCTGAAACAAAGTCTTCGAAAGACGGGCCCTGGTCGAGTTTCGCGCGGAATGCGCTCGATCGCGCGTTTGAGGAAGGCGAGGAGTTTGACGAGGAGGGCACGACCGAGGAGGAGAACGGTGATGAGGGATGCGCCAATGGTCGAGCGGTAAGCGACAGCGGCAATGACGACAACGATGACGATGACGATGACGGCGGTAGCAACAACGATGAGGCGGTGCTTGAAGCACGGGCGACCCGTGCGGAGCAGTAGCAGTTGCCGGCGGACCGTGCCCTTCCGATCATGATCGGAAAGGGTCGATTTGTGATTTTTGGTGGTTCGGTGGTTCAAACAACTTGTACCTGTACCTCCCTTGGTGCAAGATCAATCAGACAACATATTCTGGCTGCGGACACTTCCAAATTCCCTACTTTTGTGTCGCGTTATACGAGCCTTTGACCAAAGATTGAGGTAGCAACGTTCGTTGCTTGTTTTCCTCAAGATAGATGCATGTGAGGTTAAATATTCTGAAACATTGGCATAGTTTGATTGACTTGCGGGTTCTAGAGTGAGTGTTAAAGCCTCGAAAAAAGGACGGAGGCAATACGGTGTTGGTGAGAAAGTTTCTGCCCTCGCGAATGAAAATGTCAATTTTGATTAATAGGTTAAGACTGCAAGGTGTCTGGGTGCGACGTCTTTTGTTGAACTGTTGCACAACTTCACTAACCTGAAATTTCTGGGCAGGGAATATTTGGGAAAGCCGCTTCGGTGCTTCGTCCTCGACTTGGTGGAGGTAAAGCGAGCCTTTCGGGCAGTAAGGAGTGTCTGAAAATTTTTTTGGAAGCCTGCAGAAGCATTTGAAAGTGCTTTTTCTCGGACCCCAAGAATTTTTTGAGCGGTCATCGACAGTTGCAATACATCAATCCATTTTGTATCACCTTGTAGGTTCAATTGGTCTGGCAAACAGCGCACTGACTCCTTGAAAAAAACGTTCTTGAATTCACCCAGGCCGGCTCAGTCGAGAGGAACTATTTGGTTTCTCGATTGGGGGTGGTTTTTGATTACTTTGCTATATGGGAGTTGCGGGCCTGGTGGTGAGACTTTCGCAATCCAAGGATTCTCCAATATCGGAGGCTCACATCCTCAGAACCTTTGTCATTCAAGTAATCGGTATGCTATCGCTTTACCCCTCCGCGCATTTTCCACTGACTCTTCTGCAGGAGAAATGCTGCACTCTCCTTAGTGTTGGGATCGCCGGCCCGGCCTTTTGCGCGCTGTCAGAACTGAAGAGCGCCAAACTACCAGAGATTTGGACCAATGCGGACGAGCATGTCTTCGTTTTGAAAACGTTCTAAACTCGCAGTGTAATTGCCTCCCGGCTGGTGCAATAGTTAGAGACGTCAAGAGAAAGATGGTGAGCTTGTGATGCACTGATTCCCCGGTTTGACACAGTCATTTCAGTAGGTGAGATATCACCCAAAGCGAGAAAATCGAAGCAAGTAGTCACGCCTGGGAAACCGACATCGCATACCCAACTTTCATCCAAAAAACACAAATAAGCTCATGCGTCTTCGCAGAGGCGTGGCTAGGAAGTATTTATCAGTTTCTAGCATGATGGCTTCAATCCAAATGCTCACACGAGACCTCGCCGTCGTGAAGAAAGACTGCTTTTGAAAGGCCACACACGAGAAGAATTTCTTGGGTGATGCGCTTCGTGGTTTCTTGGAAGACCGGTTTTCTCGAGGTATAAACCATCATGAGCCGTGGCTATGATGCCGACTTCGTCTTTGACGGCGGAGGCAGGCTGGAACAACCGCCAGAAACCTAATGTGCGGCTTGCGCAAGTCCGCCTCCATCAACGACCTCCATCAACGACCATTCGCCAAAAGGAGACGGGGGCGGGGGCGGCGCATTCTGGGCGGCGCCGAGAGCTACTATCCGAATCACAACCTCCTATTAGATTGAACGAAGTTTGGGAGAACAAGATATATTCTGAATGTATTTTTAAAATATATTCCTTTTTTCTCGCTTTATTCTGTGGGGCAAGTAGGCGATAAGCAAACGACAAAAGCAGAGGTTGACGAGTCCCTCGGGGCTCTTCATTTTTCAGGTTTTCAACTCGGACAAGGATACTCGCGCACCACTTTGAAGCAACCGAGAAGCCAGCTCGCGAACCAAAACAGACCCATCCGACGCCGCCAGCGCCGCCAGCATCCGCGACGCGTCCTTGGCCCCTTGCTGCGGCCCCACGGGGCGCAGCAGGGCAATTAGTCTCAAAGCTCCGTACCTGACGCCGACGTGGTCTTTCTTGAGCAGCAGTGCGAGTTCTGCCATAAACGGTTGGTGTGAAGCCACGATCGTCCGGAGGATCTTTGACGACGCGGAGAGGAGTTTATGGAAAACGCCGAGCAGCTGCTCCACGTTTGATCCAAACTTGAGGCACGCGACGAACGCTGGAGGTTGCTTCAGTAACGCTCTCTCTATATAGGTTGGCTCCAGGACCAGCCTTTTTGGCCGCATTAGTATTTGCGATGGCGAAAGTATCGCTCTTGAGCACTTACCAATTGGCGAGGGATTCCAGTGCGTTGACGTGCTGTGATTGGGAACCCAATAAATACAAGCTGCTGGGAGTCCTCTAGTTTCACTCACCCAATTTACATCATTCAACAGTTTCAAAAACAATGCGAGACCGCCCGCCTCCCTCATCGTCGCCCTGCAGCTTTGGTCGCAGCAGACTATCTCGCAGATGAGCGGTATTGCGTTGCCACGGAGCGGAGAAGCCGAGTCGGCGAGCCGTAGCACGTGAGGCGTGATGCCTGCCCTGACGGCCCGCTCCAACCTCCCTCTGCTTAAATGGCAAATGTTGAAGACAGTTTGCAAAATAGAATGTTGCACATCCCCACGTGCGTTGGCCTACAGCAAAAGCATCAGTATCGACGGAAAGTTGCATCTTTTTCGCACGTACCGACGAGAGAACGGAGACGAGAGACTCGACCACACATCCTCGTCCCATCACGTCGACAATGCTCGGTTGTGCTGACAAATTCTTCAAGCACTTTACGAACACAGAGAGGGAAGGCTGAGGGAGTTTTGGAAGGCAGGGGGCAATTACTATTCCAGTAAAGAACTGGTTAAAAAATCGCATGAATCGTTTTCTACTGAATGAGCTTATACCTTCGATTGACTCTGCCGTTCGCTGCAGGGTCATGGGCCCACTTTTGGACAAGTCCAGAAATATCGTGCTGAGATCGTCGGACCAAGAGTATGAGTTCAGGGTGGCTGCGCGCGGGAACATTGCCGCCAGCTTGGGAATCAAGCCATTCTCAGCAAGGACGTGGAGCATGTCGTCACGAGATACTCTCTCTTGCTTTGAAGTTAAAGTGAGAGCTTCAGAATCTCTTGTTATTCATTCTACCATCAAACCTGGGACGAGACAGCCGTTGAGATTATTCGACTGACCAGTTTGTGGGACTCTATCTGATCGTCAGCTACTTTTTCAAGCAGCGACATGAGGAGGCCAAAACCATCGCAGGAAAGGAACGCCAGCAGCGTTTCAGGTCCACAGCTGATGGCGTGGAGAAGCAGCATTACTTCCTTTATCGCACCTTCCGAGCAACAGTGCGTCGCGATTGCAAAAATAGCGGGGACCCCTCCCATGAGGAGCAAATGATTTTGCAAGTCATGAGACTTGGTGATGATCTGAATTCGGGGATCATGAAGAACGTGAATGACTGTTTTGTCAAATCCTTTCCCTGACCTCTGTGACAACACGCAAAACTGAGATAGTCTGCTCATCGGATTTGGGCGGGTCCTTGATGGAGTTTAGCAATGGTAGCAACCGATGATGCTTTCGGAATGCTCTCTTCAGATCCTGCCGCTCACGGACGGCGGCGACCAGAAGCGTGGATATCTCGGCGTGCGTACTTTTCCGTGTGATGAGTTCATCCGTCATTTCAATCAGCCGATCTTCCGTGATTATGGCGTGCGTCTTCTGGTAAACTAAAAGGCCGATCAGCATTTGCACTGTCAGCATTGACGTTGTTACTTGGTGTGCTTTCCTCCAGAAGAGTCGTGAAGGGATCCTCCGTCAATTCCTGACGCACACGCTGCCGACTCGAGAATTCTAGATCAACGTCTATGTGCGTGGATGAAGGTCAACGACACCACGCGGACAAAAACAAACCAGCAAAATCGTTCGTGTAATCGTCGCCCGAGTCGATTTCAGGTGAGCTACTTTGCACCGGTGGGGCTTTCGTTGTCGGCGTGGTTGGAGTCAGGGGGAATCCGGCCATCTCCTGGAATTCAAAGTCATCGTCCCACACCTCGGTGGGTCGGTCGACGGCAGGGGAGGTCACCGGCGAAAGCATTGAGGGTTGTGGTTGTCCTTTCACTGCTGCGATTGATAGTTTGATGGGAGGGTGCTTTTTTGCAGAAGGAGTACATCGTTTGGAGAGAAAAATTGTCTTCGCGCTCTCGTTCAGATCAAAGTCCTCATCCCAGTTTGAGTTTTCTGAAGGGCATTCAATGTAAAAGCCGTATCTCACGTAAGAGCGCATTACCTTCGTCGCACTTGCTGTGATTCGTTCGGGACGACGCCGGTGCCTGTTGTTAGGAATCCTTAAGTTCCAAAGCCGTAGAAGGAAACTGTGGGCGATGCTTACATTTGCTGATGGCTTTGTTATCCATGGGTGCTTCAAGAGTGTTCCGGCCGACGGTCGGAAATTTGCATCTTTGTGGAAACAAACGGACAGGAAATCTGCAGCAAACTTTAAATTGATATAGGGCAATTGGTTCGAAGGAAAGGAATTCCTCTCATTACGTTCGAAATTCCATGGGGTAGAGGTGGGTGATCGTCTTGAACGATGTGGAAGAGAGCTGACATTGGGGTCATGGAGTGGTACGGCGGAGCACCGTCCATGAGCTAACTGTCGGTTAAACTTCAGAATGGCAGCCAGATTTGAACGCAAACCTCAATGACAGTGCACCCAAGGCTCCTGGCGGGGGAACAGCAAAGAGAGAGTGAGACGTGAGATTGGGTTGTGTTGATTTAGTTTTGAACGTGTACCATATATCGGAGGGCCAACTCGCCCCATTTAACTCAATTATTTCCGGAGCCACTGCGATTCGCAAATCAGTTTTAAAAAGATTGGTTTCCTCACACTTACTCCAATAAGGTGATCCAGCGACATTTTTGGACGACGCGTCTGCAAGTTTGGAAGCAACGCCAAAGTCTGCGAGCTTGACGATGCCAGACTTCGTTGTCAGAATGTTCTGGCGTCAGCCCCATTAGAAGATGAAGTCAAAGTTTGGGGAACAAACCGCCGCTTTGATGTCTCTGTGGATGACGCCTTGCTCGTGTAGGTATCTGAGGCCTTCCGTGGCATGAGGGCTTTGGCGTCTTCGTAATTTCGGACCTCACCCTCCAAAACTTGTGCGATACTCGACCTGGATAGATCCTCACTAAGTTTCCCCGTTTTTTTCAAGGCATCGTACAGGGATCCGTTCTCGCAAAATCTTGTGAATTAGGTTATTTCATTATCTGCAAAGGAAATGAGGGAAACTCTTACTCCATAATGATTTGATATGAGTCTGGCGTCTGTTGCTAAATTAGCCTACAACATTGCGCCAGCTACTACTTACAGCTGTAAATCCCCTGTACGCGACAATATTTGGATGCTTGAAAGCTCATTAGTGCAGCATTCTCTTACAATCACCGAAGTCTTGCTCACGTTGAGGCGTTTCAGAAGGTCAATCTCAACCTACAAGAAGTAACGTCAACATTCAAGCGCACGTCAACACCCTTAATGATACCATGATGGAGTGGAGGTCCGATGCGCCCACTCGCGACGTTTTGATCTCTTTGACAGCCACGCACACTCGTGTTTCCGGAATGACGGCTTTGTAGACAACACCGAATGCTCCTATAAACCCCAAACGGAGCGATTCCGTTAACGACTCTGCATCGATCAGATCCATGGCGGCGATCGCTCGCTGCAAGCAGATGGTTCATCACCTTTCCCGAGGCAATCGCCGAGCACGAGCGGCCGTGGCATTGCGGCAAGAAGTGCTTTCCCGACAATTCGGACGAAACTGGGTGTTAATGTTTCCGTTTTGGCACGCCTCTTCCATGTTGGATACACCTGCGAAGGAGCGCAGGCCCATTTCCCCCCCGGTAACACAATGTGCATTTTAATAAGTCGACTTCCCTCCCCACCTCCTTATCAAAAAATATACAAATTCTGCGGGGTTGTGAATCCACAAACCCTCAGCACATGGCAGTTATTGGTACCCGTCCAGGTAACCTTGCGCGAAGAGCCGAACCATAGCAGCCTCCCGAGGGATTCTCGGCAAGGTCGCATGCGCCAATCTCCCGGAAGGCTTTCCCTGGGAGGCGGAGAGTCGGGCAGCCGCGGTGGAAGGACAGAGCAGCAAGTTGAAGGGACAGGCCTTTCCCGGAGAAGAAAATAAGGGTGTTGCCGCCCGGCCCGGCTCCACTTCTTTGACTGAATTCCTTGACATTCGTCCAGCTTCAGTTTTCAGAAAAAGGAACTACTAAAATCACCAAGGTAATGAGTAACTTTCTCGTTGCTAAATGGTGACGGAGCTTTACCTTGCCACGCGACATTGGTGTTGAGTGACGTGTTGGCTAGTTTGAGCAGGAAGGACTTGCTAGACTAGCAACGAGAAAATGGTCAGATCAAAGCACTTACAAAGGTCAAGCGTGTCATACCTCCTGATCTGCCAATCTCTTTGCTACGACTTGCGGTGGCGCTTCCAAAATAAAAAAAAAATTAGCTGCGCGTTAAGAAACTCCGAGTCGAGTCAGTACCACAGAGCGACTTTGCTTGAGCTGGTGTTGAGGTTTTGACAGCCCAGGCGGGACACTGGAACGCGATTAAAGATTCGGCTGCTCATTGCTCTTTCCGGCTTTAAGAAGAGGGGGTCCCATCTTTGGTGCGGGTCAGAGTGCGCCAAGAGCCCACAAGCGGTTCGGGGCAAGCGGAACCGTCGCGTTGTCGCAGATTCCACCTCTAACTCTCGCGTTGAAGTAGGACTGGGGTTGGGGTTTTGACAGCCCGGGCGGGGGGCTGGAACGCGATTAAAGATCCAGTCCTCTTCGTGGCTCCGCAGAGGGGGGTGTCGCCACCCATCTTTGGTCGGAGTCCGAGTTGGCGAGAGCCCACAATACATTCCGTAGCACGGTACAGCCGTGTTGCCGCAGATTGCCCACTTCGCGCGTCTGCTGCTAGCCCGAGGCCGAAGTTGCTGCGTTGCGTTGGAGGAGGAGTTGGAGTCGTAGTGCAAAAAACCAATCGAGTTTCGCCTCCAGACTCCTGCAACCCGCCTGCAGGCCGATTTCAACTGCCGCAACGGATTGCAGAGTGGCGACTGACTTGCCGAGGAAGTTCCGGCAAAGTCGCTTGTCTCCCCATGACATTGTCCAGCTTCAAGTTTCATGAAAGGAACAACTGAAATGGGAAGGTAATGAGAAACTTTCGATTGGTGATGTGTTCTATACCTTGTCGTGGAGCGTTCGTGCTGATTTGAGCAGGAAGGGTTCGCTAGACTAGCAACGAGAAAACGGTCAGATCAAAGCACTAACAAAAGGTCAAGCGTGAGTTACCTGATCTGCCAATCTCTTCTGGGCTTGCAATTTGAAATGGTGCTCCAAGAGAAAAAAAAAAAAAAAGGGGGGTCGGACGAAAGGAGCAGTGAGGTAAGAAATCGCGAAATAAGTCAGTCAAGAAACCGGGAATTAAATCAGTACCACAGGGCGACTCTACTCGGTGCTGGTGTGGAGGCTTTGACAGCCCAGGCGGGGTGCTGGAACGCGATGAACAATCCAGGCGTTGCGAATTGCTCTTTTCCCGCTCCTAAATGGGTGATTTTCCCTCCAATCTTTCGGTGCGTGTCAGAGTCCCTGAACCCACGAGCCGTCCAACGAGGGGTTCAGCAAGCGGTGCCGCCGTGTTGTCGCAGATCCCCCATCTTGCGGCAGCCTAGGCAGGGTGCGTGGGAACTGATTAAAGATCCAACGATCTCTTTTGCTCTTCTTGGCTTCCCGAGTGGGTGGTTTGCCCTTCCCATCTTTGGTGCCAATCCAAGCGGCCTAGAGCGAGCCACAAGCCGTTCCCTCAAGAAACAGCCGCGTTGCCGCAGATGCCTCGCGAGTCCGCAGCCAGGCCAAGGGCGGTTTGCCTCGTTGGAGGTTGAGCTTGAGTCGGAGTGCCAAAAAAACATTTTGGAACATAACTTGACGGCACACGTCTCTGTTCAGATTACTTGCTGCATGTTTCTGTCTGACTGGCTGTCAGTGGTCGTTCTGAGAAAAAAGAAGCGAGAATGGGCTCCGACTTGGGCTTCTTCAGCACTGTCGACCTTGACCTGGACGTTGACGTCGATCCGGACGACGATGCACCGGCGAATATCGCTTCGACCGATCGCGATGCCACCACCAACGTCAGTGGCGCCGGCGCACATCTCTTCGCATCCTCGCACGCGTCGGTACCGTCCGGAACTCGACAGCCACCGCCGCCGCCCCCGCCGCCTACGAGTCGACCCGATGTGCATGCCCCGACCCTGCGGGAGATTGAAGAGAATCAGATCACAAAGCTCGCCGCGCTGCACTGGTCGTCAAAGGCAAAGGAGATTGTTGACGCGGAGCCGCTAAAGCGGAAGAAGCAAAAGAAATCTGGAAAGAGCCGGAAATCGTCGGCGGCGGCTGAGGAAAAGGAGGACACATCGACTTTCGATCCAGAGCTCGTTGAGAAGATTTGGAATGAGGAGCTCGTCGCATCCCAGTTTTCGCTCCGCAAAATCATGCTTCTGGAGTTCAGCCAGTACCTCGAAGAGGTGCGATTGCAGCATCGTGGATGCCGTCGGCGCGGCTGCTGACCTACCCTTGTCTTTATTACCATACTACAGTACCTTTGGCCTCATTACGAACCTGACACGAGCGGAAACACACATCTCCTCTCAATCGTCGTTATGCTGAACGAAAAGTTCCGCGAGCGCGTAGCAGGGGCTTGGAATGCGGTGTGCCAGCAGCCCGACAAATTCACGCAATTTTTTACCGAATGTCTCCAGCTTCTCGTAAATCACGATGAACACTCGATCGACCTTCGCGTGCGACGATTCTTGTTGGTATTCCTCACGAACGCGTTTCAATCGCTGGACAACGCGGTCGTTCGATCATGTTGCCTTCGGCTTGTTTCCATCGGGACCTGGAGGTGCCTTGCCAACACTGAGAACTTGCTCTCGGTCTCTCCGCAGTTGCGAAAGGCATGGAATAAAAGTCAGAAGAATCTATCTTCGGGTAAGTGGTGCACCAAGGCCGTTGTGCAATCTAATACAGGCTGGCATAGACCAAGGGGAACGTCGCCAACAAGATTTCGAAGCCACCTGCCTCTCAACTTTAATAAAGGACTTTGTGAAGATTCTCGACACGATTCCGGAATCAAGCCCGGCCCCTCAGTTCGCAATCGCTTACTGCGAGCGATTTCTGGAGTTTTTGATTGACTTGATAACGCAGTTGCCAACCCGCCGTTACTTCAATACTGTAATTAAGGACCACCTAGTTGTGGAACTTGCCTTCGATCGACCGTTAGCGAAGAGGGGCGAAAAAAACAGGCAGATTGCGAAAGACCGAACCAGTTCGAGCCGTGTTTCAGACTGGGAAGCGGTTGGCTCAGATTCCGGAGTAATCTTCGTCCAGTTGCTGGAGAGACTCCAATTTTACATCAATTTCGAAATTGACGATTTCACGGGATCGTCCCTTTCTCCCAGCGAATCAGCCAACAACCACTATTCAAAAGTGCAGAAGCTTCAGAAGATATGTTTCTCAAAACATCGGGAGAGTCTGGAGGAATTTGCACTTGCATCCGTTGGAACATTGAACAAAACCTCGCTCTCCAGGTATTTTGGACAGCTGGAGGGTGCTGAGCTCCGAGCACTTTGCGAGGAGGTGGGAATCCGGACAAGGGACTTTTCAAGTAAGGCAGCGTTTTCGCAGCAGTTTCTGCGCAACGTTTTAGTGGAACGATACTTGCCGAGGCAGTCCCAACTCGAGCAGATCAATGCCATGTCTTTATTCCCGTCCGAGGTTTGTCAAAACGACATCAACGGCCCACTAATCTGCCGTGTAGGTCGATCTGTTCGATGATACCCAACTACCGTCGTCACATTCGTTCACAAATACACATTGCATGCCTATTCCAAAGCTGAATCTTCAATTTTTGACACTACACGACTACCTTCTTCGGAACTTCCAGCTTTTTCGACTGGAGACATCCTACGAGATTCGTCAAGACGTTGAAGATGTCGTTAAGAGGGTCTCTCCAAGATATAACACTGATGCCGAAGGTCCCGATAAAACTGTCATTTCAGGTTGGGCCAGAATGGGCGTCCCCCTTGAAAAGGTATTCGATTGAAAAGGTTGACGTTGGCTTATTTTTTTTATTTTAGTTTGATATCGTCGACATCGGTCCAGTGCAGTTTGGAGGGGAGGCCCCAACATTCGTGAAGGCCGACCTTTCTTTCTACGTTGGAAAGTATACAGATGTAATAAGACGTGAATGGGACAGTCTTCGCAAGCACGACGTTCTCTTCCTTGTAACAATCCAAATGCATCCTGATTTGCGCGGGGACGAAGATATTACGACAGGACCAGGCTTTTGCAGAAAGTACGGAATCAAATACGTCCGCGGATGTGAAATTTTAGACCTCCTTGGATGGAACGGCCAACCCATTGACGACTTTGGCATCAGTCGCGAGATCAAACAGCAATCAAGTAGAAGATCTCTGCGTGTACTGCTTGACCCACACCAATACTATTCTGACATGCAGCGAGTTCAAGCGAAGGAGATAGATGATGTTTACGAGTCCTTAAATCTCCTCATTCGGCGGAAGCCGCAAGAAAACAATTTCAAGGCAGTGCTCGAAACTATTCGCGATCTTATGCAGAGCGAAATTGTGGTGCCCGACTGGTTACAAGATGTGTTTTTGGGTTACGGCGATCCTGCTAGTGTCACGCGTGAAAATGCAGAGCACCCTGTTATGCGACTGGACTTTCGAGATACGTTTCTCGACTGGGAACATCTAAAGGATAGCTTCCCAACGATGGTAAGTTATGAAGCTACTAATGCCTGAAAACTAAACAATCAGTTCCTCGCAGAATGTCGTTTCGGCGGAGAAGAATGCATCATTTGACCCACCATATGTCCTTACGTTCTCTTCGAGCGCTTATTCGCATGAACCTGGGGACGATGCTGTGTCAACAATTCTCCGAAGGAAGCGTAAATTTTCATCTCTTGAGCTACCTGAATTGGAAAAGGGAACAGTACTGGCCCACACCTATGCAATTGACAACAATGGGCCGTACTTGGATGACGTGCCGAAGAGAAATATGATTCGTTTTACTCCCACGCAAAGTACGTTGGACTTAACCAACTTGTTTGAACTTGTTTGGCTAACGTGCGACTTTGGCCAGTCAACGCTATTCACTCTGGGATGAGCCCTGGCTTGACTCTTATTGTGGGTCCTCCTGGAACCGGCAAGACTGACGTGGCCATCCAAACTATTGCCAACCTTTACCATAACTACCCTGAAGAACACACTTTATTGATAACGCATTCGAACCAAGCACTTAATCAGCTATTTGAGAAAATCGTTGGACTCGATATCGACCCTCGTCACATTCTTCGGCTTGGACATGGCATGGATGAACTGGAAGGAGACTGGGGAAAGTATGGCCGAGTGAACTCATTTTTGGAAAAACGAATCCATCTTCTTTCAGAAGTTGAGAGGCTGGTTCGAAGTCTCGGCGTTGACGGCGCTCACAGCAGTTCCTGTGAAACAGCAGGGTACTTCTTCTCGTACCACATTCAAAGTCGTTGGAATGCGTTTAGGCACGCCGTATCATCGGAATCGGCTGACGTCGCAAGCAATTTCCCATTTCATATGTTTTTCGCCAACGCGCCCCAACCGCTATTCCCTACACAAGCTTCACGGTCCGAGGCGCTGGAAATAGCCGAAGGATGCTACAAGCACCTCCGCAATATATTTGATGAGTTGGAGGAGATTCGCGCGTTCGAGCTACTCCGCAGCAATCACGATCGCAGCAACTATCTCCTTGTAAAAGAAGCAAAGATCGTTGCTCTCACATGCACCCATGCTGCGATCAAGCGGCGCGAACTCGTTGCAATGGGATTTCGGTACGAAAACGTGATTATGGAAGAAGCAGCGCAAATCTTGGAGGTCGAAACATTCATTCCGCTGCTCCTGCAGTCTCCGGATCAGGAGACCGGTGAATCGAGGCTGAAGCGAGTAGTGATGATCGGAGATCACAATCAGCTCCCGCCGGTTGTAAAGAATATGGCGTTCCAGCGATATGGCAACATGGAGCAATCGATGTTTGCCAGGTTTATCCGCCTCGGCGTACCAACGCACACCCTCGACATGCAAGGTCGATGTCGAAAAAACATTGCGGATCTCTTTAGATGGAGATATCCTGGTCTTAACGACTTGGACAGTGTTTTGGACACCTCCGAGTATAAATTGGCCAATCCCGGGTTTGCGTTCGACTACCAAGTGGTCGACGTTGGAGACTTCAACGGGGCTGGTGAAACTGAGCCCATTCCTCACTTTATCCAAAATCTGGGTGAAGCCGAATATGTAGTCGCAACCTACCAGTATATGCGGCTCTTGGGGTAGGTTTTCCTGCTTTGGTTTTTCCTTAATTTTGTATGTCTAATGCGTTCTTTTGTGATTCTTTTGTCCTCGTGCAGATACCCGGCAAAGCGAATTGCAATCTTGACGACGTACAACGGCCAAAAAGCGCTAATTGAAGATGTTTTGGAGAAGAGATGCCGCTGGAACCCTCTCTTTGGACTTCCCCTGAGCGTGTCCACCGTCGACAAGTTCCAGGGCCAGCAGAGTGACTACGTGCTTCTGTCGTTGGTTCGAACAAAGACCGTCGGCCACCTGCGCGATTTGCGCCGCCTGATTGTCGCGCTATCCCGCGCGCGGCTCGGGCTCTACGTCTTCTGCCGGCTAAAGCTGTTTGAAACGTGCGTGGAGCTCCGTCCTGCGTTCCAGCGGCTGCTCGAGCGGCCCAGCCACTCGCTGTGGCTGCGCGGCGGCGAGATTTGGGGCTCCAAGTTTGCGCGGCCGGTCGGCGTCCAGAACGCCGGCGTGGTGCAGAAGGGCCACAAGGGACGATGGGAGGCCGAAGACGCGGACTCGGCGTACGAAATCGCGGACGTGGCGCACATGGGGGCGTACGTGCACCAGATGATTCAGGAGCAGGTTGCGTTTATGCGCGAGCAGAAGCGGTTGCGTGGCGAGGCTGAGGCCGCGGCGACTGCGGCTGCGGCGGCGATTGTGGCTCCTCCTGGGGAACCTGGCGCTGGCACAGGTGGCGAGTCGTCCGCGGATGCCGTGAGGGAGCGGGAAAGATCGCCAGAGCAGGATGAGGAAGACCAGGAGGATGAGAACCAGGGGGACGAGGACGACGATGAGGAGGATATGGCCGGAGACAGTTAGAGAAACAGAAATACATAACATTGTGTCGCACGTTGGCTTGGGGAATGCATTCTCCAAATAGCGAACTTAAATGGAGGGACGACCAATTGCTCGGCGGCGGAGCCCGTGCGAAGGTTTGGTTCCGTGCTGCATCTGTGGCCAAGTCCCCTCCTCCTCATTTCGGGGTTTGCCTACCACTGATAAGAAGGGGAGGAAGAAAAAAAAAACGCCCCGAAGGCCACCGTCGGCCAAGTTTTCTTTGCTGTAACAATACTTTCGCCACCCAATCTCGCTGGAACCACCTCCCGAACTTAAGCTGCCGACACCCACCCCTTTCGCGTACCCTTCCGCTTGGATCAGCGCGACAATTTCATTCTTTCTCGCGCCAAGACCCTCGCCTGCCAATAAGCAAGCATCGTGATGGTTCGCCCCCAAACACAAAAAATGCAAGTGCGAGAGGCAGCGCCTTCGAAAATTACCTCAGCCGAGGTTCTGCAGCATCTTGTGTCCAATCTTCTCCTCGCCAATGACTTCAGTCGCCTGCGGGATTGCGGAGGACACCTGCATATCTCCCCCTGTTTGGGTTTGAAGAGATTTCGAGCAAGTGGCCGCGTTCAGAGGGTGAAATTTACGGGAGGCTATTCGTAGTACAAAGTTATCGTATTCGAACATAGGCCCCTCACAAGAGCCTAGCTGGGAAAGCATGGGGGGTCTGGGTATCTGTCACTGAAGGCCCAGGGCTCAAGTCACGACGCCAGCTGTTGAAGGCAACAAGAAAGAGTATACAAGGAGTGGTGCCGTGGAGATGCCTGACAACCCTGTAAGTCCGTAGTGCATGGGGTGGGTTTACTGAGGCGATACCTGGACATAGTCTATAACAGTTCACTGTTGATGGCTCTTTCTCTTCCCGTCGGCCCTTCAGGGCTGGAACAATATAAAATAAAAAAAAATCTTATTCGAACATACGAAGGAGCTACTGGTACCGTGGCTGCTTCCTGCATCCATTCGACCAACCAATCTCGCTCAGCGCGTGACAGGCGGTACTGACTCTGCTCAAATGACTGGGAGAACCCAATCGACTTCCACCAGTCCAAAACGCTTTCAAGTTTCCGACTTTTGGCCCACAACACAGCGCTGGATGAGTACTTCATGGGGAGCCCGCTGTCCTTCCACCACTGAAGAACCGATATGGCCCCAACGCTGCTGGCACGGTCCATGGCTGTTGCAGTGTACTTGAGCTCCAGCCCACTCTCTTTCCACCAATTGAGCACTGATACATGTCCGTGCTCACTCGCAGCTTCCAGAGCAACGTGCGAGAACGCCAACTTCAGCCCGCACTTCTTCCACCACTGGAGCGCCTCAACTTTTCCAGCTTTGCTTGCGGAATCTACCGCCGCACTGTCATAGACAAGCGCAAGGCCACTGTCAAGCCACCACTGCAGAACACGAGCGTGGCCATTCCGGCTCGCTTCAGTCAAAGCACCCGCTGAATATCTCAACAGCAAGCCACTCTCTTTCCACCATCTAAGCGCGTCGACATGGCCGTTCCTGCTCGCCCGATCCATTCCAGCCTCCGAGTAGGTGCGTGTAACGTCGTCCGCATTCTCTTTCCACCATTCCATGGAACAGTTGGCCGCACGCAGATGCGATGTCCATCCATAACCATGTGCGGTCCAGATGCGCACCTCTATCCTTCCACCATTGCAAGACCGATACGTGACCGTTTTCCGTGGAAACGCTCGAGTGGGGGCAGGAAACCGAGATGGAGTTCACAGTGGGGGAAGGCATCTGGTCCCCGCTCTTGTCAGAAACCCACTGCCAGATGTCTGGCCACTATTAGTGAAGGAATCTTGACTTGTCCAATGCCGCTCATCACCCGGTCGCGCCTGTGCCGGTTGAGGCTGGAGTCTGCAGCAAAACTCCACCTGTGGTGTTCAGCAAATCCAACAGTTCAGCGTGTGGCTTGCCTTGCTCAGAGATCGAGACGGCTGGCAACTTCTGCAGCGCCGACGGGGCCGGAGAATCGGGAGTTGAAAAAAAGTCAGCCCACTGCTGCGGCAAGGTTCGTGTGGACGGCGGTCTGGCGAACCTACAACCCCGCTCACTCCTCCCTCTCCTTTGCACTCAACTTTCTAGCAGTGCTTTGCGGCACAGGGCTTTGCGCACCGACGAGTACGAGAAGGTGAAGGAGATTTTGAGCCGGCATGTTTCTCGGAAGGACCTTGGCGCTGAATGGACAAACTACAAGTTCACCTCTCTGTCGATCAAGTTTCGGGTGGGAAATTGCACCAAAGCGAGCATCTTCGGGGATTTTCTAACAAGAGACGCTCCATTTTTACGACCAGGTTCTCTCCGAGGTGCAAAAAGAGTTCAAGGGAGTTCATCTGGGCAACGCGGACATCACCAACATTGTGGACGTGCGCTCGCTGATCAGCGCAGTGCGGAACGCACCGCGAACGCCGCGCAATGAGTTTTCCGACGCAGACCCTGTGGAGGCCCTCTTCTGGAAGCTCGCCGCGCAGCAGCGGCTGCCCGCGAACCTCTACTTTAAGGGCGCCAAGGGAGCACCAGCGAGGCAGGGGCCGCCAGCGACAACGGCGCCAGCGGCGGAGGCTGACGTTGAACACAAAGGGGTTCCCAATGAATGACGATAATAATACTATACTGTTGGCTGGTTCTGGCTGCTGATTGGTCGGTCTTGGAGAAATTTTTCTTTGTGAAAAAGATCATTCATCATGCCTTTGGTGGGTGTTGCGTCGAGGGATCCCGGGCGGCTGCCTGCGTCCAGCTCGGATTCCCTTACCCTGCCCGATGGATGATCCCAACGGCATACCCTTGCGAAGGACCCATCGAGATCCGCCCATGACTCACTCTCGCTTTCGTCGCTTACCGTGCTCTTTTGCTGCAATTGTTCTTCCGGTAGGAATACGCCCTTCAGTTCCGCGGCCGCTTCAACGACCCTGGGCCGTGGAAGCTCCCCAAATCCTTCACTGCTCGACTCTCGGAGCCCCTCGGAATCGGCCACCTTCCCATCCAACGTGTGCGAAGGTCGAAGAGGAGACCGTACATCTTCAACATTATGGTTGTCGGTGAGATATTCTTTCAGTCTGCAGAGTTTATCGGCGCTGTTTATCGTTGATATCGGCTGAAAAAACTGAGCAGGAGAGTCCGGCCTTGGCAAGACCACCTTCATGAACACTCTCTTCAACGCCCCGCTCAACGATCAGAAGGTTCAGAAGAACTTGTCTGCCTTGAAGACGGTTGCAATCACTCCCACCACCTACGGTGAGCGTCGGAGATCTTCCCAATCCCATTTTTTTTTCTGACTGGCTCGCTCGCCTCCAGAGCTCATTGAGGACGGTGTCACCCTGCACCTCACTGTCGTGGACACTCCCGGTTTCGGTGACCAGCTTAACCGCGAAACAAACTTCCAGCCCGTCCTGGATTACATCGATGCTCAGTATGAAAGATACCTGCAAGCAGAGCGCAGCCAGGAAATGCGCAAGGACATTCTCGACACTCGAGTGCACGCTTTGATTTACTTCATCCCTCCCACGGGCAAGCACGGGTCAGCTTCCTCCTATTTATCTCGCTGTCACTTTAAGCCTATCTTAACATACTGTTCCAGTCTTCGAGACTTGGACATTGAGTTCATGCAGCGCCTCTGCACCAAAGTCAATGTCGTCCCCGTCATCGCGAAGGCTGATGCCTTGATGCCCGAGGAAGTCGCGGCGTACAAGAAGGCGGTATGATCAGAGAGTCTGCTGGTAAATATGAGTATTAATTTTGTGTACGAACCAGATCCTCAAGGACTTTGAGAGGCACGATATCCGTGTCTACCCGTCTCACCACGCTGAAGACCGTGAGAATGTACCTGAAATCGAGGTGAGGAAGTGTTGATGTCTCCCAGCTCCTCCTGATATGTGAGACTTTCCTTCCAGCGGTTCATGCCCTTCTCTGTGGTCGGCAGTGAAGACTACGTCGATGTTGCTGGAAAGAAAGTTCGTGGCCGCTCCTACCGTTGGGGCGTCGTCGAAGGTAATTTTGGAGCGTCAAGAACGTTGCGACAACCTGTCTGATCTTGAAAACATACTAGTTGAGAACGAGAAGCATTGCGACTTTGTCCACCTTCGGGAGCTTCTGATTCGGTGCGACAGGGTCCTAATTTGAATTCGAATTTGAAGGCTTATCAAAATCCATCGAAAACAAACAGGACGAACCTCCAGGATTTGATCGAGACGTCCCACAACATCCACTACGCGCAGTACCGCTCATCGCAGATCCGTGGTAAAGGCGGGCGTCCAGACTCTTTCCTTGCGTCAGACGACTTCTACGAGACTCGCATCGAAACGGCGAAGCGCTCGTTGGCGGAGGAGATGCAGAAGAAGGAAGACGAGATGCGCCAAAAGTTCGTCGCAAAGGTCCGCGAGAAGGAAGCAGAGCTGCGGTAAGTCGCAACAGATTGGTTCTATGGTCAGCAGTAGTTTGCTCATGCACTTTGTTCGAAACAGGGAACGCGAGGAGCAGTTGAATGCCAAGCGCCAGCAAATGGTCGAGGAGATAGAGCGTATGCGCCGGCAGCTGGAGGCCGAGCGCATGCAGTAGAGCTTGTTTCTTTTTTCTGCCTGTCTCGAGTTTTATCGTGTTGTGTTGATTTGATCCGTTTCTTCACTCTTTTTGTCTCTCTTTTTGTAATTTTTGAAACTCCGCGCCATCTTGGTTGGCAAAGAAAGCGGTTCCATTAGAGTGCAAAAAAAAAAAGAGAAGAAGGGCAGAAACAGCAAACTCGTGAAAGGTCAACGGAACTAACTCATCGCGACCGACGTCAACGCCGCCATGAGCCGGCTCGTCGCCGCCTTGCAGCAGCAACAGCAGCAGCAGCAGCAGCTTCATCAGAACAATCACGAGAAGGAGAACACCCCGTTCAAGCTGCCCATCGGCGCAAAGCAGTTTGCGGCGCCAGCCTCCCTCGCAAAGAATGCGGCCTTGACATCGGCCTTGAAGAGTAAATGCCTGCTTAGTGCCTGCGCCCATGCTAGCAAAAGCTCAAACGCTATGGGCCGTCGTCCACGACCGTCGCTCTAAATCAGGCCTTTCCCTCCCCCTCTCCATCACCCACAAACACCACCCACAACACGCGCCACACACACACACACACACACACAACCTCGCCCCAAAACGATGAAGGCGCGACGCTCACACCTGCCGCGCAAAAGCTCTTTGATCCCGCCGCAACGACGACGGCGCCACGAACCGTGCTACTGGGATCCATCAAGCCCGGCATCAATGGCGTCGCGGCCGCCGTCGCACCCGGGACGGCAAAAGCGTCCAAGCAAGCAGCGTCGGCCGCCCCGGCAGCGCCGCCGCGCGCGCCGGGACTGCAGGAAATCACCAACGGCACCAAGACACCGTTCCGCGGCGCCGCTGTTGGTGTTGCTGGGACGGCGGCGGCGGGGTCAGCAAAGGTGCGGACGGTTGCAAAGCCGGTCGTGCATGTCGCGACGACGACGGCGCGCAAGCCGGCCGCCGCCGGGCCGTCGCGGCTAGGCCGCGTGACGCCGGTCGCTGCGATGCGCACACCGAACACGGCGGGCGGGACGCGGCGCACGTCGGGGTCCTCGTCGTCGTCGGGGTCGGCGTCGACGGGTTCGAGGTCGGCGTCGTCTTTGTCGTCGTGGTCCGCTCGGGCTCGGGCGAGCGCTGCAGGGAGGGAAGGCGCGAGGCCCGGGAGCAAAGGCAAGTCGACGGCACCGGCGGCAGTGGAGAATGTGTTTTGGACGGGCGTCGACGACGCGGTGCTTGTGAGGGCGGCGGGGCGCGGCACCGAGGTCGAGGTCGGTGCGGCTGCGGGTGTGGTTGCAGAAGCGGACGACGGAGAGGATATCGAGTACATGCCTCCCAAGGTGACGCCCATGCCCTTCTTTGGTGAGAACCTCCTCTCTATTGCTGCGCGTGCTTTCTCTCGTGTTTTCAGCACTCCCGTATCAACAGTATCTCCATTGCATTGCATAGACGAAGATACCGAACAAGGCGTGAAGAACCTGGTCGAGCTGGCGAAGTCTGCGCGCTACGTGCTGTTGGACCCCGTGGTCGAAGAGACCATCCGGCGCGTGGACAGCCGGCAGGCGTGGGAGCTCCCCGACGATGTGATGGCCGACATTGGTACGTCAAGTTATGTAAAGCTGTTTCTCTGTTTCCGTGACACCTTCATTCCCGTGCTTCCGTCCTTGCTCTACAACCTCCCACAGATGCGCTTTGCGCCGCCGTGAATGCGCCGCCGCCACCGCCGCTCTTTGATGAGTGGTCGTCGATGGACACTGACTATAGCAAGCCGCGCACAAAGTTTCCGGCCGCCGCGCCCGCCGACTGTCTTTTGTTTCTTTGAGACTTGGTGGTGCTGTTCATCCTTCGTCGCCGTCGTTGGTGGGCCAGCTTGGCGCCCTTTTAGACGTTGGCGCCTTTCATCCCCACCAGTTTGTTATTATTATCACATGTTTGTTTTGTATTTCCTTCTGGTGGCTTGGCTTAGCGCGCTTTCGTTCAATCACATGAGAAGGAGGAGGGGCGGCCATCTAAGCAAGAAATACGGTAGGAAAATAAACCTTCGATTGCTTCGTCTCCCAAATTCGATTTTTGTACTGAACGAAACCTAGGATATTCTCTTCCCAACCCAACTTGTCTGCGTTCGCTGAGCTACCAGCTTGTTGCCCGCACCTTTCCGAGCGTCTTTGTGAAACAGTAAGAAAAGCGACTCCCTGCTAAGGAATTTACGCTTCCGAGGGGCCGAAGCACCTCCCAACATTATTTTGTCATCTCAGAGGTCACAAGTGCCAACGACGAGATTTATGATTTGAGTGATTTTCGGGAAGGGTGATCTACTTCATGCATATACTTTGTTGTCTGCGTTTGACACGTTGCCCTTCGTGACACAGCCCGTAGCTGCCTGAAGTAATAAACGATGATAGCCCTGAGCAATGCTTTCCAATTGAGCTCTTGTTGGACGAGGTACCAAATCAGTGATCTTACGGCAGGATCAACAGATTGAGAGTTGTCTGCTTTTGGAACAAACACCACCAGATCATTCTAT
The DNA here is from genome assembly GCA_025765615.1 of Zopfochytrium polystomum. NCBI lineage: Eukaryota > Fungi > Chytridiomycota > Chytridiomycetes > Chytridiales > Chytridiaceae > Zopfochytrium > Zopfochytrium polystomum. The sequence continues at coordinate 236,005 of JAIVFJ010000004.1, read as the reverse complement.
TTGTTGATTTGTTCCATCATATTACAGAGTTAGATGCTGAGTGTCGCATGTTGAGATCGTGTCAAAAACTCTCTTGTCTGAGAATCCTGTAGCAGTAACATGGCCATCAGAATATGGAAGTATAGCCCAGCGATGGTCACCTGGCTTTGATACCTGGACGTAGTCTATAACAGTTCACCATTGATGGCGCTTTCTCTTCCTGTCGGCCCTTTGGGGCTGGAACAATATAAAAAAAAATAAAAATAAAAATAAAATAAAAAGATGGTCACCTGGCTTTGCATTCTTTGCAACTTTTGCGTCAGCAGAAAAGCTCTTTCAATGAATCCTTGTTGTACCTGTTAGGCGGAACTGACTGGTTAGCAGCAAGAAGCACAAGACAGACCCGAACCTATTGTGACTGTCAGTTATCGTTCTCACAATGCCCATGGGAAAGCGAGCCACCACCAATGCAGACCTGGGCACTGGCTTGCGCTGATGTGTAAACAGTCTACTCTGAGTGAGTGAGTGGAAGGAGTGAATGAAGTGGAGATGTGTGTTTGTGGGTGGTCCTTCTCCCCAACTTGGAGAGAAAGAGAAAATCTCTGTTATGAATAATTGATACATGATGATGATATACACGCTGTAATAGTTGCTAGGCAAGCGTGACCAGCACAGGGTAAAAACCTCTCCTATATTATCTGCTTGAGTAGAGGAGGAGGAAAACTGTTGACACCAGGTTTCTGTTCCACTTAATACTCAGAGTATTTGTCATCAGCGCAAGCCAGCACCCAGGTCTTCATTGGCGGTGGCTCGCTTTCCCATGGGCATTGTGAGAATGATAACTGACAGTCACAATAGGTTTGAGTCCGTCTTGTGCCTCTTGCTGCTAACCAGTCAGTTCCGCCTAACAACCCGTTTGAGAAGTGGTGGGTACTCCACTTGTCATCCCAATCCTTTGAAGGACTGACTCCAGAAGACCAACAAGCTTTGTCAGCTCCTCCTTTGTCAATCGACCTGAATCTTCCAAGCATGACTCTTCTCATCTTCATCTGAATCAAAGTCAAACTCAGAAACAGGTAGGTTCTGAAGTGGAAGGACAGCCCGATCTGCCATTTCCTGCATTCTCCTGGTTGAGTTGCTCAGCTTGCTTAGCTTCAATTTTGCAGCCTTTTTTGCAAACATATTGATATTTGTGTAAGCCACAATACGCTTCTGAATAGGTTCATTCCAGACAAGATCAAACGCATCCTTTGGAGTGAACATAGTTGGTCGCTTCAAAGATTGGCAGGCCTTCTTTGGCAAGATTCCAGTGTTGTGCAGAAAGCCAAAGAGTGCAGAGATCGAGGTCCTGGGATAGATTTGACCCACAAGCTTGCATCAGTTGTGCTCCGCTCTCCCTCTGCAAGATTGTCAGCTGCATCACACTCAAACTGCTCAATGTCAACCAATACTGTTTCCTTTGCGATTAATTCAGTCTTCGATTGCACTATCTTTTGAGGCATGTCTTTGCTTCTGGTCCAATCACCACTGTTCCTTGTGCTGCCTGCAGGTATGTTTTGTTCTCGGCCTAATGAAGCAGATGGAGTCACTGGGACTGATGTAGCTGATGGACACATTCAACCTTTTCACCTTAGCCTGGAAAGATCTCGTTTTTAGTGCCCAAGCTGTATTGTTTTTGCTTTCCAGAATGCCTTCATGTTCTTTCTGGGCGGTTTCGTTAGTTGGGGCGCTGTGGGGGGTCAGTTTTCATCAGCCATCTGAAACGGGCAAATCAATGCAGCACCTCAAACAAGTGAAATGGCACAAAATCAGTGTCAAATGAGATCTGGTTGATATCTACCTCTGTGTAAGCGATCACGGCCTGAACAGTTCAGTGGGACAGCTGATCCATGATGGAAGGGGGCGTGCCACTTGGCACAGGGGCAGTTGTGCTGTAGGCTGCACGCTTTCGACATGATTTTACAGGTTCGTTGTTTACTTACTTATTCTTTGGCCCCCAAAAAATTCACCTCACCAACGAAATCAACGGCCCTACAGCATGCTATAGCTTCATGGCCTCACGACTGAGGTACCGGAACCTTTTCTGATGGAAACTTCGAAAAATGAGACCAACGTGCCACTAGCGGCAGGCTGGCCCTTAAAGGGTTAACATGCTACTCTGGGGTTCCCCGAGACGGGAGGGAGAATTCGTCTTTTCTTCGCCGGTTGTGGGTGGTCTGTCTCGAGTTCCCGTTTTCCGTCAAATCCCCACACAAAAATTCACACTCTCTCTCGCCTGCTGTCGTCCCTCAGCGCTCCTCCCGCCTCCCCCCAACCCCCCAACCCCCCAACCGCATCACTCGACCAGCTTCCAATCCGCCTCATACCGCCTCAACGAGTGTTTCATCCTCGTTTCTCCAAGGCCTTCGTGCCTTGCGTTCCTCCAACACTTTGGAGAGATGATCTGCTTCTGTCTTCAGCCTGCGCTCAACCCGCACGGGGCGGGCTCATGAGCCCCATGCACCACGCCTCCCCTCCTTGCGCATGCTCGTGTATTAACGTTCCCTCCCAAGGCCACGATCTTCCCCCGTGCGTAACACAGGATCTGGGAAAGCTCTATGGCTCTGGGCGTGCAGCGTTTCAACATGCTTGTTCGATTTGTTTTGGCGCCCATCCCCGACTTTTGTTTGCAAACGGACCTAAGTCGGACACGTCGCAACTGCTGCAGCAGCTGCATCTTTTGACTCATCTCGTCGTAGCTGCGGCAAGCCGCCTTGGTCGTCGACGCCATTCGCCAACCGCCAGTCCCCCTCCTAGCGCCACCGATGTTGGGGCCGTGACACAAAACGCCACTGCCGCTGTCTCCGCCTCGGCCCCCAGGACCTCCGACTTCCCAACCTCCTACTCCCCAACCTCCGACTCCCTAACCTCCGACTCCCCAACCAATTCGGCTACTAGTACTTACGACTCGGAAGAAGGTCCAGTCAGTTTGATCTCGACAGCTTCGCAAAAGGCTTCGCCGCCGTTGGCGTCCTCCTCGCGTAGCCTCAATATAACTTTCGGCGATCTTGAAAGTGCCCTTCCTGCAGATATCGTCGAGACCAAAGAAGTGATGATGGCAGAAACCAAGCTGGATGAGAAATTTACAACGCAGGATCTTCAACTGACGAGCAAGATTGCCGAAACAACAGATGGTACATCTATCCCCACGTGCAGCATTTTAAAGAACTCGAAAAGTCGAGACTCGGAAATTCACGCACACCTTGCATTTCTGAAAAGCTTGGAGAAAAAGGAGCTACACGATTTTGTGGCTGCAATCCTTGTATCTCAATTTGGACAGCCTTGTTTGGCTGACCAGCACGAGAAGGTCTTCCAACTTGCCCACTATGTCGAAAAGTTCTTTGGGCACGCATCTTTACAAATGTTCGGATTCGTAAGGAGAGGAGAGAACGACCCTTTTATTCCAGGCACCCCTGCATCGATCCGAGTCATCGTTCTGAGCCTTCTTCTTTCGAAGAAATTTTTTGAGCGGAAACAGCGAGTTTCCTCTGACAACATTCAACTCCTGAAGTGCAAGGAGCTGGCGCATGGGTACTTCCTTCCAGGCCCCACCGAAGGCCGAGAGGAGATGTTGCTCCTTGCACTCTCCTCGCGGTTAGCAGCGAAAATGTGTGGCATGGACAAGTTTGTCTTTCCGGAAGTGGTGAGCCGTGCAGGGAATGCTCAACTGCATTTTCAACAGCAGAACTAAAAACCCACTTTACTTCTTCTTTTCCCTCCCCTTTCCCACCCTATCCCCACCGCAACTCCAACGCACGTCAACTGGCTGGATGAAGACCTTCCCCAAGTGGTTGAAACTTGGTGTGGCGGACCTGCGGGAGGCGCTGGCCGAAATCAGCTCGATTTATGGCGGGACCAGTATCAACCTTTGGGAGTATTACGAGGTATTGAAGGAACTCGTCACTAGTTTCCACCCCTTCCAAGCAGCCTTGAACGAGCTCAAAGAGAGAATGCAAAAATCGGCTCAATCGTCTGCTCCTGGAAAAAACGATATCTCGTCATCCGCCTCAGCTGCCGATTGTTCCAACGTTACTTCGCCTCCTTCAGAATCTCCGAAAGCCGCACCTGCTGCTACAACTGTCGAACAGCAGTTGAGGAATTTGGAGCTGGTTATACTGAATGATGATGACAACGGTGTTGTAACTGTACAGGACGACGAAGAGGAAGCTGTCGTTGTGGACGAATACGAGGATAGTGTTACACTGGTGGATGATGAGAAAGACAGCATCATCGTGGTGGAAGATGACGAGCTGCTGAAAGATTGTTGGTCTACTCCGTTGCATTCCCAATGTTCCAGTCAGCAGCACCGCTGTTCCCCTGGGCCACAGTCCCCGCAGCTGAGGGAGACGGCATTCGCACAGAGGCGGGATTACCCCCAGTCTAGCGTACCCCCCCGTACTCTTGAACTGTTTATCTCGGGGCCGGCCGCACAGTCTTCTGTTCCTTCCGTAGAAGCAACCACAAAGTGGAAAGGAAAAGCACCAGCAAGGGAAATGGAAAACATTGCACCAGTGCTTCCATCTGCTGTCAACGAGATTGGCTACAACATGAAAGCTCCATCGCACCACCGAAGCGCCATCGAGAACTCTCAGGATTCTCTGCAGTATCAATTCAACCAGCTGACTGGAACGGAAGATTCACCGAGTATTAATTGGCGCAAGTCCGCCATCTCTACGTCTCTGTTTCGATTTTTTTTGCGGAGAGAAGAAGCACCCGGTCAGTTTCTCGAAGGCACTGGAAGTTTGGAAGGAAAATCACCCGAAATGAACAAGGAGGATATTCCGATAAGGGCGGCTTCGGAGCAATTCAAGGACAGTGTGGAGATCTTCTGGCACTGAAATCTCCAGTTCCAAGCACGCACATTCGAAACTCCGATCTTCCACAGTATTGGCTTTCCCCTGTTCGGGTTCTCTTCTTTTCGCACTTCAGCTTTCGCCCAAATTCAATTGTCGTCCGCGGTCAATGCCACCCCTTACAGGGTTATCGGTCTGTCCACTTTAAGTTAAATGGTTACATTGTAACCATCTTGCTTTTGCGGCTCGAAGGCGACTATCCACTCGCTGAAGAGACTGTTGCGATTCTTCCAAAGGACCTGGCCACTCAACTACATTCGAGTCTCAGTGGCCCCTATGTTGGCTCTCGCCTTGTTACCGAGTTGACATTGGCAGTCTTCGCGGAGATGAAAGACCACGACCGGAAATTGAGCTTGTTCGCCCCACTCGAGATTTGCGTTTAGCGCGTCTTCCATGGCTGGCGAGGTCTATAAGCTAGCAAAAGAGCTGGAACAAACCGCGCCGGATTCATAATTCGTATGAAAATCTCCATCGAATGATGAGAACAAGACAGCAATGTCGCACAAGGCTGCTTGTAATGCATCGACTGCTGGTGGCGCTTCAGAGCGCTTCGGCTGTGCAATACGACGGGACCAAAATTCTAAATGCAAATCCCAAGTATAGGGCGACCAAGGTCAATTTCCCGTCATGGACTTTCATCTCCGCAACTAATGTCGATGTTTCTTGGTTATAAGGCGAGTGCCAACAAATGGGTCGCCGAGACTTGGATTTAGTTGAGTGGGCAGGTTTCTTTGGAAGAATTAAAATAGATTCGACGGCGTTTGGATCAGTCGGCTTTGAGCGGCGAAGTATGGTGTTTACGTGCAATCATTTCTTGAAGTGGATAGTCGGATAACCCTGTGAGAGGTGGCATTCACCATTGACGACAATCGATTCTCGACGAAATTGGAAGTGCCAAAGGAAGAGTACCCGAACAGGGGGGAGCCATTACTATTGGCTGTTGAAGAGAATGAGGGGGGTGAAGGCAAAAATTGATCTGTTGCTGAAGAGGCAGTCCGCACAGCTTGAAGTGGACGGCGCAACCCTGTGTGGAGTGATATGGATGAAGACAACAACGGCATCAATGGAGAATGTGTTGGCCAGCTGCTGCATTTGGTTCCCGCCTCGATTCCTCTTTTGTACAGTCTACGGCCAATCCCGGGAACTTTGGGAATTTTGTCGCCGCTGCAACACCTCGGCAGCTGACGGACCTGTATATCGATCAAAGGTCTTCTCGCCCTTTTAATTCCATGGTATTTTCTGGGTTTCAAGCCTTTTCCTCTCGGCCGCTCCCCCTCGTCGCGTGGCCACTCGAAGTACAGCAAGATTTTATTCTGAACTGGCCGTATTGTCCCGAGAAAATGGCTGATGGACAATGCAAGAGTCGTGCATATGAGTCTGGGGGACGACAGAAATTGACTCAATCTGATCGTTACTCTGACTAGCGGCCAAGTGCATAGCAAAGGAAGAAATTACTACCACTTCTACACAAATGATAGAGCCGCTAGCCCTTTTACGTGGAAATAAATCCCGTTGGCGGATTATCCTTATTGTCCCTCCATCTCGCCCTTTCCATAATTGAATGCCGTGAGACCACTATCTTCCACTTGTCGGAATTTTTTTATTTTCGGGAGCTAATCTCTCTACGTATTGTTATATGTCGGCATTGAGCGTTTCAAGCCAGTGTCTCCTACTTCTTCCTCCTCTTTTTATTTATGGCTGCAGTTCACGTTTGCGGTTGAATTTGGTCATCGTTTCCCTTCGACTCGTTTCATCAGCTTGTGCTGTCCTCCATGCCCTTTTCCAATTTCTCCTCTTTTGTCTTTGCTTCCATTGAGTTCAATTCGCAATGCCTCCTTTGGTCCTGCAATATTTCCGCGCCGAAGTTGCTCCCATTTGCCCAATATTCCAGTCCCCCCTTTCCCGCAGTGTCTCTTCCTATTTATGTATCTCCGCCGATCCTCCCCTGTCCGGGCGAATGCTGTACTTCTGTATGTTGGTTTCTTTCCTCAGTAGTGTTTGTGTTACGTAGTGTCGTGATGTAACTCGCCTGTTCATTTGATGATTCTTTCAAGACCCCTATCAATTTTATGTGCGTGAAGCGAAAATTATTTTAGTGCGTATATTCAGTAATACTGATTTGTTTTCTTTTTTTTTTCGGAAGGTGTGGAAAGGGAAGCAAAACATCCAGCAATTTCCGTGATGCCGGACTGAGGGCGCCTTGGACCCCGCTGCATCCTGACCTCGACGACGGCTGCAGACGGTGGCGGCGAGGCTCTCTGGTTTATGTGAAAAAGCATCCGCAGTGTCGTCGAAATCTGCTCCACTCTTTCGCCTTCATCCCATTCCTGCTCTCGGTGGTGCACGCGAGTAGTAATGCAAACTTTGGCAAAATAATTGACCATCACATTCATCGCGTTTTAACGCCTCCCACCGTTGCACAACCACACTTCATCAAGCACTCTGTGTTTAACACGCGACGGCTTCTCGGCAACGACACTGTAGCCGCTGGAGCCGGAGCCACTGGCGTTACCGCCGTAAGTGCGCAGTAGCAAGCTTTCAAGTCGAGGATTGTTTGACAACAACAAGCACTACTGCGTGCGACAACGCATCGCAACTTTCCTTGATCCTCTAAGAGGCAGAGAGATTTGGCTGTAGGCATGATGTTTCCTGACACTGGCATTGTCTCATGCAACTGGAGGCGTCCAGTAAAGTTGGAAGAGCAATCAGTAATGTTAGGCAGAACTGACTGGTTAGCAGCAAGAGGCACAAGACAGACCTGAACCTATTGTGATGGTCAGTTATTGGTCTCATGATGCCCATCAGGAGCAAGGCAACGCCAATGCAGACCTGGGCACTGGCTTGCGCTGTTGACAAATACTCTGAGTTTTAAGTGGAACGGAAACCTGGTGTTAACAGTTTTCCTCCTCCTCTGCTCAACCAGATATGTGAGACTGTGCTCTCTAACTCCTCACCTAGGGCTATAGGTGGAAACTAGAGCATGGACCTAAATACCAATCCTGACTAATGAAAAGGGGCAAAAGGAGGGTGTCTAGGGGCACTAGACAGGAAAGTGTATTTGGAGTCTTAAAAAGCCCAAGAAAAACACAAATAAATCTCTAACACAAAAGAGGGGTTTCTCACACCAAAGCATGAAACAGACACAATCACAAAAGAAAGCATAATCCTCTGGTGCAAGACACAGAAGGGTTTCATCTGGGGCACAAGGCCAAAGCCAAGTTAGACCAGAGACAGAACCGACTTGATCGGTAAGACCGACTGAATCGGTAAGGGGAGTGACAAGCCACTACAACGCATCAAAAGAAACAACAAAAGAAATAAACAACAAGTCAAACCCTGAGTTGGAGGGGGTTGGAGAGACAAAGGGCAGACGCAAGGAACAGTTAGTGTGCAGAGGTGCCTGTTGAACCAAATCAGAACTGTTTTCCACTTAACAGAACCAGACACAACTTGTCTCACTCCAAGGAGAGTGTTCCAACTCAATCCAAGGAAGAGGGTGCAACCAGGGTGGGAGACAGTGGGACTCTTCTTGCTCCATCCTACCAGGAGACAGACCTCTGCCTCACCAGGCCAGAGAGAATAACCTGTCTTAGAAGCAAGGAAGGTCAATACCCACTCCCACACACAAGGAAGACACCAAAGACAACCACAGGTATTAGCATGAAAGGAAGAGGGTCTGAACCCAGCGAACCAGGCCCACCAAAGGCCAAAGGAACCATCACCAGGGACAGGGAGGAATACCAGAGAGACCATACCACCACATAATACCTGACCAGCCAACTCATTCATATCACCTTGAGAGACCTGGATTTGAAGCGATGTATTGACAGGAACCGGCGAGGCACTACCACAGTTTTACCCTCCCACCGTCCATCATCAAGTAGCTCCTACCCCAGACCAGCCTAAACAGTATGCAGAATGATGAGGTGCACTGGGACTTGAACCCAGCACACTGCCATAAATGGCCAAGAGAACCAATTCTCCTGTCACACACCAGGGGACTGCCACCCCCAGCTCATACACACAGTCAGAGAAGGAATAAGGGCAGGCAAGAAGACTTCAGGTACAGGTTCTAAGGGGCAACAAGAATGGGGGGTGGGCTGCTTAAATAGGAGAGGGTTGGAATCAGCAGGGTGAAGGAAGAAGGAAGGGAAAAGAGGGGAAAACATATACAAAAGAACAAAACAATAAATAAAACAACAAAGAAGAGAGAGGAGGAGTGAGTCACCAAACAATGGGGCTGAGCCACCAAACAAGGAAGACAGCTCAGAAAATCATGGAGCATTTCTTGGCATCAGCTGCCAAGAAAGATGGAGGAGATGGAGAGAGCTGGTTGGTGCAAAGAGGAAGACAGTCACTCACAGCCACAAAAGAAAAGAGAGACACACACAGAGACAACAAACAAACAAATAAATAAAAGATAAAACAGTAAAAACAGGAAAAACAGGATAAACTACTAATTGAAAAAATAAGTAAAAATCATCAATAAAGAAAGGAGAAAAAACCCTATGATCTCATACCCTTTCATGAGGCCTTTCATCATGGTAGCTTATGTAGCAGCTCTGTGTTAGCTCTGTGTACACCTGGACTCTGTACTTCTACCCACTGAAGCACATCATCCTAATCCATTTCCAAAAGTGAGGGGGCCAAGGCTTAGTCATTGTGCAGAACTTAGCATTTCTGCATCATTCAGTTAGTGACTGCCAGCATGTCTTGAACTTAGCACCTTTCCCATTGAAGGGAGCGCTCTACACCACTGAGCTAGAGGGCCTCTGGCCAGTAGTGCAGAGCGGTGAGCCATTCAGCCTGCAACTTAGTGCGTAATAATAACATGAAAAATATACATGGCCACGGCTAAGAGACAGTCCAAATCTCAGTGGTTCGGCTTGCAGGGACAATAATAACCCATGAAAATAATGAGAAATGGGGTCCAGCCGTGTTACGTCACTTTCGTGAAACGTTGTTTGGTCAAGTCAAATTGATAATCCTCACAAGTTATCAGTTAAAAAAGCAGGGTATACTCTTTTTATTTGAGGTCGCAGGCTCAACAGCCTGTCGTCCTCACAGATAATATAGGAGAGGTTTTTACCCTGTGCCAGTCACGCTTGCCTAGCAACTTTTATAGTGTGCATATCATCATCATGTATCAATTATTTATAACAGAGTTTTTCTCTTTCTCTCCAGTTGGGGAGAAGGACCACCCACAAACACACATCTTGTTGAAGTTGCAGTGCTGTGGAAAGCGACGTCGTGAGTGGAGGCGGAGTCGCAAGAAGGTGGAATGGTCGAGGAACTGAGGCTTGAATCGAGAACTTGAACAAGGGAGCGAATGTAGCAAGTGACCAAGGGCAAGTGGGTAAAAAGAGCTTGTTTTAGACAGGGACTGGCAAATTGGAGTGAGAGTGCCCTTTATTTTCACTAAGAAAACTCTGCCCAATTTATACTCCTGCAGGGAGGTTGACCAGTTTTCCTGTTTTGCCTATCTGAACAAGTTGCAAAACGATACAGGACTTTGCTCTGGGGAGGTGTTGTAAACCCCTTCCCACAGAGGGAGGGTGATTTGAAATCATCAGGGGCATTTCAAATCAACCAGTCTTTGGTTCAACATTGGTTCAGAAAAAGTCAGGTGACCTGGAGCTGCTGTGAGCTGCCCTGGTTCAACATTTATCTGAACCCATTGAGTGTGATTCTAATTGCATTGTCATCGCCGGCGAAGCCTAGGAAAGCAAAGCTAGAATCACCACCGACTTCACCTAACTCTTTTCGTTGGATTCAGATTAGGCCTTTCGGCTTACCTGACTTAGTGTAAGTTGCATTGGTGGTGGCGACAAGGCCGCCATCGACATAGGAAGCTGGCTTCCTAGGCTCAAATCTCAAAACATCTCCACTTCATTCACTCCTTCCACTCACTCACTCAGAGTAGAGTGTTTACACAACAGCGTGCCAGCTATCTGGCTGCATCAACCACAGATTCTAGCTCAGAACAACAATCTCTACCGCCTCCAACAAACAGAATCAGCCTAGCTCAACTTCAGAAACCATTTCATTTGGGAGGCCCAAAATTTTCGACGCCCTCTCCCAGCCTACTCCGTCATTCAATCCAGGCATGCTATAGTGCGTTTGAAAGCTCTGAATCTCCTCTTTCGAAAAAGCTATCACACAGCTCTCTACGCTGTCTCTCAGAATTTGATTGGCCTCTAAAGTCGAAAAACGCTTCCTCAACTTTGCGAGACATCTTCTCTACGGCAAGGAGGAATCAGAGGACGCCCTTACATACCTGTATTTGCCTGCTTCCGCTCTTTCCCTTGATATCTAACACGCCCAGCTACAACACCTACAGCAGGAGCTACAAGAGATTTTGATAAGGGGGGTCCAAAAGTCGAACTACCACCAAGGCAAGTCAGGAGAGCAAAGAAGGTTCCAGAAGGTTCAATGAAGGAATGTTCTAGAAGGTTCCAGAGGTTTCCAGAGGGTGATTCATAACACCAACCTCTTTGGATCCAGGATGGCTTGGCTCTTTGAAGTAGGTTGAGCGATGTGAAAATCCATGAAGCAAAGTATTTCCAGAGAAAACCATCTCTGGTGCTATCCTGAAACATGTTCTTCTAGTTTTTTATTGCTATTGAGAGCTTGCAAAGCAGATCTACCTGCAACTTTCTGTTTTGTAGAAACTCCTAGAGATCTGTTTCTGCCACTGGAGGAGTTTCTTTTGGGTCTGGCAGGGCACCTGCTGGATTTTGGTAGGAAATGGTATTGCTCATAGACCCATCCCAAAACCCGAAACTCCTTCCTCGAAGAGAATCCTAGACTCGTTGGATTGGCCACGACCGCCACCACCGACTCGCTTTCCAACGTTCTCAACTGACTCCTGCCCCTCTACCGTTGGTCCTCGAGCTCCACAAGCAAGCACTCTTCGCGCTCCTTGGCAAGAACAAAGAAGACCGTGCCGGCGACCACCTGCAATAGGAGTTGCCTTGCCGTCGTCCCCATCGGCTTCGTCCTCAGCAATAGCAGTGATGGCGCTCTTCGAAAACCCCTCGCCACTCCATCTTCGAAACTCCATCTTTTAAACAAATAGAAGTATTAATAATAGTGTAAATGCTTTGGGCATCTCCTCGTCCCACCAAGTCCAGCGAGCAACACTCCGAAAGAAATTGAAAACAGAAGAATCGCAATGACGAGCAATCACGTGCAATTTTGTCACTGATGGATCGAAATCCCAGATCGAAAACAAAAAAACAAAGGGTCTGGAACATTCCATGACTCAAACATCGTTTGACACTTCACTTTCAGTTCCTCCTCCCCTTTCCCCCCTCCAGACAGCTGTCTGGGCGGGCACCTTGGGGGGACTGGCGCCAACTTAATATGGCGGCTGCTGCCGGCCATCACCGTACATCACCATACTCCTCCTCTCCTTGTCCTTCGCTCTGTCTTTCTCGCTCAGCGCCGCCGTCAGCTGCGCTCAGGATGAGTACGCGACGCTCCACCGACCGGCCCCGCCTGCCAGCTCCAGCCGCAGGGTTAAAAGGGATCTGCCGTGACCTTGTTTCACTGCCGTTTCTAGGGGCGGGCCGAGGCTTCCCACGCCAGCGACGCTTTCCCTGTTGCCAAGCGGCAGGATAGGCAATCGCACCCGGTCGCTATCCAAGTGAAGGTTTTAGGCTCGGTGAGTCCACGTTGTATCGGGGCGAAGACTCGCTGCTGGCGGGTGAGCCTCGTCTTTTTTTCTTTTTTCCTTGTTTCTTGTTTGAGCTATTTTTCTCTTTTTGGCTGTTTCATTTCGTGGCTCAAGCATTGCTTTAACGTCGCAGAACTGTCCTAACCCGACTTGCCCCCCCCCCAGAGAGCCAGACCGCATTCTTCAAGTCACTTGCTCCGAGATGGTATCGTCGTCCTGGCCGTAGCGCCTATCACAATGTCTCGCTCTCGAGCCAGTTCCGCGAGCCGACGCAGCAGACCCTCTTGCTCGCATACGAGCCTCTGCCGCTCCCTCAGCAGCTCTCGCCGGCTCTTGTGAAGCGTCGAGGAGCGCGAGAGGTCGCTCCGAGGGCGCCACCGTCCTGGCGCTTGCGAGGATGTCGACATCGCGTGTGAGCCCGGCCGGAGCGTCATCGGCGGTGGCGGAGTCCGCGGCGACGCGTCGTCGTGCTGATGGGAACGACTTGCGGCCGGAACGCGACCGCCGGCAGCCGTCTCGAGACTCGAGCGCGGATCGGGCGGAAGCTCGTCCCGGCGAGCGGTCGACAGCGGGGACTCTTCGCGGCTCGCCCACTCGGCGGTATGGACGGACAACAGCGGCGGCCGTGGTACTCGCGACGTGCAGTTGTGTAAATGGCCGCCGGGCGACGTGCCTGAAGTAGGATGAGGACTGACTTCATCGTTGCAGCACCAAGGTGCCGTCCGTTCCAATACATCTGATTCGCTTGCCGCGTGGGGAGGACCGGGATTTCGGGCCGCCCCGTAGATTACCGATGCGTTCTTCTCGTCTTGACTCTGTACAATTGATGAAGCCTTTTTTTTTGGTCGAGTCGAGAATAAAAAGGGTTGGTAAGTCCTTTCCTTCGTCTCCGGTTCGTTCTTCGCCTTTGCTCTTTCGCAAGCTTCGCAAACTCACAAGGACTGACGACTGAGATCCGCAACGCTGGTCATTGCAGGTACGATGAATTGAATCGGGCGCTTCGACTGCTTGACGATCTAGTTCGCTTTGGCGTCCGACGTGTGGGCGAGCCTTCGGAGCGTTGTGTGATGGCAGAAGTCGATGCGCACCGAGCGTTCGTTGCCCTTCAGCGCGTTGCTGTCGCTGTAACGTGAAGTTCTCCAGCTTGTCGTGCTCCTCCGTTCCTGCCGTTATCGAGCGGTAAGGTCTTGGGAAGTGGGGTGCAAAGAGCGCCGCTCGCACTCGCACGGCTCGGAGCCCTCCCTCTACTTTAAGACGCGCTGCAGCCCCTTTCGCATCTCAACACCCGTCGCGCCCTCACACGTTCTCCTCTCTTAACGCTGGCTAGCGCACATCCCCCGCCGTGAAGCCACTCGCGAGGCTTACCGTCTTTCAAAGGTGCGTGTCCTTCAAAGGGTCGCTCGAGCGAAAGATGCCCGACCGATCCGCCGCTGACGGGCCTATCAAACGAAGAAACGCGCGCACGGGGAGCCACGCCGCTCAAAGTCGGCGAGTGGGGTCGTGGCGCGGCGGTGCGACGGCGATCCGCTGCCTCGAGTACTTCCGGTGGCGTTGGCACCCCTTGGCGCGGCGGACAAGGGCGAGGCATTTGGTCTGGACCTGCCTTTCCCCCCATTTCTGCAATGTTTCCTTTCGAGGCCAGTGGGCAATGCGGACCGTCTCGCGGTGCTGCCTATAGTTAATGGGGCGCGCGTTGGCGGCAGTCCGGGCTCCCTCGGCTCGCGCGCGCTTTACCGCCTCTAGTTTCGATTTGAGGCACGAGCTGATTACCGTTGCGGGAACCAACCGTGTTTACAATAATCTATATATGATAATACGGGTTGAACGCTCCGATTTCAGTGACGCAATTCCATTCAGCTCGTTTCCGACTCTCGCATAAGCCTTCGCGTCCATGGTACTTATCCACCCTGGTGTCTGGATTCAGCGAGGATCGGTCTTGCAAATTGACTTAACCGACCAAAACAAGCTTCACTAGAGCAGACACATCTCGAATGGTCACGTTGACTGCCGTACCCAACAGTCTTTCTCGTGTCCCGTCTCCACTTCACCGTCTACGAAGTGGTGGAGCATTGGACTGCGCGCACCGTGAGCCGCTCTATCGAAGGTGACGAAAGAAGTTACGAGCCTTGTCAGTTATTGTGACTAGACTACGCTTGATAGCGCCGTGACGCACTTTGAAGTGGAGGTTGACCCAAGTCTGCAGATGTTTCCACTATCCCTTACACAACAAAGTGGATTACTCTAGCGGAGATTCACCTATTGCTTATTTGAATTAATGTACAACGCGAGCTTCCACGTTATCTTCCCAGCCTCGTGGAATTGACTCCTGCGTTGCACGTATCACGTGGTAGGGAAGACTGGGATTGCTGAGGGGATTGTCGAGTCATAATTGTCCAGCGAGCCATCTATTGTTCCTTGAAATGAGACAATTTTTGACAAATTCGACAATCTCGATGGTGCTTACTAACAGTGCTGTCAGAACACATCTATTGCTACCAAGAGCATCCCCTCGCACACCCAAAATTTGGCCCCTGCACTCGCTTAGACAGATATCAGGCCCTTTTCCAGTAAGCTGTCGACGGTGGCATTGATAGTCTCATCGAACCCGCGGTACGACACCCCGAGCACCTTGACCGAGTGGGCGTGGACCTCGACGAGCGCTTCCGGGACGCCGGCGCGGGCGGGGAAAGGCCGTCCGGGGAACCTTTTACGGAGCACGTCGATGAGCGTGTCGTGGGTGTGGCCAGCGCTGGAGAGGAGGAAGCGGCTGCCGGCGGCGGCGGGGACGACCAGGGCGCGGTAGTGGGCGTAGGCCACGTCGCGGACGTCGACGAAGCCGCCGTTGACGGGGATGACGACGGGGACGGCGCCGGTGATGTAGTCAGCGACGAATTTGCACTGGGAAGGGGAGGTTGACGCGTGAGGAGAGGACTTGGAAACTATAAGAATTGCGTGTGGTAGTTACCGAAGTGTTGACCTCTTCCACCTTGTCGACCTTTTGTAGGAGCGGGCCGTATACTGTGGTGGGGTTGCAAACGACGAGCTCGAACGTGCGTGGTGACGCTTTCATGAACTCCCACGCAGCCTGTCAAAAGGCTCAGTGTTGAGGGCAAAGAAAAAAACAAATAAAGGGCACCTGCTCAGCAAGAGTCTTTGAGGCCATATAGGCGACCGGCGGGGACGCCGCCTGGCCGTCGCGCTGGAGCGCCTCGACGACGGGAGTGTTCCAGTCAGCTTCGGTGAGACCCTCTGGCGACTTTGGGTTCGGGTTCAAGACGGCGGCGACGGAGGACGTGATGACGACGCGCTGGACGGACGGCGCGAAGCGCGCGACCGATTCGAGGATGCCGGTAGTGCCGCGGACGGCGGGGTCGATGAGCTCCTTGTAGACGTCCTTTGTCTGGTTGAAGTGGAACGGCGAGGCGCAGTGCACGACGTAGTCGACGCCCTTGACGGCGTCATCGAAGGCGCCGTCGGCGACAATGTCCTTGACGACGACAAAGGAGAGGTTTTCCGGGCTCGTCAAGACGGATTTGAGGTAGTCGCCCTTTGCGACGCTGCGGAGCGAGCCGCGGACGTGGAAGCCGTTGGAGAGAAGCACTTTTGTGACGTGGGTGGCAATGAAGCCGGTGACGCCGGTGACCTGTGGCAGGTAGAGTGGTGCGATGAGTGGTCCGAAGTAAAAGTGATGCCAGGGATGACGGTTGAAAGTTGGGTATGAATGAGCCATGAGTCAACAGTCTAACAAATAGCCACCGGCATACCAAGACGAGAGGCATTCCTTCAATGATTGTGTGTGTGTGTGTGTGTGTGTGTGTGTGTGTGTGTGTGACTGTGCGGGGTTTGGTTGTTCGAGGAGTGATTGTATTTAAGTGGAGCGGGACTGCTAGTCCGCTGCTGCCTCTCTCTCTCTCTCTCTCTCCCTCTTTCTCCCTTTCTCCCACACATCTGTCTTTTGCAGTCATTCAGTCAAACGATCAAACGCGTCAGGCAAAGTGTTTGGGACGTTGAAGTTGACGCGGAGGGTACTAAATTAAACATTCGGCACCCACACCTCACCTCTGTCTGTCTGTCTGTCTCCGCCTCTCTTTCCCCCAATCTACCTTGTTCCATTTGCTGTAAGCCGATTTACTAGTGTAACCCCGAAAACAGTTTACACATTCGTCAATTGCTCGACTGTATTCAACATGCACCATACTTCGCCTCGCCGCTTGCTTTGCAGGCTGAAGGGAATGTAACTTCGAGCGGAAATGTTTTCAATTTTTTTTATTTTATTTTGGCCTCTCGATCTGCTGCGAGCTTGGAGGAAAGAAAACGAAGCACCCGTCAGCATTGAAGAACAAAGAAAAAGTCGTCATCAATGATCTATCAAGGATTGGAAACCGATTCTGAGTTGCTCAGATCCATGGGCGCATAAGAATTGGCGGGAAAGAAACTAAAAGAGCCTCCGTCGGTTCACAAGCGGTGCAAAAAGGCATTGCCACGAACAACGCAGAGATGAGATATTAAGTGATGCGTAAGGACAGCATGAATGTGAGGGTTAGTTGAATAATGGCAGGGCCGAAAGAGTGCCTTAGAGAATTTCGGCAGCATAGTCATCCAGTAAGTTATCTTCTGTTTCTGATATCTCGCTTCCCGTTGCACGCAATGAAAAATAATCCTGGTTTCAATCGAAAGTGATGGCGGCTTGAGAGGAGCGCGAAACAACTCGGGTTATAGGCGCCGTGGGGCAGGGAGGAGGAGTGCCTGGGTGAGTTTCTGCATCAGTGCAAGAATACAAGACCCAGCGCATCATCGTCCAAGGCCTGATTCCACGCGCACCGTGCACCAAAGTGGATCGAAGGCTCAATAGCAAGTGCTGTCGACTTGAGTGGGAGGAGCGCGAACGACTAAAGCTGAAGGGCACCTGGGGCAGGGAGGAGGAGTGCCTGGGCGAGTTTCCGCATTGCTGCAAGAATCCAGGCCCAGCGCATCATCGTCCAAAGCCTGATTCCACGAGAGCCGCAGACCAAAGTGGATCGAAGGCTCCATCGCAACTGCTGTCGACTGGAGCGGGACGAGCGCGAACGACTTTTGTGCAAGGACACCGTGGGGCAGGGAGGAGGGGTGCCTGAGCGAGTTTCTGCATCGCTGCAAGAATCCAGACCCAGTACATCATCGTCCAAAGCCTGCTTACACGCGAACCATGCACCAAAGTGGATCGAAAGCTCAATTGCAACCGCCATTGACTTGAGCGGAAGGAGCGCGAACGACTTTGTTGAGAGACACCGTGAAGCAGGGAGGAGGAGTGCCTGGGCGAGTTTCCGCATCGCTGCAAGAATCCAGGCCCAGTGCATCATCGCCCAAAGCCTGATTCCACGTGAGCCACACACCAAAGTGATCGAAGGCTCGAACGCAACTGCTGTCGACTTGAGTGGGAGGAGCGCGAACGACTTTTGTTGAGGGACACCGTGGGGCAGGGAGGAGGAGTGCCTGGGCGAGTTTCCGCATCGTTGCAAGAATCCAGACCCAGTACATCATCGTCCAAAGCCTGACACCACGCGCACCGTGCACCAAAGTTGATCGAAAGCTTTATCGCACACTCAGTTGGCTTAAATAAGAGGAGCTTGAACGAAAGTTGAATGCCGCCGAGGGACAGGGAGGAGGAGTGCCTGAGTGAGTTTCCGGATCGCTGCCAGAATACAAGACCCAGTGCATCATCGTCCAAAGCCTGTTTCCATGCGCAACATGTACCACAACCGCTAAAGTAGCTCTCAAATGCAAAGAGCCTCACTCGTCTTTTTGAAATGCCGTCAATTTTCTTTCGAACCAGTGCGTGCTTGGAAACGGAGATATCAATTCCTGCCGACCCCATCACTGTCCTTGAACTGCTTCTGAATCCTCAAATACTGGAGTATTCTCCTTCTCGGTTACGAATGCTTTTCCTTTCCATCTTGCAGCGCCTTCGGCAGACGGACCCGGCGCTTCTGTTCCCCCCCCAAACGAATCGAAATGGGGACTCAAAAACGGAAGACTTGCGCCAATTTCGTTGCGTCGGCTGGCACTGCAAAGACTCTTGGTGGAGCGTTTGAGTGCCTGTATCATCCTCAATCTCGTTCAATTCAGATGGAATTGCAGCGCCTTCGACCGATGGTCCCCGTGCTTGTTTCCCGCTAAATAAACATCGAAATGGTGACTCAAATACGGAAGACTTGCGCCAATTTCGCTGCGTCGGTTGGTGCTGGAGCGATGGAGTGCTCGGAGCATCCTCATTCTCGTTCAATGTAGAAGGAATAGCAGTGCCGCCTGGTGCTTCTTTTCCGCTAAAGAAAAATCGGAAAGGTGACTCAAAAACGGAAGACTTGCGCCAATTTCGCGGCGTCAGCTGGTAATGGAGCGATGCAGTGCCCGGAGCATCCTCGATCTCGCTCAATGTTAGTGAACACTCCTCTTTCCCGAATTTCTCGCCCAGATCGTCATCTCCCAAAACGACGTCCCTCTGGCCTTCCTCGAAAATTATCCCGCTTTCATCATCGTCATCATCCACCGCAATTGCTTTCTCTTTGACATGATTGATCGAAATCGCGCTTTGATCGTCGTTGTCGTTCTCAACAGCCATTTCTACTTCGTGAATGTCCTCATCGACCAAAGCTGCCTGGCACTCTCTTCGCTGCGGAGAGGGTGCACGTGAAGCTGCAGCATTTGTAGTAGGGCCGATGGAAGCTTCATCAGCGGCCTGGCTCTCAATGGAATAGTCGGCGCCCGTAGAGGACTGCAAAATGGGTGACGATGTTCCAGCGCTCACGGTGGTGACCGCAGCATTGATCTCGGGGATCGTCGGAATCTCTACAGTAATCACAGGGGTGCTGGCTTTCAAAGCATTCCGACGACGAGCGGGTCTTTCTCCTGCGCACGGGGCGATGGATGCACGACGGGCACTCGTGCGACCGGTCGCAGCTGTGGCCGTGTCTGCCAGCTTCTTTTCTTGTGCCTTGCGCCGGCGTCGGCCATTGATGGTCGGGGCGGCCACCGGCGCGGCGGATTGGACTTCATCAATAATAGCCGTCGTCTGGGATCGAGTCACCGGCCTGGTCGTTGTGGTCGCGGTGGAGAGCAAGGGTGCCAAATCGTGATGGTCGCTTGTGGCGCTGGAAGAAGCAGACGATGTTGATGAAGGTATAGCAGTTGGTGAAGCCGAACCAAAGGCCGAGGACGGCAGGGACGCCACTAATGATCGGATCAGGGCCTCTTTCTAATGTTTGCAAGAAAGTTAATGTGGTCTGTCAGATTGGTGCAAAATGGAAACGAGCAAACATATTCGAACAAACATTAGCCTTGGAGCGGAGATCCATTTTCACTCCATTTTGCCCAGCAAGGGCCCGCAACTGATGAGCCTTCTTGCCCCAAAGTGTGCTGGAAAGCTCGGCAGGTGAGGCTGATAAGCGAGCTAGCTTGGTCAGCTCGTCGTCGAGCGCGATGGGGGCTCCGGCGGTAGCGGCAGCGGCGACGGTCGTGGCCAGAGTCGTCCTTGTGGTTCTTGCAGACCGACGCGTCGACCGTCGGCTGGTTGTTGGCGGCACTGACTGGGCGACTTGACGAATGTCTTGTGGTGGAGGAGGGGCTTCAGGCGGGGCCTCTGGCGCGGCCCTAGGCCTTGCAGTTGCGGACCGGATCAGAGGACGGCTTGCACGACCAAGGGGTGAAGCGGCAGCGGAAGGAGCACGACGCGCACGGCGTGGTTCTTGGCCTGGACCTTGGACAGCACGCCGGCCGCTGCGGTTGGTTCGCGCTTGCTGTGCTTCGACTGCTTGCAGTGGCTCGGCTGCTCGCCGTGCGTCGGCTTGAAGACGCTTAACGGCGGGCATTTGGGGTGGTTGAGCGGAAAGGTATCGAAAGACCAGAGGGAGGAGGGGAAGATGCTCTCTCGCTTGTTGCTGGTGCTGCACTCTCTCTCTTTCTGCTTCCTTTTTGCTGGTTCTCTCTTTCCTTATTTTATTCTGCTGTTTGTTCGCTCTCTCTTTCGCCTTTAAGTACACGCTCATTCCTCCCCTCGCTTTGCTGCTTTTCTCGCCGCTGACTGCCTGCCGCTCAGGCCAGATTTTTTTCCTTTTCCGTCCAGAGAGCACAAAGCTTCGCGTTGCGTAGTATTTCGTGGAGACGACTGGGAAGGAGACAAAGAGAGAGAGGAAGGAGGGACCAAAAAAAAAAAAAAAAAACAAAAAAAAGGAAGGCCAGGGGTTGTTGGCGGAGGGAGCGGCCAACAAAGGGGTGTGTGTGTGTGTGTGTGTGTGTGTGTGTGTGTGTGTGTGTGTGTGTGTGTGTGTGTGTGTGTGTGTGTGTGTGTGTGTGTGTGTGTGTGTGTGTGTTATTACTACCTCTTACAGTATCCCCCGGTACAAAAAGAAGCAAGAAAAGGCCAGGGAGGGAGGGGACTCAGAATGCTATGCTAAGAACAAGCAAAGCCCATTGCAAAGCCAAATGCAAGGGGGGGAGGGTTTGGCTGTGAAGCGACTGTTGGTTGGAGAGGCCAAATCCTCTCTTTGGCGGTGGAGGAATTTCAAACGCCGCTCCGCTCAACTCGTTCGTCTCATATCACCACTCCTCATCACTCACTGGAAACCCCCCGCCTCCCATCTACCTGCCCCCAACCTCCCTTTCCCTAAAGAAATCAATGCGGGTCTAAGCGCCACTTTCCGTCAACAGCAGTACCGGTGCTACGCCCGTCAAAAAAAAAAAACAAGAGTGGCGCAGGTCCTTTCGCGTCTGAGCGCGGTTCAGCCGACGAAACCATGTGCTATGGAAATGACCCAGATCCTGCGGGAGAGGGGGCCGGGTGAACCCGATAGGCTCACGCCGAAGTTTCTCTCCGGTTGGGATTGCGCGTTCTGCTGCGATGGATGTTCGTCAAGTTGGTTTGGGAGCGGGTTCGAACCAACAAAATGACGAATGAAAACAGTCGCTTCCCACGAAAAGAAAAAGCGCAACAAAAAAAAAAAAAAAAAGAAAACGCCAAAGAAGCAGGATTTCTGGTCTTCGTGTTTCCTGTAGGGGTCGGGGGGGGGGGGGCCAACGACGAGAGGAAACAATACATGCAGCAGCCACAGCAGTGGTGAAGGGCTCTGGACTTGAGTCCAATTGAAGACACAAGCCGACGAGGCCAAAACAAAACGGACGAGCATGTTGGAACGCGCGGGAGTGCCCAGAACCACAGAGCTTGCCAAGATGCTGTGTTTCGCACGGGGGAAGATCGTGGCCTAGAGCGAAATGTTAATACGCGATGGTACGCATTGCGCAACGAGTGGAGATAGCCGCCCCGCGCGGGTTGCGCGCACGCTGAGAACAGAAGCAGATCATCTCTCCAAAATGTTGGAGGAGCGCAAGGCACGCCCGAGCTGGGACGTAAGCCTTGGAGAAACGAGGATGAAACACTCGTTGAGGTGGTATGAGGCGGATGGGAAGGGCGAGGTGGTGCGATTGGGTGAGGGAAGGCAGGTTGGGAGGGCAACCCTGGTTGCGGTTGCATGGACGGGGTGGTCGCATGATAGACATTCTGTGGGTGTGTTTGAAAAAAGGCGCTTGGGACAGACCCACAGACTGACAGACCAGCACCGATGCCAAGTCCGTCGCCACGAATTTTTTCTTGGTTCGTCAGCCCCAAACAACAAGTGAACGACTCAAGAGTGTCAGCTCAATTTCATCAACTGTAAACCGTCGCAGAATCACCTTGGTCGTACTTTCGTAGGGAGCTTCGGCGACGACGCGGCGCATTTACACAAGAGTCAGGAACGAATGCTTTGTCGGCAAGGACTTGGGGATAGTGTAAACAGTCTACTCTGAGTGAGTGAGTGGAAGGAGTGAATGAAGTGGAGATGTGTGTTTGTGCGTGGTCCTTCTCCCCAACTTGGAGAGAAAGAAAAAAAACTCTGTTATGAGATACATGATGATATGCACACTATAATAGTTGCAAGGCAAGTGTGACTGGCACAGGGTAAAACCTCTCCAATATTATCTGCTTGAGCAGAGGAGGAGGAAAACTGTTAACGCCATGTTTCCGTTCCACTTAATACTCAGAGTATTGGTCAGCAGTGCAAGCCAGCGCCCAGGTCTGCATTGGTGTTGGCTTGCACTCCCATGGGCATTGTGAGAACAATAACTGACAGTCACAATATGTTCAGTTCCGTCTTGTGCCTCTTGCTGCTGACCAGTCAGTTCCGCCTAGCAGATAGGGGAAAAAAGACAACTATGTAAACGCTCGCACTTTTGGTTCCTTCGTTTTATATTTTTGTGAGACTATACTCACTCCTTTGACCCTGGGATCTGGGCCCTAGAGTGAGGGAAAGCAAATAATAGGCTAAAACTAACTTTATTGGGCTGTTGTCTAGGGGGTGTTTCAACCCTACTACTTGCCTAGTCCACGAAGTATCCCTACTTATCTGTCTAACAGGAGTCTCAAACACAAAGAATGAACATTCAGAGGGACAATCCTCTGAAGGATCGGTGCTGGAGCACCGATTACTCGCGTGGCTGTGGGCTGATGCGAGGGGGAAACAGAAGGGCACTCCTGAGGGTGCAACACAACCGCAGAATAAAGAGAGAGAAGAGGGAAACGGGGGTTTTTATCTCAGGAACCTAATCTCAAATACAACAGGAGCGGTTAATAGCGACGGGACGGACAGGGCGCGACCTAGCGCCCCTCGTCGCAGACGGTGCTGCGGGAGCCCTCGTCGTCGCCAGCGACGGGGGGGAGAGAGAGAAGGGAGTCGACTATGTAGGGGTCGGAAGGTTGCCAGCAGGGAACTTGCACGCAGAAACACCTGCAATCCTACATGCACCCCACCAGGCTGCGTCGGCACGATCACTTGACCAACGGGCTTTATCGCATCGCACTCGTACTCACTCATCTCACCCTCACAGCAATAGGACCAAGGCAGGCGCTTGTAGATCGAACTCTCAGGTGTCGGGGGCCGCACCGGGCGCAGCCACCAACACCCTTGCAGACGGGAAGGTCGGGGACAACAATGCCGTCGTCATCACCACCACCACCATCATCATCGCGGCGGGCAAGCGCCAGGGATCCCCACTCCAACACAGAGCCGGCAATGTCACACAGTTGCTGGTGGGGCCAGCTGCATTCCCCACCCACGGCCCCTTAAGAGGAGCCCCACGAAGGGACCATGTACACACCCGGGTGTGTACCATCTCTCACTACCCTCACCTTGCGAGCCAGATGGATTTGAAGGGACTCTGTATTGGTGCCAATGGACAGAAATCAGATTGACGAAAAAAGGAAAAAGAGAAATGGCCCAAAAACAGAGAGAGAGAAAATTGACAAGTCAACCCCCCTGACTTGGAGCATCCACCACAAATGCTCTAAGGCCCCCCCAACCCTATGTGTGTATGTACAAGTGCCAAAAATAAATAATAAATTAGGCGGGCTTGGGGTACGGCCTGTCAGGCACCCCATCCCTAGGCAGTTGGGCAGTCTCCGTTAGTCACCGAAAAAGAAAATATGTTGAGAAAACCCTGGTGCAACGGAAACTGTTAAGACGAAAGTAGTAAAAGCAGACCCAATAATAAAGACGGGTTAGCCGCAAATACACTTTGATAACGCCTTGGAAACTAAAGAACTGGGAGCAATAATAGGGGTCCCGATCCTTGCGGTTTTATGACAGGTACGCTTGTTTTTGCGAATAAAATCCCTAGACTTTATCACTGAGACCTCGGTGTAGTCTCACATTTTTTCTGCCACAGGTCATGTACTCAATTCTCTCGTCCACCAAATACTGCACATGCTGCTTTGTCGAATGTCCGACGGGCGGGCCTTATGGGTTTTGCCTGCAATCGTAACCCTTGGGACATTTGGATGAAATTTTGATCTGTTCCAAATTTACCGACTACTCCAAGTGGAAGCGAGATATGCGCTGCTGAAACGGTTCCGCTGCAAAAGAGCACAAGAAAACAGAAGTGGTGAAAAGACGGCAGGCGCAGCGCAGGCGTCAATGAAAACCGCAGTTATCAGGACTGGCGAATAACGTACAGTAATTTGTGGTTGCAACAATGCACGAGACTGCTCCAGAAGATAAAACTCGCAGAGCTAAAAACTGTGAGGAGTTCTCCCTCGTTATCCAGCTGAGATGGCAAGATACGCCTTCTGCAAGTTTTCCGCCAAACCCCCACGCAAAATTCAAACACACCACACACACACTCACACATGACCACCTCCTACACCTCCTGTGTGCGAGCAACCATTGGTTCAAACCCCAACCGCACCCGCTCAACTCTCCATCTGCATCATACCACCACAACGAGTGCCCCCACTCGTTTCTCCAAGGCCCGCACACCCCCGGGCCTTGAGTTCCTCCAACACTTTGGAGAGACGATCCACACAGCCGGCCTGGGCGCCCCCAAAGCCCGTGGTCATCCGTCCCATCTTGCATTAACATCCACTGCAGCACGATCCTCCCGGTTCTTTAACATGGGATGCAGGAAAGCTCTCGCGGCCCTTGGGCGCGCCACGTTCCAGCAAACAAGTGCTTCCTGTTCGTTTGCGACTTATCGGTGCTCCCTTGTCAAACGGGCGAACGGGACAGATTGGTCGACACCGCTCAAAGTCGCAAAAGTGCGGCTGTAATCCTTGCTGGGGAGAGGAGAGGGACTTTCGCGTGAACCTTTCATTCCCCTTGGGGACTGGATCATTTTACCATCGCAAAGTTTTCGTCGCGTAGGCGAAAAGGATCTGCGTCCCTCTTCCTGCTGCCAGAGTGCTGTCGATGCTATCGAAAGAGGAGGTGAAGTTGGACTCAGGCCAATTGCAAAGCTCGAGGAATGGGCGGGGTTGTTGGAGGTGGTGTTTTGTTCCCACGATTATGCTGTGCGTCGCGAGGGATTGGCAAAGTGAAAGAGAAAGAGAAGCAGCGGCGTTTGAATCCCACCACACACACCGCAAAGGAAGTACTCCAACGTAACAAGTATCACCCCCCTTGCACTATTTTGGGTGCTTTGCTATTCGCTCCTCTGGCTCGCATCTTCTCAGTCGTTCCAAGCAGCAATACCGTCTCCTCTACCGTCGTAGCCACAAGCTCAACCAGCATCCGCTCAACGCGCTCCTCGGCAAGGACCAGGAGGACCGTACCCGCGACCACTGTAGCCGCTGCTGCCGGTGCGACCGGCGTTACTCGCCGCAAAGCGCGCTGGAGCAAGCTTTCAAGTCGAGGATGGTTTGAGTTCCACAAGCACCACCGCGTTCGACAGCGACCTGATCAAGTTGGCCCGCGCGTCGACCTCCGCCGCAGATGTGTCCGCGAAGCTACTCAACAAGGTTCCAATTAAGCAGCCTAGTGGAGAACTGTGGAGTTAAGCTGAGACAGCGGACAAAGCACACAGTGAGTTTGAAAACACAAACCCTTGCGCTTTCAATCATATATTAATATCTGACTGTAAATTGTTTCAAAAAAAAAAAAAAAAAAAAAAAAAAAAAACAAAACCCAGGACGACGACGAGCAAAGCGTGATCTGGATCGATGATGTCAAAGAGGAAGTGATTGTGGATGACGACGATGACGAAAGCGTGATAATTGTCGAGGAAGGCCCGAAGGACATCGTTCTGGGAGTGACCAGCTGAAAAACCATCAACCTGCTCCTTCGAACTCGCAATTCGACGGTGCGCAGGACAGCTGTTCTCCTGGATTCTAGTCCCCTTGTCTTCGGCATACATACGGAGGAACAACATCCCGAGTCAAACGTGTTTACTCGTGGTCTAGAACTATTTCACTCTGGGCCAGTACCGTTGCTCATTCCGTCGAAACCACAACAAGCTGGAAAAGAAAAGCGCCGGAACCAGATAAGGAAAACATAATAAGAGCGTGAAGTCTTGGAGCAGACACTCCTGCCTTGAGTGCTGCTGCAGTCTCCCCTTTATCCCTAGAAACGAGAAGTCCATGAAAAGTGCCGTTCACTTCACCTCCGCCTCGAGACTTAAAACGTATGAGAGGATAAAGCTGGCGCAGGAGGAAAGTCAAGCAAACGAAAGCGAATGTTGTGTTTTATTGTGTCTTCTTTTGTTGAGGCTTCAAAAGGTCTTCAAAAAAAAAAAGTTGTTTTCAAAACAGAAGTGGCTCCACTGCGTTAAGTCTACAGTTTCCGCCACGATCGGCGTCGCCGCGTCATCTGAGAGGGCGGTGAGTGCTCGCGACCGTACGTCCGACTGCTCGCGATCGGCGGTCACTTGGTACTGCCGAAGAAGATACGCGCCGTATTCCCCGTCTTTGCATTCTGCGTAGGTTTGGCATACGTTTTTGTCGAACGGCGTGTACGCAAAGAAAGCGTTTGCCTTGATTTGAACATCAGCTGCGCCAGAGTCCAGGTCCGCAGCAAGGTCCTGGATGGGGTAGTCCATGTAGCCAGTCAACGTCGCGTCGGGCGCGGACGTGCCCGCGGCCTCAGCACCAAGCCTTGCGGTGGTCAAGTGATCCGAATGGTCACCATCGTTGTAATCCCTCAGGAAATCCTGCACACGGACGCGCTCAGGGCTTCGGGCGGTCAGGATTTCTGCGAGCGCTTGTTTCAGAGTCTCGACTGTCCACGTGTTTACCCCGTCGATACTGTCGATCGTGGATATATCGCCAAAGTACAGCTTTTGAAGAGACTGAAGACCCGTTGAGGCGAAGCCGGACTGCAAAATGATAGAATCCCTAACGGTCAGAACCAAAAAAAAAATATGCGTGACACGAATTCTTCCCACTAACCCCATCTCTGTTGCCGTCGGGCAAACGGAAAAATACCCGCTGAATCGTGGGAGCCAGCGCCAGAGTTCGAACAATCACATTTTGGCCGCCAAAACTTGCGCGGTCCCTACGTAGGGGGGGGCAGAGTTAATGCGTTTGGACGTCAGCAGAACGTTCGAACAAGGAGACCAATAATACAAACTCTGTTGCGTCCAAAGTTACTGTCATAGTTTGGTCGTCTCGGCCGCATTTTTTCTCGACCGTCGGCAGGTCGTTCGAAGAGCCAACGTTGGCCATCAGGGCGTATGCTTTCTCGTTTCCGATCTCTCGACATTCTGCATATTCGAGTCCGCCGTCTTAACGAGACCGGCAAATAGAGAAGGGAATTACGCCAAGCAAACAGTATTGTTAGAGCGGCGACGGACAAAAAATGGATACAAAATAGAATTTTTGCGTTGCGCTACCTGCGCTGCCGGACGTCAGAAACACCGTCGTGACACAGTTTTGGCCGGCGACATCATTAGCCAGGTCAGGAGACTGGAAGAGAAGATCATCGTCCGGATGAGCGACTATGTAGACAGTTCCCCTATATACGAAGTATGTGAGGCTGCAGCACTATGACGGAGAGAAAAAAAGAGGAGAAAAATAGAGTAGAGTAGAGCAGAGTAGAGCAGAGTAGAGTAGAGGAGAGGAGAGAGAGAGAGAGAGAGAGAGAGAGAGAGAGAGAGAGAGAGAGAGAGAGAGAGAGAGAGAGAGAGAGAGAGAGAGAGACTGACCCAACGCAGTTAAATGCGTCGGCCGTGACACCAGTCAAGAGGGAGCACGAGAGGCCAACCAGCAGGACAAGCCGCGTGAGCCATGGCGGTGCCATAGTGAAAGCGGGGAAGTGAGAGTGTGTGGGAGTAACCGAAGAAGATAGTGAGAGAAGAATGAGATGGTTGGTCTGTGGTGATTGAGAGGAATAGGCACAGCGTGGGAACAGCGGGGAGGAGGGAAATGATTGTTGGCCCTCTTATACAGGACTCCGCGCCTGTCTTCTTCACGCCCACTTTGCTGGTCGCACGTGCCTGTCTTCGCGGCGTTTGCGGCTTGGTTCAAGAAAACAACACCGCCACCACGCGTGAAGCGAGCCGGAAGGCACCGCAAACAAAAAAATAAAAAAAAAGAAAATGCTGGAAAAAAAAATGGGGTGAAGTCGTGTCTGTCTTCGTGTTTGGTGCTTGTCAGAAAGAAACAAAGAGGGAGGGAAGGCGGAGTGGCACTGATAATGTCGTGGCGGGGCCAAAATTTGGGCGGCGTCATCTTTATTTGGCACTCGCCAAACCCGCAAAACAGTTAGGAAGTCCAACTGACGAGTCGAGCCAGTCCACTCCGTCCCTATCCCCAGTTTCTCCCCGACTCGAACCCCTCTGGTGCAAACATCCAACAGCAGCACAGCAACAGTCGCCACCAACACCGCTAACGACGGCGGCACTGTTGGTTTAAACAATGTTCTCTGGGAGGCGGTTACAGCTACGCTCTGGGAAGTGCGCGTTTATTGTGTTATGTAGCTATCTCCAAAAGTAAAATGACAGTATGCAAGCAACCCACAGAGATGAAAGACATCTATAGTACAAATAGGACCACACGCTGGAACCAAATTCTTCGACTGGGAACGTCATCCCGCACAACCGTTTTGGTTTGCCCGCACTTTAGAGCATCATCTGACCTTTTGCAAAAGCTTCGAACCAGGCCTCCGCTTGACTCGTAACGGCTGCTAGGTCCGGTGGTTCACTCACAGTGCTTCCAAGGGAGGCGTCCATCCCTGGGACCCCGCCTTCGCTACTTTCCGCACTTCCGCTTGCGGAGGGGCCTCCCCCTGACCCAGTTATAGAAAACAAAAGCTCCGCGTCCCCTGCAACACCTTCATGCATTCCATAGCGTTGCGCCGCGCCTCCACTGGGCAAAGGCATCCCAAACAACTCGACGCCGCCGCGGTTGCCATTTGCCAAGTGGGTCTCGTCGAAATCTGCCGCGAGCCACGCAGAGAGCGAGACCGCCTTGCCGTCGTTTGACGGCGGAACCGAAGACGAGCCCATGCCACCCAACATCGAAATGCCTTCACCTAGACCACCAATCCCGAACTCGAGGCCGAACGCCAGCTCCATGTCAAGCGCTGCGGACATGGCGGAGAACATGTCTTCCGCAGGTGCTGCAGCCTGTGGCGCATTGGAAAAGAGGTGGCTTTGTGTGTTTCGATCGTCGGCGGATGAAAGAGAAGGCTGCACCGCATGAGGACCGTGGGATGGAACAACACTGGGAATTTGGTGTGCGGAGTCAAAGGAACCCGACACGGAGACTGCTTGAGGTGGTGCCGTTAGAGCGTAATTCTGGTGGCTGGGGAAAAACGAAGGCGACTCGAGGTCTGTCGACTCGAGTTTGAGGAGAGGCGTGACGGGAGTGAGGGAATTCGGCGGTGTGACAGATACAGAGTTGGTTGTTGGGGTCACGAGGGACGAGAATGTTCTAGACGAGGCAAGGGCAGGCGCCCTGGAAGCTGCTCGCGCACGTCTTGTTGAAGACGGTTCCCGTATGACTCGCTGCGATGGGGAAGTAGTTTGACGACGAGAGGTCAAATTGCCGTGACCAGAAAACGGCTCTGATGAGAGCGTTCCTTCGGACAGGTTCCCAAAATCACTATCCATCTCTGCTTCCTCGTCCCGCGTCTCGCTTTCCCTTTCGCTTGGCTCCTCCCTTCTTGCCCTCGCTTTCTCCAAAACCCTTTTGGCCGTAGACTCCGCTGACGTCAAGATTTGCTTGAAAACGTCTCGTCCCCGTCCCATTAGGAAAAAATCTTCTGCGATTCCTTCCAGAGCCTGAACGTGAACTTTCGCGTCTCCAAATCTCTCAGCAATGGCTGCTTCGGCCAGGGCGAGGCGGTGCAGCGCCTCTGGATTGTCCAGACAAGGATCTAGCGAATCGGTTTGCAACGCGGCTAGGGTTAGCTGGCTCAGAATAACGTGCATGAGAGCGGGCTGCAAGACTCCATAAGCGCAAAATGGGATCATGAACCGCAGTTTCGGATTTGTCTTCAATATTCGACGGAGAAGGTCGGTTGAAGATTTGCTAGCGTTCAAGCAGGTAACTGCCGATGCTGTCTGCAGAACAGCCGAAAAGGGGTTGACATGTGTCCGGCGCGACCACGCTGCCGGTGATATGGTTTGAGATGACTGCTGCTGCCTCTCGAAAAGAGATCATCAGCTTCGGACGGTGAAGCATGATAAGGCTCGAATGGAAAACGAGATGAAGGTACGGAATGTACCAGCTGGGCGGATCACTTGTGCTTAAGCTGTTGACATATACTTCCGCGGTGCATTCACGAGCCCACGGCGGCTGCGAAGACCAAAAAGTCCGCAACGAAGCGTCAATCGAGGCGAGGCGGTATTCAAATTGCGCAGCCTGTTCCATGTCGACTGCTCCATGTCCAGTCTTTGAATGAGTTTGAAGGAAACGGGAATGCTGGTGGCTGAACTGAATGACTCGGCCAAACAGTTTGATGAGGAGAATATTCGCCGAGGGGATTGGTTGAGGGGGAATAGAAGGTAAGAAGTCACTTGACGAAGACATCACTGAGATAATGAAGGAATCCGAAGGGCCGACAAGTGTAAGGTGAGGGCGATCGTTTTTTTTCTGTCCACTCGTCGAGTTCCAAATATTCTTCACCCCACTCATCGGCAACATTCGGCAGATTACAGAGACAGTCTGGAAAATGTGGCATGATTCGGTAAGCTCACTGACTTTTGCAAACGTAAATAAGATAACCCTCACCAGACTCCTTGATAACCATGGCGTGCTCTGAAAGCGCGCCGCCGACGCGATCCAAAGTGAAGCAAGCCCACCATAGGCGCCGCCTCTGCTCTCTTTCGATGTGTGATAAGCTCTCCTCTGGTACCTCCAGGTTAAGTCGCAAATCCAGTGCCATACGTGTTGCCATTCCCGAATACATCCAAGCTGCCGAGCCGCGGGCACTGGCTATGCGGATTGTCAATACAAGTGGGAGCCCTTGCGTGTACATTACCTGCGGCATGTATGCCCAAGTGCACGAGCGCACTAACGGTCTCCATCTTCGGGACATTCATGAATTCACTGACTAACTCTCTTGCTTTAAGGTAGAACATGTCGCACAGGACTTGTGAGTAGTCCTGCCTCCTGAACTCGCTTCTCCGTCCAACCTCCGTCACACCCTGCCTTGCACGCCTGCCATTGACGGATCCATTCGCGACGCCGCGTCTCCGTTTCTGTATAGCGCGCTGCAACAGCGCACATTGCGTAAACGAGCAGTCGAGGGGTATGATCAATGTTCTGCAGGAAAGAGCTCATGTGAATAACCGGCATATAACTGTAAACGAATCGGCGGTAGGCCTCCATAATCTCGTTGACCAGAGCTCGGGTGATGCGCACAGAAGGTGGGTCTGGTAGGGCTCCCGACAGATCGGTCGGGGAGTTACTCTCAACAGGGAGGGGCACTACCAAAGGCGAAGGAGCTGGAAGAACATGAGAAGAGTCGGTGCTACCGTCATTGGCGATATGCCATTCACGGATTCGTCGACTCCAACTGGGCCCTTTTTAGCGAGAACATCAGACGATCGGTCGCCAACGAAGGCCACGCGCATCGAGGTATTCATTAATTGGGCAAGTGGGCTTTCAGTGCTCGACGAAGACCTTGCAGAAAAGCCAGACTCCGACTGAGCGAACGGTGTCATGGGAGAACCGCCGAGTGAATGCCGACGAGGGCTAACAGTTCCTTCGCGTGAGGCTGCAGAGATAAGATCCGATAAAGATGTGTCCTTTGAGAGCTTGGCGTGAAGAGCATTTGAATAGTGGGATAGGTCGTCGAAAGCGACAGACACGTGGGAAGGTGGAGGACGGGCGCTGGAGGAAGGCAGGTCTTTGTTCATAAACCGCCAAGTGTTCATGGACAGGTCGGCTGCTCCAACGATCGAGAAAGGGGTGTCGCAGTGATCTGGATCGGGCTTCCAAGATGAGTTGCTTCCCGACGTTGATGCAAGTGATCTTTTCGCCATCAAGGAGGGCACAGGGGCGGACGACGACAAAGATGGTGTGGATGCGGATCGGGCTAACTCGAGGGCATTTTCCATTGTTCGCAGGCGAGTTTCGAGGGCGCTGATGTATCCTGGTCTGGGACCGCGTTTCTTCTGAATACGTGCATGGGTGCACGAATCCCAGCCCTCTTGCAGTTTGAGCAGACGGGGCTGGCGTTGTCGCACTTGACTTTCTGTGTACAGGATAAGAACGGGTCAGGGCTTGGCCAATGACGTAAATGTCGCTCATTAATCGCATGGGCTTGGATTGGAAAACGCACACGTGACGCTAGGAACCTGACACCACTCACCTTTCGGTTGCAGGCATCGCAGGCTGGGATCACCGAAGACGGCTTGCGGACCGCCGGCTGGGACGCCGATTGTTGTTCATGAAAGGACGATGCAGCTGACAGGGCGGAGGAATGCGACGGCATTGGAAAAGAGGACGGGCAAAGGATCCCGCTGCACAGAATGAGATGAGAGGGGCACGAGCGCGGGATGTTCCATCTCCGCAACGGGGCGATCCTGCGCTGACGACGACGGCGACGAGAAGGCCATCGGGGTCGACAAGGGGGACGCTGAGGCGGTTGTTCCGGCGGCTGCTGTGGCCATCGAGGCAGCAAGCCGGATGGGAGGCTCAAGCTGATTCTGGCCCTTGTGTATTCCGGTTTTTGATTGGTGGCTTGTTGGTTGGGTGGGGAGGTGCCTCGTGATTGAAAAATTTCTTGTTTTCGGACTTGGAGACAGACTTCCTTTGCTGTGGGAAGACAAACCAACCTGCCTCGTTTTTGTTTTTTTTTTTTTTTTGTTTTTTTTTCGCCAACATTGGAGAGCGAATTGTTGAACCCAGGCGGCGACGACGCGATCGGAGCTTGGCGACAGTAGTCATGATTAATTGTTGTTCTCAACCAGCATGAGGCAGGCAAGAGAATGAGTGAATTATATTATTCCAAAGACTGGGACGTTTCTCAAAGTGAGCCGTCCTGGACGCACGCTTCCTGCAATAGCAATCTGCTCACTGTTCTACTCACTATGCTGACAACCGAAAGTGAAAAATAGGTTCGTTCGCCGCGTCGCAGGTGAAAGAGTCTCGTTTGACAAGTCTTGCACGAGCCACTGCCGCAAAAAATGGAGGCTTCCAATGCCAACCCTGCCAGTAGGGAGCGCCTCGAGCGCGCCAGCTTCATCAGAGCCGCCCCAACCCTCACAAACGCCACCACCAGCGCTAGCTGCTGCGGCGCGTCCCGTCGCGAGCGTGAATGCTGCACGTCGGTATGTCCGTCCTCCTCCGATCAACGCCCGCCCAGCCAACGGTCTTGACCTAACATGTCCCAACTTCCCAATTCTGAAGCGTCCAAAAAGAGCTCGCGGAAGTTAGGTATTGACGCCTCTCAAGAGCAATACGCCTTTCCCAATGTTCACCTATTTCCTTCATCAGCCTCGAGCCTCCCGCCCATTGCAGTGCAGGCCCTAAAGGGGAGAACCTCTTTGAGTGGGTGGCCACGATTATGGGCCCACAAGGCTCTCCTTACGCCGGTGGTATATTTTTCCTGGACATTTCGATCCCGCCGGAGTATCCGTTTAAAGCTCCCAAGGTATCCTTTGGCGAGGCAGTCAGCTCGCCTGAAGAAATTTGACAAAATGCGCAGGTTATTTTTCGAACGCGGATTTATCACTGCAATGTTGCGGCAAGTGGGGCTATCTGCCTCGATATATTGAAGGATAATTGGAGTCCGGCTTTGACTATCAGCAAGGTTTTGCTATCCATATGCTCACTATTAACAGATCCAAATCCCCGTAAGCATTCTTACCTGCCCCATTCCCTGCTTCTGACTGCTTCTCTCAGATGATCCATTGGTGGCGAGCATTGCTCAGCAGTACCTGAATAATAGAGAGGAACATGACAAGATTGCCCGTGAGTGGACTAAGAGGCAAGTGGTGAAGGATAGGGCGATAGCGCTGACTGAAGATGTCTTAAAGATACGCGTCTTGAGAGGAAGCTCTGAGTCTCATCGCGTCGGAAACCAAATACAAACTTCCACAAAGTACGGTCGTCCACGCCGCAGAGATTGGGGATTGGGCCAGTTCGAGCGCTTCAGGAATGCTGCTGCAAAAGGAGACCAGGCAGTCTCGCTTTGCAACCTTGATGGCTTTCTCCAGCTCGTCGAAGCTTGAAGACGATACCCAGGGCATTCCCTCTGGTTTTGAGAAGGGCACTAATAAGACTCTGTCTCCATCTCGAAAGAGAGTGCTGACAATCGACTGTGCGTTCTTATCGCTTTTGAGTCCGAATATCCAGCACACCCGAGGCTGTTTTTTCGTGATCTCGTCAACATACAACCGCAAGTATTTGGCGCTAGTCCTCGTTGTGTGCGCCGTCAACCAGAACTTTCCGCCCACCTAGCACAGTCCATTGGAGCCTTCCATGCCATTCAGCTCGCTCAATGCCGCCGATTACTGTGTCGGGGAGCAGCTCAATGTCGGGATGCCTCTCCGCGAGCGCTTCGATGGCCGCGAGAGCCGTCGCGACGTTGGAGAACTGATGGCTACCTTCCAGCGGCATTACAAAGGAAACATCGGCCCCTAACAGAGTCGTGCTGATTCGTTTGCCCTCCGACGGTGGAAGCAATGGACTGGCCAGCCGAAACCGACAAGAGAGATTATGAGCGGAGTCCTTCAGAACTTGGAGGGCGCCCTCTGACTGCTGCGGCCCGATTACTGCCTAGAGAATCCCGCTTCAAAATGCCTGCCTTTTCTCTTGCGATCTTTTCAATCGTATCTCCCAATAGATCCATGTGATCCATTGAAATTGAGGTGAAAACGCAAACAGATGGATCGTCAAAGACGTTGGTAGCATCAAGACGGCCACCGACCCCAACTTCAACGACAGCAACGCGGACCCCAACAGTTTTGAACGCCAAGAGAGCCGTTGCCGTCAATTTTTCAAACTCTGATGCACCGATCGCATTGTTGGCGTCTGCATGCACGACTTGATCGCGAATGGAAGAGTAGAGACCGGCCTCGATCGTTGCGCCGTTGATCCAGATGCAGTCCCGCGGGGTGATGAGGTGAGGGGAGGTGAACCGGCCGGTGGGAATGGCTGGATGAGCGGCAAGAGCTGCCGAGATGACTGCACAAACGGAGCCTTTGCCGTTTGTTCCGGCAACGTGGATGGCCCTGTACGCGCTTTGTGGATTGCCCAGTACTTCGAGTAGCCGCCGGACACGGTCGAGGCCGAGATCGATTCCAGTCGACATCTCTCCCCAAAGCCCCCAAAAAAGAAAGTTCCGAAATTGTCTGAGATCTGGCAAAGAACGCGATGAATGGTGGGCACCAGCCCTCACAGGTCCGATGTTGCACTAAGAATCCCTTGCGCTGCAGCAGGAAGACCGCCCACGGGATCCATTGGAAACAGGCCTGGAAGCCGCGCCGGAACCTGTCAGTTGGCTGACTTGAGCAAGCGCAGTTCTAATTGAGCTTAACTACAGCATGGGGTCGAGGAGGAGCCTCGCAAGGTCCAGCAAGACCAGGTAATGCACTCGGTAAGATCTCACCGTAATCTGAAATTTACGCAGGCATGCCGGTCCGTCCGATTGGTTATTTTCTTCTTCACATTGAAGCACTTTTACCAGCCTCAAACCGGCATCCGGCCTGGGACTTCTGCTCGCGGAGGATTTGGTTGGTGCCTCGACATTTTTTTTGCTTCGCCAACCAGAGTTTGCTTGGCCAGGATTTCAGGTCGCGGATCGACCGATAACTCAACAAGGTCTTGGAGGATTGAAAAACTCTTTTCAAAGTTGGTAGTAGTTGCATTTGTTGACGCGGGCCGATTAACATGAAAAGTGCAGACACTGGCCGAACAGTTCAGGATAAGACGTTCTTCCAAACCGAGCTTCGGCAAAAAATCAACCTGCTGACGAACGAAATCAGCAGGCTCACCAGCGAGGGTGACGCCTTGAATCGCGAGAATAGCAACTACGCAACTTTTGAGAAAAGGTGTGACCATTTTTGGAACAAATGAACTTGATTGACAATATGTCGACAATACCTCAGAGCCGACATACTTGCTGATGAGTTGAGAGACTTACAAGGGCAACTCGGGGATTTGAATACCTTAGTTGATAAGCTTCACGCAGACGCCGACCTGAACGATATCGAACGAACCATAAATCAGCTCAAGTCGAAAAATCAGCGAGAAAGTCAAATATTGGATGACATCTTCCTTCAGCGACAACAGTTGAGAGTTGAACTCCGCCAGCAACAGTGCCAGTAATTATGCATTCTCGTTTTTTCTCAGGAGAGAGAATCAACTTCGCGAGATGGAAAAGGCGATCGACGGGGAGCGGCGGAAATCAGAAGCACAGATAAATGAATTGGTGAACACCGCGCCTTACTTTCTTGCCTTGGTGGAAGACTCCACTTCTAACTACTCCGATGCTGCCAGGATCCAAAGCGCCGTGCGCAGTACTACGAGCTCAAAGAGCAAAATCAGCAGTATCTACTCGAAATCCAGCAACGGCAGGTGGATATGGATAATTTGACTGCAAAAGTTGCAGGGGCTTCAACAAGTACGACATTTCCGGCCCCACATCACTTTATCGAAAACTAAGCACTGACGCATTGTCTTGAAGGAGGTTCGCCACGACGGAACAAAGCAGAGAACGCTCATCGCCTATGAGAAATTAGCGGACCTGCGTTCAAAAAAGAAGGAGATTACCGATGCTCTGCGGGCAATCGAAAACGAGTCGGGGCCCCTGGAAAAAAACCGATTATTAGACCAGGTTTGACATTATTGTCACTGAATCGGAAAGAAGGTAACCCTTTCCGTGGATCAATACTTCAAACTGGATATAGGTCAAAGAAGACAACCAAGAAACATCAGCGATGGAAAGGAAGATTGCAGAGTACGAGGAGCAGGTCCAACGTGTCAGCGAGGCTCTCTCACAATTGGAAATGGAAATCGATTCCGGAAATGGTTAGTATTGGACTTGTAGAGTTCCTCACTGCCCACACGGTCTATTCCTCGATCAGGCGATCGGAACAGCAAGTACGAGGAGCTCCTGAAACGTGACAAAGACATGCAAACCTTCCTCGACAAGTTTGAGGAGAAGAAGGCTGAAGCACTGCAGCGGAACTCGCAAGCCGAAGCAGCCATCGTGTCGTATCTGGACAAAATACGGGTTGGTTTCATCGACGCGCTCTCGAAAATTATAACTGCGCCAAAATAACAATTGCTTGCTTTGCAGGTTTTGGCAAAAAACGAAGCAATGCCGACGCGGTCAGAACATCAAGAACTTCAGGGCGATCTCAAGTTCAAAGAAAGGGAAATGAAGAACTCTGAAAACACGACCGAAGCGCTCATGATTGGTGGAGTCCAAAAAAATTACTGTGACGTTTCTGAGCTGAAACAGCGCTGTGCTCCCTTTCCTTTTCCCCCAAGAACGCGACCGCCGCCTCCAAGACCTCGACAAGGTCAACCAGCTTGAAACGAAGCTCCACGCTGAGCTCGCCCACTTGCGCGAAAAAATCCAAAAGCTGGAAGAAGACACGAAAAAAGTATCCAACATCGAGGTTGTCAAACGTGATGCCGAAGCTGCCAAAAAGGTACTTTTCCGCGTTTATATCTCCTTCGCAAGAATTCAACTTGCTTACCGAGCACACATAAAAACAAAACGCAACGAAAAAAAAAAAAAAAAAAAAAAATACACCAAAATAGCGAAATGCGTTGGACCGCGAGTCGCTTAAGCTTCAGCGCGACACGCTCCGCCTCTACGTTCAAGCGACAGCCACCAAACATGACGGCAAACGGGCCCAACTCCACGACAACGACACGTTTACTCAATTGGGGGCGCTCGAGCAACGACTGAAGCACCAGGAGTCAAACAATTATCATTTGAGAGATTGTGAGTCGAACTGCCCAGCTGATAATATTCTTGTTCATTAAAATCCCATTGCCACAGATATAAATTCAAAGAGCGTCGAAAGCGACTACATGGTGGCTGCAGGGGACGCGGCAAAGATGGTGGATGAAATCAATGCGCAGCTTGGAAAAATATTGTCACTTCCCCCCGCACGACCATAATATTAAAAAGGCCCCTCTGCAAAACGCAGAAACAGACGCAAATTTACGTGGCCGACCTCGTAGCGAAGCTACCCCCGACCTAGACATCGCTTGCATATCCACTGGTCGGGAGCAACCGATACATAAACACAAGCACCGTGAAACCACACACCACATTCGTCACATGCTATCATAAACAACCCATTGTCAATGTCAGGGTGTGCACAAACGCAGTTGATAATGTCCGCAGGTTCGGACTCTGCTGGCGGTGGTTGGCTATGCGTGAAGGGGGGAGTGGGTGGCCTAGTGAAAGGAGGAGATGGCGATGGTGGACCTCGGTGCAAAGGAGATTGAGCGGTAGATGAGCTCCCGCCATTGCTCTTCCCATTGGAAACAGAGGAGCCATGTGCGGATGATTTGCGCGTATCCGCAGTCCCACTAGAAATGGTACTAATTCTGGAATGACTGCTTGACTTCGATGATTCTAATTTCGAGTTACTCGAGGTTAATCCGCCTGGCGCTTTCTGCTCCTGCTTTAAAGAGCTCGGCTTAAGACTGATTTTTAGTTTAATTTTAGACGGAGCAGGCCTGGGAGGTTTTGCGGACGCGGCAGGCAACGGAGGGGGACTCGGTTCGCTCTTCACTGCTAGTGGAACTACTTCGGCTCTTAAATGTGAAGATGCGGTTTTTGCGGTGGTTGCTGGAATTAAGTGAGCACTAGGAACTGGTGCTGACTCTTGGATAGCTTTTTTCGGAAGAGGAGCAGTTTCTGCTGCGTAACTGTTCGCGAAAAGGAAGTCTCCTGTCGCTCCGTTCACTGGAATGATAGTTACGGGACTCGGGATAAAGTTGCCATGTGTTGGGGCCAAAGGATGTGGATCATCAGCGGATTGCTGCGTGTGGGTAGCTTTAGCTGCAAGTTCGACATTGGGGGGTGCAGGCGTCGCTGGGAGTTGAGTTGGCGGGGCAGAATGAAGTGTTGCCAACGGTGCTGACGCAGCTGCTGCTGGGGGAATTGGAGGAGGAGGAAAGGAGGGGGGAGCGAGAGACGGTGGCGGTGAGACTCTTTCTGCGTTCTTGCTTTTCGTCGTTGGTGATGTGTGAAGCAAATTCCTCAGATTGGACATGCCGGCTGTGGCCAGCTCGTCCACAAGGCTGGCGGCCTCAGGGAACCCGAACACTGAATCGGGTGGAGGTATGTTGGCGTAGTGATCCTTGCCGATTTTTTGGAACAGGCGTCGCACTGCCGAGTTTGGAAGCAGAGGTTTCGGTAGTCTCAAGTCGCCCGGTTCAATGACAGGCTGTGTGAGGCCTGAGTCCTCCTTAGCAGGAGATGGAGGTCGGGGCACTTCTAGATTACTCGATCGAACATACTCGCGAAGGTCGTGTAGACCAAAGGTCGAGTCCCCTACTGGTTTCCGCTTCGAAATACACTCGCGCTTTCTTCGAGATTTGCGGTCTGTCGTTTGCCACCCTTGTTCTTCTGCGATCGCTACGGTTGCCCTCTCCAACGTCTTCGTCTCGCGTAATCCCCATGCGCAACGCCTTTTGCTGAGCAAGTCTGTCCGCTTCATCTTCGCCTCGATCTTCAATATCAGCGTCAGTTGGAAATCTGGGTAGGTGGCCAATATATAACTCGTGCCCCCTTCTTGGACGGTAGATCTCCGGCTTCAAGTTGCCGCTTATTAGAACCGATTTAAGAATCAATGCAACTGACCTCCTCTTCCCGATTCGCCGTGTTGCGTCCACGTAAGATGCAATCACCCCACTTGGAGCCTGACTCTTTTAAGAATGCCGGCTCTGTCCAAGCGCAAGTAAGTGGATTAGTGCCCACGACAGGCGTCAAGTTGCAAAAAAAAATGGCAGAACACCTACGCACTTAACGGGATCATGCCTGGCCGTGGACGTGGAAACGGGCCCGGTCGCGGACCACTTAAATAGTTGTTTGCCGTATCGTGCGATGGAACGGACCCTCCCGCGTTCTCCGTCGCGGAGGCTCCGTCCAGTTGTTGAGCAACGCCGGCAGATTCGTCATTGGCCTGAGTTTTTTCGGAAGAAGCTACAAATGCGCCATATTCCCTGAACGACATCAGGTCAACGTGCGCATCGACAAGAGCAAGAACGACGTCTTCGAAAGTAGCGTCCGTGCGGCGTTGGTGTTCAGCAAATCGCGAAGCACGGCGGGCAAGATCCTCCAGATAAAATGCAGCAACATCGGCGAGAACTACTGTTGCCGATAAGTTGGCGCGATCGAAACCAGCCGTATGGAGGAGAGAAGTGACGGCCACCTGCATCAAGTCAAGTGAAAAAGAGTTCGCGTTGATTGCTGAGGCTGCTGGCGCAGTCGTCCCGGTGGCGGCAGCCGCTGCAGCCGGTCGACCGTCGGCGGTTGCCATGGCGTTGGGGACCCGAAATGCGGCCGATGGCACCGACATGCTTTGACTTGGCCTGAAAACTCGAAACTTCTTGTGCCCTTGTCAATGTAAGTGCTGAAGTGCACTGATCGACATCTTTCTTCTGTTATCTTCCCCGCGATATCAGCACACTGTTTACTTCATTGTATTAGCAATGACTGAGACTGATGAAGTGAGTTCAGTTTGCCGAAAGGAACGAACACGCATAAACAGCCACCTGTGATACAAGTCAAAAAGGAACCTATAATGATAAAACAGAGGAGAAACTTGAGACTGCGTATGGCCGTAGTCCCCGAGAAGAATTGCACGGAGGACTAAGTGGAACAAGTAAAGGGGGGGGGGGGAACATATCACGCCTTTTGAAGGAGAAGCCTCTGGTGGAAGGAACCACGAAGTGTTGCAACACGCAACCATTAAAGAATATATCGAACAAAAGGGCATCAACGGGAAGATAGAAAAGGTCGCTTCCAAGTCACAACATCGAGGAACGAGAGCTCACAGCCTTCTTTCCAAAAGCCTCGACTGAAAAAAGGAGAATGGGGGAGAAATCTCAGAATAAGATATGCAAACTCAAAAGAAAAGCAATAGTCGGTTGTGGGAGTCAAAGCACGAAAACGAACAAGTAAGCGGGGTTGCCAAATCCTAAATAAAAAGGACAAGAGGACTTGCAGGCAGAGATTGGACACCTTGAATCTTTCGAACGAAGATTCTGTTCAACACGAAACGGACGTTTTCGCTTCGACGTTTCTCATGAATCACGTGTGAATAGTTGCGAGTTCGGTAGGTTGAAGGTTCTCGGAGAAAGAATTATTATGGGAGGGGACATTTCCGCCCTCACTTTGTCCTTCTATCAGTGTCAGATTACGTCCGTAATTCACAGAACTTGTGCCCTTTGTATTCCTGAAACTCGATCCCGCACCGTTCGACACAATCGGCAAAACGTCGGTCGATTACGTATCTCGCATAGGCGAGCCTGTACCAAACATTCGACACGGCGGACACTGGAAGCGAACTGACAGCGCCAGTTGGTGAATCTTCCAGCCGTAGTCCGGCTAGGTCTGGCATATTTTTGGACGTGAGGTCCAGTGACACCTGATTGGAGCGAAAATCGCCTGCAGGTGTGGAGGATGCAAGCAAGCCAGGTGAAACCAGTGAATCTCGAGGTTTGTCCCAATCGATTACGCTCCCCGAAACAGATGCCCAACGCCCATTTCGCCGGTGCGCAGCCGGGGCCACTGCTGCTGCAGCGGCGGCCATGACAGAGCTCACGCTGGCAAGTTTACCCGGATGAAAAGCGTTTTCAACCTCTTCTTCAACGAGGGGGTGAAGACTGCCCGTAGCGCCACTAAATGCCTGTACCTGATGCGATTGAGCTGCCGTGAATGCTGAAGAGTCAAGTGAGACTCTGCGCGGCGAGGGAAGACTGAAGCCAGAGACGCTATAAAGGCCGCTGCTACCAGAGAATTCTGAAGAGGGAGTGGTCGGTGTGGAAAGGGGGGCAGACGAATATAGCGGTCCACTCGTTGGACCCCTTTGATAATCTGGAGAATCAACAGGAGCGAAGTACGATTGCTGTTGCCGCCAGTGCATACTCTGAGGTGAGCCAGCGGCCGACAAGTGCGGCTCCTGAGCAACAAAATTGGGAGTCCTTGCAACAGAGGGAGACGAAGGAGATAAAGGACTGGCAGGAAGGAAAGTGTTGCCTTGACCTCCTCGCTTGATTGAGCCGAAATGTGGGAGCGACTGCGATGGAAGAGGGGTCACTGGCGAGGATGTGCGTCGCAGCTGAGGATTAAATAGCGCCGCGTTTGCTGGAATGGAGGAGGCTGGAGTATCGTCCGGGCGAGTTGTATGAATGAAGCAGCATCGCATTCCATATGGGCAAGATCCGAGCTCCCAAAACGTTTTGCATAAACTTGTCTAAAGGCGCTGTTAATGATGGCTCTCGCCAAACCAAGTGGGAAATACCTTGTATTTCGGATGTCGGTCAACAGCACGAAGCTCTGCCTCAGAGTGTGCAAATTGGCATTTCGCACCATATCGGCAGTGCCCCGTCTCTTCCCACGAGCGACAGAGTTCAGTTTTGTACAGGTTTGCTTTTTTTGCATCCTTATCAAACTTTTTGCCTCCTGGACCAGGCGGCTGTTGCAATATCATACTGTTCTGGCGCTGTTGCAATAGATTCTGGTTCAAATGATTCATGTAGAGTTGTTGCTGCTGGATTTGATGCTGCAACGAAATTTGCCGCTCCGTCGAGTAATCATCTAACCGCAATACACTCGTTGGAACATCGGATGTGGTAAGCAAATCGATGGGAGCTTGAGGGTTTCCTGCTTGTTTGAACTGCTGAAGGATGAGCATCTGCTGTTGAGAAGGGAAGCTAGTTGGTTGGGATGCGGTGGGCACTGTTGGAAAAACATTTGAATCAACAGATTTGCGCGGCCCAGATGGAGCAGGAAACTGTGTCCTGCTGTGCGT
Source organism: Zopfochytrium polystomum (assembly GCA_025765615.1). Taxonomy (NCBI): domain Eukaryota; kingdom Fungi; phylum Chytridiomycota; class Chytridiomycetes; order Chytridiales; family Chytridiaceae; genus Zopfochytrium; species Zopfochytrium polystomum. The sequence goes on along the minus strand of JAIVFJ010000004.1, from coordinate 192,721 downwards.
CAGCAAGTCTTGGGAGCTTCTGGACCGTGGCCCTGGCCCTGGGCCCGCAGCGTAACTTTGGGTATTATCTTGCGAACCAGAGTCCATCGAGGCGTGGCGAGCTGCAAACAGAGTGCCACTAGGAGACAGCGGTCCTGAGCTGGGGCCTCCGGAATCGAAAGAATTGAGAGGATAGTTCGTGGACTGGTAGGCGTTCTGCGTGAGCGATGACATGGCGACCATTGAAGAAGAACTCCTTCGATGCGTTCCAAGAACACCACGAAAGACGGACGACGACCCTGCCGATAAGCTGCCACCCGCAAGGGTCGCGCTGTCCAACGACGGTCGGGAAGACGTCAACGTCGTTGGACTTGGGTGGACTTGCGAACGCAAAAACGATCCGCCATCCAGAGACGACCGCGTGGCAAACGACCGTATGGTCGGTGACGCTAACGGGCCAATCAATGTTCCTGGAGCGATTGCTGATCCTGCCTGGGTTGAGGCATGCGACGACGCGGCATCCTCAACCAAAGCAGACATCGGCGCAGAGGGCAACACGAAACTGTACTGGTCATACTCTGAGCTCTCGACGGCTTTGGCTGGCGCGATCGTCGAGGAAGCGCTCCTCGATCCTCCAGTCACTCCCGCAGCCGCTGGGGAGTTGCCGCGGATAAGCCCATCGTTGCCGAGCGGTAGTTGCGAAACGAATGCGAAAGCGGAAGGGCCGCCTGGGTTGGCGGCATCGCTGGCGTCGGTAGCGTCTGCGGCGGTCATTCCAGAGCGACAAAAAAAAAATCGTTGGAAATGAAAAAAAATTCTATCAGAGCTATTAAGGGTTGTGCCTAAGTGGTGCCACTGTGCATTGTAGATGCGGTTACTTGAATGCATGCCACAACAAATAAGCAGCTTCATTCTCTCCAGCAAGGTAGGCAGCATTGTCCACCTCACTCCGCCTCATCGACTGAACACTGCATGCCACACTCGAAGATTTCACGGGTGCGTGGCAGTAGCAGGGTGTGATTTGGTCTACTCGACAGGGAACCCTTGGTGACTGAAGATGAGGTGGGCAGCGATCTTCCTTTCGTTCCATTTTTTCCATTTCCACGATTCCGTTTTCGTTTTGTGTTTTTTTCACATCGGTGTCGTCATCCCACCCCAAAAAATGGCATCGGCACCAACCGCTGTCGGCAAGGTACCCGGCAAGGGTGCCGAAATTCTCAACTACCTGAAGTCAACATGCGAAAAGCGCATCATGTTCATAGATGGCGCTATGGGCACCATGATTCAGCGATACAAGTTCACGGAGGCCCAATTCAGAGGCGATCGTTTCGTTAATCACAAGAAGGACTTCCTCAAAGGGAACAACGATCTTCTCTCCCTCACTCAGCCCGAGGCCATCATGGAGATTCACCGGCAGTACCTGCTTGCCGGCTCGGACATGGTTGAAACCAACACCTTCTCGGGAACCTCAATTGCCCAGGCTGACTATCACATGGAGGATCTGGCGTATGAATTGAACAAGGTGTTTTTTTTTGTTTCTTCTTTTTTTTAACAGCGAGCTTCATAGTACCGGTACTGATCCAGACATTCCAGGTATCGGCAGAGATTGCGAAAAAGGTTTGCATTGAAGTCACCGCAATGGACCCATCGAAGCCCCGTTTCGTTGTTGGAGCGATCGGCCCCACAAACCGCACCGCCTCAATTTCACCATCGGTGGAAAATCCATCCCTCCGAAATGTGACATTCGACGAGCTCGTGGAAGCGTATTCGGAACAAGTCCGAGGACTTCTAGACGGAGGCTCGGACATTCTTATGGTAAGATCGTCAGAGCTAAATTCAGCTCAGGTTGATCTTCTTTTTCCCAAAAATCGAAGATCGAGACAATTTTCGACACGTTGAACGCGAAAGCAGCCATTTACGCCATTGAAAAAGTGTTAGACGAGGACGGTTACGATCGACCGCCTATTTTCATTTCTGGAACAATAGTTGATCAATCAGGACGCACTCTTTCTGGCCAGACTGGGGATGCCTTCATTTCGTCTGTTCGGCACTCGAACCCCTTTGCAATCGGCCTTAACTGCGCTCTAGGAGCTGATCAGATGCTCCCTTTTCTGCAGAATATTTCCAAGAACACAGACACACTTACGATTTGCTACCCGAACGCCGGTTTGCCAAATACTTTCGGAGAATATGACGAATCTCCGGAGGCCATGGCAGAATCTGTCCGTGCGTTTGCCAAACTTGGCCTCCTAAATATTGTTGGCGGATGCTGCGGGACCACACCAGATCACATCAAAGCAATTCACGATGTTGTGCTCAAGTACGCTCCGCGGATTCCCCCCTGTTTTGGACCCGGACACAATGGTTATTTCGGGACTGGAAACATTTAAAATCAACGCAGGAACCAATTTCGTAAACGTTGGAGAGCGGTGCAATGTGTCTGGGTCTCGAGTGTTTGCTAAGAAGATTCTGAATGGTGCCTACGAAGATGCGCTTGCCATCGCCCGAGCACAAGTTGAAAACGGTGCACAGATTATCGACATAAATATGGACGAAGGATTGCTCGACGGAAAGGCAGCAATGGCGAAGTTTCTCAACTACATTGCTTCTGAGCCTGACATTGCAAAAGTTCCCATCATGGTTGACTCTTCAAATTTTGAAGTCGTCCTTGCGGGTCTTAAGTGCGCTCAAGGAAAGTGTATCGTGAACTCAATCTCCCTGAAAGAAGGAGAGGAGGACTTTCTGAAGAAGGCCAAGATTATTCAGCGCTTTGGCGCTGCAGTCGTCGTCATGGCCTTTGATGAGATTGGACAGGCTGTGGAAGCGGATCGTAAGTATGAGATCTGTAAGCGATCGTACGACCTACTCGTCAGCAAGTTGAATTGGAATCCTGCGGACATTATTTTCGATCCCAACATTCTGACGATCGCCACTGGCATGGAAGAGCATAATAATTACGCTGTCGAGTTTATCGAATCGTGCCGCATGATTAAGGCTGGCCTCCCGCACGCAAAAATCAGTGGCGGTGTATCAAACCTTTCATTTTCGTTCAGAGGAAAAGAAATTTTGCGGCAGGCGATGCACAGTGTTTTCCTGGTGAGATTCCCAGTGTATTGTATTCAGAGTTGAGTTGCTGATTGCTTGCACTGTAGTATCACACGATCCAAGCAGGGATGGACATGGGCATTGTAAACGCTGGCTTCTTGACGATATACGATGATATTCCCAAGGATTTGCTTGCCATTTGCGAGGATGCTGTGTGGAACCGCGACCCTAACGTGACGGAAAAACTCCTTAACTACGCGGAATCTCACGGTGGGGCTGGCGCAAAGTCAGCCGCGGAAGACGAGGAATGGCGGAAGGGGACTGTTGAGGAAAGACTGAGCTATGCCCTCGTGAAAGGAATCACCAAGTTTGTAGTTCAAGACACAGAGGAGGCTCGATGTTTGAAGGAGAAGGTTTTATTCTCTCTTTCCGTAATGCGACCTTGTTCTAAGTATTCCAACAGTATCCCCGGCCACTCAACGTTATCGAGGGCCCGTTGATGTCCGGAATGAGCGTGGTTGGCGAGCTGTTCGGATCGGGGAAGATGTTCCTTCCTCAAGTCATCAAGTCCGCACGTGTTATGAAATCGGCTGTGGCGCATTTGATTCCCTACATGGAAGAAGAACGTCTCGCAGAATTGGCGAGAACTGGCCAAACTGGCGACGATGACTCTGCCTACAACGGTGTCGTTATCATGGCCACCGTGAAAGGGGATGTCCACGACATCGGCAAAAATATTGTGGGTGTCGTTCTAGGCTGCAACAACTATAAAGTTATCGATTTGGGTGTTATGACTCCCGCCGAGAAGATTATTCAAGCGGCAATTGATAACAAAGCCCACGTCATTGGATTGTCTGGATTAATCACTCCTAGTCTTGACGAAATGGTCTACGTTGCGAAAGAGCTTGAGCGAAGAGGCATGTCGGTATGTAGAAGCTACGGTGAAGTTTATAATCCTGATGGCTTTGTTTGGCGTGCGGTGTAGATCCCGCTTATGGTTGGAGGTGCCACGACATCCAAGATGCACACTGCAGTGAAGATAGCGCCACGATACAGCTACCCCACGATCCACGTTTTGGATGCTTCGCGCTCGGTCGTTGTCGTCTCAAATCTTCTCGACAAGAACAACAACGAAGAGTTCGCCCTGGATATCGCTGACGAATACGAGGACCTTCGATGCCGAACATTACGAGGGATTGAAAGACAGGCGCTATTTGGCTCTGGACAAAGCCCGGTCACTTGGAGCTAAAATCGATTGGACCGCAGGCGGGAAGCCAGTCCGTCCATCCTTCTTGGGATCTAGGACGTACAACGATATTGAACTAGCATCCCTTGTGTCGCACATCGACTGGAATCCCTTTTTCCAGACATGGCAGCTCCGTGGGAAGTACCCGAACCGTGGGTATCCACGTATCTTCAACGACGAATCGGTCGGGCCAGAGGCCAAAAAACTCTTTGACGATGCGCAGGTCATGATCAAAGAAATAATTGACTCGAAGATCCTCGTCGCTCGGGCTGTTGTCTGGTTCGCACCGGCGAACGCTGAAGGAGATGACATTTTGGTGTACAAGGATGAATCAAGAACGGAGGTCGTTGGAAAATTCTTCGGGCTTCGCCAGCAAGCCGAAAAGGACTCCGACTCAAACGAGCCGTACTATTGCTTATCGGATTTCGTTGCGCCAAATACGTCGGATGTTCCTGACTATATTGGTGGTTTGGCGGTGTCGGTTGGGTTTGGAGTGGACGAACGCTGTGTGGAGTACGAGAAGAACCATGACGACTACTCCGTGATTATGTTGAAAGCTCTTGCTGATCGTTTTACGGAGGCCCTCGCCGAGTACCTGCACGAGAAAATCCGTAAAGAACTCTGGGGTTATGCTCCAGAGGAGTCACTCACGACCGAGGAGCTTTTGCAGGTTAAATATCGAGGTATCAGGCCTGCCCCGGGTTACCCGTCTCAGCCGGATCACACCGAAAAGCTTCTGATGTGGAAGCTGATGAATGTGGAAGAACTGACGGGGATTGGGCTGACAGAATCACTGGTAAGCGTTAATGCTCAGCCTGCAGTCCTTTCTTAATGTTGTTGGTTTCAGGCCATGACTCCGGCTGCTTCAGTCTCGGCGGTCCTCTTTGGTCACCCGGAATCAACGTATTTTGCAGTGGGCAAGATCCAGAAAGATCAAATCGTTGACTACGCGCAAAGGAAGAATATGACCGTTGCAGCCGTGGAGAAATGGCTCTCGTCGAACCTTGCGTACGACGCCGACTAAGGGCCATTCTTGTTAGTAGTGCGTGCTTCGGCCTTTGGCCTCTACTTTTTTCCTTCTTTTTTTTTTCCCTGCCTATTTGTTTTTATGGTCCACTATTGCGTATTTGAATCTTTCGTGCTGTAGTGGTGGTGGCAGCGTTCCGCCCACCAAGTCCCGTGTGACCTTCGCCCAACATACTTTAAACAGTGATCTGAAACCACAGACTTCTCAGTTTCACTGTCCAAGGATACGCAACGCTGACGGCCTTGCTCGCAACCAAACTGCAAGGCAATAAAGAAACCCCCTCAATATTGGAAATCTAGCACAGAAAAGCATTGATCGACCATGAAGCCAAACAGCATTCGAAGCGAAACAGAGCGGCTGCACTGGAAGTGCGAGCACGGTAAAAAAGGAGTGAAAGTGAAGCGAAGTTCAAATGCATGTGGGTTGACAAAGACAGAGTGTTCAGCGTTTCAGTATTTTCTTGAAAAAGCGATCCAAAGCGTTTTCTCCGCCACTGTCTTGAGAGGGAGGGCTAGTGGAGGCCTGGCCGCGCCAAGAACGCGTGCGCGACGAGGACGTTGGAGAGCTTGAAAAGAAAAGGGAGGAACCGGTGGAGTGGCCCAAGGGCGATGTTGGTGGGGGAGAAGTGCTCATGCGCAAGCTGGATGGCGGTCGCTGGGGAATAGCAATTGCTGCGGAGGCAGAAGACGACGTTCCGATCGCACCTGTCGATGGCGATCGGCGCCAGCCGGGAGCAACTGGTGGGGTCGAGCGAGAACGGATGGCACTGTCGCTGGGCCTCCGGTTCGTTTCGACGACAGTAGTCTGAAGGATGCAAAGTGTTTGATTCTGCGTCTGATGAATCTGAGGACGCTGCGTCGTCGTCGGCCGATCGATCCGCTACAGGGCGCACGGACCGGTGAGACGGAGATGGCGTGCGATTTAAGAATGTTTGAGAAAAGCTGCTTAGGGCGAACGACGGGTCAATGACAGAATTGTGAGAGGCGAAGTGCCGCAGAGGCCGATACGAGTTTTGAGAAACATTGCGGTGCGCAGCGAAAGGACTGATCACTGGTGTGAGACCGGCCAGTGTGTGTGACGGTGGAGCGGACGGGAGCCATGCCAAGGGAGTTGAGGACAGTGCCCCAGTCTTCTTCCTTGGGCTGCTCCCAGGACAACATCGAGGGCAAATTCCGCGATCGGAAGCGTTCCCGCGGCCCGCTCCCCAGTCTCGCGGTCTGATAATGTCAGAATGTCAGCGCAGTCGGGAAGAGGGATAGGTACACACCAAAGGCGACGACGCAGTCCTCAACCAGGTGCTGTTTCACGTTCTTTCGGAGGCCGATCCAATCGCATCCAGCATCTTCATAGGGACAAATCACGTCGAGCTCGTTTATAAGCGTTTGTTGAGCAACTGCATCTTCTAGGCCAGTTGCGCGTTTCGAGGCTCGTATCCGTGTTCGACAGAACGGGCAAGTCTTATGCTTCTGAAGCCAGTTCCGGGCACAAATCGAGCATATTATTCTGTTTCCGCAGCATGTGAGAAGCTACCAATAAAAATAAGCAAGTCCACTGATCAGTAGCTCTGAAACAGGACAGTAGGTTGGTTGAATGCAGGGAGATACCTGCCTTGGCCCGATTGGGAATGTTGAAGCAAAGGGGACAGTAATCGAGTTCCGGAGCGCGAGGGTTCTTAAGATCTTCGGGGTCGAAATCATCCATTGGGTTGACTCCTCGGTTTTGTGGCTGCTCGTCATCCTCTTCGTCTAGCTCGTCGTCGGATATCGCCGCTGCGTCATCACTGCTGGCAACAATTGCTAACGCTGACGGTTGGTATCGGTTGATGATGTGCATTCGGGTCGAGGGAGGGAATTGGTTGGTCAGGGAGCTGCGTTGTCGGTGCATTTGACACGACCGCCGCACCGTCTTTCTCGGTTGGAGATGTGGGGAGGGGCGAAGAACTGTCGTGTGCAACGGGATCTTCAGCCGGCTGAGGAGCATGGTCGTCCTCTGGTGCCGGTTGTGGATCGTGTTGGTGGTGGTGGTGGTGGCGACGTAGAGGTTCGGGTTGTTGTGGTTGAGCGGAAGTGACTACGTTCCGCCGGAGATACCGCTGATCATCGATGGTGTAGACAAGCTGAGCGGCCACCACCATATCGTGTGCGTCCTGCCAGCCCACCGGCAACTGTCTGTGCCTCCGCAACAACGGGGTGGTTGTGATTGATTGTTGTTGGTCGATGACGACAACTTTCTGAACCCACTGACCTGACTGGCTGGCTGGTGTGACTTGACTTGACGTGACTTCGACAGACCAGAAAAGAAATCAAAAAAGAAATAGAAAAGAAGACTCCCTCCCTCGCTCGCGCTCGCGCTCTTCCTCCTTCTCCGACCAAAAAGCGATTTGTTGCTGTGCCATCTGACGAGCGACGAGCGAGCGAGCGAGCGAGCGAGCGAGGGACCCGAGCGCAAATCGGCAACAGATTGCATCATCAAATTGATTCACCACATGACAGCAGTCTCCTCCGAGGCGGTCGCAACGACGGCGACCGCGACGACGACGATGCCGGTTGCCGAGCTGAGAGCACCACCGGCAAGTGATTGTCTTGGGTGTAGAATAACCGGCTCCGGCGTCGCACTTGGGGTGGCCGGGTACTCCCTCTACGAAATGCGCCGCGTTCAACCCGTCTCCGTCGCACGGCAGTCGTCGGAAGCAGACTTTGTGCGGATGGTGGCGGCAGCTGCTCGCGACGCCCACAGGCATAGGATCGTTCTCGGTGCTATGGCGGCAGGTAAGACATGAAGCGGGTTGGAGCTGATCATTCTTGCTAAAAAACAACAACACGCCGGCGGCAGTGTTTGGAACAGCCGGAGTCTATCGACTGCTTATGTAGCTTATGTAGTTGGTTTGGCTATCTTCTTCACTTCACTCCATCTTATTGTTGTAACAATCAAACGGAGAGGCACACAATACACTGATTCAAACTAGAAGAGGCTCGTCATTATTCATTAAGGTTCATAGTTCAAGGCGATGAGATTGCCGCGGTTACAGATTTCCAGAAGTTACACTTGGCCGTCCTCACATTATCAACCTCTACAGCGTAAGAGCCCGCTGCATCGATGCGATACCTGAGCCCTCCACCGGCACCATCCGCCGCAGAGGCCTCATATTTGGGCCAGTCAATGGTTTGCCCCTTCCAGCCATTCATTCCTTTTTTCCCGGTTGAACGCGCGAAGAAAGTCCACATGCTCACCATTTCCTTCGCAAGGGAGGTCTCGTTCGTATTTACCAACGTTGCCGGAGAGCCGAAAACGTAGGGCACCTCGTAACCATGCCCAACGCCACGAATAAGCTGCGAGTCTGGAATTCCGGCAGTGGGCAGGTGGTTGAAATGATATCGGTAGACGAGCGGTTTTCCATCCTTCCTATCAATCGCTTTCGAAAGCAACGAGTAAGCATCCGCGACTCGCTGAGATGGGCATTGTAGGGACACGTCGCCCAGAAGGTCAGAGGCAGCCAGATATGGCGCAGCAGATGTTCCGAATGACGAAGAGTTGTAATTACTAAGCGGATAGAGCGCGTAAGCGGTGGAGATAATCGATTGCGGAAGGCCCGGGAACGATTTCGCGAGCAAGGAATTGTAGTCGTCAACTGTGGTGACAGTCGACGACCCTTCGTTCGTATTAGTTCCTACGAGAATTGGAATATTCATGAAGTCCCCATTCAGAAGTCGCTTCTGAGGATTCGACGAAATGTAGTCCCCATCGATATAAGGCCGAAACGAAGCACCGTTCTTCTCTAAAGCGCTTTGCACCGTGCGAAGAGTATCAGCAGGAAGTGCTTGAAGGCAAGTCAAATTGGCACACTTGGTGGTCGCTGCCAGGCCATTGTAGACCGTCCCGTAGACTGTAGTCCAGTTAAATGTGAAACCGAAGTGGGCACCTCCTGACTCAAGAATTGCCGCATCGAAGAGTGGTGTGGAGTCGCTAGCGGGCAGGGTTGCGGTCATATGATTCACGATGGAAACGCTTCCAGCTGACTGCCCAAAGGCTGTGACTTTGGAGGAGTCTCCGCCAAAGGCGCCAATATTCTCACGAACCCATCGGAACGCAGCGATTTGGTCACGAAGCGCTGCGTTGGAGCCGCCAGCTGCTTGGATTTCTGGAGATGCTAGGAAGCCAAAGAGGCCAAGGCGGTAGTTGAAAGAGACCACAACGACATCCTGACCAGCCTCAATCGATCTGTGCACCATTGTTGATCCGTTGTAGTAGTCGAATGTGGTGGTTCCTGAATCGAAACCACCTCCGTGAATCCAAACCATGACGGGGAGCTTCTTGTTGCGAGGTATCTTGGCAGGAGCGAAAACATTCACGAACAAGCAGTCTTAACAAAACCGCCCCCAAAAAAGTTGGTCATTTTCAGTGTCCGCTATTCAAGCGATTCGCCAGGATGTCTATACTTGCCTTCTGATTGCCCGTACGGATACATTGCCGAAATGGCTTGAATGCAAGTTGCGCCAAAGGAGGTCGCGTTGCGGTCCCCCATGTCCTTAAGGATAGGCCTCGGCCCCAGAAAGCGCAAATTGCCGACTGGAGCCTGCGCGTACGGAATGCCGAGGTGGACACGGACCTTCGTGTTGTCGTTGAAAGGCGAGAAAGTAAATCCTGTGAATGCTCCCTGTCGTTATTTGGAGGACAAACGATTAAAATAAGGTCGTTTAAAGCGAACATGTGGTGATGCTGCTCCGACGACGTACGTAGCTAAGTTTGACCCTGTTTGAATTTAATCGATCAGAGCCGTCATCGCAATATTTACGATTTTGAGAAGGTTCGGGGTTCGACCAGCTGCGGTCCATACTGTCGACTGCCGACCCGGGAGAACCGTATGATGGAACGCTGGTCGTTGCCTCCCTGAATATCAGGAACTGGCGCTAAATAAAGAGGAGCTGCAAACGGGAGAAGCGACAGTTGGATCCACTTACCCTTGGACATCCAGGTCCACTGAGGCTGCGGAGGAGGTGGGAGCCGACAGAAACGCCGCCGCGGCCAGGAAGAGCAAGAGTCCGCGTGCGCGCATCACGGTTGCTTAGTATAATGGAAAACGATCGATCCGGCTTTTTGAACTCTCGGCGTTTAGCACCGTCCGTGAAAGCGGGAATCGGGTGAGGGAGGGTATTTATACCTTCGCACGATAATTTAGTTCTTCTGAGTAAGCTCCATTTGGTTTTTCATGTCTCCTGACCCCTCGTGTGCGCCTGTCCCACCCTGAATTTCTTCACGTTGTCTCTGCCTCTGCATCGTTTTTCGTCTTTGCTTGACGCGTGAGTAATCTACTTTCCGTTTGGGTGCTTCTGGTGGGCGCACAGTCAGCACAAAACCGCGTCACGCGTCTTGATTATTTATTTGCTGACGGATCTTTTTTTTGTTTGCAATTCTGCACGTGAGGGGCCACGGCTGAAAAACCACTCCCACTGACCAATGGTCGAAAGCTCATTTTCTCGCAGCCCCATTTCGATAAAACAATAAAGAACGGGCATAAGCCGGGAGAGCGATTTGAGGAAGTCGCGAAATGGATGCCGTCCTGTGACAAAGCAACCGCCCACGGGACAAAGGGGTTGCGCGCCCATCCCCAGGGGTGGGTAGTCCCGTGAGACTTCCACACATATCTAGAACAACAACGAAGGAGAATCTCCGACAGCGAAGGCCAGAAAAGACTCAAAACGTGACATATCCTTGTGTTGACTAATTTTTTGTGCTTCGGTGTTAGAGGATTGTTCAAGTCGAAAATGAGATCAACTTTAGTAGGATTGAAGGACGCTCATTGGCGGAAATTTAATGCGATGCCTCTGATTCGCATTTTTTAAAAAATGACCTCAGGTTGGTGATTTTTGGAACAAGCGATAATTGCCATTTCCCATACCATAGCTCATCAACATCAACACTGGTTGTGTTATCACACATTGCCTCAACGACCTCACTATTGCCAAAGACAGCTCCCCCAAACTCAACAAATCAGATGCTGACAATGATGTTTCAGAACTACAACATCACCACATGCCCTCACTCTCATGACATACTTCAGGAAACCAACACCAACATCAAGGCCCTACTTTGCAAAGCAAACGTACACATTGAACAGCTACCTGAGCCAGAACCAACACCAGTGGCCCTTGTGGAATTGGTAAAGAGTATCAACCACATGGTAATCCACAGCAAAAGTGAATCAGATAACAGTGTACAGCTCAGGTGTTGGAACCAACAGCAGCAGGGAGACTTGTCAGGAACAGGGCAGGTCAGGACAAGGCAGACAAGAAACTGAGAGGAGTGATGATTGTATTGGAAACAATAATTCACTTGAGGGATGGGACAGGTCCCCCTATACCTTTTGAGAGTCTTCCTTGTCAAGTCTCAAAGAAAGTTCCAGAAAGAGCAACTAGTAATACAATGATACCAATGATACCAATGACAACAAGACAAGTCAGGAAAGCAAAGAATGTGAGACTACACTGAGGTCTCAGTGATAAAGTCTAGGGATTTTATTCGCAAAAACAAGCGTACCTGTCATAAAACCGCAGGGATCGGGACTCCTATTATTGCTCCCGGTTCTTTAGTTTCCAAGGCGTTATCAAAGTGTATTTGCAGCTAACCCGTCTTTATTATTGGGCCTGCTTTTACTACTTTCGTCTTAACAGTTTCCGTTGCGCCAGGGTTTTCTCAACATATTTTCTTTTTTGGTGACTAACAGAGACTGCCCAACTGCCAAGGGATGTGTTATGAATCACCCTCTGGAAACCTCTGGAACCTTCTAGAACATTCCTTCATGGAACCTTGTGGAACCTTCTGGAACCTTCTTTGCTTTCCTGACTTGTCTTGTTGTCATTGGTATCATTGGTATCATTGTATTACTAATTGCTCTTTCTGGAACTTTCTTTGAGTCTTGACAAGGAACACTCTCAAAAGGTATAAAAGGGGGATGGGGGACCTGTCCCATCCCTCAAGTGAATTATTGTTTCCAATACAATCATCACTCCTCTCAGTTCCTTCTCTGCCTTGCCTTGCCTTGTCCTGCCATGTTCCTGACATCATAATTCACTTCACCCTCTCCTACTACTCTCTGCCATCATGTCTGACCCAAACAACACCTTCCCTGATGCAACTGCCTTCCAAGCCTTGATGGACCAATTGCAAGCCCTTTCAAGACAGACACACCAACTTCAAGAACAAGTCCTTCACCAGCAGCACCAGCTTCAACAACAACTTCACCAAAAAGAGCATCAACCTCTTCCCCTGCCCCAAGCCAACCAAGCAAGAGAGCCCAAGGTTCCCAGCCCGGACAAGTTCACTGGACTGGCCAAAGACCTCAGGAACTTTATGGCCACTGTGGAGAATGTCATCCTTCTCCAACCTTCAAGATTTCCCAGTGAGCAAGTCAAGGTTCTTTTCACAAGCACCCTCCTGTCTGGTCAAGCTCAATCATGGTACCGATCTCTCCCAAGCACACCCACCACCCTGCAAGAGCTCTGGGAGGGGCTGGAAGCTACCTTTGGTGACCACTACGCATCTTGGACAGCAAGATCCAAGCTCAAGCATATCAAGCAAGGAAAGCAATCTTGTGTGGCCTACACCAACCAATTCAAGCAACTAGCCAGAAACTCTGGATACAATGATGCAGCTCTGATGGAGCTGTACCATGATGGTCTCCATGAGTCCATCCAAGACATGCTCTCCCAGTCTCTGCACATCCCTGAGACCTTGGAAGAGTACATTCTCCTTGCCATCAAGATTGACAACAGACTCTACTCCAAGAGGCTGAAGCAAAGACAAGTAGGAACTACATCAAGACCTACCCCAGTCCCTCAAGCTCTTACAGTTCCTGAACCCATGCAAGTGGATGCATTTGAGACACTTCCTAAGGGTCCTCTGAGCCAAGAGGAGAAAACAAGGAGGGCCCAGCAGGGACTGTGTTTCTACTGTGGCTCCAAGGAGCATGCTGTCAAGGGCTGCCCAAAGAAGAAGCACCCAAACTCCCAGGTCCAGGCTCACTGAGGGGCAATTCCCTGGACCCTCCTCCAAGCTGCCCCTGTTTCATCATCACCACCAGCACCACAAACACCTCAGATTCCAAGCCCCACCAACTCACCATGGATGTCAAGATTCAACTCTCACCCAAGTCAACCATCACAACCAAGGCCCTTATCGACTCTGGATCATCCTGCAACATCATTGATGCCACCCTTGCCAAGTCTTGTGCCATTCCCACCATCAAGAAATCCACACCCCTCAAGGTCCACTTTGCCAATCATGCTCTGTTCAAGGAAATCAGCCATGAAACCAAGCTAAACCTCCACATCCAAGACTTTCCACCATCCATGGTCAACCTGGAAGTATTGGATCTTGGCTCACCCACATTCTCTGTCATCCTGGGATTACCATGGCTGCAAGCCCAGAACCCTGACATTGATTGGGTCACTGGTCAAGTCCAACCTCCACCAATTGGAACAGTCACCCAAAACTCAAGTCAAGCCCCCAAGTTTCATGCTCTCAAGCCCTTGATTCAAGATTCACAGCCAGCCAAGATTCAAGTTTCACAGTTCAAAGTTCATAGTCAAGATTCCAGTACAGCTCATAGAGCTCACAGTCATGGCCAAGTCTGTAGTTCACAGAACCCACAGTCAAAGATTCAAGTACCACAGTTCACAGTCCAAATTCAAGATTCAAGCTCCACAGCTCACAATCTTTGCCAAGAACAGAACCCTCAGTCAAAGATTCAAGAATCACAGTTCCCAGTCAACAATTCAAGCCCCACTGCTGATGAGCACAGAAGGACAGACCTTGCACCTGAAGGGGGAGATGGTTTCACCCCACAATCCAAGACACACCTTTCATTGCTTCCTGACAGTGTGTGGGCCCATGCTATTCCCAAGGACCCCAAGCCTCACAAGATTCAAATCAGCCAAGAGGAGGAAAAACTTGAGATACTCAAGACAAGGCATGATGCAGCAATATGAGATCTCCTCTTCATCTTCAGGGGCTCATCTACAGTCTAGTGGCAAAAGGGATAAGACAAGTCTTTAAGATGGGAAGCTCCTGGTTATTAGCAGAGCCAGTACCCTGGATTCAGCTCAAACTCAACAAAGATGGATGATGTGGTTCAATTCTGTCTTTATTCAAGGACAGCTAGACCAATTGGAGTTGCTCAATGAAGAGTACCCCACAGGCCCCAGGTTCAAGCCCTGACTATCCAACATGGTGACCAACAGGCAGCAGTTCAACAAGGGGATGCCCTAAGGCAGTATGGCATCTGCCAGTATCACAGAGACAGAGCTCAATGTGAGAACCAACCAGGTAGGGGAAGGAAGAGAAAGGAAAAGGGAAGGAAACCTCACCCCAGCTTGGCATACAACACACTGGCCTGGGGAAATCATACCTCTACTAGCTTGGTCAGGTAGCACTGGCCTAAGAGGACTCCATCCCCAGCTTGGTCTGGTAGCACTGGCCCAGGGAGAAACACCAAAGAGGAAAGAAAAGGATTGGTTGTTACCTAGGTAGGATTTATTGAGAGAGAGTAGATATATATAGAACAAAGGAGGGGAGAGAGGGAGTATTTATAGGAAAGGGGAGGAGAGAAAAAAGGAAAGAAGGAAGAAAGAAAGAAAAGAGAAAAAGGGAAAGACATAACAAAAGGAGAAAATGAAAGAAAGAACAAGTTGGAAGGGTGAATCACTCTTTCAGCCACACCCCCCCTCCACCCAGTGTCTCTCCTGCCTCCAAATTTGGGGTGAACATAATTTGAGGCTTTGAGGCCACATCAGTGCAGGGACAGTGGATTGAAAGGTGGGAAAATGAGAGAAAAAGGAAAATGAGTAAAAATAAGAATGAATAGGATGAATGAGGGGTGTGCCCCTTGTGCTTAGGCCCATTCAGCACAAGGAACACAGGATGCTCTTTTATAGTGATAAACACTAGAGCCTGTGAGGGATGTGATGAATGGTAATAAAAAATAAATATGGGGGGCCAATATAATGACATAGTCACAACTGGGGAAGAGCTTTTAGGGAGACCCCAGTTAAGACCATGATCAGTGAGATTAGGAATCTCACAGCAACAGCTGGACACCCAGGAGAGCACAAGACATATGAGCTTGTTTCCAGAGACTTCTACTGGCCAGGCATGAGGAAGTACATCAAGAACTATGTCAGCAGCTGTGAAACCTGTCAAAGAAACAAATCCAGCAGACACAAGCCCTATGGACTTCTGGAGCCCCTCCCAATTGCCATCAGCCCTTGGTCATCAATATCCATGGACTTCATTGTGAAACTGCCCCCATCCCATGGATTTGACTCTATCCTTGTTGTCATCTGCAGAAGGATAAAGTTGGCCCATTTTATCCCCTGGACTGAGAATATAGATGCACAAGGAACAGCAGACCTGTTTTTGCAGCACATATTCAGGCTCCATGGGCTGCCTCAGTCAATCGTCAGTGACAGAGGACCACAGTTCAGATCTCAATTTTGGAAAGCACTCACAGCAGCCCTTGGAATCAAGTCTCAACTGTCAACTGCTTATCACCCTCAAACTGATGGACAAACAGAAAGAACAAACCAGACTCTGGAGCAGTATTTGAGGTGCTATGTCAGCTATCAACAGGATGATTGGCCCACCCTCCTTCCGATGGCAGAATTTGCTCTCAACAATTCTCTCCACTCAAGCACCCAGCCATCTCCTTTCTTTGCAACCTATGGCTTAAATCCAAGAGGAGATCTTCTGGGACAAGAGACCCTATCCAATGTCCAAGCTCCTGCTGTGGCTTCACACTTGCATAAGCTCAAGATCATCAGCACCTTCCTGGACTCCACCCTGAAGCAAGCCCAAGAAGATGCCTCAAGATTTGCCAACACTCACAGAATGGACCATGACCTTGCTGTGGGTCAGCAAGTTTGGCTTGTGAGGAAGAACTTGCAGACCAAAAGACCAAGTCCCAAGCGAGACAACCTCAAGTTGGGACCTTTCAAGATCTTGGAGCAAATCAATCCAGTCACCTTCAAGCTGGATCTCCCTGCATCCATGAAGATCCACCCAGTTTTCCATGTCAGCCTTTTGGAGAAGTTTGTGGCCAATTCCATTCCAGGCAGAGTTGTTCCTCCTCCTCCTCCAGTTGAGGTAGAAGGTGAAGAGGAATTTGAGGTTGAACAAATCTTGGATGCCAAGTGGTTTGGAAGGACACCCAAGTTCCTTGTTAAGTGGAAAGGTTACTCAGATGCTGACGACACCTGGGAACCTGAGTCAAACCTCACTCACTGCCAAGACCTTCTGCTCAAGTTCAAGACCAGGTACCCCACCAAGTTGCAGAAGAGGCCTAAAAGGGGGAGATGATGTTATGAATCACCCTCTGGAAACCTCTGGAACCTTCTAGAACATTCCTTCATGGAACCTTGTGGAACCTTCTGGAACCTTCTTTGCTTTCCTGACTTGTCTTGTTGTCATTGGTATCATTGGTATCATCGTATTACTAATTGCTCTTTCTGGAACTTTCTTTGAGTCTTGACAAGGAACACTCTCAAAAGGTATAAAAGGGGGATGGGGGACCTGTCCCATCCCTCAAGTGAATTATTGTTTCCAATACAATCATCACTCCTCTCAGTTCCTTCTCTGCCTTGCCTTGCCTTGTCCTGCCATGTTCCTGACAGGATGGGGTGCCTGACAGGCTGTACCTCAAGCCCGCCTAATTTATTATTTATTTTCGGCACTTTTACATATACGCATAGGGTTGGGGGGACTTAGAGCATTTGTGGTGGATGCTCCAAGTCAGGGGTTGACTTGTCAATTTTCTCTCTCTCTGTTTTTGGGCCATTTCTCTTTTTCCTTTTTTTCTTCAATCTGATTTCTGTCCATTGGCACCAATACAGAGTCCCTTCAAATCCATCTGGCTCACAAAGGTGAGGGTAGTGAGAGATGGTACACACCCGGGTGTGTACATGGTCCCTTTGTAGGGCTCCTCTTAAGGGGCCGTGGGTGTGGAATGCAGCTGGCCCCACCAGCGACTGTGTGACATTGCTGGCTCTGTGTTGGAGTGAGGATCCCTGGCGCTTGCCCGCCGCGATGACGGTGGTGGTGGTGGTGACGACGACGGCATCGTTGTCCCCAACCTTCCTGTCCCCGTGAGGGTGTTGGTGGCTGTGCCCGGTGCGGCCCCCGACACCTGAGAGTTCGATCTACAAGCGCCTGCCTTGGTCCTATTGCTGTGAGGGTGAGATGTGTGAGTACGAGTGCGATGCGATAAAGCCCATTGGTCGAGTGGTCGTGCCGACGCAGCCCAGCAGGGTGCGTGTACAATCGCAGGTGTTTCTGCGTGCTAGTTCCCTGCTGGCAACCTTCTGACCCCTACAAAGTCGACTCCCTTCTCTCTCTCCCCCCCATCGCTGGCAACGACGAGGGTTCCTGCAGCACCGTCTGCGACGAGGGGCGCTAGGTCGCGCCCTGTCCGTCCCGTCGCTATTAACCGCTCCTGTTGTATTTGAGATTAGGTTCCTGAGATAAAAACCCCTGTTTCCCTCTTCTCTTTCTTTGTTCTGCGGTTGTGTTGCGCCCTCAGGAGTGCCCTTCCATTTCCCCTCGTATCAGCCCCACAAGTAATAAGTGCTCCAGCACCGATCCTTCAGAGGATTGTCCCTCTGAATGTTCATTCTTTGTGTTTGAGACCCCTGTTAGACAGATCAGTAGGGATACTTCGTGGACTAGGCAAGTAGTAGGGTTGAAACACCCCCTAGACAACAGCCCAATAAAGTTAGTTTTAGCCTATTATTTGCTTTCCCTCACTCTAGGGCCCAGATCCCAGGGTCAAAGGAATGAGTATAGTCTCACAGTGGTGGGGTCATCAGATGGAAAAAACTGCCACGAGCAAGGGGGGGATGGTGAAGGGGATCCAAAGAAGATGGGTAAAAGGGATTGTAAAGAGGACCATCAGGAGGGCTGTGGTAAAAGACTGGAGAGCCAAAGGTGGGAGCAGCAAAAATAAAGGTCTTAATGATGTGGTACACTTCACAGAGTTTGTCAGGGAGAGAGCTGTCTTTGTAAGAAGGACTGGTGAGGCGGAGGTCAAAAAGTTGTTCAAAAAAGAAGACTGAGTGTGAACGGAGAGTGGGAAGCACTTTGAGAAAAATATGCCAAGGAACTAATGAGTTGATGGAGTGAGCATGAACAGAAAATAGGGGTGGACCAGAGTATTGGAAGGATGTTTGTTGGTTAAAAAGGATGGGAATGAGAGACTTGGTGAAGTGTTTTTTTGGCTGGGACAAGGGTAAGGGATGTGAGAAAACTGGAGTTCCAGAGGCCAGGTCAAGTTGGAGGCGGTGCATCATGATACGGCTTATGTGGCCAATGAGAGAGGGGGAGTTCAAGCAAGAGTTGAGGTCAACAATCATGTCAGAGCAGTATTCATTGTAAAAGTCAGGGAAGTTATGGGTCATGGGGTGATGGAGGAGGGCATTGGGAAAAGAGGTGCAGTAGCCAACCAGGCGTTTGAAGGTTTTGCGACAGAGTGTGGTGAGGTTGTTGAGGAAAGTACAGGGGAGAATGGCAGTTTTCCACAGAAAGCGGACACGTGGGAGGAGAACGTTACGGATGAGGTAAGAAGCAATTTTGTCACTCATCTTTTTGTGTTTGATAATGTCGAGGAAATTGGTGGTGGTGGAAAGGATTTGCTGCCGTGCTGTTGAGCTCATACTGTCTGCTGTGAAGTAGTTGCCTAGGTGTCGAAAGGTTGTGCTTGGGGGTGGATGGGAAGGACTGTGGTGCCCCAGTTGATGGTGGTAGGTGCTGATCGCGGGGTGTTGACGGCGGAGATGAAGATTTTCTTGGTGTTAGACTCGATGTCGTTATGTGACTGGTACTCAAAGAGGAGGTCGGCCTGAAGCTGCAGATCCTCCAGGGTGCTGGAGAGGGTGTTGGTGTCGTCGACAAGGGCAAAGCCAGTAACAGAGACAGGGGGTGGGGGGGTTGAAGAATTGGACAGGGAAGTTACGAGGGGTGGGAACTGAGAAAATGAAACCGGTGGTACAGCGATCAAGAACGCAAAGAACAGGGTCCCAAACGATACGCCAATCAAGGGGTCCCTCAAGGGAGCCTTGCTGAATCATAGTGCCAATGGGGAAGGAAGGGGATGGGCCAAAAGCTGTGATGACAGAGGAACGAAAACGACGTTGGGAATTGACACGCATGCGAACATAAGAAGAGGGGAGGTGAATACGTTCCCAGGAGGCAATGAGGCCAGCAACAGGGGCACTGTCAAAAGCTTTCTTAATGTCGTTGAGGAGAAGGTATAAGGGCTGTTTAGTGGAATGGGCAAGGTCAAGGGCGTAGCGTACCAGGTGGAGAGGCGGGTCAGGAGAAGAGCCAGGTAGGGCAGAGAAGTTGCGACCAAGGAGTACATTGTGAGAAGAGAGGATGGAAGAGATACGAGAAAGACAGATGGATTGAACAACTTTGGCAGCAAGTTCGCAGAGGCTGATTGGACGGAGGTTAGTGATGTCACCACCCCTGATTCATAACACTACTGGTGTGACTGAGGGACTGGATATGGGTAGTGAAAGAATTGACAGCTGCTGTTTGTGGATGGTGGTGAACTACTCTGAAAGTCCTCATCACAGTTGGTGCACCCATGCACCACAGTGGCAGCTGTTGCTCCTGCACACTGCTTACCGCAAAACCCCAAAATCTAACACTCCCCCCTAAGCTGTGGGCAGACACGAGGTGAGTGAGTATTCTGAACATAAATGCAATGACACTAAGTGGGGACTTAGCCATGAAGAGCCGTGCATGGAAGCACTCAATGCTGCTGTCTTCACAAAGTTTGACCTTGTAGACCCATTAGTTCCAGATTGTGTTGACGTTGGTGGGTTGTTCAATAACTTCAAAGGCTGCCGACAAATGCTTGCTTGGCTGTCAGGTGATGGTGAACGTAATGTTGGTGATGAGGAGGTGGTTCTGGTGGAGGTGGTTCTTGAGGTGGAGAAGCTTGTGGCACACACCTAATTAAGGAGGTCATGTTTGTTTTGTGAGAAGGACAAAACCTAGTGGTGGGTATGTCTGCCATTATTTTGTCTTGAAGAGACTTTGAAGGAATTAGTTTATAAACTCTCAGATATCCAACACACAAAAGAAAGCAAGGATAAAAAATTATTCCGCACGATGCTGGTCGGGGCTCCCCCCAGTACCCTATGAGGCAAGGTGACCACTCCCCCATACACAGCTTGCCTTCAACGCTATCCCCTGCATCTCGCCCAGGCACATCAGGAGAATACTGTCTCCTGGTTGGTACTCCTTGCAGAGTGGGCACCCTGACCTCCTCTGACACAGGTCCGGGCCACACCAGCCTACGAGCTGGGACTTTGGTGTTTGTAGGCCTTCGGTTGATTTACATTGCTGGTCTGCCACATCGGTCCAGCTTTCCTCAGTCATGCCTATAGTGCTCCCAGTAAGGCCCACTGGAGGTGACATTAATTGCAGTAGCAGAGAATCAAAACTGTTGTGCTGTCACCTCCAACACCAGAGCTGTACACTGTTATCCGATGAAAGATATGACTGCTGCTGATTGTGGATGGTGGTGAACTACTCTGGTGGACTACTCTCTTGTGATGGTGAAGCTGAGATGGGAGACTGTTGTACAATGTATGCTGTTTGGCTTTATACAAAATTGTGACAAAGACCAGGTGACAAAAAATGCACCAAATCCTCATCACAGTTGGTGCTCCCATGCACCACAGTGTGAGGTGTTGCTCCTGCACACTGCTTACTGCAAAAACCCAAAATCTAACACTCCCCCCTAAGCTGTGGGCAGGAGCAAAAGGGCCAGCACGGAGGAAAACCTTACGCCATAGGCAACGTAAGGAAACCGTACACTGGTTAAGGAAAAGCAATAAACAGGTATGACTGGCCACCAGGTGGCAGAACAATAAGAAAAGAATGCCCATATGAAATTTGTAGATGGAGAGCAAAGAAGCTTGAATGCAGGAATATAAGAAGCAATGCAGAAGACGAAGAAGGGCAAGAAAGAGAAAGGAGAAAGAGGATGCAATATAAATAAAGAAAGGGGACAGAAACTAAGGCACACGACAAAGACCAATATGACTAAGATGGTAAGCACCTAAAGCAGCTGGTAATGATTTTGTAAGATAATCTGCTGGTTGCTCGCCACCATGAATCCATTCCAGTCGAATCACTTGTCAATCAACCAGTTCCCTGATATAGTGATACTTAACCAGAATATGTTTTGACCTATTAGTGTAGAGATCGTTTGAGCTCAAATTGATAACGCCTTGGTTGTCAGTATAGATTGGAATAGGAGTTGGGGATGGGAGCATAAGTGCTGTGTGCTGTTGTGAGATGGCCTCCAGTTCTCTTCCTAGCTCTGAGACTGCAACATATTCTGCTTGCTGAGGTGACAGCATAACTGTAGGACTGCGAGTTGATGCCCAGCTGATAGCAGTATTTCCAAACAAAACGAAGTAGCCAAGTTGTGATTTCCCATCAGCATGAACTCCATGAGCAGCATCCGAGTAGCCGAAAATTCCAGACCCTGTGTTGGAATAAAGCAAACCATACTCACGTGTACCATTGATATATTGAAGGACTCGAATGAGGACCTGCAAGTGGTGTTTGCTTGGGTCCTTGCTGAAGGCGCCAAGATATGAGACTGCTGGTGCCAAGTCTGGTCTTGTGTGTGTTGCCAAATAGTTGATGCCATGCCACCAAGGATTGCTTGGTAGAGCTGTTGATTTGCTGTGGATTCATCATTTTCTCGAGGTTGAAGAGTGAGAGGACTGGGGAGAGCAGTACTGCTGTCTTCTTTCCATTGACTAGGTCTGCATGGCGTTGGAGTAACTCTTTGGTGTAAGCTTGTTGATGCAAGTAGATGCCAGTTGGTGTTCGATGAACTTCCATATTCAGTACGGTCTTGATATGACCTAGTTCGCGGAGCTTATAGAAGGATTTTAGCAAATTGATGGCAGAGGTGATTTCCTCTGTGCGCCCAAAGAAACAAATATCATCGACATAGATAGCAATGAAAATAATACGTTCCTTTGTGCGCTTGAAGAGGATGCACGGATCTGCTGCGCTTTGTTGGTAGCCGGCAGACTTGAGACCACCAATGAGTTCCTGGTACCAACAACGCCCCACTTGCTTGATACCGTTGACAGCTTTGTGCAAAAGCCAGACCTTGCCATCCGAACGGTAGCCGTCTGGTTGCTCCATGTAGATGGGGACATCAAGTTTGCTGTTGAGGTAGGCATTGCTAATATCGACCATGGCTGTGTCCCAACCATTTGAGGCTGTCATAGCAAGGAGCCATCGTAGACTATTGATGCGAACAACAGGAGAGTGAGTGTTCCAGAAATCAACGCCACGACGCTGTGTAAAGCCCTTCGCCACTAGTCGTGCGCGAAAGCGCTCAATGCTGCCGTCCGGTCGAAGCTTGACCTTGTAAACCCATTTGTTCTGCACGACATTGACATTCTTGGGTCGATCAACGACTTCGAAAGCTGCAAGCATTCTGAGAGCGTCAATCTCTGTTTGCTCTGCTGCTATCCACTCTTTGAACCACTTTCCACTCATGGCCTCAGTGCGTGTTACTGGGTCTGGATATTTGACACTGGTTAAATATAGATGTCCAGATCGAGTATGTTTTGGAGATGGGCTGCGCGTAGGGCTGCATGGTGATTTGCGCACATGTGTAGGTGGAGGCTCCGGTGGTGGTGGTTCTGGTGGTGGCGCTTGAGGCGGTATGTCTCTAGTTGGTGTTTCAGCAATTGTTTTGTCATCGGGGGTATGCTTTGGTGGTGTTAGTAAAATGACAGAGAAGTTTGTGAGTATTAGGATGCAGAAAAAGGAAATAGAAAAATCATTGGCAGGTGAGCCTTCTGCACGATGCGGCTCGGGACACCCCGTGCCAGAGAGCCTTCTCTTCCTCTCTCCACAGCCCGTCTTCCGCACTTTCCCCCATGCGTAACGTCAGGCGCCAAGGGACCTATCTCCCCTGGTGGTGTTCCTTACGGAATGGGCTCCCCAAACAGGCATCCATCCCTTCTGACTTGGGTCCACGCCACACTAGCTCCCGCAGGTCGGTATGGCCCAGGGCCTTCGGTTGCGCCACCCACGTCACTCCCAGCCGAGAGTGCGCCTACAGTCACAGAGCCGGTCGCCGCCCTCACTCATCCGATTGGTCCCCCGGCTTTAGTGCTCGTAGGTAAGGCCCACTGGAGATGGCGTTTATTGCGGTAACACGGAGTCCAACCCGTTGTGCCGCCACCTCCAACACTTCGTGCTGTACATCATTATCCGATTCACTTTCGCTGCCGTACCTGGACCACTTCACGTTCATTTGGTGCTAGTTCTGTGGAAGGTTGTCGTTCAGCTACCACTGCTGGTCCTGGTTCTGGGAATTGATCCACGCGAACATTGGCTTCACGAAGAAGGTTGGTGATGTTTTGTTCAGTTGATGTAAGTTCATCTTTGCTGAGGATGGTGTTAGCTGATGAACGAGGTCCTGAGCAATATCCTCTGCTGCTGAGGTGCTGAGGCGAGGGAAACTGTCTTCTGCAACCACAAGGTCATCCAATCGATGAGTGATTACTCTACCCGTGCTGATGTCAATCAAACGAGCAATGGAACGACCAATGTTTCCAATGTAAATTGCTGGTCAGGCGCGTTCTGCAAGCTTTTTAAACTGATGTGTTTGTCCACGTTCCTTTGCTGTGATATGATACAAACATCCTGAGCCAAAAACTCTGAATTGACTGATGCATGGAGGGAATCCAAGAAGCGTTTCAACTGGAGATAGTAATCCACGGCTGAGGACAGGAAGTGTATTGATGATATCAACTGCATGTCGAATCGCGTATCCCCACCATGACCATGGTGAACCAGCATGTCTTAGAAGAGATCGTGTGACATCCATGGCTGTTCGAACTGCTCGCTCTGCTTTCCCATTGTTGAGATTCGACCCACGGGGTACACTACGCCCGTTACTGATGATCCCTTTGAGATTTCCATCCAATCACATTGGATGGGGTGTTTGAAGGGCTCAGTAGATTCAATACTTGAATGGGGCGCTCGGAAGGGCTAATCTGTTCTCAATAAAAAGAGATAGGCAAAGGCGGCTGTTGTTCTAGCTTTGTTCATCCTACCGGTAGGAACAATGCAATTAGAACATGCACAAAAACACTCAAACTACGCACTCTGCACATGTAACACAGCACAGCAAGCATGCAGAAGCAGTGTACCACTGCCCCATACTCAAGAATTCCGCTCTCTGCACCGGAATTCCGCACTCTGCATCGGAATTCCGCTTCCTGATCTGGAATTCCGCTCTCTGCATCGGAATTCCGCTCCCTGATCCGGAATTCCAGCTTTCCTGCTGTGCTGTGCAATCTGAGCAATGCAACAGGCATTTAGGAATCAGGGATTGCATCAATCACTGCATTTCTAAAAGTGAGATAAAAACTGAGCACCAGAGATTGCACCAATCATTGGATTTCTAAAAACAAGGAAAAAAGCGGCTTGTTTCCCAAACAAGCTTCCAGATTTGGAAACAACCAAACCAATTTACAAGCAACTGTTTCTCAAACAAGCTGTAAATTGGTTCCTGGTGGTACTCAGCCCAGACAAAGTGCTCAGCCCAAGGTGGTACTCAGCCCTGGCTGGTACTTAGCCCAGGGTGGTGCACAGCCCAGGCTGGTACTCAGCCCTGGGTGGTGCTCAGCCCAGGCTGTTGAGATTCGACCCACGGGGTACACTACGCCCGTTACTGATGATCCCTTTGAGAACTCCATCCAATCACATTGGATGGGGTGTTTGAAGGGCTCAGTAGATTCAATACTTGAATGGGGCGCTCGGAAGGGCTAATCTGTTCTCAATAAAAAGAGATAGGCAAAGGCGGCTGTTGTTCTAGCTTTGTTCATCCTACCGGTAGGAACAATGCAATTAGAACATGAACAAAATCGCTCAAACTACGCACTCTGCACATGTAACACAGCACAGCAAGCATGCAGAAGCAGTGTACCACTGCCCAATGCT
Organism: Zopfochytrium polystomum; assembly: GCA_025765615.1. Lineage (NCBI taxonomy): Eukaryota > Fungi > Chytridiomycota > Chytridiomycetes > Chytridiales > Chytridiaceae > Zopfochytrium > Zopfochytrium polystomum. The sequence continues at coordinate 167,378 of JAIVFJ010000004.1, read as the reverse complement.
CCGGAATTCCGCTCTCTGCATCGGAATTCCGCTTCCTGATCTGGAATTCCTCTCTCTGCACCGGAATTCCGCTTCCTGATCTGGAATTCCAGCTTTCCTGCTGTGCTGTGCAATCTGAGCAATGCAACAGGCATTTAGGAATCAGGGATTGCACCAATCACTGCATTTCTAAAAGTGAGATAAAAACTGAGCTCACCAGAGATTGCACCAATCATTGGATTTCTAAAAACAAGGAAAAAAGCGGCTTGTTTCCCAAACAAGCTTCCTGATTTGGAAACAACCAAACCAATTTACAAGCAACTGTTTCTCAAACAAGCTGTAAATTGGTTCCTGGTGGTACTCAGCCCAGACAAAGTGCTCAGCCCAAGGTGGTACTCAGCCCTGGCTGGTACTAAGCCCTGGGTGGTGCACAGCCCAGGCTGGTACTCAGCCCTGGGTGGTGCTCAGCCCAGGCTGGTACTTAGCCCTGGCTGGTACTCAGCCCTGAGTGATGCCCAGCCCTGGGTGGTACTCAGCCCTGAATGGGTACTTAGCCCAGGATGGGGGTTGGTGCTCAGCCTGTTTTATCTCATTTCTGTGGCCTGCTCTGTGCAGCCCACTGCTCCCTCTGTTTTCTGATGGCTCCAACCTGCAGGAGTATAAAAGCAGCAACCTCTCACAGAGATCAAACAAGGAAAAAGGAATCCAACCCCCCTCCTTGCTGCTTTGACAGAATCCAGTGCAAAACAAGCCAATCTCTCTTCCTCCATTTGCTCTCTCTTCCATCTCTGCCCACTCACTCCTCTCTCCTCTCTCCATCCTCTCACTCCTCTCCCTTTTCCATCATCACTGCTCTCTCTCTCTCTCTCTCTCTCTTCATCCCCACACACACCAAGTCCCTCCAGTCCTGGGTGGGATTTCATCACAAAGCTACCTACATGCCGTCAGCCACACTTGTACGCTCAAACAGGGCCCTGCTGCTCTTACAAGAAAAGGGTTTCTGACTCTAAACAAGACCAACCTGTCTGTGAGCACCGGCTCACCAGCTACTTTAAGGCAACAAAGGGCTCTTGGCTCTCTACAAGAAAAGGGCTACCGCTCTAAACAAGTCCATTGGTCCACCAAGCCGCTACCTAGCATGTCTTCTTCGACCCCCAAGGCTGTCCGCTTCTCTTCTTATGGCTACCAGGCTTGGGAACTGCATGTGGAAGAAGTCATCAAGCCGGTCATGGCATACAATCTTGTTGCCAGCTTCCTCAAGCCTGATTACTTCGGTACGTTCAACGAGCACTGCACCAACGGCATCGGCGCTGCTCCTCCCAGTATTGGTTCTCCCCCTGAATCCTCTGCAACGGCAGAGGCCAAGGCTGCGTACAGTGAGATGTACCGTCTGCACCACGCTGCCCTTGACAAGTACCACACTGGTATACGCCAAGAACACAAGACCTACAGGGAGCTTGAGGCCCAACACGACAAGGCAGTTGCTACCCTCGACTCCTGCTCGCGCATTGAGGATGTGCGCTCCATGAATGCGGCAAACATCACCAACTGCGCTGACCGGTACAAGTGGCTCAATGACAAGTACGCCCTGCAGGACCACACTGGTTCACAGCAGGACAAGTGGCTTGCGACTTACAGTCGTTTGGCAAAACCCAGAGACTCTGGTCCGGCAGTCCAGGAGTGGTACACCACTCTGACCACACTGGTCACGGATTGGCCAAAGCATTTCAAATGTACTGCCACCACTTGCAGGGGTGTGACAAACATCCTGCGTTCTGCCATCATCCACAAAGCAAGGGAAACGCTGCCTGGACATGAAATCTTCTCTGGCGTTCGTCAAAATCTTCTCAAGGGGCTGTCAGGCTACGCCAACACCAGCGATCTTGTCAAGGAGTTGACAAACTGCCACACGCTGTACCAGCAAAGCAAAGAGAAGAACAGCAGACACTCTGCTCACCATGGCACTTCTGAGTTGGAAACAGCTGCTTCAGCAAAGACCTCAGTGGCAACCAAGAAGCGCAAGATCGGTGAGGCACTCAACGGCAAGCCTACTTGTGACCTTCATGGAATCTGGGTCTCACACTCTCGCGAGGAATGCCTCAAGTTCCCTCACGGGAAGTCAGAGCCGGCTCGCCCTGCAAAGAAGGCCAAGGGCAAGCAGCCTGCACACGCCAAAGAAGCCAAGGCCACACCAGCTGATTCCAAGAAAGCTACTGAGACTGCCAAGATTGCATGTGAGGTGGCCGCTAAAGAACACCACCAAGCCTCTTGCGCAGCCTCTGAGGACTCTCCACCCCACAAATGCTACAGGATGGATACTCCACCACCACCTCCTGAAGCAGAAGACGTCGAAATGTTGGAGTTCAGTACTGAGGGTGCTGCGCGCCTTGCAGGCACTTCAGCTCTGGACGACTTCCTTTCAGTAGAAAGGGCACTTGCAGCACGGGAGTTTGAAATTGGAACATGCCAGGCCGTTGAGGTGGAGGAGAAATTTGAAGTGGAACTCACAGTTACACTTCTTGACGGCAGAATGGATCCAGACTGGATCACTGACAACATTGTCTCAAACGTCAGCTACAAAGTGATGTACGAATCTGGACGTTTCCTCTACCGCAACGTCACCTACCGCCGCATCTATGAGACTGCGCTGATGGCAAGACTTGCTGGCGGCAACCCACACCAGGTCATCCTTGACTCTGGGGCTTCCAGGACAATGTCGCCTTGTGAAGAGCACTTCACAAACTTGCGGCCCACCTCCCAGCAGATCAAAACAGCTGACGGCTTTGCAACTGCCACTGGAGTGGGCGACTTTACCCTGTTCGTTAACGGAAGAGCTCTCATCATGAGGAACTCACTCTATGTGCCAGAGTTCTCAGACACTCTACTCTCGGTTCAGCAAATCGTGCGGCAGACAGGTCACAACGTGACTTTCACAGCAGACACAGCCCTATCGCATCCTCGGGTACATGGTTCAGACTTTACCATTGCTCACAGGGACACAGGGAATGTCAATGTTGTGGACCTTCTCTTCTGACTCGACAGGGCAGAACTTGGAAGGGACGCGCCGACTCCTTCGGGGGACGCCCCAGGTGAGTCGCAACAGCAAACTGCTCCTTTGCAAACTGCAACCCCAACTTTAAGTCAAACTGACCCAGACCCTTTACAAAACCCTCAGAACATTGAAGCAGTCCGAGCTCTTCACAAGAAATTTGGTCACCTGTCTTTATCTTCTTTGAAGCGTACTTGGTCAAATCTGAATAAAGTTGGTCATTCATTTTTCCTCATTCATGACATTCCCTGCGTGACATGTGATGTTGGGAAATTGAAAGCTTCGCCTATCCACTCCACTTCCAGACCAAACACCACACTGCTTGGTCGTTTACACACTGATGCTGTCCCACTGCCCGCACGTGGACACCATGGTGAAAAACATTGGCAACTGGTTGTGGAAGAGTCAACCCGTTGGCTTGACATTGAGTTCCTCAACTCTTTGTCCGACGCGCCCACAAGATTCCGGTCTACGATCGAAAGGTTTGAACAACAACATGGCAAACATATCACATCTGTGCGCTGTGACAGGGGGGAAATCTTCAAAGATGGAGAATTCAAAACTTGGGCCAATACTCGGCATCCTCCTATTGTTTTAGAACCTAGTCCTGCATTCACTAAGGAATTCAACGGGCTGGTAGAACGTCAGGTCAACACTCTCAAAGACATGGCACACTGCATGCTCTTAGAGTCACGATTGCCCCACTCTTTCTTTGTGTATGCAGTCCGCTACGCAGCATACATAAAGAACAGGGTTTACCACTCTTACACTAAGAAAACACCTTACGAAGCTTGGTACGGTGAAAAGCCAAATATTGATCACATCCGCACCTTTGGCTGTTTGGTTATCCACCGTATCCCAAAGGAAAAGCGAACGCTTAAACATCCTGACAAAGGGGCGCCAGGCATATTCTTAGGGTATAAAGGAAACACTCTTCCAGTTGTCTACGACTTGAAAACCCAGAGAATATCGGAACACTTCCATGTCTCCTTTCACGAAAATGTTTTTCCTGGCATTGTGCGGAATTGGAGACAGTTCCTTCATGACTCCCGCTTGAAGGAATGGGGACCAGTCCAACCCACAGCTCAGGATTTCCAATATCTTTCCTCCTCGTTGCATACCCCCGCTATGTCCACTGATCCAGATGTGACACATCCTGACGCTCTGTTTGACTCACAAGAAGACGATGTACCACCTGCAGAATCACAGGGGGGAGATCTACAGCCAGGTATGCTATACGACGCATCTGATTCTGAACCAGAGTCAATACCTGATGAACAGGAAATCCCTCCTAGGGAGCGCCCAACTTCCCCTGACATTCTAGCTTTGCCAGAGTCAACAGGGGAGGCAACAAATCCCCCAATCATACCACGAGAGCCATCTGGTTTACGTGACTACCTGGCATTGAAGGCAAACCTTTGTAAACTACGAACAAAACCATCAATTGCCACAAGTCCTTCCACTTACAGTCAGAAAACACTCCGCGCTTTAACTGCAAGAATTCGTAAACTACGAATAGCACGGGGACAATTTCGTGAACTCTACCAAACGCTCAAAGCATACACTGTGCTTGAGCCGGAGGAAGTCACAGCATATCCAACAGAAAGGATCCACCAGCGGGACTTACCGCCACTCCCTGCTTCGCATAAAGAGGCCATGCGTTCTCCTTTTGCAAAGTATTGGAAGGCAGCTCAACTCTCAGAGATCAATTCGATCACATCAAAGCATGTCTGGGACTTAGTGGCTCGACCTAAAGGGCGTAAGATACTCAAGCCCAAATGGGTTTTTGCCTACAAGTTTGACAGTGAAGGGTACCTTGAACGCTTCAAGGCTCGCCTTGTTGGTTGGGGTTACACTCAGATCTTTGGTCAGGACTACGATGAGACCTTCTCCCCTGTCGTCCGCAGCTCCTCCATAAGGGCAATCCTTGCTATCTCGTTGCTGTTTGACCTCATACTTGCAGGCCTTGATGTCGAAACCGCATACTTGAACGCCAAACTGGACATTGAAAACTTCATGGAACAACCAGAAGGCTTTGAGATACGTGGTGCAGACGGGATACTTCTTGTCTGTTTACTCAGGAAGAGTCTGGTCGACAGTGGTACAAAACAATCCGCGACTTCCTAGTAGAAATTGGATTTACGCAATTGAAGACTGACCACTGTGTCTTTGTGCAAAGGCACCCTGATGGAAAGGTCAAGACCATCATCACTCTATACGTAGATGACATCCTCATCCTCAGTCACACTGAAGAAGAAATTGCCAAAATTCTTTCTCTGATCAAATCAAAGTTCAAAATCCGCGAGGACCTCAACCCAAAAGTTGCTGTTGGCATCCAAGTTGAGAAAATCAAAGATGGAATCTTTATTGGACAGAAAAACTACACACAGCATGTCTTGGAGGAAGCAAACTACTGGTGTGACGATGAAGGCTTACCTGTCAAAATCAAAGCAACTCCCATGTCCACGACATGGATACACGAAGTGGACTCTGGAAAACTTCAACAAAAAGAGTCGGAATACTTCCGAAGCACACTCATGCAACTTGCTTACCTTGCAAACTTGACGCGCCCTGACATTGCGTATGCTGTGAATACACTTGCACAATACCAGTCCGCTCCAACCCATTCAGATTCCCTTGCGCTTGACAGATTGCTGCGCTATGTCCGCGCTACCTGGGATCATGGACTTTTCTACCAGAAGGGAGACTCCCAGATGACATGCATCACCAATGCAACGCTCCCAGAGGTAGAGAAAGCTGCGGGTATTTCTTACCCAGAGTGGGATGAACCACATGGCTACGCTGATGCCAGCTATGCTGAAGAGGATGGACGCAAGTCGAGGTCAGGGCATGTGTTCATGCTTTGCGGGGGTGCTATTACATGGTACAGCAAGAAACAATCAGTTGTCGCTTTGTCCTCAACTGAGGCGGAATACTTCTCCCTTACTGAGGCCATCAAAGAGGCAATCTGGCTACGAATGCTCTTCCAGGAGCTGGGTATGGATTTAAATAAGCCCACTACTGTTTATGAAGACAATCGTTCAACCATAGCTATTGCTATGAATCCAATACACCATGGCCGGGTCAAACACTTTGATGTGAGGTTGCATTTCATACAGGACCACTTGGAGAAAAAGGAGGTTCAACTCATTCATTGCCCAACGGACATGATGATTGCCGACCTTCTCACCAAAGCTCTTCCAGCAGCTCAATATGCAAAGCTTGCATCACTGATGGGAATTTGCAGTCTCGCCGACCTCCAAGGTGTAAGCGTGGTGCCCACGCTCAAATCAGCACAACGCTTAGTCTAAAGGCTCTCTCTGGCTTCTCCAGCTACACTTGTGGGTTCATGCAGGTTTTCACAAGTGTAGGGGGGTGCATGGGTGGGTTCGAGTCCCACTGCTTGGCTGGCATTGTTGGACAGCCATGTACTCCAGGAGAAACAGTTGCCCCCTCTCTTTCTATTGCGGGGGTGTGTTGAGATTCGACCCACGGGGTACACTACGCCCGTTACTGATGATCCCTTTGAGATTTCCATCCAATCACATTGGATGGGGTGTTTGAAGGGCTCAGTAGATTCAATACTTGAATGGGGCGCTCGGAAGGGCTAATCTGTTCTCAATAAAAAGAGATAGGCAAAGGCGGCTGTTGTTCTAGCCTTGTTCATCCTACCGGTAGGAACAATGCAATTAGAACATGCACAAAAACACTCAAACTACGCACTCTGCACATGTAACACAGCACAGCAAGCATGCAGAAGCAGTGTACCACTGCGCAATGCTCCGGAATTCCGCTCTCTGCATCGGAATTCCTCTCTCTGCACCGGAATTCCGCTTCCTGATCTGGAATTCCTTTCTCTGCACCGGAATTCCGCTTCCTGATCTGGAATTCCAGCTTTCCTGCTGTGCTGTGCAATCTGAGCAATGCAACAGGCATTTAGGAATCAGGGATTGCACCAATCACTGCATTTCTAAAAGTGAGATAAAAACTGAGCTCACCAGAGATTGCACCAATCATTGGATTTCTAAAAACAAGGAAAAAAGCGGCTTGTTTCCCAAACAAGCTTCCTGATTTGGAAACAACCAAACCAATTTACAAGCAACTGTTTCTCAAACAAGCTGTAAATTGGTTCCTGGTGGTACTCAGCCCAGACAAAGTGCTCAGCCCAAGGTGGTACTCAGCCCTGGCTGGTACTTAGCCCTGGGTGGTGCACAGCCCCGGCTGGTACTCAGCCCTGGCTGGTATTCAGCCCTGAGTGATGCCCAGCACTGGGTGGTACTCAGCCCTGAATGGGTACTTAGCCCAGACTGGGGATTGGTGCTCAGCCTGTTTTATCTCATTTCTGTGGCCTGCTCTGTGCAGCCCACTGCTCCCTCTGTTTTCTGATGGCTCCAACCTGCAGGAGTATAAAAGCATCAACCTCTCACAGAGATCAAACAAGGAATCCAACCCCCTCCTTGCTGCTTTGACAGAATCCAGTGCAAAACAAGCCAATCTCTCTTCCTCCATTTGCTCTCTCTTCCATCTCTGCCCACTCCCTCCTCTCTCCTCTCTCCATCCTCTCACTCTTTTCCCTTTTCCATCATCACTGCTCTCTCTCTCTCTCTCTCTCTCTTCATCCCCACACACACCAAGTCCCTCCAGCCCTGGGTGGGATTTCATCAATGCATGCGCTGAGTGTTTGGAGCTTTGCTGTTGAGAAAGGCTGTGCGTATACTGAGTGTATCAACTGGTTCTGCAGAGCTGAAGAGGTTGTAAAATTTACTGGCGCAGTGTGCAATAAATTGTTTGCTGTAGTTGAAGTTGGGGTTTGCTGCTGTTGGGAACCATTGGAGACCATGTCTAAGAATCATTTGAAGGACGGCTGGATCTCCTTCCTCAGGACTGCTACGATAAATAGTACCAGGTTGAAGGTCTCGTGCAAGATGGAAGAAGCCACATAGTTGTAGGTCCCGATCAGCGACCAAGTTGACAGGACATTCTGGAGCATATTGGGCACCTTCAATTATAAGTGTGATGTTGTTGGCGAGTGGTATGAGAGCTGTGCCGAATCCTTCACAAGTAAGAATAGATCCTTCTTTGGCGATACGCATGCTAGATTTCTGCTGAGTATAACTATAGGGAATGAAGAGAGTGAAATCTCGAAGCGTTGTGACATTGCAACCGTTGTCGATGAGTACAGGAAAAGAAATTGGAAGGGAAGGGACGTTAACTGCAAATGCCCGGATTACTCCTGGGCCATCCAAAAATCCTGTTGACTTTCATCTTGTTCGGTCTCTGATTGGAGTTGCGTTTCCATCCACAATTGCTGTTCTGCAGCATACTGCTCACTTTGCTGGTCATCCCAATCACCGTTCTGTAGCAGAAGTGCTTGGTTTTCAGGTATCTGCTGTTGTGGAGGGTTTGGTTGCTGGAGTAAGAGCGCATTTGGATTTGGTGGTGGTCGATGCTGTTGCTGTTGCTGCAATTGCTGAAGAAATGTGTTGGCACACTGTCGAGCAACATGACCATAGCCTCCTCATGCATGACATTGGACTCCAAAAGACTGTTGCTGTGCAGGGTACCAACTCCCCCCAGAGCCGCGTCCCATTGCGGTACCACCTTTTGCTGTTCCACGTGAACTTAGTCCTCGCCATGTTCCTCGGCCTCGGCCAAAACCACCATATGGGCGCGGTGTGTACTGTTGGGACTGAGGGTTTTGGTACTGCAAGGTTGTTGGGCGGATATTAGGATACAGCTGGTACTGCTGAGGTTTATGATAACTGCCACGACCGCGGAGTTGACTATAGTGTACTTTTGGCCGAATAATTACATTTGCTGTTGGTGTAGTGACTTCTGGAATGGCTGTTGTCAGGTCCCACTCCTGTTGTGCTGCAAGCCGATCCCGCCTCTCATCATATGTATTTTGGCGGGCGGTAGATTTAAATAAGGTGATTAGTTTAGTCAATGATGAAGCAGAAGTGATAGGATTCCCTGCAAACATGAACGTATTGGCAACACCCATATCGATTAGGGTGTTGTTCAGGGCAGATACGAAGACTCGCACAACTTTGGAAAATGGTGTGATGCGACTGCAGATTTCCACTGATGAACTTTCTGCAAAGTTTTCTACTTTGTGGTAAGCTGTAATGAAGCGCATTGCAAATGACTCGGATGATTCTGCAGGTTCCATTTTTATAAGCTCGAAATCATCAATAATTTCCTTTGCTAATCCTTGATCTGTTGTTCGACATGCAATCGCAATTTCTCCAAGCAGTGTGTAGGCAAAAATCTGCCCTCGTCGGGGGAACTGTGGTAGAAGCTCTGGTTCAACATGTCGTCGAATGAGAAGGATACAGTACGCGTTCTGGTCTTCTGTCCCTGGGAACCATTTGACCGGCTCACGCCCGTCTCGTGCAAATGCATAATACTCGCTGTGGTTGGGCCCCCTGCGTACTCTGCATGTTGGGCCAACATTAGGATCATTGGGGTCCACTTGATCATTGCGTAATACGTTAATTCGGTCTGGGTCGACGCAGTGGCGGAGACCATTGCTTTTGTTGGATAGTTCTGAAATTAGGTCGTCCAGCCAATCTCCAAAATTTGCTGCGCCTTTGAGGATGGGGAATGCACAGGAAGCATACTTGATTTGATCACGCTCGCTCATGCTTGGGAGGAAAATGTGTGAGAGCTTTGCAGGAGCATAGAAATTTGAAAGGCAGTGATTTCCCTGATTTAGTGGTAACCCTTCGTAGGGAATAGTAGCAGTCTTTAAGTCGACACTCAACAAGTGTGACACGACACTTGATGGTCAAGGTATGGGTGTGGATAGGTGGATAGGTGATGTAGCCAAGTTTGCACACGTGTGTAGTGACTTGAGGACAAGAAAAACAGACTTGTCACGGGGTTTGAAGCGAAAATTGAGTGACCAGATGGGCCAAAATGCAGATGCAGCTTAATATCCCACGAGGCCAAGGACGAATTTAGAGAATCACTGAGTTGCCCCACGTAGATCAGCAGTTGCTGAATGCAGAGAAATTGGTTTTAAGCGATTTGGTTGGGTTTTGGCTGAGTTGTGAATGTGTGAAGTTGCAGGCAACGAATTTCGACGGATTTGAGTGCTAATTGAACAGTAAAAAACGCGGACAGCTGTTATTCTGCAAGGAACGAGTCGAAGATCACGATATTTGGTGGGTAGATAGAGCAAAAGGAGCACTTTCAAATGGTGGTAAGCGATTCCTAAAGCGATTGAAAGAAGTTGCAAACGTAAACTCTCGAAATTCGACGTTATCAGGTGGCTGATGTTGTGGATGAGTGCTGTTACACGCTCTGCGACGCTGCTGCAGTGAAAACGACCGTCAAAACGTCTTCCCCAGTGTTAAAAGTGGTGTAGACGTGGTGGAATGGTGGGGGTACAAAAACTGAGCAAGTTGATAGTGTGATGGCGAGTGGCACTGCTTCTGTTTGCTCGTTCTGTGCGCTTTTCAAGTGTGTTGCTGTGTTCTGCACGTTGTTTATACTCCAGATGATTGGGATGGGTCACAATTTTGTATGAAAGAAATGACTGCTGCTGATTGTGGATGGTGGTGAACTACTCTGGTGGACTACTCTCTTGTGATGGTGAAGCTGAGATGGGAGACTGTTCCACAATGTATGCTGTTTGGCTTTATACAAAATTGTGACAAAGACCAGGTGACAAAAAATGCACCAAATCCTCATCACAGTTGGTGCTCCCATGCACCACAGTGTGAGGTGTTGCTCCTGCACACTGCTTACTGCAAAAACCCAAAATCTAACATCCGATTGACTTTCACTGTGGATTACCATGTGGTTGATACTAAGTGAGGACTCAGGTATGGCTGTGGAATTTCCGAGGGTATGGAACCTGGTGTATTAGTATGTCTGTGTATAAAAGCTGAAGCAGTCAATATGTGTGAGTTGAGGTCCCTAGCCAGGGTTGTTGAGATTCGACCCACGGGGTACACTATGCCCGTTACTGATGATCCCTTTGAGAACTCCATCCAATCACATTGGATGGGGTGTTTGAAGGGCTCAGTAGATTCAATACTTGAATGGGGCGCTCGGAAGGGCTAATCTGTTCTCAATAAAAAGAGATAGGCAAAGGCGGCTGTTGTTCTAGCTTTGTTCATCCTACCGGTAGGAACAATGCAATTAGAACATGCACAAAAACACTCAAACTACGCACTCTGCACATGTAACACAGCACAGCAAGCATGCAGAAGCAGTGTACCACTGCGCAATGCTCCGGAATTCCGCTCTCTGCATCGGAATTCCTCTCTCTGCACCGGAATTCCGCTTCCTGATCTGGAATTCCTTTCTCTGCACCGGAATTCCGCTTCCTGATCTGGAATTCCAGCTTTCCTGCTGTGCTGTGCAATCTGAGCAATGCAACAGGCATTTAGGAATCAGGGATTGCACCAATCACTGCATTTCTAAAAGTGAGATAAAAACTGAGCTCACCAGAGATTGCACCAATCATTGGATTTCTAAAAACAAGGAAAAAAGCGGCTTGTTTCCCAAACAAGCTTCCTGATTTGGAAACAACCAAACCAATTTACAAGCAACTGTTTCTCAAACAAGCTGTAAATTGGTTCCTGGTGGTACTCAGCCCAGACAAAGTGCTCAGCCCAAGGTGGTACTCAGCCCTGGCTGGTACTTAGCCCTGGGTGGTGCACAGCCCCGGCTGGTACTCAGCCCTGGCTGGTATTCAGCCCTGAGTGATGCCCAGCACTGGGTGGTACTCAGCCCTGAATGGGTACTTAGCCCAGACTGGGGATTGGTGCTCAGCCTGTTTTATCTCATTTCTGTGGCCTGCTCTGTGCAGCCCACTGCTCCCTCTGTTTTCTGATGGCTCCAACCTGCAGGAGTATAAAAGCATCAACCTCTCACAGAGATCAAACAAGGAATCCAACCCCCCTCCTTGCTGCTTTGACAGAATCCAGTGCAAAACAAGCCAATCTCTCTTCCTCCATTTGCTCTCTCTTCCATCTCTGCCCACTCCCTCCTCTCTCCTCTCTCCATCCTCTCACTCTTTTCCCTTTTCCATCATCACTGCTCTCTCTCTCTCTCTCTCTCTCTTCATCCCCACACACACCAAGTCCCTCCAGCCCTGGGTGGGATTTCATCAATGCATGCGCTGAGTGTTTGGAGCTTTGCTGTTGAGAAAGGCTGTGCGTATACTGAGTGTATCAACTGGTTCTGCAGAGCTGAAGAGGTTGTAAAATTTACTGGCGCAGTGTGCAATAAATTGTTTGCTGTAGTTGAAGTTGGGGTTTGCTGCTGTTGGGAACCATTGGAGACCATGTCTAAGAATCATTTGAAGGACGGCTGGATCTCCTTCCTCAGGACTGCTACGATAAATAGTACCAGGTTGAAGGTCTCGTGCAAGATGGAAGAAGCCACATAGTTGTAGGTCCCGATCAGCGACCAAGTTGACAGGACATTCTGGAGCATATTGGGCACCTTCAATTATAAGTGTGATGTTGTTGGCGAGTGGTATGAGAGCTGTGCCGAATCCTTCACAAGTAAGAATAGATCCTTCTTTGGCGATACGCATGCTAGATTTCTGCTGAGTATAACTATAGGGAATGAAGAGAGTGAAATCTCGAAGCGTTGTGACATTGCAACCGTTGTCGATGAGTACAGGAAAAGAAATTGGAAGGGAAGGGACGTTAACTGCAAATGCCCGGATTACTCCTGGGCCATCCAAAAATCCTGTTGACTTTCATCTTGTTCGGTCTCTGATTGGAGTTGCGTTTCCATCCACAATTGCTGTTCTGCAGCATACTGCTCACTTTGCTGGTCATCCCAATCACCGTTCTGTAGCAGAAGTGCTTGGTTTTCAGGTATCTGCTGTTGTGGAGGGTTTGGTTGCTGGAGTAAGAGCGCATTTGGATTTGGTGGTGGTCGATGCTGTTGCTGTTGCTGCAATTGCTGAAGAAATGTGTTGGCACACTGTCGAGCAACATGACCATAGCCTCCACATGCATGACATTGGACTCCAAAAGACTGTTGCTGTGCAGGGTACCAACTCCCCCCAGAGCCGCGTCCCATTGCGGTACCACCTTTTGCTGTTCCACGTGAACTTAGTCCTCGCCATGTTCCTCGGCCTCGGCCAAAACCACCATATGGGCGCGGTGTGTACTGTTGGGACTGAGGGTTTTGGTACTGCAAGGTTGTTGGGCGGATATTAGGATACAGCTGGTACTGCTGAGGTTTATGATAACTGCCACGACCGCGGAGTTGACTATAGTGTACTTTTGGCCGAATAATTACATTTGCTGTTGGTGTAGTGACTTCTGGAATGGCTGTTGTCAGGTCCCACTCCTGTTGTGCTGCAAGCCGATCCCGCCTCTCATCATATGTATTTTGGCGGGCGGTAGATTTAAATAAGGTGATTAGTTTAGTCAATGATGAAGCAGAAGTGATAGGATTCCCTGCAAACATGAACGTATTGGCAACACCCATATCGATTAGGGTGTTGTTCAGGGCAGATACGAAGACTCGCACAACTTTGGAAAATGGTGTGATGCGACTGCAGATTTCCACTGATGAACTTTCTGCAAAGTTTTCTACTTTGTGGTAAGCTGTAATGAAGCGCATTGCAAATGACTCGGATGATTCTGCAGGTTCCATTTTTATAAGCTCGAAATCATCAATAATTTCCTTTGCTAATCCTTGATCTGTTGTTCGACATGCAATCGCAATTTCTCCAAGCAGTGTGTAGGCAAAAATCTGCCCTCGTCGGGGGAACTGTGGTAGAAGCTCTGGTTCAACATGTCGTCGAATGAGAAGGATACAGTACGCGTTCTGGTCTTCTGTCCCTGGGAACCATTTGACCGGCTCACGCCCGTCTCGTGCAAATGCATAATACTCGCTGTGGTTGGGCCCCCTGCGTACTCTGCATGTTGGGCCAACATTAGGATCATTGGGGTCCACTTGATCATTGCGTAATACGTTAATTCGGTCTGGGTCGACGCAGTGGCGGAGACCATTGCTTTTGTTGGATAGTTCTGAAATTAGGTCGTCCAGCCAATCTCCAAAATTTGCTGCGCCTTTGAGGATGGGGAATGCACAGGAAGCATACTTGATTTGATCACGCTCGCTCATGCTTGGGAGGAAAATGTGTGAGAGCTTTGCAGGAGCATAGAAATTTGAAAGGCAGTGATTTCCCTGATTTAGTGGTAACCCTTCGTAGGGAATAGTAGCAGTCTTTAAGTCGACACTCAACAAGTGTGACACGACACTTGATGGTCAAGGTATGGGTGTGGATAGGTGGATAGGTGATGTAGCCAAGTTTGCACACGTGTGTAGTGACTTGAGGACAAGAAAAACAGACTTGTCACGGGGTTTGAAGCGAAAATTGAGTGACCAGATGGGCCAAAATGCAGATGCAGCTTAATATCCCACGAGGCCAAGGACGAATTTAGAGAATCACTGAGTTGCCCCACGTAGATCAGCAGTTGCTGAATGCAGAGAAATTGGTTTTAAGCGATTTGGTTGGGTTTTGGCTGAGTTGTGAATGTGTGAAGTTGCAGGCAACGAATTTCGACGGATTTGAGTGCTAATTGAACAGTAAAAACGCGGACAGCTGTTATTCTGCAAGGAACGAGTCGAAGATCACGATATTTGGTGGGTAGATAGAGCAAAAGGAGCACTTTCAAATGGTGGTAAGCGATTCCTAAAGCGATTGAAAGAAGTTGCAAACGTAAACTCTCGAAATTCGACGTTATCAGGTGGCTGATGTTGTGGATGAGTGCTGTTACACGCTCTGCGACGCTGCTGCAGTGAAAACGACCGTCAAAACGTCTTCCCCAGTGTTAAAAGTGGTGTAGACGTGGTGGAATGGTGGGGGTACAAAAACTGAGCAAGTTGATAGTGTGATGGCGAGTGGCACTGCTTCTGTTTGCTCGTTCTGTGCGCTTTTCAAGTGTGTTGCTGTGTTCTGCACGTTGTTTATACTCCAGATGATTGGGATGGGTCACAATTTTGTATGAAAGAAATGACTGCTGCTGATTGTGGATGGTGGTGAACTACTCTGGTGGACTACTCTCTTGTGATGGTGAAGCTGAGATGGGAGACTGTTCCACAATGTATGCTGTTTGGCTTTATACAAAATTGTGACAAAGACCAGGTGACAAAAAATGCACCAAATCCTCATCACAGTTGGTGCTCCCATGCACCACAGTGTGAGGTGTTGCTCCTGCACACTGCTTACTGCAAAAACCCAAAATCTAACATCCGATTGACTTTCACTGTGGATTACCATGTGGTTGATACTAAGTGAGGACTCAGGTATGGCTGTGGAATTTCCGAGGGTATGGAACCTGGTGTATTAGTATGTCTGTGTATAAAAGCTGAAGCAGTCAATATGTGTGAGTTGAGGTCCCTAGCCAGGGTTGTTGAGATTCGACCCACGGGGTACACTATGCCCGTTACTGATGATCCCTTTGAGAACTCCATCCAATCACATTGGATGGGGTGTTTGAAGGGCTCAGTAGATTCAATACTTGAATGGGGCGCTCGGAAGGGCTAATCTGTTCTCAATAAAAGAGATAGGCAAAGGCGGCTGTTGTTCTAGCTTTGTTCATCCTACCGGTAGGAACAATGCAATTAGAACATGCACAAAAACACTCAAACTACGCACTCTGCACATGTAACACAGCACAGCAAGCATGCAGAAGCAGTGTACCACTGCGCAATGCTCCGGAATTCCGCTCTCTGCATCGGAATTCCTCTCTCTGCACCGGAATTCCGCTTCCTGATCTGGAATTCCTTTCTCTGCACCGGAATTCCGCTTCCTGATCTGGAATTCCAGCTTTCCTGCTGTGCTGTGCAATCTGAGCAATGCAACAGGCATTTAGGAATCAGGGATTGCACCAATCACTGCATTTCTAAAAGTGAGATAAAAACTGAGCTCACCAGAGATTGCACCAATCATTGGATTTCTAAAAACAAGGAAAAAAGCGGCTTGTTTCCCAAACAAGCTTCCTGATTTGGAAACAACCAAACCAATTTACAAGCAACTGTTTCTCAAACAAGCTGTAAATTGGTTCCTGGTGGTACTCAGCCCAGACAAAGTGCTCAGCCCAAGGTGGTACTCAGCCCTGGCTGGTACTTAGCCCTGGGTGGTGCACAGCCCCGGCTGGTACTCAGCCCTGGCTGGTATTCAGCCCTGAGTGATGCCCAGCACTGGGTGGTACTCAGCCCTGAATGGGTACTTAGCCCAGACTGGGGATTGGTGCTCAGCCTGTTTTATCTCATTTCTGTGGCCTGCTCTGTGCAGCCCACTGCTCCCTCTGTTTTCTGATGGCTCCAACCTGCAGGAGTATAAAAGCATCAACCTCTCACAGAGATCAAACAAGGAATCCAACCCCCCTCCTTGCTGCTTTGACAGAATCCAGTGCAAAACAAGCCAATCTCTCTTCCTCCATTTGCTCTCTCTTCCATCTCTGCCCACTCCCTCCTCTCTCCTCTCTCCATCCTCTCACTCTTTTCCCTTTTCCATCATCACTGCTCTCTCTCTCTCTCTCTCTCTCTTCATCCCCACACACACCAAGTCCCTCCAGCCCTGGGTGGGATTTCATCAATGCATGCGCTGAGTGTTTGGAGCTTTGCTGTTGAGAAAGGCTGTGCGTATACTGAGTGTATCAACTGGTTCTGCAGAGCTGAAGAGGTTGTAAAATTTACTGGCGCAGTGTGCAATAAATTGTTTGCTGTAGTTGAAGTTGGGGTTTGCTGCTGTTGGGAACCATTGGAGACCATGTCTAAGAATCATTTGAAGGACGGCTGGATCTCCTTCCTCAGGACTGCTACGATAAATAGTACCAGGTTGAAGGTCTCGTGCAAGATGGAAGAAGCCACATAGTTGTAGGTCCCGATCAGCGACCAAGTTGACAGGACATTCTGGAGCATATTGGGCACCTTCAATTATAAGTGTGATGTTGTTGGCGAGTGGTATGAGAGCTGTGCCGAATCCTTCACAAGTAAGAATAGATCCTTCTTTGGCGATACGCATGCTAGATTTCTGCTGAGTATAACTATAGGGAATGAAGAGAGTGAAATCTCGAAGCGTTGTGACATTGCAACCGTTGTCGATGAGTACAGGAAAAGAAATTGGAAGGGAAGGGACGTTAACTGCAAATGCCCGGATTACTCCTGGGCCATCCAAAAATCCTGTTGACTTTCATCTTGTTCGGTCTCTGATTGGAGTTGCGTTTCCATCCACAATTGCTGTTCTGCAGCATACTGCTCACTTTGCTGGTCATCCCAATCACCGTTCTGTAGCAGAAGTGCTTGGTTTTCAGGTATCTGCTGTTGTGGAGGGTTTGGTTGCTGGAGTAAGAGCGCATTTGGATTTGGTGGTGGTCGATGCTGTTGCTGTTGCTGCAATTGCTGAAGAAATGTGTTGGCACACTGTCGAGCAACATGACCATAGCCTCCACATGCATGACATTGGACTCCAAAAGACTGTTGCTGTGCAGGGTACCAACTCCCCCCAGAGCCGCGTCCCATTGCGGTACCACCTTTTGCTGTTCCACGTGAACTTAGTCCTCGCCATGTTCCTCGGCCTCGGCCAAAACCACCATATGGGCGCGGTGTGTACTGTTGGGACTGAGGGTTTTGGTACTGCAAGGTTGTTGGGCGGATATTAGGATACAGCTGGTACTGCTGAGGTTTATGATAACTGCCACGACCGCGGAGTTGACTATAGTGTACTTTTGGCCGAATAATTACATTTGCTGTTGGTGTAGTGACTTCTGGAATGGCTGTTGTCAGGTCCCACTCCTGTTGTGCTGCAAGCTGATCCCGCCTCTCATCATATGTATTTTGGCGGGCGGTAGATTTAAATAAGGTGATTAGTTTAGTCAATGATGAAGCAGAAGTGATAGGATTCCCTGCAAACATGAACGTATTGGCAACACCCATATCGATTAGGGTGTTGTTCAGGGCAGATACGAAGACTCGCACAACTTTGGAAAATGGTGTGATGCGACTGCAGATTTCCACTGATGAACTTTCTGCAAAGTTTTCTACTTTGTGGTAAGCTGTAATGAAGCGCATTGCAAATGACTCGGATGATTCTGCAGGTTCCATTTTTATAAGCTCGAAATCATCAATAATTTCCTTTGCTAATCCTTGATCTGTGTTCGACATGCAATCGCAATTTCTCCAAGCAGTGTGTAGGCAAAAATCTGCCCTCGTCGGGGGAACTGTGGTAGAAGCTCTGGTTCAACATGTCGTCGAATGAGAAGGATACAGTACGCGTTCTGGTCTTCTGTCCCTGGGAACCATTTGACCGGCTCACGCCCGTCTCGTGCAAATGCATAATACTCGCTGTGGTTGGGCCCCCTGCGTACTCTGCATGTTGGGCCAACATTAGGATCATTGGGGTCCACTTGATCATTGCGTAATACGTTAATTCGGTCTGGGTCGACGCAGTGGCGGAGACCATTGCTTTTGTTGGATAGTTCTGAAATTAGGTCGTCCAGCCAATCTCCAAAATTTGCTGCGCCTTTGAGGATGGGGAATGCACAGGAAGCATACTTGATTTGATCACGCTCGCTCATGCTTGGGAGGAAAATGTGTGAGAGCTTTGCAGGAGCATAGAAATTTGAAAGGCAGTGATTTCCCTGATTTAGTGGTAACCCTTCGTAGGGAATAGTAGCAGTCTTTAAGTCGACACTCAACAAGTGTGACACGACACTTGATGGTCAAGGTATGGGTGTGGATAGGTGGATAGGTGATGTAGCCAAGTTTGCACACGTGTGTAGTGACTTGAGGACAAGAAAAACAGACTTGTCACGGGGTTTGAAGCGAAAATTGAGTGACCAGATGGGCCAAAATGCAGATGCAGCTTAATATCCCACGAGGCCAAGGACGAATTTAGAGAATCACTGAGTTGCCCCACGTAGATCTGTTAGTTTTGGGTCTTTTGGTGTAAGCAGTGTGCAGGAGCTTTGACCAGTTTCTGCTCTGCAAGGATGACTTGCAGCATTTTGCAAGTGATGGTCCTTGTAACAGTTTTGTATAAAGACAAACACAAGACTGACAGAAGCCAAGATCAACCTCCCACCACCACCACCTTCAGTAGTGTACACCACAGCAGCCCAACCCATCAATCAGCCAACATAGCAAATTCTTTCATACAAAACTGTTACCCATCCCAATCACTTCCCCCTTGGTTTCAACAAAATCCAATCAGTAGAAGGGGTTGTACGCTTTTCAGATCTGCCAACTTCGTGGAGCGATCACGGGCGCTACAGACATTGTACAGCGATTTCGTTACTACCATCGGAAAGCTCTTGATCTCCTCTTTCCAACGAACCCACCTGATCTCGGATCGGACGGTCCTACGTTGTATCCACCGCCTCCAAAGTCGTCGCCCACTTTTCCAACTTCAACCTCAATTTGCTCGCCTTCCAGACCTCCCCCAGCTGATCCCAAGCTATCTTTGGAAAGGCCTGCTTCTGGACTACACGACTGTCACCAGCGGCATCCCAAAATCACTCTCCTTTGTGATAAGCGCCCACTTTTTCCATTCAGGGTCACCAGATTACCTCCAACCCTCACCATTAATTTTTGATTTTTTGTCCCCAATTGGAGACAACGACCACCCCCCTACCTGACACACACCAAGCTAACAAACCAACATTTCATCTGCTGCAACACCACCTTCACAACACACCCAAAATCCAACGAAATCTCTTCAAACTTGGCACACATAATCGTCCTGAGAAAACAACATGACTACTGACTCAACCAATCACAGATCCACTAGACCTCTGCGACACTGGAACCTGTCTCATCAGAGATGGACCATTCCAAGGACAGAGATTCCAACTGGTGCCTCCGTCTTGTGGACCAGAGAAAGTAACTTGGTTTCCTGGTGCACAGAACCAGAATGCACATTGCTGTCTAATCATTCCTTGCCACATCTATCGAGCCCTCACCCAAATCACACCTGGTCGAAACTTCACTTACAAATTGATTGGCGAATTGGGAATAATTTGCTGCACAGCAGACCAGGGACTTGCAAAGGAGATCATTGACAACTTTGAATGCATCAAAATGGAACCAACTGAAGCCTCAGATGCCTTCATTACCTGATTCACTGAAGTGTACCATCGAGTCGACAGCTTTGCAAAGTCAGCAGCTGGCGAACTTCTCCATCATATTCGCCCTTTCCAACAAGTTGTTCGAATCTTTGTTGGCTCACTGGGCCAAAGCCTGTTGGATATGGAGAAAGGAAAAGTTTTTCTTGTTGTCGGCAACCCAGCTCCTCAGATAACAAGTTTAGCCAAACTAATCTCACTCTTCAAAAACCAGTTTGACAAAACAACTATGATAAGTAACACATCGAGCTGGCTGATCAAGCAACAATCACTCAGCTACTGCTGCACCAGAAATCACCACACCAACTATTTCTATCCTGGTTATCTGCCTCTTCATATTGATTGAACAACAAATAGCAGAGGTCCTCAAAAACCAACCAGCTCCATCAACTAATAATCAATCTGCTAAGTGTTTTGCTCTTTGCTTTTGATATGCATCAAAGTAACTGCCTTTATCCTCTCAACATTCAGCCATGCAGTCTCCTGTCAGTAATGATTCATCATTCCATGAACATCAACACAGGCATTTTAGTTTTTGGAGACCTGCACCTCTAACAACTGTCCCTGTGCCCTCTTAATAATACTTACTCATTTTCAACAGGGCATAACAAATTAGGAATTAATGATATGGTGTGTTTTCCTCGTCTATCAACCCATGGAGTTGGCAGTTTCTGGATTCCCTGATACAATTATCATTGACATGGCCACCTTTTGAGATCAGAGTGTTTTCAACCACACTGAAACTCTCACCATCAAACATATTAGTGATTGGGATGACCAATAGTTGTGCAAGTGCCAACTCTCACGACCATGGCAACCTTGTGCAATTTCCTCATAACTTTGGACTCTGTTACATCAAGCTAAGCCTCTCTTTATCTTTTCTCACATAACTTCAGCAGTTCAGCCAAAGACAATTTGCAGTCCATTCATTGACAGAACAAGGACTGGTTGAGTAGTTTAACAATCCTCTAACCATTTTGTAAACAGTCTATTCTAAGTGGTTGCTAGGCAAGCGTGACCGGCACAGGGTCAAAACCTCTCATATATTATCTGCTTGAGCAGAGGAGGAGGAAAACTGTTGACACTGGGTTTCCGTTCCACTTAATACTCAGAGTATTTGTCATCAGCACAAGCCAGCGCCCAGTCCAACATCAAACATCATCTTCCACTTAGGGGGGAGGATTCTAGGGATAAGTGAAAGATGATCACTGGCACTGTATTGCCAATTAGATGGAGAATGCTTGGAATAAGTGAACGATGATCATCAGCGCAGAGTTGCAAAGTGGTCTCAGCATGGATTGGCACCAACTTGGCATGGTCTTCTTGGTGCCAGGCTGCTGCCTTGGAAAACACTCTATCTATTTTAGCCAAATGAATCTGGACTCAGGATTTGAACTATGGAATACACTATTATTGCTGGGCTTACTTGACCCTGGCTAGGGACCTCAACTCACACATATTGACTGCTTCAGCTTTTATACACAGACATACTAACACACTACTACAGGTCCCACATCACAGGAAATTCCACGGCGATACCTGAATCCTCACCTTGATTCCATCACCCTGATGAATTATCCTAACCAACTTCTGTGACAAAACACAATGTTCCTTGAAATAACTTTTGCCGCATTCCGAGGAGTATCAACATTTATCTTTATTGGACACTCAACACTAACACTTTTTCAGAGCAAACTATAAACAAGCTCAACCTTGCAAGATTACTGAAGTTCCATTCTCATCTAAGATTCTTCCTTTGCTGAACCAAATCTAACTGACCCTAGATTTCAAACTGCTCTTAATAGAGTCACTCCAGAACAGCTATGTTCTTTGAATGCCTCATGCATTCATCCAGCATGCATTCATGCAGCATAACCAGGATCTGGAAGCTTCAGAGATTGCCCTCAACTTTTGTAATCTGACCAGAAACTTTGTGGTTTGGCTTGGATGTTAGACTTGACAAAAAAAAATTCTGCTGATTCTTTAATGAGGCAGAGTAGAAGCATAAATTCCACAACATCATATGGAGACTAAAGGCAAATCATCATCAAGCAATCAAACTCTGTGGAAACATCTGGATATACTAACTCTCACTAATGCTTTCTACTACTAACTTTGTCTCTATCTTTATTCTCCACTCTAGACCAACATAAACAATAATCAACCACCTCATAGTCAAACAGTCACAATCACCACATCATCAAACTATTCACAATATGCAGCAGTCTCAGCAAAATTCAGGAAAATCTTCAACCATTCATTACTGCAGATCAGCTTCAGAAGCAACACCAACATCACCACTTTGCACCATTCAGTCACCAGTCACCTTGAACCATCTTTGAACCTGAATTTTGCCAGTTGAACAAGTTGAATTGGAATTGCTTTCAGTTTTCTGCAGCCTCACAAAGTCAGACAAAGCATCAACCATTCCCCACAGCAGAGTCACTCCAGAAAACAACAACGTCCTCCATTCGGTCAGCATTCAGCTTCAGCAATCAGAATTGGAAAAAGTTAAACTGGAATTGGTAAAAAGTATCAACCACATGGTAATCCACAGCGAAAGTGAATCGGATAACGGTGTACAGCTCTGGTGTTGGAGGTGACGGCACGACGGGTTGGATTCCGTGCTACTGCAATTAACGTCACCCCCAGTGGGCCTTACTGGGAGCACTATAGGCATGACTGTGGAAGGCCGGACTGATGTGGCAGACCGGCAATGTGAAATCAACCGAAGGCCCACGAACACCGAAGTCCCAGCTTGTAGGCTAGTGTGGCCTGGACCTGTGTCAGAGGAGGTGGAGTCCTGAGCAGGGAGCCCATTCTGCAAGGAGTACCAACCAGGAGACAGTTATTCTCCTGATGTGCCCAGGCGAGACGCAGGGGAAAGCGTTGAGGGCAAGCTGTGTATGGGGGAGTGGTCACCTCTCCTCATAGGGTACTGGGGGGAGCCCAGACCAGCATCGTGCGGAAGGCTCACCTGTGCAGAGTTTTTTCTCGTGTGCTTTCTTTTGTGTGTAGGGTATCTTAGAAAATCTGAACTAATTTTCCCTAAAGTTTCTTAAAGTTAAAACCATCACAAGTAGATTCTGAAAGAATTTGCTATGGTGGCTGATTGATGGGTTGGGCTGCTGTGGTGTACACTACTGAAGGTGGTGGTGGTGGGAGGTTGATCTTGGCTTCTGTCAGTCTTGTGTTTGTCTTTATACAAAACTGTTACAAGGACCATCACTTGCAAAATGCTGCAAGTCATCCTTGCAGAGCAGTATCAGGTCAAAGCTCCTGCACACTGCTTACACCAAAAGACCCAAAACTAACACTCCCCCCTAAGCTGTGGGCAGGAGCAAAGGCCGGCACGGAGGAAAACCTTAAGCCATAGTCAACTTAAGGAAACCGTACACCAGAGAAAGAAGAATCACAAACAGGTATGACAGGCCATCGGATGGCAGAACAGAAAGAACAGACCACACTAACAAAAATGGATGGGGGCACATATTGAACTTCAGAGGTAAAAGAAATGAGTCAAAGTAATGAAAAAGAACAAAGAAGAAAACAGCTTCACAGATAAGAAAAAATGAATCAGAGGAAACAGACCAGTGCTACTCAGATGGTATTCACTGAGAGCAGCTGAGAGAGATTTTGTCATATAGTATGCAGGCTGTTCTCCTCCAGCAATCCATTCAAGCCGTACTACCTTTTGTTCCACAAGTTCTTGAATATAATGATACTTTACCATGATATGTTTTGACTGATTGGTGTAAAGATCATTTGAACTGAGGTTGATCACACTGCTGTTGTCAGTGTAGATGACAAGTGGAGTTGGAGACAGAAGTTGAAGTGCTGAGTAGAGTTGGGATAGTGCCTTAAGTTCTCGTCCCAGTTCAGACACAGCTACATATTCAGCTTCCTGCGGTGACAGCATGACAGTACTGCTCTGAAGAGATGTCCAACTAATAGCTGTTCCTCCAAATAGAACATAGTAGCCAGGCTGTGATTTCCCATCTGAGTGGACACCATGGGCAGCGACGGAGTAACCGGCTATATCTGTGCAGTTGCGAGAATAGAATAAACCATACTCACTATTACCATTGAGATATTCGAGAACCAGAATAAGGATCTTCATGTGTTGCTCGCTAGGGTCCTTGCTGAAGGCACCAAGATATGAAACTGCTGGGGCAAGGTCTGGTCGCCTGTGTGTTGCAAGGTAGTTGATGCCATCATGTATTGCCTGGTACAGTCTCTGATCTGCAGTTGCTTTGTCGATCCTGCGTGGCTGAAGATTGAGAGACGACTGGGAAGGCCAGTTACTGCAGTGGGGTTGTTGATAGTGTTTGCATGGCACTGGATTAACTCCTTGCTACAGACTTTCTTGTGTAAGAAGATTCTGTCATGTTGATGTTCCAGCTGCATATTGAGGATGGTTTTCATTGCTCCCATTTTGCAGAGTATGTAAAAAAGATTAGGCAAGGCAATGGCAGAAGAAGTTTTTGCCAGAATCACCAAAAACAAATTTTGTTAACTTAGCTTGCATTGTGGATGATGAGTTAATCTGACAAAGGAGGATGCAGAAATCCCAGAAGTTTGCACTTTCCTGTCAACTGTTTGATTTTGGTGGCTGTTCAACTCCAGCAGTCAGTGCTGTCAGGAACAGGGCAGGACAGGACAAGGCAGAGAAGGAACTTTTGAGATCTTCCTTGTCAAGACTCAAAGGAAGTTCCAAAAAGAGCAATTAGTAATACAGTGATACCAATGATAACACGACAAGTCAGGAAAGCAAAGAAGGTTCCAGAAGGTTCCACAAGGTTCCATGAAGGAATGTTCTAGAAGGTTCCGGAGGTTTCCAGAGGGTGATTCATAACAAGTGCGGTGGTAATGAACTGCTCGATGCAGATTTGGCATATAAAATATGCTGTTGAGGTATGTGTTGCTGATATCCACTGTGCCAGTGTCCCAGTTGATTCAGGCAGCCATTTCAGTGAGTTAACAAAGACTATTGATTAGGACAAAAGGTGGGTGAGTATTCTGAATATAAATGCAATGACACTAAGTGGGGCCCTTAGCCAAGAGCTGTGCATAGAAGCACTCAATGCTGCTGTCTTCACAAAGTTTGACCTTGTAGGCCCATATGTTCCAGGTTTTGTTGACATTCGTGGGTTGTTCAATAACTTCAAAAGCTGTCTGCACATATACAAGGGTCTGGGCAAGGTGTGCTTGTCAAACACAGTTGGCCTGAATGTGTACACTGAAGGTAAGAAGTTTGTGGTGGATTCCAAACTTTAAAGTGCTATGTTTGTTTTGTGGTTGTAGAGAAATAGAATCTACTTGTGATGGTTTTAACTTTAAGAAACTTTAGGGAAAATTAGTTCAGATTTTCTAAGATACCCTGCACACAAAAGAAAGCACGAGAGAAAACTCTGCACAGGTGAGCCTTCCGCACGATGCTGGTCTGGGCTCCCCCCAGTACCCTATGAGGCGAGGCGACCACTCCCCCATACACAGCTTGCCCTCAACGCTTTCCCCTGCGTCTCGCCTGGGCACATCAGAAGAATAACTGTCTCCTGGTTGGTACTCCTTGCGGAATGGGCTCCCTGCTCAGGACTCCACCTCCTCTGACACAGGTCCAGGCCACACTAGCCTACAAGCTGGGACTTCGGTGTTCGTGGGCCTTCAGTTGATTTCACATTGCCGGTCTGCCACATCGGTCCGGCCTTCCACAGTCATGCCTATAGTGCTCCCAGTAAGGCCCACTGGGGGTGACGTTAATTGCAGTAGCACGGAATCCAACCCGTCGTGCCGTCACCTCCAACACCAGAGCTGTACACCGTTATCCGATTCACTTTCGCTGTGGATTACCATGTGGTTGATACGTTTTACCAATTCCAGTTTGACTTCTTCCAATTCTGATTGCTGAAGTTGAATGCTGACTGAATGGAGGAAGTTGTTGTTTTCTGGAGTGACTCTGCTGTGGGGAATGGTTGATACTTTGTCTGACTTTGTTGAGACTGCAGAAAACTGAAAGCAATTCCAATTCAACTTGTTCAACTGGCAAAATTCAAGTTCAAAGATGGTTCAAGGTGACTGGTGACTGAATGGAGCAAAGTGGTGATGTTGGTGTTGTTTCTGAAGCTGATCTGCAGGTATGAATAGTTGAAGGTTTCCTGAATTTTGCTGATACTGCTGAGGTTTGAATAGTTTGATGATATGGTAATTGTAACTGTATGTGAGGTGGTTGATTTTTGCTTTTGTTGGTCTAGAGTGGAGAATAAAGATAGAGGCAAAGTTAGTGGTAGAAAGCATTAGTGAGAGTTAGTATATCCAGATGTTTCCACAGCGTTTGATTGCTTGATGCCTTTAGTCTCCAAGTGATGTTGTGGAATTTATGCTGGTAGGAGAGTGCTAGTGCAAGCAAAGGGAACAAAGACTTCGCCTGATGTCTTCTACTCTGCCTCGTTAAAGAATCAGCAGAATGTTTTTGTCAAGTCTAACATCCAAGCCAAAACCACAAAGTTTCTGGTCAGATTACAAAAGTTGAGGGCAATCTCTGAAGCTTCCAGATCCTGGTTATGCTGCATGAATGCATGCTGGATGAATGCATGAGGCATTCAAAGAACATAGCTGTTCTGGAGTGACTCTATTAAGAGCAGTTTGAAATCTAGAGTCAGTTAGATTTGGTTCGGCTAAGGAAGAATCTCAGATGAGAATGGAACTTCAGCAATCTTGCAAGGTTGAGCTTGTTTATAGTTTGCTCTGAAAAAGTGTTAGTGTTGAGTGTCCAATAAAGATAAACGTTGATACTCCTCGGAATGAGGCAAAAGTTATTTCAAGGAACATTGTGTTTTGTCACAGAAGTTGGTTAGGATAATTCATCAGAGTGATGCAATTGAGGTGAGGACTCAGGTATGGCTGTCGAATTTCCTGTGATGTGGGACCTGGAGTAGTGTGTTAGTATGTCTGTGTATAAAAGCTGAAGCAGTCAATATGTGTGAGTTGAGGTCCCTAGCCAGGGTCAAGTAAGCCCAGCAATAATAGTGTATTCCATAGTTCGAATCCTGAGTCCAGATTCATTTGGCTAAAATAGATAGAGTGTTTTCCTAGGCAGCAGCCTGGCACCAAGAAGACCATGCCAAGTTGGTGCCAATCCATGCTGAGACCACTTTGCAACTCTGCGCTGATGATCATCGTTCACTTATTCCAAGCATTCTCCATCTAATTGGCAATACAGTGCCGGTGATCATCTTTCACTTATCCCTAGAATCCTCCCCCCTAAGTGGAAGATGATGTTTGATGTTGTACTGGGCGCTGGCTTGTGCTGATGACAAATACTCTGAGTATTAAGTGGAACGGAAACCCAGTGTCAACAGTTTTCCTCCTCCTCTGCTCAAGCAGATAATATATGAGAGGTTTTGACCCTGTGCCGGTCACGCTTGCCTAGCAACCACTCAGAATAGACTGTTTACAAAATGGTTAGAGGATTGTTAAACTACTCAACCAGTCCTTGTTCTATCAATGAATGGACTGCAAATTGTCTTTGGCTGAAGTGCTGAAGTTATGTGAGAAAAGATAAGGAGAGGCTTAGCTTGATGTAACAGAGTCCAAAGTTATGAGGAAATTGCACAAGGTTGCCGTGGTCGTGAGAGTTGGCACTTGCACAACTATTGGTCATCCCAATCACTAATATGTTTGATGGTGAGAGTTTCAGTGTGGTTGAAAACACTCTATCAGGGAATCCAGAAATTGAACTGCCAACTCCATGGGTTGATAGACAAGGAAAACACCATATCATTAATTCCTAATTTGTTATGCCCTGTTGAAAATGAGTAAGTAATATTGAGAGGGCACAGGGACAGTTGTTAGAGGTGCAGGTCTCCAAAAACTAAAATGCCTGTGTTGATGTTCATGGAATGATGAATCATTACTGACAGGAGACTGCATGGCTGAATGTTGAGAGGATAAAGGCAGTTACTTTGATGCATATCAAAAGCGAAGAGCAAAACACTTAGCAGATTGATTATTAGTTGATGGAGCTGGTTGGTTTTTGAGGACCTCTGCTGTTTGTTGTTCAATCAATATGAAGGCAGATAACCAGGATAGTAATAGTTGGTGTGGTGATTTCTGGTGCAGCAGTAGCCGAGTGATTGTTGCTTGATCAGCCAGCTCATGTGTTGCTTATCATAGTTGTTTTGTCAAACAGGTTTTGAAGAGTGAGATTAGTTTGGCTAAACTTGTTATCTGAGGAGCTGGGTTGCCGACAACAAGAAAAACTTTTCCTTTTCCCATATCCAACAGGCTTTGGCCCAGTGAGCCAACAAAGATTCGAACAACTTGTTGGAAAGGGCGAATATGATGGAGAAGTTCTCCAGCTGCTGACTTTGCAAAGCTGTCGACTCGATGGTACGCTTCAGTGAATCGGGTAATGAAGGCATCTGAGGCTTCAGTTGGTTCCATTTTAATGCATTCAAAGTCGTCAATGATCTCCTTTGCAAGTTCGACCAGGTGTGATTTGGGTGAGGGTTTCTCTGGTCCACAAGACGGAGGCACCAGTTGGAATCTCTGTCCTTGGAATGGTCCATCTCTGATGAGACAGGTTCCAGTGTCCCAGAGGTCTAGTGGATCAACTGCATCGTTCTGCTCTGCGTTGATGTGATTGGTTGAGTCAGTAGTCATGTTGTTTTCTCAGGACGATTATGTGTGCCAAGTTTGAAGGGATTTCGTTGGATTTTGGGTGTGTGGTGAAGGTGGTGTTGCAGCAGATGAAAAGTTGGTTTGTTAGCTTGGTGTGTGTCAGGTAGGGGGGTGGTCGTTGTCTCCAATTGGGGACAAAAAATCAAAAATTAATGGTGAGGGTTGGAGGTAATCTGGTGACCCTGAATGGAAAAAGGCGTCGCTTATCACGAAGGAGAGTGATTTTGGGGTGCCGTTGGTGGCAGTCGTGTAGTCCAGAAGCAGGCCTTTCCAATGATAGCTTGGGATCGGCTGGGGGAGGTCTGGAAGGCGAGCAAATTGAGGTTGAAGTTGGAAAAGTGGGCGACGACTTTGGAGGCGGTGGATACGACGTAGGAGCGTCCGATCCGAGATCAGGTGGGTTCGTTGGAAAGAGGAGATCAAGAGCTTTCCGATGGTAGTAACGAAATTGCTGTACGATGTCTGTAGCGCCCGTGATCGCTCCACGAAGTTGGCAGATCTGAAAAGCGTACAACCCCTTCTACTGATTGGATTTTGTTGAAACCAAGGGGGAAGTGATTGGGATGGGTAACAGTTTTGTATGAAAGAATTTGCTATGGTGGCTGATTGATGGGTTGGGCTGCTGTGGTGTACACTACTGAAGGTGGTGGTGGTGGGAGGTTGATCTTGGCTTCTGTCAGTCTTGTGTTTGTCTTTATACAAAACTGTTACAAGGACCATCACTTGCAAAATGCTGCAAGTCATCCTTGCAGAGCAGTATCAGGTCAAAGCTCCTGCACACTGCTTACACCAAAAGACCCAAAACTAACACTCCCCCCTAAGCTGTGGGCAGGAGCAAAGGCCGGCACGGAGGAAAACCTTAAGCCATAGTCAACTTAAGGAAACCGTACACCAGAGAAAGAAGAATCACAAACAGGTATGACAGGCCATCGGATGGCAGAACAGAAAGAACAGACCACACTAACAAAAATGGATGGGGGCACATATTGAACTTCAGAGGTAAAAGAAATGAGTCAAAGTAATGAAAAAGAACAAAGAAGAAAACAGCTTCACAGATAAGAAAAAATGAATCAGAGGAAACAGACCAGTGCTACTCAGATGGTATTCACTGAGAGCAGCTGAGAGAGATTTTGTCATATAGTATGCAGGCTGTTCTCCTCCAGCAATCCATTCAAGCCGTACTACCTTTTGTTCCACAAGTTCTTGAATATAATGATACTTTACCATGATATGTTTTGACTGATTGGTGTAAAGATCATTTGAACTGAGGTTGATCACACTGCTGTTGTCAGTGTAGATGACAAGTGGAGTTGGAGACAGAAGTTGAAGTGCTGAGTAGAGTTGGGATAGTGCCTTAAGTTCTCGTCCCAGTTCAGACACAGCTACATATTCAGCTTCCTGCGGTGACAGCATGACAGTACTGCTCTGAAGAGATGTCCAACTAATAGCTGTTCCTCCAAATAGAACATAGTAGCCAGGCTGTGATTTCCCATCTGAGTGGACACCATGGGCAGCGACGGAGTAACCGGCTATATCTGTGCAGTTGCGAGAATAGAATAAACCATACTCACTATTACCATTGAGATATTCGAGAACCAGAATAAGGATCTTCATGTGTTGCTCGCTAGGGTCCTTGCTGAAGGCACCAAGATATGAAACTGCTGGGGCAAGGTCTGGTCGCCTGTGTGTTGCAAGGTAGTTGATGCCATCATGTATTGCCTGGTACAGTCTCTGATCTGCAGTTGCTTTGTCGATCCTGCGTGGCTGAAGATTGAGAGACGACTGGGAAGGCCAGTTACTGCAGTGGGGTTGTTGATAGTGTTTGCATGGCACTGGATTAACTCCTTGCTACAGACTTTCTTGTGTAAGAAGATTCTGTCATGTTGATGTTCCAGCTGCATATTGAGGATGGTTTTCATTGCTCCCATTTTGCAGAGTATGTAAAAAAGATTAGGCAAGGCAATGGCAGAAGAAGTTTTTGCCAGAATCACCAAAAACAAATTTTGTTAACTTAGCTTGCATTGTGGATGATGAGTTAATCTGACAAAGGAGGATGCAGAAATCCCAGAAGTTTGCACTTTCCTGTCAACTGTTTGATTTTGGTGGCTGTTCAACTCCAGCAGTCAGTGCTGTCAGGAACAGGGCAGGACAGGACAAGGCAGAGAAGGAACTTTTGAGATCTTCCTTGTCAAGACTCAAAGGAAGTTCCAAAAAGAGCAATTAGTAATACAGTGATACCAATGATAACACGACAAGTCAGGAAAGCAAAGAAGGTTCCAGAAGGGTTCCACAAGGTTCCATGAAGGAATGTTCTAGAAGGTTCCGGAGGTTTCCAGAGGGTGATTCATAACAAGTGCGGTGGTAATGAACTGCTCGATGCAGATTTGGCATATAAAATATGCTGTTGAGGTATGTGTTGCTGATATCCACTGTGCCAGTGTCCCAGTTGATTCAGGCAGCCATTTCAGTGAGTTAACAAAGACTATTGATTAGGACAAAAGGTGGGTGAGTATTCTGAATATAAATGCAATGACACTAAGTGGGGCCCTTAGCCAAGAGCTGTGCATAGAAGCACTCAATGCTGCTGTCTTCACAAAGTTTGACCTTGTAGGCCCATATGTTCCAGGTTTTGTTGACATTCGTGGGTTGTTCAATAACTTCAAAAGCTGTCTGCACATATACAAGGGTCTGGGCAAGGTGTGCTTGTCAAACACAGTTGGCCTGAATGTGTACACTGAAGGTAAGAAGTTTGTGGTGGATTCCAAACTTTAAAGTGCTATGTTTGTTTTGTGGTTGTAGAGAAATAGAATCTACTTGTGATGGTTTTAACTTTAAGAAACTTTAGGGAAAATTAGTTCAGATTTTCTAAGATACCCTGCACACAAAAGAAAGCACGAGAGAAAACTCTGCACAGGTGAGCCTTCCGCACGATGCTGGTCTGGGCTCCCCCCAGTACCCTATGAGGCGAGGCGACCACTCCCCCATACACAGCTTGCCCTCAACGCTTTCCCCTGCGTCTCGCCTGGGCACATCAGAAGAATAACTGTCTCCTGGTTGGTACTCCTTGCGGAATGGGCTCCCTGCTCAGGACTCCACCTCCTCTGACACAGGTCCAGGCCACACTAGCCTACAAGCTGGGACTTCGGTGTTCGTGGGCCTTCAGTTGATTTCACATTGCCGGTCTGCCACATCGGTCCGGCCTTCCACAGTCATGCCTATAGTGCTCCCAGTAAGGCCCACTGGGGGTGACGTTAATTGCAGTAGCACGGAATCCAACCCGTCGTGCCGTCACCTCCAACACCAGAGCTGTACACCGTTATCCGATTCACTTTCGCTGTGGATTACCATGTGGTTGATACGTTTTACCAATTCCAGTTTGACTTCTTCCAATTCTGATTGCTGAAGTTGAATGCTGACTGAATGGAGGAAGTTGTTGTTTTCTGGAGTGACTCTGCTGTGGGGAATGGTTGATACTTTGTCTGACTTTGTTGAGACTGCAGAAAACTGAAAGCAATTCCAATTCAACTTGTTCAACTGGCAAAATTCAAGTTCAAAGATGGTTCAAGGTGACTGGTGACTGAATGGAGCAAAGTGGTGATGTTGGTGTTGTTTCTGAAGCTGATCTGCAGGTATGAATAGTTGAAGGTTTCCTGAATTTTGCTGATACTGCTGAGGTTTGAATAGTTTGATGATATGGTAATTGTAACTGTATGTGAGGTGGTTGATTTTTGCTTTTGTTGGTCTAGAGTGGAGAATAAAGATAGAGGCAAAGTTAGTGGTAGAAAGCATTAGTGAGAGTTAGTATATCCAGATGTTTCCACAGCGTTTGATTGCTTGATGCCTTTAGTCTCCAAGTGATGTTGTGGAATTTATGCTGGTAGGAGAGTGCTAGTGCAAGCAAAGGGAACAAAGACTTCGCCTGATGTCTTCTACTCTGCCTCGTTAAAGAATCAGCAGAATGTTTTTGTCAAGTCTAACATCCAAGCCAAAACCACAAAGTTTCTGGTCAGATTACAAAAGTTGAGGGCAATCTCTGAAGCTTCCAGATCCTGGTTATGCTGCATGAATGCATGCTGGATGAATGCATGAGGCATTCAAAGAACATAGCTGTTCTGGAGTGACTCTATTAAGAGCAGTTTGAAATCTAGAGTCAGTTAGATTTGGTTCGGCTAAGGAAGAATCTCAGATGAGAATGGAACTTCAGCAATCTTGCAAGGTTGAGCTTGTTTATAGTTTGCTCTGAAAAAGTGTTAGTGTTGAGTGTCCAATAAAGATAAACGTTGATACTCCTCGGAATGAGGCAAAAGTTATTTCAAGGAACATTGTGTTTTGTCACAGAAGTTGGTTAGGATAATTCATCAGAGTGATGCAATTGAGGTGAGGACTCAGGTATGGCTGTCGAATTTCCTGTGATGTGGGACCTGGAGTAGTGTGTTAGTATGTCTGTGTATAAAAGCTGAAGCAGTCAATATGTGTGAGTTGAGGTCCCTAGCCAGGGTCAAGTAAGCCCAGCAATAATAGTGTATTCCATAGTTCGAATCCTGAGTCCAGATTCATTTGGCTAAAATAGATAGAGTGTTTTCCTAGGCAGCAGCCTGGCACCAAGAAGACCATGCCAAGTTGGTGCCAATCCATGCTGAGACCACTTTGCAACTCTGCGCTGATGATCATCGTTCACTTATTCCAAGCATTCTCCATCTAATTGGCAATACAGTGCCGGTGATCATCTTTCACTTATCCCTAGAATCCTCCCCCCTAAGTGGAAGATGATGTTTGATGTTGTACTGGGCGCTGGCTTGTGCTGATGACAAATACTCTGAGTATTAAGTGGAACGGAAACCCAGTGTCAACAGTTTTCCTCCTCCTCTGCTCAAGCAGATAATATATGAGAGGTTTTGACCCTGTGCCGGTCACGCTTGCCTAGCAACCACTCAGAATAGACTGTTTACAAAATGGTTAGAGGATTGTTAAACTACTCAACCAGTCCTTGTTCTATCAATGAATGGACTGCAAATTGTCTTTGGCTGAAGTGCTGAAGTTATGTGAGAAAAGATAAGGAGAGGCTTAGCTTGATGTAACAGAGTCCAAAGTTATGAGGAAATTGCACAAGGTTGCCGTGGTCGTGAGAGTTGGCACTTGCACAACTATTGGTCATCCCAATCACTAATATGTTTGATGGTGAGAGTTTCAGTGTGGTTGAAAACACTCTATCAGGGAATCCAGAAATTGAACTGCCAACTCCATGGGTTGATAGACAAGGAAAACACCATATCATTAATTCCTAATTTGTTATGCCCTGTTGAAAATGAGTAAGTAATATTGAGAGGGCACAGGGACAGTTGTTAGAGGTGCAGGTCTCCAAAAACTAAAATGCCTGTGTTGATGTTCATGGAATGATGAATCATTACTGACAGGAGACTGCATGGCTGAATGTTGAGAGGATAAAGGCAGTTACTTTGATGCATATCAAAAGCGAAGAGCAAAACACTTAGCAGATTGATTATTAGTTGATGGAGCTGGTTGGTTTTTGAGGACCTCTGCTGTTTGTTGTTCAATCAATATGAAGGCAGATAACCAGGATAGTAATAGTTGGTGTGGTGATTTCTGGTGCAGCAGTAGCCGAGTGATTGTTGCTTGATCAGCCAGCTCATGTGTTGCTTATCATAGTTGTTTTGTCAAACAGGTTTTGAAGAGTGAGATTAGTTTGGCTAAACTTGTTATCTGAGGAGCTGGGTTGCCGACAACAAGAAAAACTTTTCCTTTTCCCATATCCAACAGGCTTTGGCCCAGTGAGCCAACAAAGATTCGAACAACTTGTTGGAAAGGGCGAATATGATGGAGAAGTTCTCCAGCTGCTGACTTTGCAAAGCTGTCGACTCGATGGTACGCTTCAGTGAATCGGGTAATGAAGGCATCTGAGGCTTCAGTTGGTTCCATTTTAATGCATTCAAAGTCGTCAATGATCTCCTTTGCAAGTTCGACCAGGTGTGATTTGGGTGAGGGTTTCTCTGGTCCACAAGACGGAGGCACCAGTTGGAATCTCTGTCCTTGGAATGGTCCATCTCTGATGAGACAGGTTCCAGTGTCCCAGAGGTCTAGTGGATCAACTGCATCGTTCTGCTCTGCGTTGATGTGATTGGTTGAGTCAGTAGTCATGTTGTTTTCTCAGGACGATTATGTGTGCCAAGTTTGAAGGGATTTCGTTGGATTTTGGGTGTGTGGTGAAGGTGGTGTTGCAGCAGATGAAAAGTTGGTTTGTTAGCTTGGTGTGTGTCAGGTAGGGGGGTGGTCGTTGTCTCCAATTGGGGACAAAAAATCAAAAATTAATGGTGAGGGTTGGAGGTAATCTGGTGACCCTGAATGGAAAAAGGCGTCGCTTATCACGAAGGAGAGTGATTTTGGGGTGCCGTTGGTGGCAGTCGTGTAGTCCAGAAGCAGGCCTTTCCAATGATAGCTTGGGATCGGCTGGGGGAGGTCTGGAAGGCGAGCAAATTGAGGTTGAAGTTGGAAAAGTGGGCGACGACTTTGGAGGCGGTGGATACGACGTAGGAGCGTCCGATCCGAGATCAGGTGGGTTCGTTGGAAAGAGGAGATCAAGAGCTTTCCGATGGTAGTAACGAAATTGCTGTACGATGTCTGTAGCGCCCGTGATCGCTCCACGAAGTTGGCAGATCTGAAAAGCGTACAACCCCTTCTACTGATTGGATTTTGTTGAAACCAAGGGGGAAGTGATTGGGATGGGTAACAGTTTTGTATGAAAGAATTTGCTATGGTGGCTGATTGATGGGTTGGGCTGCTGTGGTGTACACTACTGAAGGTGGTGGTGGTGGGAGGTTGATCTTGGCTTCTGTCAGTCTTGTGTTTGTCTTTATACAAAACTGTTACAAGGACCATCACTTGCAAAATGCTGCAAGTCATCCTTGCAGAGCAGTATCAGGTCAAAGCTCCTGCACACTGCTTACACCAAAAGACCCAAAACTAACAGATTCTATTTCTCTACAACCACAAAACAAACATAGCACTTTAAAGTTTGGAATCCACCACAAACTTCTTACCTTCAGTGTACACATTCAGGCCAACTGTGTTTGACAAGCACACCTTGCCCAGATCCATGTATATGTGCAGACAGCTTTTGAAGTTATTGAACAACCCACGAATGTCAACAAAACCTGGAACAAATGGGCCTACAAGGTCAAACTTTGTGAAGACAGCAGCATTGAGTGCTTCTATGCACAGCTCATGGCTAA
This sequence comes from Zopfochytrium polystomum, assembly GCA_025765615.1. NCBI lineage: Eukaryota > Fungi > Chytridiomycota > Chytridiomycetes > Chytridiales > Chytridiaceae > Zopfochytrium > Zopfochytrium polystomum. Next base: position 131,310 of record JAIVFJ010000004.1, on the reverse strand, counting down.
GGGCCCCACTTAGTGTCATTGCATTTATATTCAGAATACTCACCCACCTCTTGTCCTAATCAATAGTCTTTGTTAACTCACTGAAATGGCTGCCTGAATCAACTGGGACACTGGCACAGTGGATATCAGCAACACATACCTCAACAGCATATTTTATATATGCCAAATCTGCATCGAGCAGTTCATTACCGCCGCACTTGTTATGAATCACCCTCTGGAAACCTCCAGAACCTTCTAGAACATTCCTTCATGGAACCTTGTGGAACCTTCTGGAACCTTCTTTGCTTTCCTGACTTGTCGTGTTATCATTGGTATCATTGTATTACTAATTGCTCTTTCTGGAACTTCCTTTGAGTCTTGACAAGGAAGACTCTCAAAAGTTCCTTCTCTGCCTTGTCCTGTCCTGCCCTGTTCCTGACAGCACTGACTGCTGGAGTTGAACAGCCACCAAAATCAAACAGTTGTCAGGAAAGTCATGCAATCTTCTGGGACTACTGCATCCTCCTTTGTCAGATTAACTCATCATCCACAACGCAAGCTAAGTTAACAATATTTGTTTTTGGTGATTCTGGCAAAAACTCCTTCTGCCATTGCCTTGCCTAATCTTTTTACATACTCTGCGAAATGGGAGCAATGAAAACCATCCTCAATATGCAGCTGGAACATCAACATGACAGAATCTTCTTACACAAGAAAGTCTGTAGCAAGGAGTTAATTCAGTGCCATGCAAACACTATCAACAACCACACTGCAGTAACTGGCCTTCCCAGTCGTCTCTCAATCTTCAGCCACGCAGGATCGACAAAGCAACTGCAGATCAGAGACTGTACCAGGCAATACATGACGGCATCAACTACCTTGCAACACACAGGCGACCAGACCTTGACCCAGCAGTTTCATATCTTGGTGCCTTCAGCAAGGATCCTAGCGAGCAACACATGAAGATCCTTATTCTGGTTCTCGAATATCTCAATGGTAATAATGGGAAATCACAGCCTGGCTACTATGTTCTATTTGGAGGAACAGCTATTAGTTGGACATCTGTTCAGAGCAGTACTGTCATGCTGTCACTGCAGGAAGCTGAATATGTAGCTGTGTCTGAACTAGGACGAGAACCTCAGGCACTATCCCAACTCTACTCAGCACTTCAACTTCTGTCTCCAACTCCACTTGTCATCTACACTGACAACAGCAGTGTGATCAACCTCAGTTCAAATGATCTTCACACCAATCGGTCAAAACATATCATGGTAAAGTATCATTATATTCAAGAACTTGTGGAACAAAAGGTAGTACGGCTTGAATGGATTGCTGGAGGAGAACAGCCTGCAGACTATATGACAAAATCTCTCTCAGCTGCTCTCAGTGAATACCATCTGAGTCGCACTGGTCTGTTTCCTCTGATTCATTTTTTCTTATCTGTGAAGCTGTTTTCTTCTTTGTTCTTTTTCATTACTTTGACTCATTTTCTTTTACCTCTGAAGTTCAATATGTACCCCCATCCATTTTTGTTAGTGTGGTCTGTCCTTTCTGTTCTGCCATCTGATGGCCAGTCATACCTGTTTGTGATTCTTCTTTCTCCGGTGTACGGTTTCCTTAAGTTGACTATGGCTTAAGGTTTTCCTCCGTGCCGGCCTTTGCTCCTGCCCACAGCTTAGGGGGGAGTGTTAGTTTTGGGTCTTTTGGTGTAAGCAGTGTGCAGGAGCTTTGACCAGTTTCTGCTCTGCAAGGATGACTTGCAGCATTTTGCAAGTGATGGTCCTTGTAACAGTTTTGTATAAAGACAAACACAAGACTGACAGAAGCCAAGATCAACCTCCCACCACCACCACCTTCAGTAGTGTACACCACAGCAGCCCAACCCATCAATCAGCCAACATAGCAAATTCTTTCAAGATCAGCAGTTGCTGAATGCAGAGAAATTGGTTTTAAGCGATTTGGTTGGGTTTTGGCTGAGTTGTGAATGTGTGAAGTTGCAGGCAACGAATTTCGACGGATTTGAGTGCTAATTGAACAGTAAAAACGCGGACAGCTGTTATTCTGCAAGGAACGAGTCGAAGATCACGATATTTGGTGGGTAGATAGAGCAAAAGGAGCACTTTCAAATGGTGGTAAGCGATTCCTAAAGCGATTGAAAGAAGTTGCAAACGTAAACTCTCGAAATTCGACGTTATCAGGTGGCTGATGTTGTGGATGAGTGCTGTTACACGCTCTGCGACGCTGCTGCAGTGAAAACGACCGTCAAAACGTCTTCCCCAGTGTTAAAAGTGGTGTAGACGTGGTGGAATGGTGGGGGTACAAAAACTGAGCAAGTTGATAGTGTGATGGCGAGTGGCACTGCTTCTGTTTGCTCGTTCTGTGCGCTTTTCAAGTGTGTTGCTGTGTTCTGCACGTTGTTTATACTCCAGATGATTGGGATGGGTCACAATTTTGTATGAAAGAAATGACTGCTGCTGATTGTGGATGGTGGTGAACTACTCTGGTGGACTACTCTCTTGTGATGGTGAAGCTGAGATGGGAGACTGTTCCACAATGTATGCTGTTTGGCTTTATACAAAATTGTGACAAAGACCAGGTGACAAAAAATGCACCAAATCCTCATCACAGTTGGTGCTCCCATGCACCACAGTGTGAGGTGTTGCTCCTGCACACTGCTTACTGCAAAAACCCAAAATCTAACATCCGATTGACTTTCACTGTGGATTACCATGTGGTTGATACTAAGTGAGGACTCAGGTATGGCTGTGGAATTTCCGAGGGTATGGAACCTGGTGTATTAGTATGTCTGTGTATAAAAGCTGAAGCAGTCAATATGTGTGAGTTGAGGTCCCTAGCCAGGGTTGTTGAGATTCGACCCACGGGGTACACTATGCCCGTTACTGATGATCCCTTTGAGAACTCCATCCAATCACATTGGATGGGGTGTTTGAAGGGCTCAGTAGATTCAATACTTGAATGGGGCGCTCGGAAGGGCTAATCTGTTCTCAATAAAAAGAGATAGGCAAAGGCGGCTGTTGTTCTAGCTTTGTTCATCCTACCGGTAGGAACAATGCAATTAGAACATGCACAAAAACACTCAAACTACGCACTCTGCACATGTAACACAGCACAGCAAGCATGCAGAAGCAGTGTACCACTGCGCAATGCTCCGGAATTCCGCTCTCTGCATCGGAATTCCTCTCTCTGCACCGGAATTCCGCTTCCTGATCTGGAATTCCTTTCTCTGCACCGGAATTCCGCTTCCTGATCTGGAATTCCAGCTTTCCTGCTGTGCTGTGCAATCTGAGCAATGCAACAGGCATTTAGGAATCAGGGATTGCACCAATCACTGCATTTCTAAAAGTGAGATAAAAACTGAGCTCACCAGAGATTGCACCAATCATTGGATTTCTAAAAACAAGGAAAAAAGCGGCTTGTTTCCCAAACAAGCTTCCTGATTTGGAAACAACCAAACCAATTTACAAGCAACTGTTTCTCAAACAAGCTGTAAATTGGTTCCTGGTGGTACTCAGCCCAGACAAAGTGCTCAGCCCAAGGTGGTACTCAGCCCTGGCTGGTACTTAGCCCTGGGTGGTGCACAGCCCCGGCTGGTACTCAGCCCTGGCTGGTATTCAGCCCTGAGTGATGCCCAGCACTGGGTGGTACTCAGCCCTGAATGGGTACTTAGCCCAGACTGGGGATTGGTGCTCAGCCTGTTTTATCTCATTTCTGTGGCCTGCTCTGTGCAGCCCACTGCTCCCTCTGTTTTCTGATGGCTCCAACCTGCAGGAGTATAAAAGCATCAACCTCTCACAGAGATCAAACAAGGAATCCAACCCCCTCCTTGCTGCTTTGACAGAATCCAGTGCAAAACAAGCCAATCTCTCTTCCTCCATTTGCTCTCTCTTCCATCTCTGCCCACTCCCTCCTCTCTCCTCTCTCCATCCTCTCACTCCTCTCCCTTTTCCATCATCACTGCTCTCTCTCTCTCTCTCTCTCTCTCTTCATCCCCACACACACCAAGTCCCTCCAGTCCTGGGTGGGATTTCATCAAAACTGGACTTTGGCAATGCGCAAGGTGATGTTGTTGGGAAGCTGAAAAGTGATTGGTCCATAACCAACAAGGTTGATAGTAATGTTTTTCTTCGCAACTTTAATGGTGGTGGTGTTCTTCACAGAGGTTTTTGGAGCGAAGCATGAAAAATCCTGGACAAAGTTAGAGCGCAACCATTTTCAGTAATAAAGGGAAAATGAAAAGGGGGAGAAGCTGTTGGTTGTGCAAGGAGTGCTGCTTCGTATGCCTGGTTCGTTCCTGGGCCAATTAAATCCCCTGAGTCGTCTGCATCATGGTATTCGTTCCATAGATAGTCAAACTGTGCGTCCTTTTCAGCATACGCTTTTCATCATTAGCTGCATCCCATTGGGGTTCTGACAGATCAGATGAGGTTTGAGCTAGGAAAGTGCTGTGCAAAGGCAATTTGTTGTTGTTCTTGTTGTGCAAGAAAGGCTTGATGTTCTTGTTCCAGTTGCTGCTGCCATTCTGTAGAAAGCAGTCATATTGGAGGTTGGCAACAACAATCTTGAATTTGTTATGAAGTTGACCAGACCAATATTTTAAATGTTAGTGCGGCCAGAAGTGATGAAAGAGTTTACAGCGCCAAGGTCTTCAAAGACGGATTCAGCCCTGTGCTGAATACAATTACAGCATTGACAAATGGCTCAGTATGGTGAAGAATGTTGTGGTAGGTGTTGCGGGGAAGGTCAGCGACTTTCTCGAAGGCGGCCATGCTTCATATTCTTCATCTTCACCCATCTTGATTCCGAGCCCGCGCAGCAGGGGAGGATTTAATTCTACACGTGAATCCCCCATGGCCCGATTTTTGATTAGTGAATTAGGGGAACCAATCATTAATTCGCTTAGGGCTTTTGTCAGAAATGTTTAGAAAACAGGAAAGGACAAAAAAAAAGAGGAAAAAAAAAGCAGACAAAATAGAGAAAAAGAGGAAAAAAAGAGTAGAAAAATAGAAAAAAGGAGAAAAGATCGAAAAGAAAGAAAAAAAAGGAAAATTACAACAACAGCAAGCACACAACTCGTTGTCATCGTCTGCTGTCAGTGTCTGCTGCCGTTGTCTGCAGCTGCTGCCACCACCACCACCACCGCTGTCAGATCCCACCGCTGTCAGATCCCAACACAGCCTGCTGTCCCTGAATCGCAGGCTGCTGCTGCTGCTGCTGGCTAATATCCGTGCATGTGAGTGAGTGAGTGAGTGAGTGAGTGAGTGTGTGTGTGTGTGTGTGGTGTGTGTGTGTGTGTGTGTGTGTGGTGTTTGTGCAGTAAATTTTGTATTTAGTCTGTAGGCCTAATGGATACTGCTATTCAGAGAGGCAGGATGGGTGTAGATTTGGATTCCCTTGCTCTGTGTGTGAGAGCACTCACACAAATTTTGAAGACGTTTCTGGAAAGGTCACTGCAAAAATTGTTCCCAGGAGAAATGATCCATTTATGAATCCACATTTTTTCCTCTACAGCTTCACCATTGGAGAGGAAATGTGGACCTCCAAATTATTATTGATGTGAGGGCTGCGTTTGAATATATGGTCAAGTATGCATCCAAGGCTGAAAAGCGCAGCAGAAATATCAACAGCACATTCAATGCAGTTGTTCAAAGAGCAGGAGATGATAAAGACCCCTCTACTGTTCTTTGCTCCATAATGCTGCAAAACACTGGAGCACAGGGACATTGGTGGAGGTGAAACATTCAGACTCCTTTCTGGAGGCAAGCACGTCAGCTGCTCATTGGAATTTGTCCATATCAGCATCAACTTTGACTCTGAGCGATTTGATGTGATGAGGCAAGCTGCTGATGCCCCTGCTGAAATCACTGCTGCAGACTCAACATTGCTCAAACTGTACATGAAAAGAGATATGAATGCTCTGTATGCCAACATGAGCTTGTTAGATTTTTGCATTGGGCATAAGGTCAAGAAAGGAGCTCTTGATGAAAGAAGTAGTGAGAGCTCTCAGAAAGTAGTTGTTGTGTTTACTCCAAAACATCGGCCAAGCAAGGAGGGAACTGATGCTCAGAAGAAATACTGCTGGCAACAACTAGCCAAGTACAAGCCATGGCATGAAGCATCTTTTCAGTAGCTCAGAAACTTGGAAGTAGCTGAAGAGGACTGGAAAAATTTCCTTTTGCACTGCAGCAATGATGCCCTAAAGCGAATTTGTGAAATGGACCATTTACTGGCAGCTGAATTGAAAAAAATGCGTGGCAACCAGAATGAAGCTGCAAGACAAGGAAGAGATGTTATGGCAATGGAGGAAGTGGATTTGGTCAGGGAAATGTGGATGAATGCTGCAGATGAGCTTCCACAGGCAGATGTGCAACAAAACACACAGTCTGACAGACTTGGATTTTGGCAGCAAACTATGACTGGAGTATCCATCGTTTGAGGTATTCAGAGGAGAAACTGAAGGTGGGCACCAAATTTGTTGAAAAAAACAAGCAAGCACTGGGAGATGGCACTGAAGGTGCAGAGGCTCCTTATGTCAGCCCAGAGAGCCTGGATCCTGTCCAACGGCAGGTTTTTGATCACATATTGAATGAAATGAGGGATCAAAATCAGTCCCTCTTTATACTGAATGGCACAGCAGGCACTGGGAAGTCCCATGTAATCAATGCTCTGTCCAGCAGCTTTTTGCAAAATGAAGTTGTTTGTGCAGCCTTCACAGCTAAAGCTGCGTTTGCCATTGGAGGAACAACTTTACACTCTCTATTGAAGCTTGATGTACGTGGATCAAAGAGGGGTGGCTTGATCTCAGGAAAACAGCTTGGAAATCTTCAGCAGGTTTTTCGCAATGTGAGGCTGCTCATTGTGGATGAATAATGCTCAATGGTCAGCTGCGAAATGGGCAAGATGGACTCATGCTTGAGGCAAACATTTGTTAAGCCAGATGTGCCATTCGGGGGCCTTTCTATCCTGTTGGCGGGAGACTTGGCTCAGATACCTCCAGTTGGAGGTACTCCGTTATTTAATGGCACTAGTGCAAAAACAGACCAAGGAAAGGCTGGTTATCATTCCTATAAACTTTTCAACAAGACTGCACGCCTCACAACAATCCATCGTCAGCAGGTTGTTGGCCATGACCTGAACCAAGCAACTTTTGTTGACCTCTTGAGGGCATTGCGCAAAGGCATCATGACAAAAGATCACTGGAGATTTCTTATGAACAACTGCAGTTATGAAAGGGCTGGTGCACGTGAGATTTACCAAAACCAATTTCGGGATTCAGTGCATTTATTCTTCACAAACTCTGCAGTTGAGGAGCATACCCACGCCCAGCTGCAGCAGCTTCCCTCTCCAATTGTTCAGGTAACTGCACTCAATAATCCTGAAGATGCAAGAAGTAAGGATTCCAAGGACTTTCAAAACTTGGAGAACTTCATTTACATTGCCATTGGGGCAAGGGTTGCCCTAACATCAAATATGTGGAAGCGTGTTGGGCTTACAAATGGTGCACTTGGTACTGTCCAAGATATAGTTTTTGGATCTGACAACGCTGCAATGCCGCTGTTTGTGGTGGTTGAAATGGACCAATATGCTGCCCCTGGTCCCTCTTTTGATGACGGTGTTGAGGGACATGAGAAATATGTGGCTATCTCTCTGATATCAGTTGATGGCACTAATGGAGGAACACATACACAGTTGCCCTTGAGGCTGGCCTAAGCCATGACAATTCACAAGAGTCAAGGGCAAACACTTGCTTCTGCTTATGTTGACATTGGCTCCAAAGAACAAACAACAGGGCTCATGTTTGTGGCTCTGTCATGTGTGAAAAACATGGCTGGCCTCATGGTGAAGGGTTTTCCGTATGACAGGGTGTCATCACTCTGGGAGAGTCCAGGGTTCCAAAAAAGGTTGGAAGAAGATCAAAGATTGGATACTCTTTCTATCTTGCTGGATCAATAATTGCATCGGCAATGCAGAAGTTACAAGAATAAAGTTTAACCAAGTTTAATCTAGCTCCCCTCTGGGGTGCTGGATTACAAATATCCTCGCGGGCGAGGTGGTAAGGCGTGGCCTTCCCATATCTTATTTTTGTAGTCATTGATAATTGAGCGAATCATCATGGGGTTTGTAATACTGTATGCATCACGGAGCTCAGCTATAAGGTTATATGTCATTGGAAAATGGTCAGAGATTTGTAGTTGAAGAAGTTCAGAGATGTGGTTGCGAATAATTCCATTTGCAGTTGCATTCTCATCCGGTGTGCCAGGGAATTCAGTGCAACGTTCACTGATAGCGATTGGAATGTAGTAACGAGAGTAGTGAGCATGATCTCCGCGGAGTGATACATAAACAGTATTGCAGAAGGAGTATCGACTAGTTGAGCAATACGCAGATCATTCACAGCCAGGTTAATCTTCATCCTTATTGCCCGCTACACATCATACGCAGCGCGGGCGGGCGTGGTAGCTGAGTGGAGGTGAAGGTGGTTGAGAACGTGAGTCTGTGCCAAAAACAGACAGACAAACATAACCTCACTTTGCAAGAGTGATATTTTTTTTTCTCGGTCTTTTTTTTCCCATTTTCGTTCTTTCTTTCTGTTCTTTCTTTCTTCTTTATTTTTTTTTTCTCCTTTTTTTTATCTCCTTGTTGTGTTTGTTGGTGATCTATGATCTTGCTGCGCCTCCCCCTATTGCCCACGCACATGTATATTATACCTACGCAGCAGCAGGTGCACCCAGCCGCCTTGGGCCAACCTCAATCCCTGCCTGCGGTCCTTGCTCCCGTCCTCTTTGCCGGTGCCGTGGTCGTCGCTACGCTGACAATAGCCTCTCCGCTCGCTTTGACGTATCTGTGGACCCATTGGAATGGCCCTGGCACCCAGGAGGCTCGCTTACTCTCTCGTTGCAATGAAGCTGTTCGGTCCAAGCGCTTTGCCGCTTCCTTCTTCCTCCTTACCGTCTTCCCCTACATCGTCCTTGACGGCCGTCTCGTCCGCGCCGTCGTCCTCGTCTTCGTCTGTGGGTCAGATCCCTTTCTCGTCGTCGGAGTCGACCTCGACAGTTTCTTCACGATTGTCGACCATGCATCTCAGCTCGTCGGCATGCTCCTGCAATGACGAGATCCAACCCCTCATCAAGCCGACGGATTCTTCCACTTCTCAAGCCTTGGCTGCTTGTCCTTCGACATCATTTGTGGCTGTTTTTCCAGTCAAGTCTCAGGATACTCTTGTTCGTATCCGTGTCTGGAGCGTTCTCGTCGTCTTCGCAACAACCATCTTTCTCCTTGCCGTATCTTTCGAACTCTGCATCATCGTGTCCCCCACTTTCATTGACCGCTCAGTCCTTTTGGCTCTGCCAATCAAGGACGCATTGTTGGTACTGTTACTATGTCAAAATAGTTTGAGCTCAGTTTTGATTTTATTGGCTTTCGATTGGTGTCACCGTCTTCATGGTGGTGAGAGTCCGCCAAGCAACTTCTTTATTTGCATTCTAAACCATTATTTCCCTCAGGTCCAAGGCGGAGGCTCCTAAGCCGAGACAAACTCGGCGAAGTTATCGGCATCGTTTCAGCTGTACTTGCCTGCGCGTTACAATTGTCAGACTTCTTATACTGGTCCAACCTGCCCACTAGACTGGGCTGGACCTTTGCGAGGGGCACAATCGTGCTACTATTTACGGACTCGTCAGAGCGAGTGCCGATCTGGCCTGCGTGGAAATTGCTTGTAGTCTTGTTTGCTTTGGCATCGGCAGGAGGGTAAGTTCATTGCTACTCCCTGCTTGAACTAAAATTTTTGAGTGAAGCTGTCTATGGGCCCGAACACGATACAAGTGGCTGCTAATAAGCCTCACACTGCTGCTCAGCACAGCCATTGGTGAGTCGCTGTGTTGGTGCATATTCAGAATATGCTCACGCTCTTGTGCAGCATATCATGGACTGGATGCTCTCCCTGTTGGATTCCAACTGGGATGGTGGCTGAGTCTGAGTGCACTTTTGGCGATGACGGAGTACCATATCTCGTCGAACGAACACTTGGAGGACATTCGGAGGCTTCCTTCCAACCTACTATGACAGCCCCAGGAGCTCACATTACGGAGCACTCGCGTATGAACACAGTTGAGCGTAGGACCACAACGTAGGGTCAGCAGCCAAGGAGACGATTGGCACCACAAATATTTCGCGTCCCTCGTCCCACATCTTTGGCTTAATCAATTTAATTCAGTTAGCCGGCATGCACTGCATTACCTCGCATCAAATCTCGTACCAGCATACGAAATGGTGGACATCAAGATTCCGTCATTTTCTATTTATTGCGGTTATGTTCTTTTTTTTAATTCACTTATTTTTGTGTCCCGCCACTGAGTTCGCCCCACATCACATCTCAAAATATAGTACAAGTTTACATTGTTCACAAGCAGCGATTTGGGAATGAGGAAGTGAGTGAGGCCCAGGGGTTGCAGAAGGATGGAGATGGCCGTGTGGGTTTGGAGAGACAAAAACCAGAGGAGACAGAACAAACACAGGAATGTAATAACCAAAAGTAGAAAGAAGGAAGGAGAGGATCCTTTTTCTTTTTGTTCTTCTTTTTTTTTTTTTTTTTTTTTTCTCATTTTGTAGTCCCAAATCCGGAAGCATGTCGACCGCGGCAAACACCCTTGTGGGCTGCTACGGCTTCTCGTCGCCACCGTCGAATCCAGCCCTACTGTCCAACTACATCACCGTTGCGTCGGACGGCGTGCCTGCGTCGGTCAGCGCGTGCGCCCAGTCCTGCGCACTCACGCTCGCGTTCACCGCGGCAATCGCCTCATCGCCGCAGTCGGCGGTCATCGTCGTGGGCCAGCTACTCAACCGCTTTGTTTGCGGCTGTGCACAGAACCTGACGCTCTTCTACCAGCAAGACCCTTCTTCGGTTCGTAATGTCTCAATAGGATGGCAGCCTCCACGTTGGATTGCCCAATTAAACGATTTCTTTTCCCCACCGCGTGCGGTGTGTAGTGCGAAAACAAGTGCCCGTCGGATTCACTGGCGTGCGGCTCGACGGCCTTCAGCAACAGGTTTTCGATTTATTCGTTCTCTAGTGCTGTCGCGGTTTCCTCCTCCGCCTCTTCAACCGCATCTGCAAGCTTCAAAACCGCTTCGCAATCGCAATCGCTCGCGGTGACGACCAGCAGCGTGCAGCCTGCTTCTGAAACGAGCTCGTCACAGTCAGCTGGAACCGGACCATCTCAATCGGACACTCTGTTCCTCTCGCAAAAATACGCCGTGCCCTTGCTCGTGTCGCTTGCAGTCCTGGTCGCGATCTGTGTTGCCTTCGTTTTTGTGGTTGCACGCCGTCGTCGACGGTTCAACCGTGATGCTGACCTGCCTCAGCTTTCGCTGCGGCCTATGGACCCTGGTTTCTTCTCTCGTCGCAGCAGCAAGGCTACAACAATTGCAGGAGGAGACAGCAGATCTGCCACACTTGACCGCGACGTGGCCATGGTGTCCATTGGAGATGCGACTAGTGCTGCTCGCGCCGCTGCAGCCGCCATTGGTGCCGCCGACAGCCTCTCACGCTCACTGCGGCGAAAGATATACAAAACAGGGTCGACGGGCCGCATGGTTCAGGACGAAGACCCGTTTTCCACAGCCGTCTCTCCGGAACCGTTCGATGACGATGCTTTCGATGCGGATGGTTACGGGAGCACAGAGGCCCATCCCCCAAATCGGTTCGCGCTTTTACAGTCACCACCTCAGCAAAAACAACCTTCAACGCAGTCGCCTCCCCAGCTCCTCTCAACTTCTCCCCAGTCCGCTTCGACCCCTGCGTCTCCATCCACGCTCACGTCTCTTGGGTTCAATTTTTCTGGCCCGGCTGGAGGGTTCCTCATTGCAAATGTGCTGGCGAAGACCCCAAACATGAAGTACGACGCCGTTCGTCCGCACACACCGGACCCACGCAACCCTTACAAGGGCGTTAAAGCAGGCGGCGCCAGCGAACTGACCCTAAGCAGCGGCGATGTTATCAAAGTAGCCTGCGCATTCAACGATGGATGGGCCCTAGGGCTCAACGAAGCCACAGGAGAATCCGGCTACTTTCCGCTGGAGTGCCTTATTTCCGATTCAAAGGCTTCTCCGTAAAGCGTCGTTTGTCCTCCTTTGTTGCTCTATTCCCTATTACATCTCTTTCCCGGCTTTCTCGTTTCCGTCACCCAACTATTTTGGGTCTCTTACAACAATTGCATCCATTCACTCTTCGCCTTTCACTTCGAGAAATCGATTTGGAACATACTCGTGCACTGGTTTTGTTAGCCGCAGCGTTAGAGTGGCGGAAACCTGCTTCTGGTCCTGTTAGCATTTATACACAAATACGCAGCCGTTTCAGTGTTGAAATTACCTTGTCAACTTGGGTGGTGCCTGTGAAGAAAAGCTCAGCCAGGGCACACAATGTCAGCCGCATCACCAGCCCTCCGCCAGTCGCGGACCATGGTGAGCCAACACTAGGAAGGCGATCGTTAGAGAACAAAGAGCGCTTGAATAGAGCGCTTGTGAAAACTCGCCAGGAGTTTTGACGGAGAAGGGTTTCCATTAAGTCGCTGGTGGCGCGGGGGTCTCCCAACCTCAACGTCCATGTCCGGTCGGTCGGATCCGTTGACGATCTGAGCTTGGGCTTCCTCCACAATCGCTCTTGCGTCGGTGATGCTTGGTCGCAAGGAGGCACCCAGCTTGCCCCCTCAATGCTTACACCGCGACGCTTTACAATTGCATTCGATTTGGTGCTCCGCTAAACACCTCCCCTCAAAACCGATCCACACCCGTCCGGACATCACCGAACATCAAGATGGAAACTACGGCCGAGGCGAAAGCCTTTCTGAACAAAACGGGAAAAGTTCGGGTAAGAGTCGAACGTCCAGATAAGACAGCGTGATATTTTGTCCGAAACTAAAAGTTGTGACGTGCGATGGGTATTGAAGGGTCCCCGAACTCCCCGCGCGAAGGGAACTTCCATGACGCGTGCGGCGCGCTCCGGTAATTTCCTACTTTGGAATCTTTATTGAAAACTCCCTGTCGTTTAAGACTGAAACACCTTCCAATATAGGACTTCAGTTCCCTGTGGGTCGAGTGCACAGGTACCTTAAGAAAGGAAACTATTCGCAGCGAGTTGGCTCAGGTGCTTATTTCCGCCCTTTTTCACTCGTTTTCATTACCCATCCTACCAAGAGTGGTTGACTTACTGCTTTTCGCTGGATTCCTTTTTTTTTTTTTTTTTTAACTTTCTCGTCGGTTTAGGAGCGCCAATCTACCTTGCAGCCGTTCTTGAGTGTAAGAACGTTCCATGGATTGATTTTCCCGCTCCACCAATTGCTTCCCTGCGCGCCCTTTTTTAACAAGATGAATTGTTTGCCGCCTTGGAACAAAGATTTGACGGCCGAAGTTCTGGAGCTGGCCGGAAACGCCGCTAGGGACAACAAAAAGGTATATTTAGCTTCGCTTGCTGTGCGTCCAATCTGGCACTGTTGGTAACACTTGCCCTTCTTTGCAAATCTAGGCGCGTATCATTCCGCGTCACCTGCAGCTGGCCATCAGAAATGACGAGGAGCTGAACACGCTTCTGCACGGGATCACGATTTCGCAAGGCGGCGTCATCCCCAATATCCACCCTGCGCTCATTCCCGTCAAGGCTCCTAAAGAGCCTGCCGCAACGGAAGGTCGTTCGACTACAGGCGGCAAAGGCGTTGCCAGCGAATCGAAGTAAACTCCTCGCTGTATCCTGTCGCGTGTCCCTTCAAGAACTTCATTGTGCAGGCTTGTGTACTTTTTCTTGGAGCATTCAGCTTTCGACATTCGATGCCGACAGTAGTTTCCTTTATTTTTTAATTTGGTCCTTTCCATTGAGCACAATGTCCTTTTTTTCGTTCTTCGTTTGTTTTTTCCTTTTTTCTTTTCTTTTTTTGGTTGGGAACGAAGTCTAATGGGGAGGAGGAAGAGGCGAGCGAGCAACGAGGAACGCAGAACAAGAAGGGAGTCAGCCTGATACAAATCGAAAACGGTAAAAAAAGAAAAGATAAAAAAAAAATGGCGACGCTGCTGGACATGTCAGCGTCCCCGAAAGCTTGCCAAGTACCATTGCGCGATGCGGCTGCGGCTGCAACAGCAGCAACAGCACCGCCAGCAGTCCCCGCAGCAGCAGCAGCAACCGTACCATTTGCATCGCCGCAAGTGCCTTCTGGAGTCGTCATCGCAGCGCGCGACGTCGTTGGTGCGGTCCCCTCTTATGCAGATACGCATTCATTGCATCCAAAGGATCTTTGGCGACGCGAGTCCGACACGTCCGCAGGACTGGACACACGGGCGCCAGGGCTAAACGATACGACCTGGACACCGCCATCCCCCGCCGTTTCTCCAAACGCGGCAACTGCAGGCGCCACCGCCCCGCTGACCGACGCAGATGCCGAGTTTTCCACGCTCCCAATTGACGAACCTGCCAGCACCAGGCCGATGCCGTTGGAACGTTTGGCTCCAGCTCCGCTTACTTTGGTACGGGAGTGCCACAGCCTGCAGAGCGAGCCCGCCAGCGACGGTGGGGACTTTGAACTCCTTGACTGGATTGTGCCGGATCCTGGCAGTCCTCTGTTAGTCGCTGACACTTCGCCACCTCTGAACATCCCTTTGCCCCGATCCCCGTCGTCCACGCGGTCGCTTCGTTCTTCCCTACCGTTCAACTCAAACTCAAATTTGGGTAACGTATGCTGTTCTTGATTGTTGTATCCCAGTTTGGAGAAGAAACTGACGGATTCTGCATCTGCTCTCGGTCAAGGAGCAGCGTTCGTCACCGGATCGACCGTTCGGGCGAATGGGTGCACGGTGGCTATCCCCCAAATGGGCGGATTTAGACTACCTCACTTTTCGGTCGGGTCGCACGACGATGATCCGGTGGTGAGTCAGCCGACGAACCTGCCAGCGGCTAAAGCGTTTGTCAGGGAGGCATCTTCCTTGGAAGAGGCGAATAGTGGGAGACTGCCTGACGAATTATCTCCATCCGCTACCGTTGATTCGACCCTGATACTTGTGTCTGACCCTTGGACCGCTTTCAACGAGAAAAAGTCAGCGGAAAGTGATTTCGACGAGGACATTGATCTCGGAAGCCTGGCGACTGAAGAGACGTGGAATACACCCCGCTGTGTTTCTCGCTCCCCATCGGCAACACCGATATTGTCGGTTCGCTCCCCGTCTGTTTCCCCTTTCCTCGAACGCCCTCTTTTTACAGACGACCTTGGAAGCCTTTCTGCCGACCTTGAACGCCACCCTGTTGAGTTTCAAACGGAGGAACATGACTCAGGCATATTGTCGTCTATCAAACCGACCTGCCCAAATCCGTGGAGCTTCTCTTTAGCGGCCATTTTCGGACAAGACGCGCCGTTCCTTTCTTTGGTTGACACGGCGGAAACTTCAGAGATATTTCATTCAGAGATCATGGAAAGATTCGAAGACGATTCAGAGAAACGTCATTCTGAAATGATGATGGAACGACTCGACGACGAAGCTTTGGACCAACCAGCAGTCACTGACGAATCCCCAGATTCGAACTTAGAGGCAACTTTTTCATCCGAATCGCTGGAACCTTACTTGACAAAATTAGAACCATTCGAGGAGAACTGTCCAGCACTGGAGACGTGCACCGGGACCCCGGCGAAATCGGACTCAGAACCATTTGTGGATCACGAAGACGCTTGCCAACAATGGGATCCTGATGACATATTAA
Source organism: Zopfochytrium polystomum (assembly GCA_025765615.1). Taxonomy (NCBI): domain Eukaryota; kingdom Fungi; phylum Chytridiomycota; class Chytridiomycetes; order Chytridiales; family Chytridiaceae; genus Zopfochytrium; species Zopfochytrium polystomum. The sequence goes on along the minus strand of JAIVFJ010000004.1, from coordinate 115,580 downwards.
AGCTCCCAATTAATCCATCAACTCAGCTGTACGACTGCCCGTACCGAGGCTGCTATTCTTCGCACGCGCGACGGTATAATTTGAAGATTCACTATTTGATCCACCTGGGAGAGGCGTCCCAGGTATTCACATGCAACGAATGCAACCGAGGATTCCGCCGCCGCTTTGACATGCGTCGGCACCGACTGGCCAAGCACGGCGTCCCTCTTGACGAAAGCGTCGCCGAGGACTCATCCGATGCCGAATTCGCCGCACCGAAGCATCGAAGGAGCGAAAATAGCAAGACGCGATCGAAGCGGTCAGGAACAACCAAAGCAAAGCATGGCAAGATCGCGAAGAAGGTTATGTCAAAAGGTGTGAAGTCCAAGAGGAAAGCACCGGCCCGTCGATCTCGTCAGTGATGCAACCGTGCTGGATTGTTTATTATATCTCCATTTTTTATCTTTGTTTATTTTTATTCTCTACATATTATCCCACTTTTGCACTCGTCGACCCTCACTTAATAAAGATCACTCCTCTGCCGCGCGGATGTTGAAGGTCTTGTTTACGTTTGCATTGTGAGGGAGGATGCCTTTGATCCCTGATTCTGCGATTGTCGTCAAGCGTAAATTGTGGTGTGCGCCTCTTCCGTTCCCCGAATATGGGATACGTTGATTGGAGTTCTCCATTCTCTGACATTGGTTGGATCTTCGGACAAAATCAAAGCATCGCTTGCCTACCATGTGGACATGTTGGTTCTCTCATCAAAAGCTCTTCTTGTTTTGTGTGCCCCTTTTCACCGTTTTTAGGCATCCGCGAAAGCTCGCATGTGCTCCTCTCTCGGGATGACGTCATAACTTGTGGTGCCGGCTGGGCAGTGTTCCGAACCAGGGTGTTGAAAGATGGCCCCTCCGCTGTCCGGCAGGAGTCGCAACCTCGTCGATCTACCCGGCACAGAGAGAGTCAATTTTTACTTCGACTTCTGGGTTCCAAGACGCTTCATATGGTGTCTTGCAAAAAGGAAACACAAGTGGCTTTACAGCAAAGGCAGCTGCCCACAATTTTCAGGGAATCGGCCATCTCTCCGACCGTCAAACCCGCCATTTGCAGTTAAGAAACCGGCAAAGCGGGAAACAACCCTTTTCGCCTAGTTGGCACGCCAAGTGACGTCGCATATGAGCCGTGCCTGTCTTCAAAAAAAAAAAAAAAATGCAGTGCCGACTCGGATCATTGGGCTGCACCGGTCGGCAATCGCAGAATCCGGAAAGGGTTCCGTCGAGCGGTAGCCTCTGCCAAGCATCACGAGGCCAGCGACGAGATGCTTTCTTTGGCAGCGTGGGCTCCAATAGAAGAAAAATAAATATTGTATCGGCCCACAATGCTTTCTTTGCCGACAGCGCGTCGGTTGCCCACGTCCACGCCACCGACGCCGTATGACAGTACCGATCGTCCCTCGCCGTCTTCATCACACTCCCCACATCGGACCGGCTTCGCTGCCTCAATATCGTCTCCGCAGCCCGAAGAAGAGGCGGAATCAGCGGATGCTCACCCAGATCGCGGCAGATATTCCTTTCAACTAGATGTCCGTGTGGAAGGTCCGTTTCGACAAAAACTGGCTGGGCTGAACAGCTGGCGGCGAGGACAGAGGACGTCTAAAAGCTGACCGTCGTCGTGATGGTCTTGTCCCCATTGAGGGTGTCGGAGTTGCGTGTTCCCCCTGTAGCATAGTTTGCATCCCAGCTCGCTAACAGTCATCTTTACACAGCGGGTGATCACCGCCGGTTCCAACGCGGGTCAACAGAGGTCGAATCGCCCAGAGGGCCTCACACGCACTACAGCCAAAGAGCAGCGGTCGGGGCAGTAAGCGCACGTGTCGAAGACATAGAGATCGCCGGCCTCCCTGAACGTTTGGAAGGATACCCCGACGGCGACTGCGGTCAAGCAAAAAGTCGACGACTGCCAAGCGTGAGTTCATCTTCTGTTCGTCCTGCCGTTCTAGTCCTTTTCGTTGAGGCCCTTGAGGTCCGAAACTACAAGCAAACCTACTGGCTCACATCAGAATCCGTCGGATGAACGTTCCCGCGACGAGTGCGTGGCCGAAAACGAACTACGAACTCTCTCCAAGGAGAACACGGCAAATCCCATCTTCGGCGATTGGCGAATCAGCTTTACGCGTCCGGTGCTGGCATCGTCAGTCCAAGTTCTCCAGAAGGGCCTCGCTTTCGGCTGGGTAAGTAATCAGGTCTCGCCGCCCGAAGTAGTTCTCGGTACACAAACGGCACCTAAACCCCTTGCTGCGTTCAGTCCAACACAGTCTGTGGCGAGCCAAGTGACGAGTCGAGCGCGTTGTCTTGCTCTCGCTGCAGTGTCAAATCCTACTGTCGCTGCGTCTGCGACCCCGAGCGATAATGATAGACCTTGCCTTTGCGAGGCGAACCAACTTGCTCGTCGCGCCTCGGTACTCGGCCCGCCCCGGCAGAGTGGTTACCAACTTCAGGACGACGTCCGAGACTGCCAGCGCTCACTCGAACGCGCGCGGCGGGCTCTGCTGCGCGAACGAGAGAATCTCCGGAAGCGAGCAGCGAGAATTGATCAAAAGGCTGAGCCAAGGCCGCGGTAGTGCACGAGCGGCTTTTGAAGCGCGCACAAGCCCCACGGGCGTGTAGAGAAATGTGATTATCCGGTTGGCTCTCTGTAACTGCTTGAAGCTGCCCACTGACGAATAAAAAAATGTGTTTTCCGCATGTGTAGTATGCCTATAGTATGTGGAGAAACCGAGACAGTGCCCAGGGATGAGCAATACCGGAGAAATACGAAGAGGTCGGTGGAAGTTTTCGCGCGAGCAATCGTAAGATGACGAGAAACAGCTGCCGCGGTAGCGTGACTTGCGCGGCGGAGATCTCTGTCGTACAGCAGCAGCACGTGACACAACCGCGCCATTCATACGAGGCCGTTCGAGTCAATTCCTGCGGAAGTTTCGATTTGACGTCAAAAGTCGGCGGCTTCTCTGGATGTGTGCCATTTCAAGTCCAAGTGCATCTCGCGATCCGCCGCACAGGGGGGCAGGTGGTGTGCTCCCATCGCCTTCACCTGTGCGACACAGCCAGCTAGCATAGCGCACACAGTGAAGCTGTCGTGGACGCGGCCGGCGGCCAGCCCAAACGCCTCGCCCCCGCTGCCGCTGTCGCTGTGTCATTCGAAACCGGCGGTCCACAGGTTGCGACAGCACACCAAAACATTGGGGGGCAGCTGCCTGGAACTGTTCCAGACGAGTTTGTGGTTGTCCTGACGTTTTTCGATCTGGTTCTTTCGTTTTCCGCGGGTGGTGTCTGTCTGGCCTGTCTGGCTGTCTGCCTGTAATCTTGCCTGACATTTCTTCGTCATGCATCAAGAATGTCGCCATGGCTCACAAACATTCCACCCAAATGAGATTTATTATTTACATGGAGAAATTCAAGTGCTCGCCGATGGCCGTGCAGTTCACCTTGAGCAGGGTTGGGTTTCAAGTAAATCGCAACAGATGCATCCGCGGCCGTCGATCACCTGCCGAGCGAGGACCGGTCGTGGTCGGACCGGGGGAGCATCATGTGACCGAACTACCCCTGGGACCAAAGGAGCCCTCTAACAATGGCCACGACCCAGGGCGAGGCGGGTGCGAGACCAGTGGCAGCGATCAGCTTGTCATCGATCAGCGACATGAGCACCGCACGCCTTCACCGGCCGCAGAAGCGCGGGCGTCCCGCGGAGCAGCAGGGCGCAAGCTCGCCTCCGCGGCGATCTTGTCGGCCGGTGGAATCGCATCCGCCTCGCCTCGGATCTCGTCAAACTGCCTCGACAAACTCGCCAAAGGTCCGCGGCGGGTCCGCGACGCCCTTATGTGCGCGCCGCAGCCTCGTTGGAAGAAAAGAGACACTTCGGAGCTGACATTTTCGGGCCACTTGCAGGGAACTTCGGCCGTTGCTTTGGCATTCTTTTTTTGGACAAGCGAAGGAGGCGGAGGACTGCGCTGAATTGAACAGACCACAGAAAAAGGCGGGAAAAGGGTGCGTGCCAGGGACGGACATGTTGGCGCGGATTCCCACAAACAGCTGACCTTTCATTTCGCACCCCTCTACCTTCGACGCCACATGCGGCCTTTGTTATATGAAAATGTGTGTCAAGGCGACGCGAGGGATGGCTGATGTAGCAACCGCGTGGGTGCCGAATCTTGCTCACTCACTCACTCACTCACACACACACACTCTCTCTCTCTATCTATCTATCTCTCTCTCTCTCTCCCTCTATCTCTCTCACTCTCTCTATCTTTCTGTCCTCCTCCTCCCTCCAGTCTCTCGCTCTTAGTTTCTGCTTCGCTGCCAATGCGTCGTGGTTGTCGTCGTTGGCTGGGCGTGCGGCGAGCAAGCGAACTGTTTTTGTAAAACCAACCAGCGGTGATGGATGAACCCGGTGACGTGTTTGTCTCCGCTAACATTTATTCCATTTGGTACTTGGTCTCACACAAGCCAATTTTTACTGCTTTTTTTTTGTCTCCCTCTCCGTCACATGAGAAGGGAGAAAGAAAAAAAAAATAGGGAGAGAGAGAGAGAAAGAGAGAGAGAGAGAGAGAGAGAGAGAGAGAGAGAGAGAGACAGAGAGAGAGAGAGAGAGAGAGAGAGAGAGAAGGGTCAAAAACAATCAATCAAGGTTGCATGCATTGCTCACATCTTTCAATTTTTTCCAAAACCGGTCGGCAGCCTGCTCCCATATTTGTAGAAGAACGGGTGTGGACAACATACAGGTACGCAGACAGACAGACCGATTGCCCACAATTCCTTGAGCAACAAAGGAGAAGGGGACAAAATTTTTTTCTGATGCGGAGAAATGGAAATCATTTTACACAAATATCTATTTATAGCTCCAAACACGAATGCAATCCAGGAGACAGACAGACCGCGAGACAAACAACTCATTTATTTGCGACCAGTATAAATTCAGAAGGGGTTGCCCACCGTTGTGCAGCAGAAAAATCAGCTGGTGAGGGTTGGGCCAATGCCGAATGCGCGCCGCCTGTCTTAACCCTCCACTCCATCTCTGTCCCACTCTTTCACTCTGTCTCTGTCTGTCTCTCGCCCACTGACGACAACACTGCGCGTCGGCTCCTCACTTCCGTCATCGTTTGGACCCCCCTTTCTTCTGCTTTCCCTTCTCCCCCTTCTCCCCCTTCTCCCCCTTGCCGTGGTTGTGTGTGTGGTTGTGTGTGTGCGTGTGCGTGGGTGTGCGTGCGTGCGTGTGTGTGTTCCTTGGAGCGACATACTGATGATCTCTGACGCGCTCCAACCTCCTACCCCTCAAGCTTCGCACTCGACAGGATGATCGCGACCGCCGCCGTCTTTGCGGCCGTCGGCGCCTTTCTTCTTGCCGTGCCCCATGCCGCCATTGCCGGCGGCGACGGCCCCATCACCTACTGCAAGCCCTCCCAGTCGTGCTGGCCAAACAGCATCGCCTGGAGCGCATTCAACGCAACCGTCGGCGGCCGCCTGATTAAGGTCACACCCGTCGCAAAGCCGTGCTACGACGACCCCAACGGTGCCGGCTGCCAGTCCGTCCAGGCTGGCTACTACAACCCCATCTACCGTGGCGATACCCCCGGCGCGAGCCAGTACCTCAACTGGGAGACGTGCGGTACCCAGAACTGCCAGATTGATCTCGTCGTCCCGTCCGACGCCCCTCTTGGTAACTGCTCTCTGGGGCGCCTGTCGGTCTACGCGGTCAATGTGTCCTCGACCCTCGATGTGACGGCCGCAATTTACTTTGCTCGCCTGTTCAACATCAAGATTGCCGTCAAGAACACGGGCCACGACTACCACGGCCGTGGCAACGCCCCGGATTCCCTTACCATCTGGACTCACAACCTCAAGTCGCTCAAGTACGAGCCAAACTTTACCGTCGGCAAGACCAGCTCCCCGGCTTTCCGCTTCGGCTCTGGCGTCCAGACCTTTGAGGCCACGGCTTTCGCTGACGCGCACAACAAGTCCATCACCCAGGGCGACTGCCCAACCGTCGGCGTTGCCGGTGGTTGGTGGGCTGGCGGAGGCAAAGGCCCGTTCGGTCCCCTCTACGGCCTTGGCGCGGAGAACGTCCTCCAGTTCACCATCGTCACCGCCGACGGTATCGCCCGCACCCTGAACAACGCTTCGACGGGCGACGAGGCTGACCTCTTCTGGGCCGCCCGCGGCGGTGGCGGTGGCTCGTGGGGTGTCGTGACCGAAGTTGTCTTCAAGGCACACCCCGATCCAGCCGTTCGTCGCTGTTCTCTTCTCTGGCACCATCGCCAACCACACGGACCCCTATCGCCAACACCATCATGAAAGAATTTCCTGACGGCACTGGCCAAGGCCCAACCGAAGGTCGCCCAGCTCAGCGCTTACGGCGAGTACTACTTCACGCCGTACCAGGTCAGCGGCGAGTACTTCTTCCCGGGCTCCGACGTTGCCCTCGCCACCAAGACCGCCCAGCCCGTCCTGGACGTCATTGCAAAGTACAACAGCAGCTTCTCCGCGTCGGCCGTCAACATCAACCCGTTCCCCAGCTACGCGACCATGGCCGCCTCCATCCCGGACCCCAACATCTACGGCTTCAACGGCCTGATCTCCTCCCGCTTCATCCCCAAGCACTACTTTGCCAACGACTCGTCCATCGCGACCATGGTCGACGCCATGATCCAGGGCTACTACCTCAACGTCCCGGCCGACTCGCCGCAGGCGGGCATCGACCTGATCGCGTCGGTCCCCGTCATCGTCAACGCCGGCGGTCCCATGGACCTCACGAACCGCCCGCCCGCCGCCGTCCACCCGGCCTGGAGCGACACCTACTGGCAGGTCACCTACTCCACCGGCTGGACCAAAAACGTCGCCGCCCTCGGCATCGTGCCCATCCTCGGTGCCAGCGTCAGCTCCGCGGCGGAACCCCTCCGCGCGCTCACCCCCGGTGGCGGCACCTACCTCAACGAGGTCGACGTGAACGAGGTCGACTGGCAGGGCGCGTTCTTCGGGTCCAACTACCCGCGCCTGCTCAAGATCAAGAACAAGTGGGATCCCCACGGCGTCTTCACCGTCTGGAAGGGCGTCGGCTGGGAGGAGAAGAAGGATAGCTCCGAGTACTGCTACTACGAGGACATTTCTTCTTGATTTTGCGTTTCCCTGTTTATTCTACCTTTCTTTCCTTTGGGTTTGTTTTTGGGAATCAGTGGGACTTTTATTAGCCCCCCACTGTAGAAGTTGTTCTTCCCCTCAAGGCGTCTATGTTTGATAGAGCGTTTTGTCTCTTTTCGCTCAAAAGGGAAATACTGTACTCCCCCTCCGCCTTTTGAGCTCGTGAATAAGATACTTATCTCTGTTGTTTGCCAAGCCTATGGAACCTTGACCTCGAGTTTCCAAACAAAAAAGTCAACGAAACATGGTCCGGGGAGGCGTGCGTTATGCGCATTACTCGTTCAGGATTTATTGGAATAGAGGGAAGAGAAAAGAGAAAAAAGAAAAGTGTACCCCGTCGGGAACTGGTGCACGGCACCCTGTGGGCTCTGCAACTCTAGTGAAGCATCAAAACAAGCCAAAAAAAAAAAAAAACAGATTCGACTCTCATAGGAAATACAGCTCCCAACAAACGCTTTGGAGATCAACGAAAGCAAGGAGGATGGCAAAGGAAGAACTCAGGGCGCCCTTTTTTCATCACAGAATGACGCATCCGCACTTTGCCGGCCCCTCGGCCTTGTCCTCGAACCCCATCTGCCCCGTTCGCGGCGGCGACGGCTGCCGCACGCCGTGCGGGTTCGGCCCGGGATGCCGCGTCTCGATCGGCTGCAGCCTGCCGCCCGGCGGGTCGTACATCTGCGCGTGCACCGTCGGGCTCGGCACCGCGGGGAGCTGCGGCGAGTGCACCGACTGCGGCGACCGCAGGCTCGCGTTGCTCCGCGTCGACTTTGGACGGGCCGACACCGTCGTCGTCGGTGGCGGCGCCAGCTGCGGCATCGCGGCGCGCTGCATCTCGGCGAGTTCCCTCCACAGCACGTCGAATCCCTTCCGCCTCTCCGGGTGGTCCATGTCCAGGCACCCCATGACGAGCGCCTTGAACGTCTCCGGGACGTCGTCCGGGTACCGCAGGGTGGGCAGCCGCTTCTGCGCCAGCCGGGCTTTGACTTTCTCAAAGTCCAGCTGGGCGGCCACGATGGTGTACGGCCCCGCCCAGCTCGCGATCTCGGTCAGCAGCACGCCAAACGAAAAGACGTCGCAGGCGGGTGAGAACCGCGCGTGCACGTCGTTGAGCTCCGGCGCCATCCACAGCATCGTGCCCTTGGGCCCGCGGCTAAAGTGCGGCTCGCCCGTGTCGCGGAGGTGCGCCGAGGCGAGGCCGGTCGACAGCGTCTCGGTCTTGATCAGCGCGAGTCCAAAGTCGGCCAGCTTGCCGCGGAGCATCTGGGTCTGCGGATCGCGCTCGACGAGGACGTTCATGGACTTGAGGTCGCGGTGGTAGATTGGCTTGGGCTTGTGCGTGTGCAGGTACTGCATGCCCTCGGCAACGTCGATGGCAAACTGCAGCCGCTTTGGAAAAGAGGGCATGTTGATTTTGACGGGTCCCACTGCGTCTTCCGGCGGCGCGTCGGTGAGGTAGACGTCAAAGAGACTGCCCATGTGGATCAGCTCGAGGACGAGCGCGGAAAAGTTGGGCTCGATGATGCAGCCGAAAAACTTGACGATGCGGGGATGATTGAGCTGCGAGAGGACGGTCGCCTCTCTTCGAAAGTCTTCGGCGACACGGCGGGTCAGCGTCTTGAGAATGAGGGACTTGACGACAACGGGTACCGATCCGAGCATTGCGCGGCGGACGATGCCGTAGGTTCCGGTGCCCAAAAGTCCCTCCTCAGACTGATCGATCCAGACTTGCGAGGAAGGGATGAAGAACGGCGACGATTCGGTTGGTGTCGGTGTCGGCGATGGATTCCTGATGGAGGATTTGGACGTGGCTTGCGGATTCAGGTAGAGGTCTGCGTTCACGACGCCGGCCGCTGCAGCGGCAGGTAGGCCAACGTAGTTTCGGCCACCTGGCGGGTAGTACTGCTGTTGGGGAGGGATGTAGACTGGCTGGTGGTGGGCGGATGGCGCCCCCATGTACTGTTGTTTGAGGACGAGCAGATCGGGTGTTGTTGCCTGCTGGTCGGCCGAGATCGATCGTCGCCCGCCTGCGCCATGATCCTCTTCGACGACGGCTTCCACGGAGAGTGCAGCAGCAGCAACCGGATATTCGGGTTGGGACGGGCGACGACGTCGACGCTGGTAGTCCGCGCCGTCTTCCATGACGGCGGCGCCTTCGCCTTGCTGCTGCTGCCAGTGCTGCTGGTAGTCTGCAGGCGAAGTGGCGCCGACGGCGCCCGGCGACGCTGCAGGGGGCACCATGTCAATCTCCTGCAACGCAAAAAGGCAAAAGCAACATTGAAGACCGGCCAGTAGACAGACAGAGAGCCAGTGTCCGACAGACATCTAGACATCGCTCACGCAGACAGACTGGCAGACAGACAGACAGTTGAAAAGTGAAACAGAGCACACAGACAAAAAATCGGCCTCCATATTCTGTCTGCCCGCCCATTTGTCTTCGACTGTTCTTGTTCTCATTTCGCTGGCATCGCCCGATGCAGCCAACGCCTCTGTCGATCGCACTTAGACCGTGACAACTCGAACAGGGCGAGGCGTTCTTTCCTCTCTATTTTCAAATGGGTCGTGGATTACTGATGAATACTTTGTAATGCTCGGCGAATATGTTCTCTTGGTTGGAGAGAGCTCATTTCGAACATGTTACTTTCGCATCCAAGCACTATTCGACTCATTGTCAGGATGAGCACTATTCGACTCAAAGGGAATTGTCAGGCTGACATTTAAAGTTTTTGGTCGCTGGATTTGTGATTCCAACAGTGCAGAGGGGAAGGAAACCAAAAGCAATATCATGCGCAACACAATAAAATGAAGCGAGAGTCGAAAGAGGGCAAAATAATAACCAGCAGAGAGAGGGGTGGAGCGAATCTACCATTTATGTACAGTCCGAATAGTAACAACAACAACAACAACAACAGCTCACGCCCCAACCGACTCTTCGGCAACTTGCCCCTTCTTCTTATTCTTCTTCTTCTTGCTCTTCTCCGACATCCTCCTGATGGCAGCCGATACGACGCCCAACTTGTCTGCCACGTCCTTCCTCCTCATCATACGCTCGACAACCTCGTGGCCGTCGTACGCCAAGATCTCCTCCGAGTTGAGGTTCCCGCCCGTGAGCGACGCGACCATGGCAAAGAACCGCATCGCCACGTGCCCAATCTTGGACGCGACGGGCGACCCCGCGTACTGCATCCTCCCCTGGTGACGGGCGGCGTCGGCGACCATCTTGACGCGCGCCTTGCGCGCCTCATGGAACATTTTGAACGCGGTGCTGCGGGTCGTGCGGCACGCGGTCGATCAGCGCGGCGAGCACGTCGGCGTCCTCGAGCGCCACATTCGACCCTTGCCCGATGAATGGCAGCAGCGCCTGCTTCGCGTCGCCGACCAGCACGCAGTTGCGCAGGTGCCACCGCGGCAGAGGGTCCAGGTCGTGGACCGACAGCGGGATGATGCGCTTTGCGGCGACGATCAGCGGCGCGAACGCCGCGGGCACCGCCCAGCGGTCCGCGAGCCCGCACAGCCGCGCGCGCTCGGCGGCGAGGTTGTAGAACGGCTGCCAGCGGTCGAGCGCAATGTCGCTGCTGTCGCCCGGTTTGGTCTCGTAGAGCGCCCAGTGGATCTCGGACGCCGCCACGGGCATCAGCATCGCGCACCGCCCCGCGGCGTTGTCGGAGAAGTAGTGCAGCCCGCGCGACGGCCACTCGACGCACGGGTCGTAATCCGAGACTCCGAGGTAGCCGACGATGCCGGCGGGCACGGGGCGCGCGCGGGCGGGTAGGTCGGGGAAGAGGATGGAGCGCACGGACGAGTGCACCCCGTCGGCGCCGATGAGAATGTCAGCCGGTGGCGAAGGAGCCGTCGCGAAAGTACGCCGTGACGCCCAGCCGCGCGTCGTCGCGCGGCGGCTGGCGGATGCCGACAATGTACTTGTCGCGCCGGACGTACACGCCCTCGGCGGCCAGGGCCTCGGCGAGGATGCGGCAGAGCGTGCTGCGGAGAATGTTGACCGTGACGAGGCCGTCGCGGTTGGACACGGGGTAGCGCGCGTAGAGTTCGGAGCCGGCGAGGTTGGCCATCTCGAAGCGGTCGCATGGAATTCCGTGCGCGAGGACCGCGGGGAGGAGGCCGAGGCGGCGGAGAACGCGCAAGCCGTTTTCCTTGATGGTAAGCCCTGCGCCGACGTCGAGGTTGTCGAGCTCTCGGTCAAAGAGCTCGACGTCGTGCCCGGAACGCTTGAGGGCGAGTGCGACGGTTGGCCCGGCGATTCCTCCGCCCACGATGAGTACTTTCATGGTTAGGAGATGCGGGGGGGCCGGCGGTTCAGTCAAAGGTGGTGCTTGCTTGCTTTGGTTGCTTGTGACTGCGGCAAGTGCGCCCAAGGGTGAAGGGGGCGAGAGTAGTGCGAGGACAGCAGAATTGCGAGTGGTGAGTTGTGGGGATCGAGGGGCGTTGTGTGTGTATGCGTGTGTGTGTGTGTGTGTGTGTGTGTGACAGTGGGTGCAAAGCAGCAATCGACCGACCGACGCGTTTCACGGTAAACCAGCGGGTTTGGAATTCATTCATTCGTGGGGCGCGCGGGCATGCTTGCATGTGTGTTTGGTGCGGCGGAGGCGGCATCGCTCGAGTCACGTCGCGTCATCTTGACGTGGCGTAGGGTGTGTCTCCGTGCGGTTAAGCGAGATGGAAAGCGCGCGATTCAATCACCAGCGGTGCAAAACGATCGGTCCTTTGGAACTTTCTCCTCTGAAAGAAGACAGACAAACAGACACACCCATCCACCAAGCGTCGGGAGTGGAGATAATCAGGATAAGGGGCCCCCAAACAGAACCAAACCACGAAGCCTTAGCTGCTGCCTCCTCTGACAAGAGCAACCAAAGAGGAGAAAATCAGAAGTGAATCAATCCTCTTGAGTTGCTGTCTTCGAGCAGTTTGCAAGTCTTCTTGCAGACTAAAACAAAAGCTTATCAATAGGTTGTCATTTTTCAAATAGCAAGTGTTGACATAAAAATATGCTGTGTGCCTTCCAGCAGCCAAAGAAGTCAGAGCAACATGACAACTTGCAAATGTGCAACTTTCTAATTTCCTAAAAACTCCAAAGTCTTCCAACCAACTCCTTCCTATCGCAGAGAAGATCCCGAAGGGTGAAGGAAGAGGGTGAAGCAGAAATGATTGTGGGCTAAGGATATGTATTTCTCTCTCCCTCCCATGTCAGGAACAGGGCAGGACAGGACAAGGCAGACAAGGAACTGAGAGGAGTGATGATTGTATTGGAAACAATAATTCACTTGAGGGATGGGACAGGTCCCCCATCCCCCTTTTATACCTTTTGAGAGTGTTCCTTGTCAAGACTCCAAGAAAGTTCCAGAAAGAGCAATTAGTAATACAATGATACCAATGATACCAATGACAACAAGACAAGTCAGGAAAGCAAAGAAGGTTCCAGAAGGTTCCACAAGGTTCCATGAAGGAATGTTCTAGAAGGTTCCAGAAGGTTCCAGAGGGTGATTCATAACATCATCTCCCCCTTTTAGGCCTCTTCTGCAACTTGGTGGGGTACCTGGTCTTGAACTCGAGCAGAAGGTCTTGGCAGTGAGTGAGGTTTGACTCAGGCTCCCAGGTGTTGTCAGCATCTGAGTAACCTTTCCACTTAACAAGGAACTTGAGTGTTCTTCCAAACCACTTGGCATCCAAGATTTGTTCAACCTCAAATTCCTCTTCACCTTCTACCTCAACTGGAGGAGGAGGAGGAACAACTCTGCCTCGAATGGAATTGGCCACAAACTTCTCTAAAAGGCTGACATGGAAAACTGGGTGGATCTTCATGGACGCAGGGAGATCCAGCTTGAAGGTGACTGGATTGATTTGCTCCAAGATCTTGAAAGGACCCAACTTGAGGTTGTCTAGCTTGGGACTTGGTCTTTTGGTCTGCAAGTTCTTCCTCAGAAGCCAAACTTGCTGACCCACAGCAAGGTCATGGTCCATTCTGTGAGTGTTGGCAAATCTTGAGGCATCTTCTTGGGCTTGCTTCAGGGTGGAGTCCAGGAAGGAGTTGATGATCTTGAGCTTATGTAAGTGTGAAGCCGCAGCAGGAGCTTGGACATTGGATAGGGTCTCTTGTCCCAGAAGATCTCCTCTTGGATTGAAGCCATAGGTTGCAAAGAAAGGAGATAGCTGGGTGCTTGAGTGGAGAGAATTGTTGAGAGCAAATTCTGCCAGTGGAAGGAGGGTGGGCCAATCATCCTGTTGATAGCTGACATAGCACCTCAAATACTGCTCCAGAGTCTGGTTTGTTCTTTCTGTTTGTCCATCAGTCTGAGGGTGATAAGCAGTTGACAGTTGAGACTTGATTCCAAGGGCTGCTGTGAGTGCTTTCCAAAATTGAGATCTGAACTGTGGTCCTCTGTCACTGACGATTGACTGAGGCAGCCCATGGAGCCTGAATATGTGCTGCAAAAACAGGTCTGCTGTTCCTTGTGCATCTATATTCTCAGTGCAGGGGATGAAATGGGCCAACTTTGTCCTTCTGCAGATGACAACAAGGATAGAGTCAAATCCATGGGATGGGGGCAGTTTCACAATGAAGTCCATGGATATTGATGACCAAGGGCTGATGGCAATTGGGAGGGGCTCCAGAAGTCCATAGGGCTTGTGTCTGCTGGATTTGTTTCTTTGACAGGTTTCACAGCTGCTGACATAGTTCTTGATGTACTTCCTCATGCCTGGCCAGTAGAAGTCTCTGGAAACAAGCTCATATGTCTTGTGCTCTCCTGGGTGTCCAGCTGTTGCTGCATCATGCCTTGTCTTGAGTATCTCAAGTTTTTCCTCTTCTTGGCTGATTTGAATCTTGTGAGGCTTGGGGTCCTTGGAAATAGCATGGGCCCACACACTGTCAGGAAGCAATGAAAGGTGTGTCTTGGATGGTGGGGTGAAACCATCTCCCCCTTCAGGTGCAAGGTCTGTTCTTCTTGACAGGGCATCAGCCACAGTGTTAAGGTGGCCAGGAGAATAGCACAGCTTAAAGTCATACTCAGAGAGCAGTTCAGCCCACCTGGCATGCCTCTGCTTGAGCAACCTCCTTGCCCTGAAGAAGGTGAGGTTCTTGTGATCAGAATAGACAGAGATGCCTTTAGAACCAGCCAAGTAGTGTCTCCAGAATTTGAATGCTTCCACAATTGCAAGCAACTCCTTGTCATGGACTGTGTAGTTACACTCAGCACTGTTCAGCTTCCTGGAGTAATATGCCACTGGATGCAGAGGAGCAGAGGGGTCCTGAGAGCTTGGCTGGGACAGAACAGCGCCAAGGGCATAGTCTGAGGCATCAGTTTCCAAGGTGAAGGGAAGCAAGGGATCCACATGCTTAAGGAGTGGTGCACTTGTGGTTGCTGTCTTAAGAGCTAGCCAGGCTTGCTCTGCTGCTGGGGTCCATTCAAACTTGGTGGTCTTCTTGGTGAGATCAGTGAGAGGCTTGGCTATGGCAGAATAGTTGGCAATGAAGGTTCTGTAGAAGTTGCAAAATCCAAGGAAGCTTTGAACATCCTTGATGGAATTTGGAGCCTTCCATTCAAGAATAGTTTGGATCTTGTCTGGTGCCATGGAGATCCCTTTGTCAGACACAATGAACCCCAAAAACTCAATGGAGGTCTTGTGGAATTCACACTTCTCCAGCTTTGCATAGAGGTGATGCTGTCTGAGTCTCTCCAAGACAGTCTTGACATGTCCCATATGGCTTGCAGTGTCAGATGAAAATACCAGGATATCATCCAGGTAGACAATGACAAAAAGGTCCAGAATATCCCTGAAGATGTCATTCATCATGCCTTGGAAAATAGCTGGAGCATTGGTAAGTCCAAAGGGCATAACCAAGTACTCAAAGTGACCGTATTTGCATCTGAAGGCAGTCTTCCATTGATCCTGGGGCTTAATTCTGACCAAATTGTAGGCACCTCTGAGGTCAATCTTGGAAAATATCCTTGCATGGCTCAGTTTGTCCAGTAATTCAGAGATGAGAGGCAGTGGATAGCGGTTCTTGACTGTCATCTCATTGAGATCTCTGTAGTCCACACAGGGTCTCAGTCCCCCATCCTTCTTCTTGACAAAAAAGATGGGAGCTCCAGCTGGTGACTTGGAAGGTTGGATGAATCCCTTGTTCAGCATTTCTTCAATGTATTCTTGGAGGGCCTTGGCTTCTGGTGGAGAGAGGTGGTACAGTGGCTTGAAAGGTGGGCTGCAAGTTTCATCCTTGAGTGGGATTTCACAGTCATAAGGCCTCTGAGCTGGTAGCAGGTCTGCCTTGGTCTTGGAAAACACATCAGCATAAGGGAGATATTCTTTTGGTAGCTTGGATGCCAGCAAAAGGTCTGATGGGTCCAGGTTGTCGTGCTCCTCAGCAGTGGGGCTTGAATTCTTGACTGGGAACTGTGATTCTTGAATCTTTGACTGAGAGTTCTGTTCTTGGCAAAGACTGTGAGCTGTGGAACTTGAATCTTGAATGTGGACTGTGAACTGTGGTACTTGAATCTTTGACTGTGGGTTCTGTGAACAAGAGTCATGGCCATGACTGTGAGCTCTATGAGCTCTACTTGAATCTTGACTGTGAACTGTGAACTGTGGAACTGGAGTCTTGGCTGGCTGTGAATCTTGAATCAAGGGCTTGAGAGCATGAGACTTGGAGGCTTGACTTGAGTTTTGGGTGACTGTTCCAATTGGTGGAGGTTGGACTTGACCAGTGACCCAATCAATGGCAGGGTTCTGGGCTTGCAGCCATGGTAATCCCAGGATGACAGAGAATGTGGGTGAGCCAAGATCCAATACTTCCAGATTGACCATGGATGGTGGAAAGTCTTGGATGTGGAGGTTTAGCTTGGTTTCATGGCTGATTTCCTTGAACAGAGCATGATTGGCAAAGTGGACCTTGAGGGGTGTGGATTTCTTGATCGTAGGAATGGCACAAGACTTGGCAAGGGTGGCATCAATGATGTTGCAGGATGATCCAGAGTCGATAAGGGCCTTGGTTGTGATGGTTGACTTGGGTGAGAGTTGAATCTTGACATCCATGGTGAGTTGGTGGGGCTTGGAATCTGAGGTGTTTGTGGTGCTGGTGGTGGTGATGAAACAGGGGCAGCTTGGAGGAGGGTCCAGGGAATTGCCCCTCAGTGAGCCTGGACCTGGGAGTTTGGGTGCTTCTTCCTTGGGCAGTCCTTGACAGCATGCTCCTTGGAGCCACAGTAAAAAACACAGTCCCTGCTGGGCCCTCCTTGTTTTCTCCTCTTGGCTCAGAGGACCCTTAGGAAGTGTCTCAACTGCATCCACTTGCATGGGTTCAGGAACTGTGAGAGCTTGAGGAACTGGGGTAGGTCTTGATGTAGTTCCTACTTGTC
Source organism: Zopfochytrium polystomum (assembly GCA_025765615.1). NCBI lineage: Eukaryota > Fungi > Chytridiomycota > Chytridiomycetes > Chytridiales > Chytridiaceae > Zopfochytrium > Zopfochytrium polystomum. The sequence goes on along the minus strand of JAIVFJ010000004.1, from coordinate 99,043 downwards.
TTTGCTTCAGCCTCTTGGAGTAGAGTCTGTTGTCAATCTTGATGGCAAGGAGAATGTACTCTTCCAAGGTCTCAGGGATGTGCAGAGACTGGGAGAGCATGTCTTGGATAGACTCATGGAGACCATCATGGTACAGCTCCATCAGAGCTGCATCATTGTATCCAGAGTCTCTGGCTAGTTGCTTGAATTGGTTGGTGTAGGCCACACAAGATTGCTTTCCTTGCTTGATATGCTTGAGCTTGGATCTTGCTGTCCAAGATGCGTAGGGGTCACCAAAGGTAGCTTCCAGCCCCTCCCAGAGCTCTTGCAGGGTGGTGGGTGTGCTTGGGAGAGATCTGTACCATGATTGAGCTTGACCAGACAGGAGGGTGCTTGTGAAAAGAACCTTGACTTGCTCACTGGGAAATCTTGAAGGTTGGAGAAGGATGACATTCTCCACAGTGGCCATGAAGTTCCTAAGGTCTTTGGCCAGCCCAGTGAACTTGTCAGGGCTGGGAACCTTGGGCTCTCTTGCTTGGTTGGCTTGAGGCAGGGGAAGAGCTTGATGTTCTTGTTGGTGAAGTTGTTGTTGAAGCTGGTGCTGCTGGTGAAGGACTTGTTCTTGAAGTTGGTGTGTCTGTCTTGAAAGGGCTTGTAATTGGTCCATCAAGGCTTGGAAGGCAGTTGCATCAGGGAAGGTGTTGTTTGGGTCAGACATGATGGCAGAGAGTAGTGGGAGAGGGTGAAGTGAATTATGATGTCAGGAACAGGGCAGGACAGGACAAGGCAGACAAGGAACTGAGAGGAGTGATGATTGTATTGGAAACAATAATTCACTTGAGGGATGGGACAGGTCCCCCATCCCCCTTTTATACCTTTTGAGAGTGTTCCTTGTCAAGACTCCAAGAAAGTTCCAGAAAGAGCAATTAGTAATACAATGATACCAATGATACCAATGACAACAAGACAAGTCAGGAAAGCAAAGAAGGTTCCAGAAGGTTCCACAAGGTTCCATGAAGGAATGTTCTAGAAGGTTCCAGAAGGTTCCAGAGGGTGATTCATAACATCCCAGGGGGCACCCCACGTCAGTATGGAGTGCGCCAACCGGTGCCCAGTGCGAAGCCCTGGGAGAGAGAGAGAAGAGAGAGGAAAGAGATGGTCAGTGGACATTGAGTTGTAGGTGGGCAAGTGTAGGTTGGTTCTGAATGTAGAGTTTCCATGCGGAGGAGGACCAACGCCCGCGTTGCATGATGTAAGACGCTGGGTGCCCTTGCTCGGCGAGGAATGTCGCGCCACCAGAGCGGAAAGACTTGCCGGTGAAAGTGGGTCCGAGAGTGGATTGGAGGACAGATAGGAACCATGACTTGGTGGGGATCGAGCCGTCGCATCGTAGGAAGAGGGTGGGGTTGTCGGAAGGTGGGCGGTGTTGGATATAGCGTTGAAGTCGGATGATAGGATCTGTGCTGAGATCGTTGGTGGAGTTGAATGGAAGAAAGACCATTTGTCCTTGTCCAAACCGGTCCACTTTGGTGTAAGGGAGATGGTAGGTGAGTCCGAGAGCGGTGATATTGACTGAGTCCAGTTGGATTCTGCGATGGGATGGGACCTGGTCATGCGTGTCAAGTAGTTCAGCAAGGCGATGGAGTGCAGAGAAGGCTATGGTCGCGAGAGCGAGGATGAGCGGTCTGTGTGGGTTGGTACGCAGCAGCAAGTTTGCAAGGTGGTGCAGGTCAGAGGTGGTGATGGGTACTGTGGGCAGAGGGGGAAATGGAATTGCTGTCGGACTTTCGGCTGCTGTTCGTTTTCTAATTCCAGCAAGGGCGCGGACCACACGTGGGTGGGAGCGGACCTCAGGCCAATGTGTACCACCAAGTAAAGTGCCAACGCCAGAGATGTAAGTTCGGATCGTAGAGTAGCTGTAACCTTGGGAAAATAGGTGGGCTGCAAAAAGTGCAACTCGCTCTGGTGTAATGGTGTTGTCAAAGTTGGATAGGTTCGAAAAGGAGTGCCAGTGCCCTGCTGCAACAGCGTACTGAGCATGCGTGGTCGGTTCAATCGAGTCCAGAATGAGTGAATCTAGCAGAGCAGGAAGTTGTGGGTGAACAGTTGTGGGCGCGTTTTGGTGGGGGCGTGCAGGTGGTGGGGCTGGGATCTGCTGGCTTGGGCGCGACGCGCACGTACGTTAAGTGTAGACATTGTGGAAAGGGTAGAGGAGGGGTGGAAGGATGTGAAGCTGATGGAAAGATGCAAGGGGAAAAGTACGCTGCAGAAACGCCAGATTGCCACGAGAGAGGGAGTCAGCCACAATATTGCGCTTCCCAGGGAAGTACAGGACTCGGACTGAGATCCTGTACATTGTTTCTAGTTCTGCTATGGACTGGATGATGACGTTGTTGATATATTGACTGGAACTGTAGGAGTCGAAGTTGACTGCGACTCCTTGATTGTCTGTGTACCCAAGCAGTTTGCAGCCTGCGTGGGTGAGAGGAGTGTTGCGGAGTATGTGTAATGCCAGGAACTGTGCGTAGAGCTCGTTTGTACCAACGTGTACAGGTGTGTTGTTGTGGTGATACGGCGCAGTGGTGCGGTGGTAGAACCTGAGTCGTAGAGACAGATACCAGACACCAAGGCCATCTTGGCACGCATCCGTGAGAGTTGCATCCACTGGTCGCCAAGCGTGTAGTCATAGGAGACTTCGAGGCGGCGCCTTCTGTAGGAGCTGCTGCAGCCACTGTAAGGATTGGCGAGATTCCCTGTGTAGTGGTATTGTCGCTTGTGGAATGGTGCGCCCAGCGGATTGGCGGTAAAGCGGTGGTGTGGCGGCAGCAATTGCAAAGAATATGGATGTAGCGAAGTTAAGAAACCCAAAGTGTTCTCGCCATGTCTGGAGGGGAAGGGCTGGTGCGTCGAGCCACGATTGAAGCAGGGCTTCTAGCTTGCGCAGTTTGTCGTCAGGGAGTGAGTATACGAGAGCACATGCGTCGATATGAATCCCAATAATTTGGAGGCTGGTACCCCAAGCCTCCTTTGCATGTGGCAGCCCAAGGTCATCGAGTAGGTGTTCGACTGCGACGAGTTCAGCAGGCTTTGTGTGTGGGACATCACAGGTGGGTTGGAAGCATGCGCCGTACAAGTCATCAACCCAGCATTTGACAACTGGAAGCTGGAGTTCGTTTTCGGCTATCCAAGCAATGGAGTGGCTGAGCCGAGTGAAGAGGTAGGGGCCAGAGCGAGACCCAAAGCTGAGACAATGGTCCAGGAAGAATTCACCACGGAAGAAAACTACCTGCATCGCCTGGTTGACTGGGTGGACTGGGACCTGTTGGAAGGCAGCAGAGCAGTCGAGTTTCCACAGCACAAGCGTGTAATCACGTGCGGTATGTTGGTGCATCCAGATGAGTATGGGAATGAACTCGATGAGAGGGTCGTAGCGGACGTGGGCATGGGAGTCGGGGATGTGGTCATTGACAGAGTTACCACGGGGGAAGGACAGATTGTGGATAAGACGGTGCTTGTTCTTTTGTTCAACTGAGAACAGGGAGACTGTTGAGCAGAGGTGTGGTAGGGCAGGGAGTTTTGTGTACCGGCCCGCCTGTACTTCGGTGAGAACGTATTTTTCGAGGTTCTCGCCATGGATCCCGTCTTCAGGAGCAGTACGGAGGAGCCTCGGCTCTTCCAGGCGAGAGGTGAACCCGTCGCCGTACCAAACGCCAATTTTGATACCAGAGAGTAGAGACTGAGTGAAGGGCTTGTTCGGATGACGTCGGAGGTATTGCGCAAGCTTGCCAAGACAGATGGTGTGGACAATTTTCCACGGGATTGCCTTGCGGAGAGCGGCCTCGAGACTTTGTACTGTTGGTTGTCGACTGGTGGTGAGGGCAAGGGAGCGGCAGTTTCTGTGTCAGACGCAGCACCGCCAGTCGGAAGTACTTGAGGATCAAAGAGCATCCCACGAGACCAGCGCAGATGGAGCGGGGCTCCAGTGTTGCGGCTGGACTGATCCTGAGGGGGGCCGGGGCCATGTGGGGAGGAAATTGTGGCGGCCTCCACCCCCGCCTCAGCGAAAGGGCAGGATAGGCCTGGGTGGCACAGTGGGGGCAGTAGCAGTGGTGTTTGCAGTGGACAGACAAGAAAGAAACTCACAAACTCAGAAAACCTCCTTCTCCTCCTCCTGCGTCCAAGTCAGGGAGTTGGCTTCGGCTAAACGGGTTTAGCCTACAATTGAAGTCACTTCAGAGATATTGCTGAAGAATAATCTTTGAACCAATAAGCAATTAGGTTTCACATTTTGCTGTGACTGACTCCTTGACTTCTGGAGCTTCTGGAAGGTGCCCAATCCTTTTCCTCTCATCACGTCTATATGCAGTTATCTGCTTTAGGTTGTTAACCAGTACAATTTCGGTTGCAGCTTCCAAAGGATGCAATCATATCAAGAGGAGCCAACAAAGATAGCCGGTCTATTTAAAAAATTCTCATATATGGAGTGAGCAACACATGCTTCATCGAAATTCCCTAACAAATTTTGACTGCCAATCTTCAACATATGTACAAAAATTTCGTTGAAAAAATTCGAAACCAACGAAGTTATCTGTTGTTGTTTCGATTTGGAATGGAGAGGTTGTGAGTAACTTAGTCTTTTACAGAGTGTACAGCGGTACATAACGTTGTGTGAAGTGCAAAGCTTGTTAACAACTATCCAGACAGGTTATTTATATTTGGAGGATTAGTCCATTATGTTGCTAACTGTGGCGCCTTGTGCAACTGAGGTGTAGACAGAGCTGTCACCAGGTTGGTTCCATGAAGGGCCTTGGCGTGATGGAGATGACTGCAGATGACAGTTCCAGAGCACTTGCTTCTTGGCCATCTGCTGTGCCGCTCACCGCATGAAGGGGATACCCTGTGGGCAACAGAGGAAGTTGAGGCTGCAGGCAACAGACAAAGTTTGTCTGTCCCTTCACCTATCAGGTCGGAGCAGTCTGTTTACAGAGGCAGCGCACAGTGAGAGAAGCCTGTCCGTGTTCCCAGTGCTTGTGTTGGCCCATGAAGGAATGATGTCTGTCTATGGTGGAGACAGGTGTGCTGCGCATGCCGTCTGTCAGAACCCACTCAGTCCGCAAACCAGCTTTGTCAGCGTAAGCAACTTTGTGGAGTGGAGTTAGAGCAGTAGACAGAGCCCATTGGGGATGACTGCAGCAGACAGGGTTGAAGACAGACAACAAAAGACAAATTCCAATTAAGTAGACACACAAGTGAACATAGTAAATGTACCATTTGGCAAAGGTCCGGACTATATGAAGAACAGACATAAATAGTGGACCAGTTAGTATACGCTGTGTGCACATTAAGTGCTGGGGTTTGTATGCTTTTGGCTTTTTGCCCACCACGTATGCCTTTTAGTAAGTATGCAGAGGCACCCTTGTGTAAACAGTCTACTCTGAGTGACTGAGTGGGAGGAGTGAATGAAGTGGAGATGTGTGTTTGTGGGTGGTCCTTCTCCCCAACTTGGAGAGAAAGGGAAAAACTCTGTTATGAATTATTGATGCATGATGATGATATGCATTCTGTAATAGTTGCTAGGCAAGCGTGACTAGCACAGGGTAAAAACCTCTCCTATTTTATCTGTTTGAGCAGAGGAGGAGAAAAACTGTTAATTCTGGGTTTCTGTTCTACTGAATACGTGGAGTATTTGTCAACAGCGCAAGCGAGTGCCCAGGTCTGCATTGGCAGTGGCTTGCTCTCCCATGGGCATCATGAAAACGATCACTGACAGTCACAATAGGTTTGGGTCTGTCTTGTGCCTCTTGCTGCTAACCAGTCAGTTCCACCCAACACCAAGCTTCCCTGACAAATTGCGCATATTTTCTAGTTGGTAATTGGACTCTTCCTGTGAAGTCCAGGCTGTGCGGTGCACACTGTGCACCACCGGCTGAGTCCAACAACATATCTGTCATGGAGTTCATAGGGCATGTCAGGTTTCCCAGAGAGCTAATTGTGGATTCTTTGAAACGAGGTAATGCAAAGCCCATAGCTTTTTATCTTTTCAAGCCTTTGCAGGAACAGGAAGCTGTTTGGAACAGAAACAGATCAAATGAACAATAAGAATACATTGCTGCTTTAAGAGAGGTTGATACCATACAGTGGGCTGAGGAAGCGGGTGATGGAACAGTATACCCCAGTTTCACATCCCTTACGCTCTGTTGACAAGGACGTATCAGCGTGCTGCGCTGATTATGTCCTTGTGAGAGGTTTTGTTGTGTGTATTTTTGTTGGCTTGTGGAATGAAGAAGCCAAAAAAAATGGAATATTCCTGAAAACGAATATACCTTGGTGTCTTTGTGCAAACACCTCCAAATAACTGAAGTATTCGCAATTAGTTCCCTCCCAAAATTCTGATGCAAGAGGGAATTTCCCTTTCCAGATGCCAGGTAGAGTGGTGTCGTTTGTCAGTAGATTCTGCATTCACGTGAGCACCTTGCTGCAGCAACCATTTCACTGCTAACAGATCCTTGCTGCACCAGCCATTCCACCACCTCCAATTTCCCAACTGAGATGCAAGATGTAGTGGAATCTGCTTGTCCATGATGTTTTCAGCTTTGACGTTGGATCCAAGTTGAATCAAGCACTTCACAACTTCCTAAGTGGCCTATTTTGCGAAGCAATGTGGAGTGGGATCCATTTGTCTTTGGTCTTGGCACTCAAGTTGGTGCCATGCTGTGTTAACCCTAACAATTTCCAAATGCCCATTCTTAGAAGCATGGTGGAGTGGCAGCCACTTGTCATTGGTCCTCAGCATTGACGCTGGCACCTTCCTGCACTAACCACTTCACAAATTCCAAATGCCATTAGAAGAGGCAGAGGGGAGCGGGGTGAACTCATTCGTTGCCTTTGCATTCTTGGTTGCTCCTTGCTGGACTAAGAGCTTGACAACTTCCAAACAGCCGTTTTCAGAAGCAATGCCAAGTGGTGTCCACTTCTTGTTGGTATCAGGCATCCACGAATGGTGCCTTTGCTGCACCAACCATTTCACAACTTCCAAATGTCCAAAGTTTGAGGAAGGATGCAGCGGCGTCCACTTGTTGTAGCTGCTTGCATCATTCACATCAGCGCCAAGCTGCACCAAGCACCTCACAACCTTCCAGGTGCCAGGAAGCAGATGCAATTTATATTTCAACCTCTTCTTGCTGTTCTCATAATCCACATTGACACCTTGCTGCACCAACCACCCCTCAACGTCCAAATGGCTGTATTGAGATGCAATATGGAGTGGTGCCATTCCAATTTCATCAACTGCATTGAGATCTGTGCTGTTCATAAGAAACCAATCATTCAGTTGCCCTTCTTCATGACTGTTTTTGAAGAGCTCCCATTTTGAATTTGTCAGTGCCTTTTGTGTCAGTTAGAGATAGTATTGAGGGCTGGAACATAAATCAACTTACAAAGTTTTCCTCCCATTTATATAATTCATTGAATCTTCCAATTTGCTCGCCTTGCCTGCAAATTGGAAGATTCCAGAAGACCTCTCAAAGATTTCAGCAGACACTGTTTTCACATCATCAGAGCTCAGCAGCCCATCTGGGAAAGATTTGGACATCATGACTTCAACAAAGAGGTTCATGTCGTTCTTGTTCTCTTCATCACTTGGCACAAAGACTGTAGAGTCCAGCTGCACTGCGGTGTGGAACACATTCCTGTTCTGGTCTCTGAGTGGTGAATATCCCTACAAATAGAGGCAGCATCTGAGCCGATTGCAGCGGCTATCCAGCAGCTTGTTCCTCTCATTGCTGTCTGGAGCACCACATTCATCCAAAGCATCAATAGTGAGCAGAATATTCTTCATCTTGTCACTTGAATCCAACTGCTTTAATACTTCAAGAACAATCTGCTTGTAAGCCTCTTGAGGGTCCTTGAGAATACTGGAATCCTCCATTCTTGGTGTCTTCGACACATGCAGTTCACAAAGCTTTCTGAACAAGGGAAGCACCTTGCACTAATCCAGATAGTGGTGGTAACAAGCTGCCTGGGGCTACTCTTCTTCAGATCATCAGTGCCTTCAGTAAAAAATGGACCAACAAATACTTTGCAGGCAACTGCCAGCTCACAAGGCATGAGATCACAGACTTGTTAACTCCGCCATTCAGCCAAAGCACATTGGCCACATCAGCAGACTGAAGCCAGGATGCAAGCTCTCCAGATAAAAAGTCCTGGTTCCCTCCACGTAGGCATTCTTGTGCCTTTCAACATCAACAGCAATATCCACTGGCTTGAGCCAAAGTCTAAATCAACAGGTGTCTGAACAAGAGCTGGAAATGGAGCTGATCTCTGAACTTGACGCTGCTTGGTCTCGCTCACAAGGAAGGCAATCTGGCCATCCCACTCAGGGGATCCAGGATTTTCTCAGCAATCCATGTGTAGCAACTTGAAGGGTGTCAGCAGTCGAATCCACACCAATATACTCACGCTGCAGTGATTGCAAAAACTCCACCTTGATAAGTGAGTGCAAAGCCAACAGACATAACCTGATGGTCTAGAGTGAGAACAGGACAAAAGAAATTGCTGGAATCAATTCCTTCAGCCATGGCCTGGTTGATGGCCACTCATATTGTTCTCATCAAACCAAACATCCAAGTGATGCTTGGTTGTCAAATCAACCCTCACAACTTCTTTGCTGGTCCACCTGACAATGAGGTCAGAGAAGACGAGGGGAAGAGTGAAAGCCAACTACTGGTAGGACAGGAAGCAGTCATGCACTTTGGACGAGAGGAGGCAGTTGGCAAAACACTGGGAAGTGCCAAACAGTGGCAGCTTTGCCCTTTTTGCGCTGAATCTGAAAACAGAGCAGTCTGGGAAAAGATGATCTCTCAATCAGGGCCTGCACATAGCTGGGCGCGTCGTTGACACACTCCAACTCAGTACATGATTTCAAATAAACCTCGACATCTTGGCCAAGAAAGATATCTGTATTCTAGTTTACCTCAGAAAAAATGAAGAGTTCAGAACAATTATTCCTGTAAATCAGCAATCTACCTTCTCCATCAAGTTCTGCAAAGTGGGATGATCAAGCTCAAGGACCTGAACGGCCTGGTCGTCAAGGTACTGGACTTTCACCCAGTGCTTTGCAGGGACTTCGCGAGTTTAGCGGCACAAAGCTGGGAGTGCTACCAGACACGTCCGAGTTGTTTACAAACAAAATTAGATGATGGGTTGATAGGGGGATTTCGTTTGATTTGCGCAGAGGACGGAAGCAAGTCAGGTAATCGTTGTCTGGAGTGGCCTGTCAACTCTTTTTCGCGCTCCCGCACCTCCTCAAAGCCCCAACGCCCCTCGGCGTTTGTGAATGGGGGACTGGAGTTAAGGTGGGTGAAATTCGCGCGCGCGTGTGTGTGTTCCGTGGGGGCTTTTGTGCGGACGGGTGCCCGCTTGTTAAGAAAAATTTCATGTTGAATCTCGCCAACGACAATAACACAAGCAGCGCTCCAATTATTTCTTTAACGGGCTGCCCATTTTGAATGGGGGGCCCCAAACACCATCAAACAACAGCGATAACAACAAGCTCGCATAAACCCCACCCAAGGTTTTTCGCTCTCATGATTTCACACCAACCACCTCAAAGTTCTTTCACGCCAGACCCTGCGCCCTGCTTTCGCTCTCAAACACGACCATGCGCCACAGCTTCAGCACAAACACCTCCGCCTCGTCGTCCAGCGCCTAGGACAAAGCGGTGATGGAGTATGGGGGATAGGAGGATGGGAGAGGATAGGAATAAAAAGAGTTGGTTGCGTTCTGATATGGACGGGGAACTAAAACAAAAAAAAAAAAACAAAAAAAATGAAAAACACTCACCCCTTGGAGCTCGTCGATAATCTTTGCAGCGGGTGTGCGCCGGCGAATCAGATCCATGACAAACTGCACGAGATCCTTCTCTTCCTGGCCCAGGTACTCGACGACTTTTTTTACCACGAACGGGCGGATCTTGTTCGAGATGACATACTGGGCGAACAAACCGGGAGAAAATTGGAGAAGATGCGAAACAGGTAAACAAAAAAGGGACAAACGCCCCAAAACGCAGTGGACGAACGACTAAAACAAACCTCGTCCAAGTAGTCCCACTTGACGCTCCATCCGCACAGTCCCGCGCGGTCCGCCGGAATCCCCGCGACCAGCCTTCCCACAGCTTCCCTCCGCTCCTCGACGGTCATGATGCGCCCAACAACAACCCCGCCGCCGCCCGCCGTCGACACGTACTGGCTGCGCGCAACGCGCTCCGCCCGCTCCGCCTCCAGCTCGCGCGCCGCCCGCTCCGCCTTCTCGCGCGCCTCCTGCTCCAGCCGCGCCGCCTCCAGCATCGCCGCGTCGCGTCGCCGCTGCGCCTCCGCCGCCGCAGCGAGCTCCTGCGCCTCTTCGTTGCGGTCGCGGTCGTCCACCTCACGCTCGTGCCGCAGGAACTGCTGTCGCTTCGAGTGCCAGCGGTCCCTGCGAAATGTGATTTGTTTTATTTTGTTTTTTTGTTTTTTTTTCACCCAACGTGTACAATCAACAGATTCAGTACTGACGCCAAATCCCGCAGAACGCAACGCTTGGCGAGAAGCTTACCGGTCGCGATAAAACTCTTCCCGCCCGTCTTCCATCTCACGGTCGTCGTCCCAGTTGTGCAGCAACTTCTCCATGGCCACTCGGTCCCGTTCTATTGTTTTCAAGCGGTCCTGGTCCTTTGTCCTTGCGTTCTGGATTCCGCGGATCCGCTGCGACTCGGCACGCTCAAACCGTGCCTCTCTCTGTTTGGGTGTGGAAAATAGATTCAAGGAGAGGCAGGGAAAGTCAGCAATTCGCTCCACAAAAGCAATTACGCAAATAACCAGACCTCCAAGAACGTTTGGTACATGTCCCTCTCTCGTCTTTCCTTCCGTCTGGCCTCTTCCTCATCATCTTCATCGTCCCCAAATATCGAATTGCGCCTGCCTCGTCCGTTCCGAGTTCTGTTGGAGTCTGCGTTTCTTCTCTGCGTCTCTCGCTCTCGCTCGCGCTCCTCCCGCCTCCGCTTCTCCTCGGCGATTTCCATCTCTCGTTCCCGCTTCTCGCGGTCTTTGGCCGCTATCCGCTCCCGGAACTGAGAAATTTCCCTCTCGACCTTTTGCCGTTCTTCCAGCGGCATGTCGTCCGAAAGGTCTTTGTTGGGGTTAAACGTCGCGGACGCCATGCCAGACGCGTCGCCACCCATGGGGTCGTCGCCGACAAGGCCGCCGCCGGCATGTCCACCGATCTCTCCGCCAGCCAGGCCGGCCAAAAACGCCTCCGCCTCAGCCGACTGCATCGCCTCGATGACCCGCTCCGCTTCCGCCCGAGCTGCAGCCACTCGCACGCCGAGCGCTTCCTCGCTGGCCCCCGTCCCGGCGGTCACTCGCGCTTCGTCAAGGTGCTTCCGCGCCACCTGGTCCACCTTGACCAGAAGGGGTTTCGGGTCGTGCTGCCCCGGTGGCATCGCGGGCAGCGCGAGCCCCTTTGGCGGTTCCTTCCCCGGCCCCTCGACGGGCTCGCCGCCCAAGACGCGCAGGCACACAAGGACAGACGCTGCCGTGTCATATATGCAAAAGCCGAAGGCTTTTGGCTTCCCCTGCGCGTCCGTCACACGTTTCCAGTTTCGCACCATGCCGCATGACTTTAAAAATCGCCAACGGAATGTTTGTCGGTCAGAAGACTGGCAACGGCGCACGGGGCAGAAACACAAACTGAAACTCACTCTCAAACACGTGGCGGTCCCACATGGCGAAACAAATGGGGGAGAGAAGAAGCAAAGAAAAGCGTCCGCACCTTCAACAGCCGCTCCATCCACGCGTCCGACACCCCCTCTGCGATCGCTCCAACAAAAACCGTCGTCAGCTTGTCGTTTGGCGACGGAACGTACACGGGAGCAGTGGATACCGCTGCAGCAGGAGGGCTTGACCCCGCCGCCTGGCTGCGGCGGCATCCCCATCGGCATCCCCATTGGCATTCCCATCATCGGCATTCCGGGCGGCGGCCGCCCGCCCATCCCCATCATACCCGGCGGCGGCGGCGCACCGCCCGGGAAGAACGGCGTCGCCGCTGCCGCCGCGTAGGCTGCGGCGGGTAGGACTATGGGCGGCGCGGCGGCCGCGACGGGGTTCGCGATCGGCGGTTGAAGCATCCCTGGGTACCCCGACGGTGGGTAGCCGCCTGGCATTCCAGGCGCGGCGGCGCCGGGGTAGCCGGCCGGAGGGTACATCCCTGACAGTGTGAAGTGTGTGTTAGGGGATCTGCTTTGATTGGATGGACGCACACGCATGGAATTTACGCCATTTCGGGCTCAAGAGCGGCCGAACAAAAGAAAGGAGGGTAGTAGGGAGATCGAACATGCTGGTCTGCGACAATCTGTCGATCGACAGCATCGATCTGCCCGCAGTTGCTGAGATTCGGGTGTGCGCAAACCCGCTGTTGCAGATCGCCCTGGCTAGAGAGACAACTCACCGCCGGGTGGCATCCCACCCATCATCTGCATCTGCATCATCGGCGGCGCGCCCGGGTAGCCGTAGCCAGGTGGGGCTCCTCCGAGGGGCCGCACGCCGCCGGGACCGTACGGATTCATTCTGGGGGGGTTTCTTGGGCGGGCGTCTGTTCCCTTTTCTTCTTTTTGGCTTTCCAGACAGAGAGAAACCTTGTCGGTCCCCCTTCGAAATTATGTTGGGTGTACGCCAACTTTGACATGGCTTTTTGATGTTTCTTGGATCGCCGTCGGAGTCCGAAGCTGAGGGTATGTAACAGCAGAGGCCACTGTTGGCGAGCTCATAGCGAACAAGGTTTAAATATTTCTTCAGTTATTAATACTTTGTACAAACACGCAAACAGATCGGTGAGCCTCGGCTGACATAAAACAAAAACAAATAAAAAAGTGCATCATATGCTACACCTCCTCCCCTTCCCTTGCTAATGTTGCCTCCTCCGTCGCAGGGCGTGGTCCCCATTCGCTCCTGCCTCTTCTTGATCGACCAAAGTGTCGGTCGAGGAACCATGCGATAAAAACAAAATGGTGGACGAGCGAAATGAGGGGGGATCCAAATGGACTCGGCCGTAAGTCGAGCACCGACCCTGCGGGGGATGCGAAGATGGGGACCAAGAGGCTGAGACTCAACTGGATAGAGTCCACCACCATGATGAAGATGACGGCCGCAAACCTTATCGGTTATTCAACGAGAGGATGAACGAACAAAATGACTCACTATCTCTTGGTGGATGCGACGAAGAACCATCTGAAGCAGTTGCCAGAAAACTTAAGTTAGATTCGTGCGGCTTTGGCAGAGATTTTTTTTACGAACCTGATGACTTCTCAACCGGCGTCTATTCGGGTCGCTCTCGAATACAACCAACGGAGGGAGAATGAAAGACCCTGCGCAGCACTCACCGTCAGATTCCACCTCGAGGCACGGAGCATTTAAAAGCTCCTCTAGAAAGTCCGCCAACACTCCATCGATAAGGGGCTGGCGAAACACTGCCGGGGCCGGAGAGGGTCGAAGCAGGGCGGTGACCACCGCTCCCCGGCCGACACCATCGAACTCCCAGCCTCATTTCGGACGCTCCGCCAAAGTCCGCAAGCTTCAGGCGGACGCTGTGGGTCGCTGACGTTCGAGCAAGATATTCTATTTGAGAAGAAAGAGAATGGGCGTCAATTAAGAATTGAGTTTAACTGAACATTGAGGGGATTCAACGGCGATATTTCTTTTTTTCATTGTTCAAAGAAAACTGACGGAAGTTACGTCTGGTTTTCAGGTACAAAAGGGCGGCCAACGCCAGCGGCGTGACAGTCCTGGACCCCCTTTGTCGCCTCCGCCATTATGTGCAGCGTTGAATCTAAAAGCTGATGAGTTTGCAAACTGCAATCGAAATCCGTCTGTAAAAGTGATAGCGGGTGGGGAGTAACCACAGGAGTTGGGGTTTGCCCACACTTCCCAACCCAAAAAACACACAAGGATTTTGTCGAAGCGAGAAAAAGCGCTGCCTCTTCGCCGAAAAGGCAACGAAGGCAGGAAATAACCCTTTTTGGAGGGGGTTGGAGCCATGCTAATGACAGGCAGCCGGAAGGCTGCTGCGAGACAACAGGGGGTTGGGGGGATCCAGAATTATTCTGGAGCACGAGTCGCGACGTACACGGGGACGCCCTTATTTGACGCCAGACGCTCGAAAGGGCGTGCGCTTTTGTTTCTTCGCGGGATCGGGCAACGGAAGGGAGGTGGGGCGATACCCATACGTGGTGGAGTCGTGAGCGCTGCTCGTGAACTGGCAGACAAGATCGTCCGCAGCGCACGGAGCAAGTGTCTTTTGACATGGCAACAATCGTATCATTTGTTTGCGACTGCAGCCTTGTGCGCCAAGATACATTTCTGCTTGGTTGACTTCGTTGGCGGGTGGGGACTTCAATTTGTACACATTACTGCTTGGTGGAGAGCCGACGGAATACCAAAAAAAAAAAAAACTCTAACGAGAGAACGGAGATCGGGAAGAAAACGAAAAAAAAATTGGAGACATCGGTGAGCGCTTCCCGACGAGCCGTCTGGGTGACGGAAAGGGCGGCGGAGGGGAAGGGGTGGAAGGGGGAAGGAGCGGGGGCAAACCGGAAGGCAAAAAGAAACAGGAAGGGGCAGACAACGCGTGGAAACAACGAAAGACTGAATGCGAAAAAAAAGAACAACAAAAAAATATCGCGCTAACCGGGCCGACCAGCTCCCCCCCCAATGCAAAGTCTAGAATTTGAGTCAAAAGTTGTGTAAGCTTGCCTGTAACCAAGTTTCTGACTCTATCCACCCCTCTTACCCACAAAATAAGAATTGGAGGTGGAGGGGGGAAAAGGGTGCTTGTGTTTGTTTTCGTCGCCGTCGTTCCTCTCCTCTCTCTCCCTCCCTCTCATCACGACCTCCCCTTCCCGCGCTTCAGCGTCAACCCCCTCGCCGGCGGCTTTTCCGCCGGCGGCTCCATCAGCCCGTACGCGACCATATCCTCCTCGTTCAGCTCCGCCCCGAGCGTCGTCTCGGCCCTCCGCACCGCCCTGCTCAGCCGCTTCTGCGCCTCGCGCAGGTCGTACACGACCGCGTCCATCCCACCCGCCGCCGTCTCCGTGCCGGCCGCCGCAACCCTCTTCGCCATCGCCGCCAGCCTATCCCGTTCCGCAATCAAGTCCGCGTGCAGCGTCGACGACGCGCGCAAAATCGCAATATTCGTGCGTTTCATCCGTCGCACCAGCGTGCGGTTGTGCAGGTCGAGCGCGTGGCTGATGGCGTGGATGATGCGGAACATTTTCCAGATGCGGAGGACGATGATGACGCCACCGTACTGCGAGTAGAATTCGAGGCCGAGGGACGCGAACACGGCGACGGCGTCCACGATGTGGATCGTGCTGGCGAAAAAAGTGGCGGCCCATTGCAAACATGGAGAAGAGGATTTCGATCGAGAAGATTACGAGCAGCGCGATCGAGGTCGTGTTGATGGCTTGTTTGCCGGTTGACAGCGCTTTGGAGGGCTCTATTGTTGGACGGCAGTGGTAGGGGGCCGTTGGGTTCAGAGGGTCATGTGTTGGTATGCAGGCGGTGTTGATGGCTGTGATTGGGGAGGGAAGTGGACCAAGAGGAGTTCAGAGGATGCATATGAAGAAGAGATAGCAGTGCTAGGCGGTCCCCCACTTACATAGGATGATGTCTGCAAACACTAGAACCAAGCTGTTGGATGGAAGCGGAGTTACCGGTGATGGTGGGCGAAGGGGTGCAAGTCAGTTGACGGAACAAGCGCAAACGTAAGCAAATAGAGATGGGTGGCGCCACGGCCACGGAAAGGAAAAGGAAGAAAGAACGAGGGCTTTTGCATCCATGCAAAGCACAAAGTGAGCGGGTGATCGGACAACGCAGTACTCAACTCTAGAATAACGAGTCCGATGATGGTATTGTGAAAGAACACCTGCGTCATGAACCACCGCACGCCTGCTCGCGAGAGCATCTTTTCCGGCCGCTCCAGCTCAGTCCCGCTCCGTCTCATCTCTGCTCGCCGTCGTCTCCGACGACGTCAAGCATCTCGAGCGGCTGTCTTGTCCGCGATCCATCCGACCGCTGCGATCGAGCCGCCGCCGCCGCCGATGGTACGCGCGGACTGCTGGAGGCTGCTCGCTGAGGCTGTTGGTGTTGGTGGGAGGGAGGCAGCGGCAGGTTCGCCGGGTGGAGTGTGTCCACGGATGCAGCGGCGATGGATCGTACGGTTGTGGCCGAGTCGTGGGAGAGGGCGAAGGCGAGGGTGTTGTTGTTGGTGGCTGACGAATCGCGGCGGGATGACGCCAGCGTTGGGGACTGAGGAGCCGGATGGGGATGCCGGGGAGAGCGGGGACGGCATCAGAAGCTGCTGCTGGCTTGTGAGGCGGCGTTTGGTGGTGGACTGGGGGGGTGTGATTCGCGGATTGTGTTGAAGATGCCAAGGCGAGTCAATCGAATGAACACAATACTAGGATGAAGAGCCTCAACAACCAACAACAAGGAGGCGGCGGCGGCGGCGGCTGGTGGCGGCGGCAGATGATGATGAGGAGGAGGAGGGCGCGAGAGCGGGCAAGGGGGGTTGGTGAAGGGTTGAGAGAGTGTGAAGGGGGCGGCGTCGGAAGACAGCGGGCAGGCTCAGGTGGCAAAAAGAGAGCAAAATCAGAGAGACAAAGAAAGAAAGGCATGGAAAGAGAACAAGCGTTTGTCGACAAGTTCAGGAGAGGCAAGCAAGCCCCAACATCCACCAGTCTCTCTCCATCGTCCACACACACACACACACACACTCTCTCTCTCTCTCTCTCTCTCTCTCTCTCTCTCTCTCTCTCTCTCTCTCATGCACTCTCTTTCCCTGTCGCTCGCTCGATCGCAGCTCAAGTGCCTTTTTTCCTTTTTCCGTCTTTGAGAGTGAGAGGTGCACGAAACGCAAATACTGTTTTTGGGCAGCAGTGCCAGTGGCCCAGAGGACTTAAGGACTTGTCTTTGCTCCACAAGCATGACCAAAGTCAAGAAATGCATCACATGCCGCAGGTTCCTTTTGTCCTTTTCCACAGTCTCAGGGCAGGAGAGACAGAGAGTGAGGCAGACAGACAGACAGACTGACTGACTGACTGACTGAGAGACAGACAGACAGACAGACAGACAGACAGATAGACCTTTTGATCGACACAAAACAACCCACTTTCTAAAATTTTCAACGCTGATGGACCGCCTCCTCTCGTCCATCCACAGCCTGGCCATCGACCTCGGCCTCGACGGGGCCAGACGAAGACGCCGACGCAGACGATCGTGATGGCGGCGGCGACGATCCTCCACCCGCAGCAGCAGTAGCAGCAGCCGTGCTGCTGGTGGCTCAAGCTTCCCGCACCCAGAACTGGCGCGTCGTCCACTTCGTCGTCCATCGCATGCCGCTACAGCAGCATTTCACCATCCGGTTTTCTCGACGTCGTCCTCTTCAAAGACTGACTCTCCGAACTCATCCTCGCTCTCTTCGCGGCCTCGTCCGCTTTCCACCTCCATCCTGCAGCCGTTTCCGACCTTTGGGCCCTCCCAAACGTCCAGCGCTGGGGCAAGTATCATCATCAATCATTCAGCATCATCCTCCCCTTCGCTTGGCCCGTCCCTCCCTCCGCACTCCAGATCTCCACCGTCGCCCGTCGCCGGACGCCTCCACCCACTCTACCTTCAACCTCCACCCCCGCCCCACCTCGCATCCAACCCGGCATTGTCAGTCTACTCCCCCGCCGCGCGACCCCTCCTCCGACGACCGTCATCCTCACCCGCGCTGCCAGTCTACGCGCCGGTCCATCACTACCTGCACTCGTCAGCCCCCACCTTCCACCAGATCATAAACGGATCCAACCGCACAGCCACCCCACCGCTGCTTCCCTCGGGCGCCTTCAGCTCTCCCCCGCCAACCCCGCCGCCAAACATGCCGCTGCCCCCGACCCCGTCCTCCTTCCGGCGCCCGGGGCCACGCCCGCCGTCCTCCTCTGGCACCCCGTGCATGCCGCCAGAGCTGTCCGCTCCCGCCGCGCAACGCAAAGTGGCGGCGATCACAACAGCCGACGATGGCGTCGCCGTCGCCATCCCCGTCCCCGTCGCCGTCGCCGTCCCATGCGTCCACGCGCGTGACGCCGTCGCCGATGGTGGGGGAGGGCGCGTCGGGACCCCGGCGCGGCAGTTCGTCACAGGACACCGTGTCGGCTGCGGCGAGGACCGTCTCGACGACTTCGCCCCCGCACCCGAGCCTTGTTTCAGCGGACGACCTCGACGACGACTTGGACCGTCATCGTGACGAAGAGGAAGAGGGTAGGTAGCGACGAAGACAACGGCGACGTGGACGATGGGAGCGAAGACGACGACGACGACGACGAAGACGACGACGACGAAGAAGACGACGAGGAGGACGACCCCAACGCCCGCCTCCGCAACTACGCCCGCCGCGCCCGCGCCTTCCACGACGCCGCCCTCGCCGCAGCCGCCGCGTCCTCCTCCTCCCCCACCCGCTTCCACCCGCCGCCGCCTCCCCCACTTCACGCCTCCCCCTCCCCGTCCTCCCCGTCCTCCGCCCTCGCCTTCCTCCCGGGCTCCTCCCTCCCCTCCTTCACCCCGCTCCGCCACCCGCACTCGTACTCGGACGCGATCGCCATCGCCGCGCAGTCCCGCCGCCGCACATCCGTCGCCTCCTTCACCGGCTCGCTGCCCTCGCCCGGCGGGCTGTCCATGCTCGTCGTCGGACGTGCCCGGAGGAATGTTTGGCTTCAAGCCGCCAAAGAGGCGCGCGTCGTCGTCGTCGTCGCTCAGGGAGCTGGGGAGGTTGCGGTCGAGCCCGGTGCCGCAGTGATTTTTTTGTGCCGGAAGGAAAAGACGAGCGTGGAGGAGAGGGCAAGGAAGGAAGATGTGAGTTCAACGTGATGATGGTATTTTTTACTGGGGGTTTTGTGCGATCCAACCTTTTTTTTTTTTTTTTTTTTTTTTTTTTTTTTTTTTTTTGGATAACGCACTAGGACATAAACGGCGTTACCTCCCGTACTTTGTTCTTTCTCTTTTTTTTCCTTCCTTTTTTTCTTCTACCTTTAACCAAGCTTTTGTTCTATTACTTAGTTTCTTATCCCTCTTCCACCTTTTCCCATGTAATGTCCTTGCTTATTCAATTTTTTTTGGGAAGAACGCCCCAAAGGTTTTTCACTTTTTCGTCCTCGCCCTACCAATAACTGGCCTTCCCCCCCTCATCTCTTCAAATCCCCCGCAAATATGTCGGATACGTTTGGACACAGTACTCTTCTTTGTTGTCTTCATCCTTTCTTCATCGGTCACTCGTTTTTGGATCTTTTTTTCTCCTTTTTTTCTTACAAGTTCATCATTACACTCGGCCTCCCGTCCCCCCCAAACTCGTTTCATTCCTCCTGTAATTCCTTCCCCTTCCTCCCCTTTGTTCTTCCTACACTTACTTCCTCACACTTTTCCTTCACTCCCCTCTCGCGTTTTTTCCCGTTTTTTCCCCACTATGCGCATCTCATTTTCTTCTTTCCCCTTTTTCCCCCCAATAGGTTGAGGGGAGTGGGGGACCTCTTTTTCTTTGGCGAGAATATAAACTTCTTTGTCCCGGTCTGTGCAACACCTCCCCTGAATTCACTTTTTTTTTTTTTTTTTTTTTTTTTTTTTTTGGGTTGTCGCGTTACACTGTTGAGGTATGGTTCATTCTGGACCCATCTGTGCCTGGAAGGAAACAAAAAGAAAAGAAATATGGAAGCAGTCCAGTGATGGCAGTGAGAAAAAGACGATTTCTGAAGAGGTTTTATTTTATTTCTTATTTGTTTACTATTTTTCTCAGGTGCTGTTTGCGTTGGCCCCGCCTAAGCGTCGCCCTCTATTTTTGCCAAACGCTCTTACCCAGCTAGGTGAACCCCCCAACCCGACAAAAACCGAGAGACCGAAAAAAAAAAAAAAAAAACAAACAAACAAACAGCCCCCCGCGGGTTTTTTTTTGGTTTCAATACCACAAATACGCCAACCCGTACCTCACCGCAAACCCGACCGCGCAACAAACCGCTTGCACCGCCGCGACCCTCGCCGCGCACCCCGCCTCGGTCGTCGGACCCCCGACCACCAGCACCAGGTTGATCAGCGTCAGGTTGTTGCACTCCAGCATGCGGCCTGTGGTGGGGTCCCGCCGCGTGACGCGGAGGAGCCCGAGGAGCTCGAGGAGCCGGAGCATCAAGAGGCCCAGGGGTTTGGTGTGCTGGAGGGGGACCGTGCTGGGTTCGATGAGGTTGGTTTTGGGGTTGTACCTTGGGAGGGACGGGGCGGGTTAGGTTCGATGAAAGGACGACCCCCCTCTCCACGCGAGCATCGCTTACTTGGGCATCCTGTGTCGCGGGCACTCGACAAAGCCAAACAGCTGCGGGCACGAGTACAGAAAGTTGAACATTTGCGGGATCATAAACAGCAGCACCGTCTTTGTGAAGCGGCCGAGGACGCCGACCACCGCGAACGTCATTCCCGCAAAGTAGACGTACGTGTCGCCGCCAAAGACCTTGGCGGGGTACCTGTGGGGGATGTTGGGGGGGGGAGTTTGGGAATGTTGAAGGTTTGGACGAAGATGATTTAGCTTGAAAACAAGAGCTTCCGAAACACAACGCGCCAGCGTCCCCCAACAAACAATCCAAACCAAAAAAAAAAAAAAAAAAAAAAAAAAAAAAAAAAAAAAAGGGACGAAATAAGAAAACAAACCAGCGCCCTCACCAATTGTGCTTCAGAAACCCCGCCGACACGCCAATCAGCGGCAGCAAAAAGTACAGCGAAGTCAAATGAGATTCATGCGTCGTCGACAGGTCCGTCGTGAGGATCTGCAGCGCGTCGTTCAGCGCGATCGCCGCGGCGATGACGATGGACTGCGCGGCCTCGACCCCGTTGACGCCCGCAATGATGTTGATGGCGTTCGTGGAGAAGATGGCGAGGCAGCCGAGGTAGATGTAGTAGAACACGCCTTAAGGTTATTTTGCGGGGGGAACGGAAATGCTGGTTGTTCAGTCGATGTGGCGAAGCATAAGAGAGAGAGAGAAAAGCGATTCTATTACCAAGGTCCACGATCTTGGCTCCGACGAAAGCGCGGAGCGCCACGGGCACGACCATGTGGGTGCCGTTGTACGTGACAAAGTACACCATGAGCAAGGGGATCGACGCGATCAGCGGCATCCAGATTTTGACCCGCCATCGAATGTCGACGACGTCGTCGACGAACCCGAGGAACAGCATGCTGAAGAGGGACAGCAGGCCGCTCAGGTACTGCCCGAGCTGCAGGACGTGGGGGGGAAAAAGGATGAGGGCGTAAGCAAGGCGACTATCGTTCTGAAGGGGATACTCAACGCTGTCGTGTGGAAACGCCGGAAACCCTTCCTTCTCTGTCACCAGCCCGGCGCTGCTCCGGAAGAACGAGACGAACGGGACCGGGATGAACACAAACATGGTCGCCAGGTACACGATCCCGGCGATTAGGCCCATGCTCTCGGCGCGCAGCGGCGCGTCGGGCTTGAGGAGGTCCTTGCCGGCCCGCCCGTGCCGCAGGAAGACGGGCGCAACGAGCGGGATGAAGCGCGAGGTCAGGTAGTACGCGAGGTAGGAGAGGCAGGCGGACACGGCGAGGGGGTTGTGGAGGAGGGAGATGGCGATTGAGAGCGGGATCGCGGGGACGGCGAGCGCGCGGGCGGTGTTGGCGGTTGTGCCGGCTGCGGCGGCTGCGGCGGCGGCGTCGGTCATGTCTGTTGGAGGTCCAAAAATCGTCGCCACGTGGAAGGAAACGAGCGAGCGCTCCTCAACGGGTGTCACGTTTATTAGCAATCGAGGCCGGCCTCCCTTCAACTGGAGTCGCCACGGATCACTAAGGAAGAGTAGCATTCAAGACCAGCGCAACCTCAATTCAGCTAACTTCGCGCATCCCCTTCACCTCTGCACCAATGCAGAATCATCAGTGACCAAGTCCTACTACCATCGCTCATACATGACCAGTCTTCTGAGCAGTCTTGCTCAAGGTCAGTTGAAGATCCTGCGTTCTAAATTTCTCATCCAGCTTGTTTTCCGCCATCATCACTTCTTTGGTCTCGGCGATATCTGCAGGAAGGGCACTTTCAATATCGCTGGAAGTTGTATTGAGGCTACTCGAAGAGGACACCAACGGCGGCGAAGCCTTCTTGCGAAGCTGTCGGTATCACACTGACTGGACCTTCCTCCGAGTCGTAAGTAATAGTAGCCAAATTAGTTGGGGAGTCGGAGGTCCCGGGGTCAGAGGCGGAGACAGTGGCAGTGGCGTTTTGGGTCACTGGTCCCAATATCCATAGCGTTTGGAGGGGGAATGGCGGTTGATGAATGGTGGCGACGACCAAGGCGGCTTGGCGCGACAGAGTTGGTGTCGGAGTGCACTCTTGCAGTTGACAAAACGTCTCGGCGACCAGTGCACCCGGCTGCGGCGGAGGCAGCATCGGCCAGTCGCTTCTCTTTGCCACTGCGCCGGCGTCGGCCACCGGTAATGGTTGGTAGTACCAGTTGGGGTCCATCGCTGGCCTTTGTTTGCGATCTTGTAACAGGCCCGGTAGTAGCGACAGACGGTAACAATTGTGAAGAAGAGCGCAGCAGTGCTGTCGCTGAGGAAGAAGCCGATAATGACATGCACGCTGTCTGTAATCGTGTGACGGGCCTTGAAACCGACGTCGGGGAGGAGGCGACCGTGGAAGAGGACGAAGATGAAGCGGACCCAAAAAGGACGATTGCTCCAACATTGCCACCAAGGACCGGACAAATTCCTCGTTCCGTAGTTTTTTATTTCTTTTTTTCTCGTTTATGCGTTTTCAAAGAGGTGGTCAGTCAGATCTTCAATGAAAATGCAGGATCTTCAACTAACTCACATTTGGAAGTTGTGAAGTGGTTGCAAGTTGCGTTGTTTTCGAAAAAGATTATTTTCAAAATATCGCAGAATTGGCACATCATTTCAAAGTGCCACAAGGATGCGATTAGTTCACGGTGGAGCACTTCTAATTGTACCAATGGAAAAAATCGTGCCCACTGGCAGGCACGCCGTCAGTTGGAGGGCTAATGAGCAAGAGCTTGATCAATGATATGATCCAACCCCGCGGTCCTCAAGTTTCTAGGGTGAATGCACCACACATTGTAAATCAAATCCTTCAACACCACGTCCTCCGCCCTCTCCGGGATCGCCCACCTCCTCCCATACCACCCCTCCTCGCTGCACGAGAAACCCATCCCACGCAGCGTCACCAGCATCTCCCCGCACTTTTCCCGGCGCCCGCGCGCGGCCTCGCCCATAACCTCGGTGACCAAATAGTACACCCTCCGGCTCGCAAACAGCCGCGAGGCGCCGCGGAGCACGTCCAGCTCGAACCCTTCGACGTCCATTTTGAGCACCCACGCGTCTTCGTCGAGGAAGAAGTCGAGCGGGGCGAGGCGCAGCCACTGACGGAAGGGGAGGAGACCCGCCGGGCGCGGGTTGGACCGGTAGAGCGCGATGGCGGACGGGTCGCAGGTGACGGTGCCGTCGCGGACGTTGCCGTCCTCGGATGCGATCGCGCAGGTCGCGGGCTCGGCGCCGAGACCCTGTCGCGGGCGTTGGAGTGCGTGTGAGCGTACCTGTCCGCTGCCACCGCTCCCCCCCAAGACCAGTAAAAATGTAGGGACACCTTACATGCGCAATAAACGTCGAGTTTTCCGCTAACCCGCTCGTCTCGCACAGCGTCGCCAAAAACGCGTGCGCGTTCGCCGCCATCGCGTCGATCGACACCACCCGGTACCCGAACGCCAGCGCCGCGACAGAGTGCACGCCCAGGTTCGACCCCACGTCCACAAACAGCGGGCCGCCGACCTGGTGTCCCACCCGCTCGCCCTCGGCCAGCGCCGCGAGGATCCCCGCGGAGACGTCCCGCTCCCACCCCCCGCCGCCCGCGACCCAGTGCGAGACGACGTCGCGGGTACCGCTGGTGACGTACATGGGGACGACAGCCAGGGAGGAGGGGCGGCGGCTTGCGCCGCCGACGGTGGGCCGCCGAGACGGGTCGGGGTGGAGGCCGTCGAGGCGGAGGCGGACGAGGCGGAGGTCGCCGGTGGGCGATGGAGGGTGGAGGTGGACGCAGTAGAGGGACTGGAGGGCGCGGGCGCGGGCGTGGTGTTCGGCGGGGGTCGTTGGGGCGGGGAGCGGCGGCGCGAGCGGGTCGAAGCGGGGTGGTGGTGGGGTTGAGGTGTCGGCGGCGGTCGAGGGGTGGTGGTGGTGGCAAGGGCAGCGGAGGCGGTGCAAGAGAACGATGGCGGCGAGGATGGCCGTCAGGAGCGACACGGCTGCGGCCATGCCGCGGACGCTCGTGGTGGCGGTTACAAGGGCTCTTGCCGCCTGTTTGCAGCCGGGGATGAACTGGTGACGGTGCATTTCGACCCCGAGGATATCGATCGGTGGACAGAGACAATTCGCTGTTGTTGGCAAAATCTCCGTTGGACCGCCAACATTTGGCCATAGCTGCAAGGGTGAAGACATGAATGAAAGAGTCCGACATTTAAAGTAGTCCGACAATTTCGCCCCCTCCGGCATATTGAGATCGAATTCAATCTTCATATCATGAAATGTTCTTCAACAGGTCGTTTTTCTTAAGAGGAAGAACGCAGTAAAACGAGGCTTGAACAGGAAGGAAATCGAGAGGTTTCAATAGAAGCAAGGCCAACAAGGAAACAAGCTGAGTAGAAAAAGCGGGATCGCGCGGTTCCTTTTTGCAGACGAGGGGAATAGAAAGAGAGGGGGCGTTGCTCACGCACGTCATGATAGAGACGCCCATTCTCTTTCTTCCGTCCCTTGTTTAGCCCCCCCAAACAAACCCTTTTTCCTCAGTCCACCCACACGGGCGGCCGCAAGTTGCCGTCGACGAGCTCGCGCGCGCGCTGCGCAACGTCCTCTTTGCCCTTGCCGACAAAGTACAGCGGGCCGAGCTCCGACACGTCGCAGCCCTCCGGGTACGCGCCCTTGTCGCCGACGACCGACACGCCGGCTAGCCACGCGAACCACGCCGCGGGCCCCCACCGCCGCCACAGCGTCGGACGCACGTACGTCACGACGGTGGTGTCGGTGCGGAACGCGCGGCCGCCGCGGGTCTCTGAAAAGATCAGCGGCCTCACGCGCGGCAGCATCATATGCCGCACGACCCACGCGCGGAGCACCAGCAGTGAGCGCACGGCGAGAGCGAGGGCGCGCGGCGGCGGGGTCAAGTCCCATGATAGCGGCCAGCTTGTCGTCGAGCACCGCGACGAGCGCCGGACGGAGGAGCGGGCGGAGCGGGGCCGGGACGCGCGAGAGGAACAGGTCCATCCCTGCCTCTGCGACCTCGCGGTTCTTTGGGTCGTACCGCAAGCGGCGTTCCTCGATGTCGGCGTTGACGCGGCAAAAGTCGGCGTTGGAGCGCGGCGGGTCCGCGATGCCCATTTTGAGGGCGATCTTGTGCCAGAAGCGCGCGGCGGCTTCGTTCTCGAGGTCCGTGCGCGGGCGCCAGTCGTAGGCGGCGATGTACTTTGCGGGCTCGGTGACAAAGACGGTGAGGGTGTAGAGCATGCCGTCGCGGTCGATTTTGCCCTTGTAGTGCTCGTGGATCCAGTTGACGCGCGCGATGGAGAGGTTCGCCTCGGGCGAGGCGGGCGGGTAGTACATGAACTGGGCGATGGCGAGCTCAGGTGTCGGCGTAGCGGCGGGCGTAGACGGTACGGGTCGCAGAGCTGGCCGGTGGAGGCGAGGAGCTGGCTGATTTTCGGGATGCCGTAGGTGCGGAAGAGGGCGAGCTGGGTGGAGATCAGGCCGACGGTGGGGAACTCGAGGGTCGCGGCGGCCAGGTACAGCTCGTGCAGCTCCGTGTCGGTGAGGGAGTCGTAGTCGCGGCCCTTGTATTTGCGGAGGAGGGCGTTGATGCGGCGGAAGCGGAGGAAGCGGACGAGGGCGAGGTACGCATGCCAGAGCGACGGCGGCGCCGGCGGCGGCTCCGAGCCTCGATCGCGACGATGACGATGACGATGCCGAAGATGAGGAGGAGGACGAGGAGGGTGATAAGCGGACGGCATGCAGGGCGCGGGCGCCGGCGGCGGCCAAGATTGCGGGGAACGCCGTTGAGGCTGTCGAGGTCGAGGTCGAAGTCGCCATCGCGACTTTGGTTGGACGACTTGGTTGAGAGAGAGAAGCGAGAGCGACAGAGAGAGAGACAGAGTGAGAGAGAAGCAGGAGACAGAGAGAGTGTGTGCAAATGGGGGGGTGAGAAGAGAGAGAGAGATTGAAAGAGAGAGACAGAGACAGAGCGGGGCAAGGAGACAGACAGACAAGGAACTGACTCTGTCCCCGAGCCGGATTCCGGCCCGCCAGAGAGCTCACTTGCTGGGACGGCTCGGAAGTCATGTTTGTCTGTCTGTCTGTCTGTCTGTCTGTCTGTCTGTCTGTCTGTCTGTCTGTCATTTGGTGATCACGTGAAAGAGCTCGTTCACAGTGCCACCCCGTTTCAGTTTCCACCGTTGCTCCTGCCAGTTCCACCCTCGGCTCCGTTGTGTTTGTAAGGAGTGAGAGAGAGAGAGAAAGAGAGAGAGAGAGAGAGAGAGAGAGAGAGAGAGAGAGAGAGTGAGAGCGTGTGTGTGAGGACCCTATCACACTGTTGCTCGCTCGCTCACTCTCTCACTCTCCCTCTCGCTCTCTCTGTATCTCGCACACACACACACACACACTCTCTCTCTCTCTGTCTCTCCCTCTCTCCCTCATGCTTACTCACGAATCAGGCGCCCCGTCGGTACAAAAGCCCGCCCGCATCGTCGCCTCTCCTCACGCTTAATCCGTCCCTTCCACGCCCTCGCGCCTCGCGCGTCGCCACTGCCGTCGCCGCCCGCCCTTCACCCCCCAACGAGCCTCTTTCTCTTTCCTTACCTGCAAGAAACAGCTCCGTCCTTCGCTCGCTCAGTCACACACCCGCACACTGCCGCCCCTGCTGACCACCTCTTTTTTTTTTTCTGCCACAACAAGAAATCCTGCCAGTGCGGCAGCCAACATCACCATCATGTCTTCTGCGCTTGGAAATGTCTATGCCGTCATTGGCGCCATGAGCCGTGCCACCAACAGCGCCCTCCGAGCCGCCCGAAGGAGCAACACTGGCAGCCGCCTCCTCGGCGCATCCGCCGTCGCCTCCGTCCTCGCTGCCTACCTCCTCCTCGTCCGCTTCCTCCGCCACCGCCGCATCGCCGCCCTCCTCGCAAAGTACCCGGATCCCACCCGCCTCACCCTCCAAGCCGCTCGCGAGATCCTCCTCGCCGCCGCCCTCTACGAGTTCCCCTTCACCGCAAAAGCCACCACCCAGCTCGCCCTATTCCGCACCTACGGCATCCCCTCCATTTCCAAGCTCCTCGCCGCCACAGGCCAGCTGTGCGACCCGGCCGCCCGCGCTCGGCGCTACGCAGACACCGAGCTCGCCATCGCGGAATGGACTTATGAGCCGTCCGACTCGGTCCGCGCGAATACCGCGATCGCGAGGGTAAACTGGCTGCACGAGCACTACAAGAAACATATTGACCGCGACGCGATGGTGTTTACCCTGTCGGTCTTTGTCACAGAGAGCAAACCCTTCTTTGACGAATTCGAGTGGCGCCGCGGCACCGACATCGAAAAGGAGGCCGCCGCGAGGGTGTGGCACGAGGTCGGCCTCAAGATGGGCATCGCGGACCCGCCGAGGACCTTTGACGAGTTCCAAAAGGCGAACAAGGACATCCAGGAGAGACTCATGCGATTCCACCCGGACAACAAGGTCGTGGCTGACGCCTCCCTCGCGCTCTTCCTTGGAGGCTTCCCCGCCCCCGTCAGACCCCCGCTCCGCGCGGTCCTCGTCGCGCTGATCGACCCGCCCCTCCGCGACGCCCTCGGCCTCGAAACACCCGCCCCGGCGCTCGTCGCGGCCGTCCGCGCCGCGCTCCGCGCCCGCGCGTGGTTCGTCCGGAACTTCATGCTGCCGCGCGTGTTCCCGCACGTCGAGACGTTCCGCGGGCGAGGCGGACGGCTCTTTCGGAAAGACGCCACCGTCGCGGTGTACATACAGCCGACGGTTTGGAACCGGTGGGGTCCCGCTGCGTGGGCAGCAAGGCTGTTTGGCGCGCCGGTGCCTGGAGACGAGGGAACGGCGCCAAAGGGGTGCGACGTCGAGACCGAACTGGGGCCCGTGCGGTTCGAAGGGGTCGGGGTCGAGGAGGTGCGGGAGCGAACGAGGGAGCTGGTCGAGGGCCGGTACCGCGCGGATGTGTGGAAGTAGAGAGGGGGGCGGGCGTACTGCTCTTTGGTCAGCTTTACTTCCCCCTTCGCGTTCTCTTTCTCCCTTATTGTTTCTGTTGTACTCGCCAAATTCCGAGCTGATCGAAAGAAAATTTTATCAAAGCCGCTCAACGCCTCTATGGGGATGCGATGCGATATCAGAAATACTAGCCGGCTTGAGATTAGGCCTCTCGTCTCTGGGTTGTCCCTCGGAAAAGATCTAACGAAACACAAAAGTACATCCCTAATTGTCAAGGAGTGAAACCAATTGAAAAGGTGTTGAGGAACTCAGGGCTTATGAGAAGGCCGCCGCCTTCGTTGTGTACAACTGGGGTGTCAACTGAAAGCAGCTCCTTGGTGTCTCAGCTGGAAGCTGCTGCACTGCATACTGATTGAACTGATGAACCACATCATCCTTGCAGCCAAAATGCATCTGTCTGCCAAGTAGGATGCAAATGCTTCCCCTGACTGCTCAACTGCTGCACCACATCATAGATCGCCTCAGACAGTTGCCTCATGCAAGGACTGCCATCAGTTGCAGGAAAGGTGAGGGTGTTGATGTAGCTGGGACAGTGACATGGGGAGTGTCAAACTGCTGCAGGACAACCAAGGCAATCCAACCATCCTGCAAAGTTGACTGCATTCTGATTTGCAGTTCCCCACGAAAGTCTCATGTTGCTGTTCCACTTAATACTCAGAGTATTTGTCAACAGTGCAAGCCAGCGCCCAGGTCTGCATTGGCAGTGGCTTGCTCTCCCATGGGCATTGTGAGAACAATAACTGACAGTCACAATAGGTTCAGGTCCGTCTTGTGCCTCTTGCTGCTAACCAGTCAGTTCCGCCTAACAGTTGATACCACTTCTGAATAGCTTCATTCCAGACAAGATCAAATGCATCCTTGGAGTGGACATAGTTGGTCGCTTCATAGATGAGCGGGCCTTCTTTGACAAGATTCCAGTGTTGTGCAGAAAGCCAAAGAGTGCAGAGATCGAGGTCCTGAGATAGATTTGACCCACAAGCTTGCATCAGTTGTGCTCCGCTCACAATTTCAAGCACTTTCAACTCCACACAGTGCGACTTCATGCTGTATACGCAGTTCAATTTCCTGTCTCTGATACTGTGCCACAATGTCTCGCTGTTCAGCCCAGTCCATGAGTTCAGCATGGAGCACATGACAGCAAATGGCCAATCTCCCCTGTTCTGCATAGCAAGTGGCAATCTGAATCCAATTGCATATCTCTCAATGTCTAGTGCACGGTAGTTTAAAACTGCACTGGAGTGTCACGTACCAAGAGCGACTGGAGGAATGCTATGGTTGTATGTGATCTGCTCATGACAGCATGTACTCTGTGCTCGATGACCCGCAGTAGCTCGAATGCTGTGGCTGGGAGTCCCTGCGTAGCAACCAAGCCATCTGCCATGATTCGCAGTTGCCATTGCGCGTTGTCGTACTGCCCATAGACCTGAATCTGAAGTTCGTGATCTCCTTGACCAGTATCCCAATCCGTGTATAGCATCAGCCAGTATGCTGAGTGTGGTGGGTGTTAAGAGGCATGTTACTGTCTGCTTGTCATAGCTCACTATGGCATTCAACACACTGCCGTACGTATACAGGAACGTGGGATCTGATGCAGGAATAGGCTCTCCTTCTGCCCAGAGCATATTGCAGATTGGTATGGCCAGTCTCCCGCTCAGTCTGGGTCTCTCGTCTATGTACACAGAGAGAGGAGCGGAACATGGATGACCTGTGCTACTGCCCTGGTGCACAACATGCAGCCTCTCGAACATGGCTCTGCTCTGGGCCTGTGATTCGAGCAGCTCTACCATTGATGACACGATGAACGTCTGTGTCATACCCACCTCCACTGTAAGTCTGGGACCTAGTGTCCACATTCCGAAGGATAGTTCACCTTTAGCCTGGAAATATCTCTTTTTTGTGCCCAAGCTGTATTGCCTTTGCTTCCCAGTATGCCTTCTTGTTCTTTCTGGGTGGTTTCGTTGGTTGGGGAGTGGGGGGTCAGTTTTCGTCAGCCATCTGAAACAGGCAACGTGCACTAGCAGCACGCTGGCCTTTAAAGAGTTAAAATGCTACTCTGGGGTTCTCCCCGAGACGAGAGGGAGGAGTCGTCTTTCGTTCACCTGTTGTGGGTGGAAAGAATCAAAAACTATTGGCCCACAGCGAGGCGGTCTGCAGGTCTGTCTCGAGTTCCCGTTTTCCGTCAAAACCCCACACAAAAATTCACACACTCTCACACACGCTCGACCACCCCGTCCATGCTGGCCCTCAGCGCTCCTCCCGCCTCCCCCCAACCCCCCAACCGCATCACTCAACCAGCTCCCAGTCCGCCCCATACCACCTCAGCGAGTGTTTCATCCTTGTTTCTCCAAGGCCTTTGTGCCTTGCGTTCCTCCAACACTTTGGAGAGATGATCTTCTTCTGTCTTCAGCTTGTGCTCAACCCGCACGGGGCGGGCTCTGGAGCCCCATGCACCACGCCTCCCCTACTTGCGCATGCTCGTGTATTAACGTTCCCTCCCAAGGCCACGATCTTCCCCTGTGCGTAACACAGGATCTGGGAAAGCTCTATGGCTCTGGGCGTGCAGCGTTTCAACATGCTTGTGCGTTTTGTTTTGGCGCCCATCTCCGACTTTTGTTTGCAAACGGACTTGAGCCCAACGCGTCGCTTCTGCAGCAGCTGCTGCATCTTTTGACTCATCTCGTCGTAGCTCCTCCCCTCCCCCCGCCGCCTTAAGACTGTTCCTCGCAACGTGTAGAATAGAAAGCACGAAGACCAGAAATCCTGCTTCGTTTGGCGTTTTTTTTTTTCTTTTGTTTTTTTGTCCCACTTTTTCATTTGACAGTAGTTTGCGTCATTGTTGGCACCAGCCCACTTTTTGCAACAAAATCTTTTTACTTAGTGGCCACTACAAAAAAAAAAAGATTGTGGGCGTGTGGTTTGCCCACAATCTTTTTTACGCATGGCCACTAAGTAAATAGAGATTTTGTGGCAAAAAGTGGCCTGGTAACAATTGCAAACTACTATATTACATTCTTGGTTCAATCATCCGCTAGGCAGAACACCACAGAACACCAAAAGGACGGATGACTGAATCAACTCCGTGCAGTAAAGCTGCCAAAGGAGGGATCCTCATAGTGCGCAATCTCAATCAGAGAGATACTTCGTGTGACCCTAGCAATGGCCTACCCCTCCCGCAGAGTTCATGTTATTACTGTAACAGATTTTTTTTTCTGGCCGTAAACCCAGGTGCGAAAGGACATGCACCACAAGTTAAACGGGGGAGCGCCGTTGCAGTTGTTGACAGAGAAAGGCCCTCGGATCGAGGACGATAACTTGAGGAAGGGGAGGTGTAGGATAGATGAGAGGGAGGGGGACGTTCACGTCTCCAGTGCTCCATGGGGTGCCGAGACGAAACAAACGCGTGAGTGATTGGCAATTCCGCCACTGCCAAAAGAGAAGAGCTGGGCCTCTCCAACCGGCCAACAAGCACCGAAGCAAGAAATACAAGCCGTCTCGACTGTACCAAGCGCCCTCAATGCTGACTCTGGCCCCTCCACCGTCGTTCCCTCGAGCCCAAAAGCAAGTACTCCACGCTCCTCGACAAGAGCAAAGAAGACCGTGCTGGCAACTACCGTGGCCGCAGCAGCAGGATCCACCGGAGTCACCCGCCGTACGCGTGTTCAAGACGAGACTGCCAGGCCTTTAAGAAGCACCACTGCAGACGATAACGGCTGACCGAGCTGGCCCGCACATCAACGTCTGCAGCAGATCTGGCCTTCAAGCTATCAAAAAAGACTGTCAAGATATATTGAAAGCTTCGCTTCAGAGTCACTTCTGCTGTGCAATATGACGGGACCAAAATTCTAAATGCAAATCTCGAGTATAGGGCGACCAAGGTCAATTCCGGTCATGGACTTTCATCTCCGCAAAGAATGTCGATGTTTCTTGGTAAAAGGCGAGTGCCAACAAATGGGTCGCCGAGACTTGGATTAAGTTGAGTGGGCAGGTTTCTTTGGAAGAATTAAATTAGGTTCGACGGCGTTTCGATCAGTCGGCTTTGAGGGGCGAAGTATGGTGTTTATGTGCAATCATTTATTGAAGTGGATAGACTGATAAACCTGTGAGAGGTGGCATCCAGCATTGATGACATCGATTCTCGACGAAGTTGTAAGTGCCAAAGGAGAGTACCCGAACAGGGGGAGCCATTACTATTGACTGTTGAAGAGAATGAGGGGGTGGAGGCTAAAATTGATCTGATGCTGAAGGGACGGTCCGCACAGCTTGAAGTGGACGGCACAACCCTGTGTGTAGAAATATGGATGAAGCAACAACGGCATCAATGGAGAATGTGTTGGCCAGCTACAGCATTTGGTACCCGCCTCGATTCCTCTTCTGTACTGTCTACAGCCAATCCCAGGAACTTCGGGAATTATGTCGCCACTGCAACACCTCTGCAGCTGATGGACTTGTATATCGATCAAAGGTCTTCTTGCCCTTTTAATTCCATGGTATTTTCTGGGCTTTGAGCCTTTTCCTCTTGGCCGCTCCCTCGTCGCGTGGCCACTCGACGTACAGCAAGATTTTATTCTGAACTGGCTGTATTGTCCCGAGAAAATGGCTGGAAGACGATGACAAATGCAAGAGCCGAGCATATGAGTCTGGGGGACGACAGAATTTGACTCAATCTGATCGTTACTCTGACTAGCGGCCAAGTGCACAGGAAAGGAAGAAATTAGTACCACTTCTACACAAATGATAGAGCCGATGAATCGCGTTGGCGGATTTTCCTAATTATGCCTCCATCTCGCCTTTTCAGAATTGAATACCGTGAGACCACCCCTACTATCTTCCACTTGTCTTATTTTCGGGAGCTAATCTCTCTACGTGTTGTTGTATGTCGGCATTGAGCATTTCAAGCCAGTATCTCCTACTTTCTTCCTCCTCTTTTTATTATGGCTGCAGTTCTCGCTTGCGGTTGAGTTTGGTCATCGTTTCCCTTCGACTAGTTTCATAAGCTTGTGCTGTCCTCCATGCCCTTTTCCAATTTCGCTTCTTTTGTCTTTGCTGCCATAGAGTTCAATTCGCAATGCCTCCTTATTTTGAAGAAACCCAAGGAAGCTTTTGTGAAGATTGTTGTGGAAGGACTGAAGTGTCTGGATGTAAGGAACAGAGCAGGACAGGACAAGGCAGACAAGGAACTGAGAGGAGTGACTGTATTGGAAACAATAATTCACTTGAGGGATGGGACAGGTCCCCCATCCCCCTTTATACCTTTTGAGAGTCTTCCTTGTCAAGACTCAAAGAAAGTTCCAGAAAGAGCAATTAGTAATACAATGATACCAATGATACCAATGACAAGACCAGTCAGGAAAGCAAGAATGTTCCACAAGGTTCCATGAGGAATGTTCAGAAGGTTCAGAGTTTCCAGAGGGGTGACTCATAACATAGCTGAGGGACACTACACTCGCTGTCCGTGTTGAAGCCCAAGAGAGTCCAAGTGAGGCCCAATGAGAGAACTTGACTTGTGTGAGTTTTGCAGGTTCTGTGTAATCATTGTTGAGTGTGACAATGAGGCAGCCAAAAATTCCAAGGTGGCGTTGGTTGGGTTTGGCCTTGGTAAATTTCCCAAATGGGATTAGGCATGTGAGTGTGCTGAAACAATTGCACAGGGATGAACGCATGGCGTATGCTTAGTTTGTTTCAACAGCACAAGGCCAGCGCCCAGGCGGGGGCTTGCTCTGCATTGGTCGGTGGCTTGATCTTCCCCATGGGTATGTGAGAACGATAACTTACAGTCACAATAGGTTCGGGTTTGTCTTGAACAAATGCTGCTTGGACAACGGAGCATCCTGAACGGCGACGGGTGCAGACGACCTGCCGACAGAGTAGCAGCAGCAGCAGCAGTGTCGTCGGAAAACTACGCTACCCTTTCTGTCAAAAGAGTTGGCCAACGCACCACAATGCGTTCTAACGCCTCCCACAGTTGCACAACCAAACTGTGTTCTCACTGAAAAAGGCATATCATGCTTCCTGGAAGCACGCAATTCTGGCAAGTGGCTTGTTCTCATGACTGCTTCCAGCAACTCAAACTGAGAGTGAGACCACGCCTTCGTCCTGTTCGACTTTCGCCTCCTCTTGGACGTCGTTGACGAGGCCGGTAAAGCTCATGCCACAATTTGTCATGTCACCGCATGAGAGGGCAGATAAGCGCCGATGAGGACTTCGCGGCCTGTGGCACAGGAAAAATCCGGCAAGATGTGGTGTGTCTCCGCTATCCCGCGCTGGTCGGCTGACAGTGCGGGCAACGCCACCGCTAGGCGACAGAGACGCAACTAAGCGACACTGCCTCTGATGCTGCCGGTCAGTCCAGTCGCCGCTGCTATTGGCACTAGCTGAAGGGAGAGTCTCTTGGAATTTCTCCTCAATTTCATTTGCCCAAGCAAACCTCCTTTCCTTTTGTCGTCGTCTGCTCGAAGCATCCACCAGTTATTAACACATACAAACAACCTTGACGCACTCAAATCTCGGATGAAGGCGACCGTTCTGAATGTCAATCGCTCGTTGAAGAGAATCCTACACTCGTTGGATTCGCCACGACCGCCACCACCGACTCGCTTTCCAACGTTCTCAACGCTGACTCCGTTGTTTCTCGAGCTTCACAAGCAAGTACTCCTCGCACTCCTCGGTAAGAACAAAGAAAGACCGTGCCGGCGACCACCGTGGTCGCTTGAGCGGGAGCCGCCGGCGCCACCACCGCAAGGCCCAGTGTCGCGGCTTGCTCACACTGCCTCTGCTGCCGGCCGGACCATGGTTTGTTTTGAAAGCAATATAAATTGCTGCAACAGATAATGCCCTCAACCCAGACCCCGCCGCCACCCTCCACCCACTGACCCAGCATACCACCGACAGCAAAGCCCCATCAACATAGCAAAATGGCTGAAGTTCAACGAATGCTGGCTGCAACTTCTTGCACAAAGAGATTGCCTGCTGGTTTTTTGAACTGAGCCAGAGCACCCACCATAAATGCACTTTGTGTCCAGGAACCAAGTTAATCAAGCAAGAGCACACTCACCGCTACAGCAACCTTGCTTGTCACATTCGAAATGTTCACCTCAATTGGCAAGATATTGGCTACTTTGGTGTTAACTGCCACACCGTCAACTATCCAAAAGGTTTGTGATTGTCTCTTCGAACCATCTTGAACACTTATTGTCAGGCAAGGAAAAATATATGGTTGGCTGGATTGGGTCATTTCGGCTGCTTGCTTGGCCACAAGACGCTCCTATCACAACAAAGAACGATTGGAAAAGTATTATGGAGGAGGATAGACTTGGGGAGTAGCAGCGTTGTGGTGCTTTCTACTACCCAGACAAACATTCATGAGAGGCTCTTCAACAGATGTTCTTTGGTTCGCACTGATGACCAGAAATCAATGCTGCCAGAGAATTTTGAATGTACGCTGTTTTTGAAAGAGAAACGATCTTTCTGGAGCCAAGAAGTGATTGTGGGGCTTCTTGGGACAGGTGGTGGTGGAGGAGGCGGAGGAGGAAGGAGCCGCATGAGAACCAGGATATGGAGGATGAATCAGATGCACCTGAAGATGGCTCCTCGACCTTGGAAGAACAAAGCATGCATTGATCTCAAACCAGGAATGATGTATGATGCCTCTGACTCAGAACCTGATGAGAATAGAAGCCACAATTACGAACCTGCAATTGTGAATACACACCCACGATTCAACCTGCTTTGGCACCGACTTCATTCCTGCCAAAGCAGCCAAATAATCCAGAAACTGAGGAAAGAGCGGCTTTGGTGGCTTTGGCACCTCCACCGCAAGCGAAAAAATTGGAACAATTGAAACTACGCCCCATGACCCGTGGGAATTTTCTGCCAATAAAGCTGGACTGCGTTGCAGTCGGGCCGCAAGGTTTCTTGGGTGGACAGAGCTTAGACAATGGAAGTTCAAATCGGATTGGGATATGCCTTGAAAAGTATGTGACGACGACAGGCTGTTGAGCCTGCGACCTCAAATAAAAAGAGTATACCCCGCTTTTTTAACTGATAACTTGTGAGGATTATCAATTTGACTTGACCAAACAACGTTTGGATGATGTGCTTCAGTGGGTAGAAGTACAGAGTCCAGGTGTACACAGAGCTGCTACATAAGCTACCATGATGAAAGGCCTCATGAAAGGGTATGAGATCATAGGTTTTTTCTCCTTTCTTTATTGATGATTTTTACTTATTTTTTCAATTAGTAGTTTATCCTGTTTTTCCTGTTTTTACTGTTTTATCTTTTATTATTTGTTTGTTTGTTGTCTCTGTGTGTGTCTCTTTTCTTTTGTGAGTGACTGTCTTCCTCTTTGCACCAACCAGCTCTCTCCATCTCCTCCATCTTTCTTGGCAGCTGATGCCAAGAGATGCTCCGTGATTTTCTGAGCTGTCTTCCTTGTTTGATGGCTCAGCCCCATTGTTTGGTGACTCACTCCTCCTCTCTCTTCTTTGTTGTTTTATTTATTGTTTTTGTTCTTTTGTATATTTCCCCTCCTTCTTCCTTCACCCTGCTGATTCCAACCCTCTCCTATTTAAGCAGCCCACCCCCATTCTTGTTGCCCCTTAGAACCTGTACCTGAAGTCTTCTTGCCTGCCCTTATTCCTTCTCTGACTGTGTGTGTGAGCTGGGGGTGGCAGTCCCCTGGTGTGTGACAGGAGAATTGGTTCTCTTGGCCATTTATGGCAGTGTGCTGGGTTCAAGTCCCAGTGCACCTCACCATTCTGCACATACTGTTTAGGCTGGTCTGGGGTAGGAGCTACTTGATGATGGACGGTGGGAGGGTAAAACTGTGGTAGTGCCTCGCTGGTTCCTCTCAATACATCGCTTCAAATCCAGGTCTCTCAAGGTGATATGAATGAGTTGGCTGGTCAGGTATTATGTGGTGGTATGGTCTCTCTGGTATTCCTCCCTGTTCCTGGTGATGGTTCCTTTGGCCTTTGGTGGGCCAGGTTCGCTGGGTTCAGACCCTCTTCCATTCATGCTAATACCTGTGGTTGTCTTTGGTGTCTTCCTTGTGTGTGGGAGTGGGTATTGACCTTCCTTGCTTCTAAGACAGGTCATTCTCTCTGGCTTGGTGAGGCAGAGGTCTGTCTTCTGGTAGGATGAAGCAAGAAGAGTCCCACTGTCTCCCACCCTGGTTGCACCCTCTTCCTGGGATTGAGTTGGAACACTCTCCTTGGAGTGAGACAAGTTGTGTCTGGTTCTGTTAAGTGGAAAACAGTTCTGATTTGGTTCAACAGGCACCTCTGCACACTAACTGTTCCTTGTGTCTGCCCTTTGTCTCTCCAATCCCCTCCAACTCAGGGTCTGACTTGTTGTTTATTTCTTTTGTTGTTTGTTTTGATGGGTTGTAGTGACTTGTCACTCCCCTTACCGATTCAGTCAGTCTTACCAATTCAGTCGGTTCTGTCTCTGGCCTAACTTGGCTTTTTGGCCTTGTGCCCCAGATGAAACCCTTCTGTGTCTTGCACCAGAGGATTATGCTTTCTTTTGTGATTGTGTCTGTTTCATGCTTTGGTGTGAGAAACCCCTCTTTTGTGTTAGAGATTTATTTGTGTTTTACTTGGGCTTTTTAAGACTCCAAATACACTTTCCTGTCTAGTGCCCCTGGACACCCTCCTTTTGCCCCTTTTCATTAGCAGGATTGATATTTAGGTCCATGCTCTAGTTTCCACCTATAGCCCTAGGTGAGGAGTTAGAGAGCACAGTCTCACACTTTCTCCACTCCAGGGCCTAAATCCCAGGGTCAAAGGAGTCGTTCCAGCTTGCTACTTGCCTGCGCAGCCGAAAGCCGCGGCCGCACGCCGTCCCAAACTGTGAGAGAGAGAGAGAGAGAGAGAGAGAGAGAGAGAGAGAGAGAGAGAGAGAGAGAGAGAGAGGGAGAGGGAGAGGGAGAGGGAGAGAGAGAGAGAGAGGGAGAGGGAGAGAGAGGACGCTGCAGGAGCGGCGAAAGCAAGCGTAGCGTATGTCTAGCGCAAGTGTCGACATTCCAGGGGCGGCCGACGGTCACGGGCGCAGCGTCTCGCAAAGTTGAAGGCTGTTTTGCGGCTGAATGGCGCGGTATCTCGATGGCGGTGGCTCCCGCCGGCCGGAAACTGGAAAGTCGCTCGGCTGCGCCAGCGGGGTCATCAATCCTTGGTCCGTTGGCGGCCCATCGCCGCGACAGCCCCAGGCGCCACCGGCCTTCTGATTGATGGTGATGCCGGAAAGTTGTTTTCACAGCCGAAGTCCGAGCCAACTGTGATAGTGGAGTTGGTTACTCGTTTCTCGGCGCTCTCGGCGAAGCTCAATATGTGTCCTTTTAGATCGCTAACAAATATCCAACAAAAACGCAACAAGAAGCGTTGGGCCATGTTGTTGCTTTCAATCATCCAACAGAAGTTAGCATTGAAAAAAAGAAAGTACCAAGAGGATACGCTCACAGATGGATCCTCAAACCATCTTTCAGTTGCTTGATGGTACTTCATTGCTATTTTTATTATTATTTATTTTAGCTTTTGAGAACACACGCACAACTTCAATCACAATTGAAAGCTTTCCCAGGTGAATTACTGAAAACACTCAATCCAACACCT
Source organism: Zopfochytrium polystomum (assembly GCA_025765615.1). Classification (NCBI taxonomy): domain Eukaryota; kingdom Fungi; phylum Chytridiomycota; class Chytridiomycetes; order Chytridiales; family Chytridiaceae; genus Zopfochytrium; species Zopfochytrium polystomum. Next base: position 60,090 of record JAIVFJ010000004.1, on the reverse strand, counting down.
TTCCAAGCGTCCATGAACCATTTGCAAACCAACTTTCTCTTGGGACACTTTGGATGCCCTTCCTAAGTAAACACCTGACTCTCGGGAGGCAAGATCCACTCACACCAAAACCTCCTCATCCTCTCCTTGAACTGCTTGATGATTCCAATGTCCAATGTGCAAACAGTCCACTCTGAGTGAGTGAGTGGAAGGAGTGAATGAAGTGGAGATGTGTGTTTGTGGGTGGTTCTTCTCCCCAACTTGGAGAGAAATAGAAAAACTCTGTTATGAATAATTGATACATAATGATGATATGCATGATGTAATAGTTGCTAGGCAAGTGTGACTGGGACAGGGTAAAAAACTCTCCTATATTATCTGCTTGAGCAGAGGAGGAGGAAAACTGTTAACAGCGGATTTCCATTCCACTTAATACTCGGAGTATTTGTCAACAGCGCAAGCCAGCGCCTGGGTCTGCATTGGTGGTGGCTTGCTCTGCCATGGGCATTGTGAGAACAATAACTGACAGTCACAATAGGTTCGGGTCTGTCTTGTGCCTCTTGCTGCTAACCAGTCAGTTCTGCCTAACACCCCCCCCCCCCCCCCCCCCCCCCCGCACAATGGCCATGGGTGTAGCACCTGTTATGCAAAGCGTGCGTAAGCATCTGAGGCTTCGATCAAAAGGGTGTTCGAAAGGTTGGAGTGGGGTTGGAGGCCAAGTAGTGAAGTCAGTCACTGGTGCTGAGATGTCGAGAGTGGTTTTGTGAGAATGTCTGCAATCTGGTCGCTAGTTGGTGCGAAGCGTACAGTGATCTCTCCAGTGGCTATGCCTTGTTGGAAGGAAATGAGCATGTGTGTCAATGTGTTTTGTGCAAGCATGTGTGGGATGGTTGAGCACTAGTGCAATTGCAGATTGATTGTCCTCGAGGATTGGAAGTGGCTGCTGTATGGGGAGTTGCAACTCTGATAATATGGCTAAGAGCGATTGTGCTTCTTCGAAGGCTTCAGAAAGTGAGTGGTATTCTGCTTCTGTGGAGGATAGCGATACTTGATGTTGTTTGCATAAGACCCAAGAGACAGCAGCACCCATGAGGAAAAAGACATATCCAGTGTGCGATGTGCAGTCTCCACGTTTGCCCCCATAGGATGCATCGGTGATGCAGCTGATTCAAGGGTGTTGTTTGTGAAGAGCCATAGTGGCTTGTGGCTTTGTGTGTAGAATAATCTGGAGTTCCAGGTGCCTCGGAGGAAACAAAGCAGGCGGTGGAGTGCATTGCAATGGCACTGACGTGGCTTCAGTTGGAACTGGGAGAGCACATTTGTTGCAATGCGATATCTGGTCAAGTTTGTGTCGCTAGGCATTGAATTTTCATGAGTGTGGATCGATACCAGCTTGAGTTGCTCTCGCTGAGTTTGATTGATGTTTCATTGTGCATAAATGTGATAGACATTGGAGTTGATGCAATGTCCAGGTTGTCCCACATTTTTTCTCTTCAGTGAGAATTGTCCTGGTGTATTTGTCTAGACCGATCCAGAAGCCTTCGGCGTTGCACTTGAGGTGGATGCGAATCACTTGGCTGGCAATGGCTTGAGAGACATGCTGTACTCAGCGCAAAAAGCATCCTCAATTTTGGTGATGAGACCTGGGGTGTTGGCCATGACATTAATGTCGTCGACAAAGACAAAGATGATTTAAAATGTTTGCTGCTGAGGGTCCACTCAAAAGAAGAGGCAGGGCTTGGCAAGAGATTGATTGAAGCCAAGGTTCTTGACAATGAACTTGCAAAGGGTCAGAAACCAGTTGCGTCCAGATTGATGAATTCCATAGAGGCTCTTTAGGAGTTTGCAGAAGAGTTTGTTTCCATCTGGAGTGAATCGCTTGTGGCCTTTTGGTGGATGCATGGAGATGACTTCTTTGAGGAAAGCATACAGGTAGGCTGCGTTGACATCCATGCTGTGGTACTCGAGGTCAAAAACAAGGCTGATTGCAATGAACAGTCCGATGGCCTGGATCCAGGTGAAAGGAGAAAATGTGTCTGTGTAGTCAATGCCTTTGCATTGGGTGTTTCCACATGAGACAAGACAGGCTTTCAATTCGACAGTGCAAGTGTATTGCACACAATTGCGTTAGGAATGAAGCATGGCGTATTGCATAGGACCAGAAGAACCGCGGAAGCTGAGCTTCAATCAGGAGACAGGAAGCAATGTGGGTGATGACCTTGATGGCATTTTCTGCAACACCATCACCCTCCTTTACATAAGGGACAGAAGGCTGAAAGACGATGGGAGGTTGGTGGTTGATACAGTAGGCCTCAAATTGCTGAGTGTTAAGACCAAGGTTGTCTGCCTGTCCAAATAGAGTTCGACGAGTGGGGAAGAGTTGCTCTTCAAAATCAATGCAATCAATTATCCTTTGAGTGACGCCTGCTGTGCGAGCGACAGTGTTGACCAAAGTATAGCCTGTGGCGTAGTCGACAATAACTTCAAAGTAGTTGGAACCATCAAGAGAACATGTACTGATCTTTGCAGTTTGGTCGGTACACAGCAAACAAGGTGTGGCCATGAGGTGTTGCTGGCGCATCTTTGCCATATCACAGATGAGGCAAGGCTCGTGTATTGTTTGTGGTGGAGCAGGAGCACCGTCGACATCACCAGACTTGAGAGTGTCGTGTACTTGCTCTCAGTTGATGTGGCCAAAATGTTGGTGCCAAAGGTTGCATGCAGTTGCTGGTGATGCGTAGGCAATGGGCTCAACTGAAATTTTCCTCTGCGCAGCTGGGTGCTGGACTGGGATGAGATAGTAAAAGCCATAACGTCATTTGCCAATCTTGATGCCGTGTTGAGATGCGAGTGTAGCAAAATCAAGAAGAAAGACAGAATCTTGAGTGAATAGCATCCCAGCAGTTGGGTCTTGGAGGACATGCAACACAGAGGAGCGGTTCCTTGAGTGATGGGACATGAAGCACATTACAGAGCACCACGTCAAAACCAGGAAAAGTGAGAGTGACAGATCCAATTCCTTTGATGTGGCATTCATGGTCATCTGCTAGGCGGGCATGGTGTTCAGTTTCAAATTGTTGGTACTCAGTGAATTGCTCCCATTGATCATTGTGGGTACAGCTCCAAATCAATCATGTACAGAAGAGGCTAAGCCTGTGTGTGACACGCTCACTGTTGCAGTGTTCACAAAGAAGTAGAAGTGAGAGGGGCTGTTTATTGGAGAAGTAGAAGAAACAGAGGGCTCTCCCGTACATGGAATCCAGAGAAAGGAACAAGAGTTTGCTTGCCGTAGAGCCACAGTTGCTGAGGCTGAAGCATGGTTTGGTTGAGCTGGTGTGAAGTGCTGCGCTTGGAGCTTGGCTGAGATGGCATTGGCTTGGCACATGTGCAGGCAGTGCTCAGACTTGTGCGTGTGTGCGTTAGTGGCCAAGCTTGGAATCTCTGCACAGAACTTGCACCCAGTGCATTCAACTCTTCCAAGTCGTCAATGGATTGAGGTAACCTTTGGCTCCCACCTATGGGTGACTCCTGGCTTGCGGTGCTCACGACAGTCCCTTTCCATGTGGTGAACGTATGCCTTGTGGTAACCACACCAGTAGCTTGGCCTATGCCCACGCCGAGGGGAGCAAGAGTGGTTGTGGTTGTCATGGATGTTGCAACCCCTGTTGTCATTGTTCCTGTAGTTGCTTCCTTGGCGATTGTTTCGTTCTCCTCGCTCAAGGTTATTTTGACCTCCTTGGTTATGGTCACTTTGGTGGCGTCTATCATCGTGGTCGTCATGGTTGTCACAGTGGTTGTTGCCCACTTGATGCCAGTTGCAGTTGTTGTGGCGGTTGCTGCGGTCTTCCTCTTCATCCATCTCAAGGGCAGTCAAGACAGCAGTAAGCTCATCCATGATATTCTGTAGATTGTTGAAGCAGGCGACATTGTTTCGAAGTGCTGCCACAAATGGTTCAAAACGACTGTGAGCTGAGCTGCATGCAAGGTCTGTGCACAGTTTGCTCTGCAGTTTGCATACAAACTCATCAAGTCTGTTCTGGCCATGACCTTGGATGAATAGTCGCTGAAGTTGCTCAATATCGCACACATGAGAATTCAGATCTTGGTAACACAAGGGACTTTGAGTGTCTGTGTGTAGCTGCAGCCCTGACCATCTGTTTTCAAAATCATCAATTGAGCTGGATGGGCGGGCATTGTTGAATGTTTGGCGAATGGCAGCCACACAGTCTCGTTAGCGGTGAATGTTGCAGCAGAGCTCAAACAAGTGCGAGGTCTCTGGAAGTCTGATCATCAAAGCTGACTGAGCTGTTTCATTCTCCTTGATGAAGGTGGCATGCATCTTCAGCATGGCATTCATGAGCTCTGATGAAGTCATGATGTGATGCTGAATCCGGTACTTGACAGTTGCTTCCACAGCCACAACAGTTTTGGTGGTGTTTTCCCTTGGGGAGTGTGGGAGAACGGAATAGAGAGAACTTGGAGCAATTTGGTGTCCAGCTGGGGTGACTTGTCACACAAGAAAGGACAAAATTGTGGTTGGAGGTAGTGGTATCGACTTTTTGGACCCCCTTATCAAATCTCTTGTAGCTCATACTGTAGGCATTGTAGTGCAGTGTTTTAGGTATCAATCAAAAAAGCAGAAGCAGGCAAATACAGGTGTGTAAGGACGTCCTCTGATCGCTTCTCCCTGTTGCAACAATGAGTTGACGAAGCATTTTTGACTTCAGCAATCAATCGAAATTCCGTAGAGACAACGTAGAGAGTTCTGTGATAGCTTGTTGGAAAGAGGAGATTCAGGGCTTTCAAATGCACTATAGCACGCCTGGATTGAATGACAGAGTAGGCCAGGAGAGGACGTCAAAAATTTTGGGCCTCCCAAACGAAATGGTTTCTAAAGTTGAGCTATGCTGATTCTGTTTGTTGTGAGTGTGTTGTTCTGAGCTAGAATCTGTGGTTGATGCAGCCAGATAGCTGGCACGCTGTTGTGTAAACAGCCTACTTTGAGTGAGTGAGTGGAAGGAGTGAATGAAGTGGAGATGTGTGTTTGTGGGTGGTCCTTCTCCCCAAATTGGAGAGAAAGAGAAAAAACTCTATTATGAACTATTGATACATAATGAGATATGCACACTGTAATAGTTGCAAGACAAGCGTGACCGACACAGGGTAAAAACCTCTCCTATATTATCTGCTTGAGCAGAGGAGGAGGAAAACTGTTGACACCAGGTTTCTGTTTCACTTAATACTCGGAGTATTTGTCATCAGCGCAAGTCAGCGCCCAGGTCTGCATTGCCAGTGGCTCGCTCTCCCATGGGCATTGTGAGAACAATAACTGACAACCACAATAGGTTCAGGTCGTGCCTCTTGCTGCTAACCAGTCAGTTCCATGCAACACAATCACAAACAGCTACACTATTTTTTTTTTTTGAATATTTACTCTCACTTATAAAAGTAACTCAGTGCTGATGCTCCACATCAAAAAGAGCATCCTGCGTTCCTTGTGCTGAATGGGTCTAAGCACAAAGGGCACACCCTTTATTTCTCCTTATTTCTTCTTACCTTTACTCATTTTCTCTCATTTTCCCTTTTTTCCACCTTTCAAGCCCCTGTCCCTGCACTGATGTGGCCTCCCAGCCTTCAAATTCAGCACATCGCAAATTTGAGGCAGGAGAGGCACTGGGTGGAGGGGGGTGTGGCGGAAAAGTGATTCATTTTTTCAAATTATTCTTTCTTTCATTTTCTCCTTTAACTATCTTTTGCCTTTTTCTTTTTTCCTTCCTCCTTCTTTCTTTCTCTGGTCCCTATGAATACTGCCCCTTCTCCCCCTTCTTTTCTTCATTAATAACTCTCAACTCAAAACAATCAATAAGACTCCCTTGGGTAGCCCCTGTTTGACTAGTTGCGTCCCTCATATCTCCTTTTCACGGCGCTGAATAGTTGTGTGCCTCCTTAAAAGACCACATGTGTGGTGGATGTAAACAGTCTACTCTGAGTGAGTGAGTGGAAGGAGTGAATGAAGTGGAGATGTCAGTTTGTGGGTGGTCCTTCTCCCCAACTTGAAGAGAAAGAGAAAAACTCTGTCATAAATAATTGATGCATGATGATGATATACACACTATAATAGTTGCTGGCAAGTGTGACTGTCACAGGGTAAAAACCTCTCCTATATTATCTGCTTGAGGAGAGGAGGAGGAAAACTGTTAACACCAGGTTTCCGTTCCACTTGATACTTGGAGTCTCTGATAATATGGCTAGGAGCCATTATGCTCTTGGAAGGTTTCAGAAAGTGAGTAGTATTCTGCTTCCATGGAGGCCAGCGATACATGATGTTGTTTACATGAGACCCAAGAGTTGGCAGTGCCCATGAGAAGACGACATATCCACTGTGAGGTGCAGCCTTCAGGTTTGCCCACTTAGGTTTCATCACCGTATGAAGCAGGTTCAGGGGTGTAATTTGTGAAGAGCCATAGCGTGGCTTCGTCTGTAGAATAATCTGTAGACCCAGGTGCCTTGGAGGTAACAAAGCAGGTGGCAGTGTGGATTGGATTTTGCACAAGAGGGTTTTGCTTGTCTGGTGCAAGGTTCGACAGATGTTGCAGAGAAAGAGTTGGATCAAAGAGCCTTGAGTTGTTGGGTAACTTGAGCAAAGGAAGAGAGCTTGAAGAACGTGAAAGGGCTGTTCTAAGTCTGCAAAGACTACCTGAAAAATGGCTTTTTAAAGTCTGCAGAGACTGGGAACTTCACACAATAGAGGTCTTCTTTTTGGTTTCAATAATGAATCACAAAAATGGCCTTATGGAGCAGCTCTGTGTACACCTGGACTCTGCCCTTCTTCCCACTGAAACACATCATCCTAATCCATTTCCAAAGGTGAGGAGGGAAAGGCCGGTCATTTAGCATTTCTGCATCGTTTGCTCAAATAACAGCCAGCAGATCTCAAACTTAGCATCTCTTCCGTTGAAGGGAGCGCTCTACACCACTGAGCTAGAGGGCCTCTTGCAAGTAGTTCGGAGCATCCTGAACCATTCAGCCTGTGACTTAGTGCGTAACAATAATAAAATGAACATGGTCGCGACTAAGAGACAGTCCAAATCTCAGCGGTTCAGCATGCGGGGACAATAATAACCCATGAAAATATATAAGAAACAGGGTCTGAACGTGTTATGTAACTTTCATGAAGTGTTTGTTTGGTTGAGTCCAATTGATAATCCTCGCAAGTTATCAGTTAAAAAAGCAGGGTACACCCTTTTTATTTGAGGTCACAGGCTCAACAGCCTGTCGCCCTCACAATGTGTGCTGTTGGTGGTGGAGCAGGAGCACCGCTGATATCACCAGACTCCAGAGTGTTGAGTACTTGCTCTCAGTGGATGTCACCAAAACGTCAGTGCCAGAGGTCGCATGCAGTTGCTGGCGATTTACCGGCAATGGGCTCAACTGAAATTGTCCTCCGAACAGCTGGGTTCTGGACTGGGATGAGGTGGTAGAGGCCATCGAGTTGTTTGCCAATCTTGATGATGCTGTGTTGAGATGCAAGTGTGGTAAGGTCAAGAAGGAAGACAGAATCTTGAGTGAATAGCATCCCAGCAGTTGGGTCTTTTCCATCAAATCTACTATGGCTGCCAGCAGATTTCAGCAGACCGCAAAGCTATTCATCGCCAAAGACAGGGAAATAAAAAAACGTTACGCATTGATTTCGGATCGATTCTATGGGCTTGACAGCTTCTCTGGCCATCTTGGGTTATGTTGCGTGTTCGAGTAGTGTGGCAAATCGAACTTCTTTGAGATGGCATACAGTACATTTTTGGGCGGACAGGGGGATGACGTCCAGGGCTGCAATTTATAAGGGCTCATCATCCTTGGATTGACATCCTTCAATTGCTTGCATTTGCTTCCTTTTTTTTTTTTTTTTTTTTTTTTCCGTGTTCGATGCAAACCATTTTCTTTTCTTTGAGCAACAACCAAAGCCCAACCCAACTTCACTTGCCCCGCGCTCGCACATGCTGCCGCACCGCCTGCCCCACCATCCCCGGCGGCATCCTCGGCGCGTGCTGCGGCGGCGGGCCCCGAGCCGCCCCAGCCGCCGCCCCCGACGCCGACGACGACGACGAAAAAAACAAAAACACGAGCGTCGAGTAAAACAAATACACGCACGCGAAAAACACGCAAAAGAACGCCAGGTTCTGTTTCGCGGCCAGCAGGCGGAGCCAGTGCAGCCCGACGCGCGCGGGGAGGCGCGGGTACCGTTGCCGCAGGTCGGCGTACTGTTGGTGAGTTTTCGACGGAAAAGAAAGGGAAACATGTGTGTGTTTTTTTTTTGTAAAATGCAATTGAGCGGGTGTTGTGTAATGAGACTCTCGACGGCGGAGGTTGGGAAAAAAAAACAAACAAAAAAAAAACAGAGGTGTGGCCTCCCAAACAGCAACAAACCTTTGCATCAAACGCAGCCGCCACCCACGCCGTCAGCCGCACAATCCACGCAATCTCGTAGCTCATAACCATGTTTGCGCTGCGCTCCGTCGGGATGACGGGAATGTCGGTCGCGCTGCACATGCGGAGGCCCCGCTTCACCTGTTGTAACCGAAAAAGAAAAAAGAAAAAAGAGGGAGGTTTTAATGTCCAAGCTGGCTCGCCCGCCGCAAGCACACGCAAAGCAGTTCAATCACACCACACACACACACACACACACACACAGCTTTCTTTTTCAAGCACTAAACCAACAAATTACCTGAAGCCGCCCATACGACGTCAGCCTCGCCCTATTCTCGTCGTGCAAATCGGGCGTCAACACGCCGGGCGCCCACTCCCTCCGAAACACCTTGGACTCGTCCAACACGGCGTCGCCATCCTCCCCCCCGTAAAAGTCACGGGCGAAGAGGCCGCCGCCGCCGCCGCCACCGAACCCGAGCTCGCCGCCCGACCCGAATCCAGCAGCCGCACCGCCCGCCGCCGCCGTCGGCCCGAGAAGATCCAAGCCGTCGCTGCACTCGCTCGCGATGGCCGCCAGCTCGTCCTGGTCGACCGAAAACGTCTTTGCGACGGACGCCACGAGTCCCTCGAGACGCGCGATCGACGACTGCACCGGCTGCGACCGCGGGTCCCCCCGCGCGCCGCCAGGGCCGCCGCCGCTGCTCCCCGCCCCCGCCGCCGCCGACGCTTTTCGGTTGCCAAAGCACTCGTCGTACGCGGATTCGACCGCCGCGAGGAGCGTCGTGAGGACGAACCAGACGGTTGCGAACACGGCAGAGGCGTCCCACGGGGAAGTGGGGCTGGACGACGATGGAGGCGGCGGTCGGATCCTGGGTTTCCTGGGTCCTTCGGATGGTGGTTTCGGTTGGTCGACGGGGAGGTAGGTTTTCAGACGGTTGATGGTGTTGATAATGTTTCCTATCAGGCTCTTGGCCTTGATTGAGAGGAGTTAGTACGCAAAGCCGTGAGCCCCGGAACAAGAAAAAAAAAATTAGCAAAAAAAGTGCGCATTACACCCCTCACCAGCACTTTCCCAGGATCGTTCGCTTGTCCTTTAAACACAGCTCGATAGTCCATCTTCCCCTCATACCCAATCACAGTGGACCGCAATATCGCCGCCAAATTCTCGGGCCCAAAACGGTTCAACCACGCCGGCGCGTTCGCCAACCCGCCCGACGGCATCCGCTGCCTGCCCACGCTCCCTCGGCTCGGCGTCGACGGCATGCTGTTCGTTCCGCCGCCGCCGCCACCCATCATCATCATAGACCCGCCGCCGCCGCCGCCCTCAAAGCGCAACGCGGCGTAGAAGCCGTCCTGGTTCGAGCACACCAGGTCGTCAAACAGCCGCAGCACGGATAAAAGGCCCTCCGTTTTGACAAGGGACGCGAGCACTTTCTCCAGGGAGCCAATGTTGGCGTGGACTGGAGACTGGGCCAGAGAAGCTTTGGGCGCGGGCTGCGATGCCTTTAGCGTTCCGCCGGACCCACCGCTTGACGCTGAAGTTGGGGGGTTTGAAAGGTTTCAGTTTTGTTTTGCAAAGAAAAACGAAAAAACAACCCCCCAAGGGATCGAAATCAAACTCACTGAGGTCCACAGGCCTGACCGCGGCAAAGATGTCGAACGTGACGGCGCGCTCAACGAAAATTTGAAACAGCCGAGAATAGAACAAAAAGTTTTGAGCGATGAAGAGGATACTGTTTTTTTTTTCATTAGAATGAACGGCAGGACAAGTAACAGGCTGTCTTTTTCTTACTGGTCTTCGGATAGTCCTCGTCCGTCAGTGGGTTTTCGAGCTGGGTCATTGCTCCATGGAAACGCGTAGAGGACCCAAATGTCTACAATCTAAACAAAGCGTTCAGCATGAAATGAAATGAAAAACAAAAAGGTGCTGGGCCCCATACCGAGGAGAATCCTCCTTCCGCGCTCGCGAAACGGAGACCAGAACGAAGAAAATAAAACAGGCTTTGCTGCACGAGATGGTAGGTATTTCTGCAGGGCGCGAAAAGAAATGCGTCAGAAAAACAGACAAAGGAAAGGATAACGAAACCATAGTCTTCTCACATGGCAATCTTCATTTGATCCGTCTGGTTCGGGAGCGCTTCAATGTTGACTTCGTAAAGGCGCAGCTTGCTCGTGTGGGACACCAATCGTTTGACACACTCCAAGAGCGCGGGAGGCGGGCTCAAAAACTGGGAGGACGTCGACCGATCAGATACAAAGGTTACAGCGTTTTCACCAAAATCTCTTACCGCGGGTTTCGACGCCTCGCCAGACTTTGACACGTCCGTAGCTTCGTTTTGGTTTAGCCACAGTTCCACCAAAACACCCACAACGAATTGGGAGATCCCGACGGCGCCGCCGCTGACTGATTCAATGTCACTGCCGGGGGTGCGGGCGAGGGGGGGCTATTGTTCAAGACACGCACGGCAGAAAAAAATGCAAACAGTGCAACTCACGACAGAATGTTGTACGACGGATTAATTTTCGGCGCCCGAAGGGGCGAGTACTGCTGTTGCTTTCCGGACCTCGACTTGAAAGCGCCCGTCTGTTCGACAGAGGAAAACAAGGCGCCCTGCGCATTCGACATGACCGCCCGACGGGAAGACGGGCTTTGAGTCTTTAAAGTGCTTTTTAACGGGTCGTCGGCTTTGGCGGCGCCGCTCGTGACGGGGATGAAGAAGTGCAGGTATTGGTTCAAGATCTCGTAAAAGGACTGGTCCAATCCAGCCACCGAACGGTTAAAGTATGAAGCGTGAAAGCCGAGACTGGGCAGTCGATTCATGGACCCCATGGTTGGTCGCGCTTCCATCTGCAAATGAGATGTGAAACATGAGCGATGGCCGGGGGGGGTGGAGGGGAATTCAAGAAACGACAATCGTAGGAAGAACTCACGGAAGCTTTGGACGTAGCGGTATGCGCGAAACTGAACATGAAGAATTCCAAAACATCTAAAACCGAATCTCAGAACCCTGGATCCTGACCGTCAACCTACACTCTCACTCAACTGAACATGACCTTGACCTCCGGCGCGGTATTCGGTTTCAGCGACGCCCGTCGGCGCTCCGGACTGAGGTCCATAGGGTTGGTCTGGCCCGCCGGCGACATTCCAGCGTTTACGGCCCCGACGCCGCCGCCGGCGGCGCCCCCCGGCCCGATCTGACGCGCATAGTCCACCTGAAGCTTTCCCGTGTAGATGCTCGACAGCTTTGTGCGCTCCGGGAACGAGCGCAGCTGTCGTTGCGTAGGGGCCTAAAAAAAAAAGAAAAAAACACAAATAAAAACAACCGGTTCGGTTTGCTTGCTGCGAATAGGGACACCGACGGTTGCAACGTCCTCATCCCGACCACACGCACGCGCATGATGGGCGGGGCGGCACACCTGGACCATTCCAAAAAAAAAAAAAAAAAAAAAAAAAAAAAAAAAAAAAGAACAGCACACTCACGGGAAGCTTGTCCAGCGCAATCTCGTACAGCATGGACGGATCCATCGACAGCCGCAACACCAACCGGAAAAACGGGCTCTGCGGGGACAGCAGCGCGCACAGCGCGCTCGCGTCGCGGTCGTCGAGCTGCCGCCGGAACACGCCTCTGTCGTGTGTGTGTGGGAGGTTTTGGAATCGCACGAGGGCGGTGGGGAAGGGGTTAGTAACGTGTTCGAGGACCTCCCGTTCGTTTTTTCCGCGGGTAGAGGCGCAACCCCTTCCCGCAAGTCTCTCTCTGCCCTTTGCACTCTCGCTGTTCAGGCAGGCCTCCCCCAAAAAATCCGGTCAATCTCCAGCACGCACATCGAGACGGCGTCGGCGCCAAACAGGAACGAGCAGAGGGTCGGGAAGAAAAAGTAGAAAGCGTTCTGGCGGTCCGCGGCTGCGAGGGCGCGCTCGCACCAGGCGTACAGCTGCGCGGCGACGATCGCCGGCCGCTGCTGCACGTTGACGATGGCGTCGAGGCCCTCGGCTGACATGGCAGAGTTGAGTCCCCCGCTTTCGTTTCTTTTTTTTTGTCTTTGGGTGGGGCGAAAAAGGCTGTAGAGAAAGGACTGGACTAATGCACTCGGACAACAAAGGACAAACGAATGAGCGCAAATCCGGGCGACGCGTGAAGCGAGTGGTAAAGGGAAGCTCAAATATTTAATTGGAAACAAACTGTATTTATTATGGGCACCGTCACGGGTGAAACTGCAAGAGGCAAAGAGACAAGAGAGAGAAATGAGAGAGAAAGAGAGAGAACATTAAGAAGACGTCTGCTCCACAGCGTCGGCACACTCGACGAGCTGCCTCGGTAGGGGTTCGCGCAACCTTGATTTTTTTTTTTTCCATCCGTTTTTTTTTACTACCCCTCGCAACCCCTTCCACCAAAAGCCAGGACTCGTCCAACCAACCTCCGTCCCTTCGAATTTTTTTTCTTACAACACAACCTCCACGTCCGCCCCATCGTCGCTGCCCGCCCCGACGCCCGCGCCCCCGTCATCGTCGTCCCCGTCGCCACCGCCCACGCCGAGACCGCCGTCGTGGAACCCGACGACCTCGGCGTACACCAACGCCTTCCACTCGTCCGTGCCGCGCTCCGCCTCGGCAAACGACCAGTCGAACGCACGCGCCGCCGCCGGCTCGTCCGTCGGGTCGTGGTACGCCCGCACGTACGGGTGCTCGAGCGCCTGCGCCGCTGTCAGCCGCTGCCGCGGGTCGTAGACGAGGAGGCGCGAGAGGAGGTCGATTGCTGCGGGTAGGGGGTTAAACGGTTGCGCACATTAGAGGGAGTCGGGGGGGGGGGGCACGCAAGGAGTTTGTACCCTCTGGATCGGCGTTTTTGAAGCGCTCGGTGAACGGGACGGGCTGGCGAACAGGCAGGGACCGCACGAAGCGGACGGTCTGGGTGGGGGCGAGGGGTCGGTCGGTGGGCGTCAGAATGAGTCGAAAGCAACCGCGCAAATGCAACAAACAAACAAGCAAACAAAACAAGCTCACGTTTTCGCTTCCGACCGTGCGCATCACGTCTTCGGGCGGCGTGCCCAGCAGCTCGGTAATAATTGTAAACTGGTGGACGTCTGGGGATGGATTGGAGGTTTTTTGAAGTGGCAAACAACGCAGGCGAACAATGAGAAGAAGAGAAAAAAAACCCCCCACCAAAAAATAAAATAAAAAAGAGAAGAAGCGAGCCGCACTCACGATCCTTGCCAGGAAACAGCGGCTGGCCCTCGAGCATCTCGGCCAGGATGCACCCGACGCTCCACATGTCGACCGCCTCGTCGTACTGCTGCCACGTCAACATGATCTCTGGCGCGCGGTAGTACCGCGTCGCCACGTACCCCGTCATCAGCTGCTGCTGCTGGCCCGCCGTCGCGACCGTCGCGTCCCCCGCCGCCGCCGCCGCAGCAGCAGCAGTCGCCGTGACCCTCGCGAGTCCAAAGTCGATAATCTTGAGGTCGCAGTTCTCGTTGACCAGGATGTTGCTGGGCTTTAGGTCGCGGTGGACGACGCCCGCCGAGTGCACATACTTGAGGCCGCGCAGGATCTGGTACAGAAAGTACTGCACGTACTGCCGCTCCAGCCGCGGTCGTGACGACACGATGAGGCGGTGCAGGTCGGTGCCGAGCAGCTCCGTCACAAAGTACATGTCCTCGACTGGGGAGATGAACACGTCGCCGAGGCCGATGATCTGGCGGCGGGGGGATTAAAGAAAAAAAAATAAATAAGTGACAATAATAATAAAAAAGTTGGGTCACGATCACGCACAGACCACCCCTGCCACACTCACTACTTACGTTCTCGTGGCGCAAGTGCTGCAGCAGCCGCAGCTCGCGAAACGTGCGTTTTGCCAGGATGGGCGACGAGAACGGGCGCGCAATCTTTTTGATGGCCACGCTCGCGCCGGAGAAGAGGTCGACGCCAGAGCTAATTTTTTTTTTTCGTGAATGGGTGGTAAATGGGTCGGCCTTGTCAGCAGGGATGGGCGAGGCAGAAACAGACAGACGGGCAGACAAAGAGTCAGGCAGGCAGACAAACAACAAAGAGGGAGTCGGCAGCATTATGCAGAGAGCGCTCGGGCATCGGGCAGGCATCCAAGCATTGGTATGCGGCTTTTTGGACGGCACGAGCGCGAATGTTGCGTGCGTGAGTGCATTACAAGCTGCTTATGAAGCACCAACGAACACAAGCAGCAGCAGCAGCAGCAGCAGCAGCACGCAGCAACACACGCACTCCACTCCACTCACTCACTCACCAGACAAGACCGAACGCGCCCATTCCGACGGGCTGCAGGTCGGCGTACCTGTGTGAGTGTGTGTGTATGTATGTGTTGTTTGTTTTCGTTGTTGTTGGTGATTTTGATTTCATAAGAAGAACAAAGAAGATGAAAGAGTCAGATGTGGGGATGAAACAGGAAAGCGTTCTGAAAACTGCTTCGTGTATCCGCGGCACAGCACACGAACAACACCGCTTTACTTACCTCGCCGTCACGTCGAAAAAACGTGCCAAACACAGAGTGCGTCGTAAACTCTTGCGACGGCGATACGGGCGGCGACGACGACGATTCCGTCCCCGTCCCCGGACGAGCCGCCAAACTGCTGCTGCTGCTGCTGCTGCTGCTGCTGCTAATGGCGCTTTTCGCACCGTGACGCGCATCCGCTTCCGAATCGGGCGGATACGTCAGCGACGACGACGGCAGCGGCGGCGTTGGGGGCGGCGAGCCCGGCGTGTGCGCCGGTGGAGGTGGCAGCCGCCGCGTGAGCCCCGTTGATGACGACGCAGGTGGATGCGGCTGCGGCTTCGCGAAAGCGGCGCCGGCCGTCGTCGTCGTCGTCGTCGTCGGTGCGGCGCTGGATGGCGGTGGTGGAGTTGCGGTGGTGGTGGTGGTTGAGGTGGTGGAGGTATCGGGGGTGGCGGCCGACGGTGGCGGGGTGGGCGGGGCGGGAAGGGTCGTGATCGACGACGACCCCGACAAAGACGACGAGGACGAGGACGACGAGGTCGGCGGTGACGGCGGCGCGATGGATGGCGTCGAGGCGGAGGAGGAGGAGGAAGAGGAGGAGGACGACGACGACGACGACGACGACGACGAAGGGACGGGGGCGGCGGCGGCGGGGCTCGGCGGGAACGAAACGGTCGAGAAGAAGGACTCTGCCGATGATGACGACGACGACGACGCGGATGACGACGAGGACCACGACGAGGACGACGACGGGAGCGGGGGAACACCCCCCCACTGGTATCCCGCCAAGGACGACGATGACGACGACGCCGCGGTCACGAGCGGTGGGGAGGGCGGCATGTTGGGCGGTAGCGGGCCGCCGCCGCCGCTGCCGATGTCGCCTTTAGGAAGTGGGCGTGGCGCGGGGGTGGCGGCGACGGCTTGCTGCTGCTGCTGTTCACGTTGGACCAGCATTTTTCTTTTCTTCTTTTTTTTTTTTTTTTTCTTCTTTCTCGCCAATTCGGGTTTCATTTGTAGTGTGAAGCAGACAGGCGCACGCAGAGACAGACGCTGCCAGCCTGTGGGGTTGAGAGAGAAGGAAAAGAGAAAGAGACAGAGAGAGAGAGAGAGAGAGACATGGAGAGTGGGTGAGTGAGACAGAGCGACAGAGAGAGAGAGGAGAGAGACACGGGGGGCACCCCGTCGCGTTCAGAATGACGTCGTTTGTTCGTCTCTCTCGTGACGAATCCCCGAGGCGCGAAATAGGGGCGCGCTCACAGTCACGGGAGCACCCACACACACACTGAAGCGGCGACCGGGTGACGTCACTTGCCTGACTGACCCCAACAGGTTGCCCCCATGCCCTCGTGAGCTTCGCGTGACCTGATTTGATGATCCCGCTGCAGATTGGAATGGGGTATGAATGATCGTGCGGAGCGAAAAACGGAGTGCGGTGCGGAAGTCCCTTTTTTCGTGGGTGGGAAAGCGAATAAAAAAAAAAAACAGGAAACAAGAAAAGGATGCGAGGCGCAAAGTGGTGGGGGCGAAGTGGGGGCGCGAAGGCCCGCCCAAGCAGATGATGCTTATTACTACTTACTGCAAAGTACGTGCCGCATCGGCACACACACACACACACACACACACACACACAACACACACTGAGGACTCGAATACGTCATCAGAGGACCCCGCGAAAAATGGAGGACCCGTGGTGTTGGGGCAATCAGTTGTATACAGTCTGCTGAAATCAATAAAGAAATGAGGATCGCTTTGAACAATCAAAAAGGGAAGCGCAGTAACGGCGTTTACCGCGTAACAAATGAAGGTCGTTTGGGCAACCGTTGGTTGGAGGAACTTTGTTTCATTTTCAGTCGTCCATATCTGCAAATGATACTTCCTTGACGGGGTTTGGAGTGTTGTATTAGCTTTTTCGCCCTTGTCAGCCGCTGGTCCGTCTTTTTGCTTCTTTCGTTGTTTGTCCACTTTTTGACATGGCGAAACCCGCCAATGCAGCGGCCGCCGCCGCGGACGGGAGCAGCAAGCCGCCAAAGAAGGTCAAGAAGGAGCCCCAGCCCGCAGCAGCCGCCGCCGCCGCCGCCGCCAGCAGTAGCAGTAGCAGCAGCAGCACCAGCAATGGTAAATCCCACAGCAGCGCACAGATCGCCGCAGGCGCCACCGCAAAGCCCAAGAAGCCGGCAGCGGCAGCAGGGGCCACGACACCGGTCGTGGTCGTCGACCCACCCACCGCTCCCGCCGCCCCCGTCGCCCCAACTACGCTCACCCACTACCGCGTCGTCACCGCTCGCCTCTTTGTCCACCTCCCCCCCATCTTTGCCGGAAACGTGTGGAAAGGCATCCACGAGCTGCTGTCGAGGCTGCTGATGAAGTGAAATCACACCTCTTTCTTTCTTTTTTTCGTTCTTGTCAACTGAACCAAACCAACTACCGCCAAAAAAAAAAAAAAAAAAAAAAAAAAAAAAAATGAATGTTTTAGGTACATGCCGGAGCTGGACGGCGTCCTCGTCGCCTACTCGGACGTGCGCATCGAGGAACAGGCAGCGAAAATCATCAACGACAGCCCTTACTTCCACTTCCACCTCCGAGTCACTTTCACACCCTGTTTTCGCCGCAAAAGGGCCGGACCATTGGTGCAATTCCACTCTTGGTTGATTTTTTTTTTTTTTTTAGTTCCCCCCTCTAACACGAGATATCTCCCACGGAATCAAACAAAAAAAAAACCCCCCAACAGTCGGCACTGTCAACAAAGTGTCAAAGGACCACATTGGCCTGCTCGTCAACGGCACCTTCAACGCGTCCATCCCGGCCGACCAAATTCGGAAACCAGAGTTTGCGTGGCGCCCTGCCTTGCGCGTATGGCGCCACGCGAGCGGCCTCGACTCTGTCGTCAAACCGGGCGTGCTGATTAGGTTTACGGTGGTCGAGTTGAGTAATTCACTTTTTTTGTAAGGCCGACAACCTCCAACAACCAACCCAACCAACCAAAAAAAACAAAACCCTCAGCCTCCCCACCATCAACGGCATGCTCACCATTTCCGGCTCCCTCACGACCCACCCGACCGACACGGGCATCGTCGTCGTCGAGGACGAGTCCACCCTCACCCAGCGGCCCGAGGCCGCTCCCCCCGCCACGCAGCCGGCCGCGAGGCAACCGCCCAAATTTAAGAGGTTTATCAAGAACGAGGCAAAGACCTTGCGGATGTTGGCGGCCGCCGAGGCGGCGGCGGCGGCTGCGGCGCACAACGGCGCGGACGCGGCGAACGGCGGCGGCGGCGGTGAAGGCGAAGGCGGCGAAGGCGGTGACGGGGCCGCGGGGGACGTGGACATGGACCAGCCGCTGCGGCCGGCGGTTGTGAAGACGGAGAGCGGCGTCGCGCCGAAGAAGAAGAAGAAGAAGAAGGGCGAGGAGGCGGGGACGCCAAAGGCGGTGGTGGTGGCAGAGGCGGCGAAGATAGAGGCGGCGGTGGACGACGCGCCGCCGGCGACGCCGGTTGTCGCCGTCAAGGCGGCCGGGAAGAAGCGCAAGGCGCACGCGGTAGAGGCGGAGGACGGCGTCGCGGGTGCGGGGGAGGGCGGCGGCGGCGGCGGCTTGTCGGAGGGGGCGTCCGTAGCGACGCCGGCTGCAGCGGATGACACGAAGCCGCGGAAGAAGGCGAAGAAGAGCGTCGCTTGATGGTTGGTTGGTTTCGGCGGATGGATTGATGGGGGTGTTGGGGGGTTGGTTCCCGATTTGGTGTTTCTTTTTTTTTTTTCGGCCTTGCAACTACGTTGCTTCTTTCTTTCTTCTTTCTACTTTTTTCCTCTGTCCTTTGCCGCCACGAGTTGAACAACGAGCAAGTAAACGCACTCTCCTTTTTTGTTCCCAACGCTGGGCGAGATTATGAATGTTTTCTGGACTGTATTTACATATCAGTGAGAGCATCTCTTTTGCAAAAGGTCACAAAACAGACGTTCGGACTTTCCTGAGAGCGTAACTTGTCAAATGCCTGTCGGACAAACCCGGACGTCTCAATCACCTCCACACCCTTTCCACGCCACATCATCCTCATCCTTTATCCCAGCCCGTTCCTCACACAAACACTTTTGCTCGACTTGCCTCATTCCCCCCTTGCCCCCGCCACTCTCAAACGCCTAGCCCACTTGTACTAGCGCACTTTGAGCTCGATCCGCCATTCCCCCCCCCCGCAACCCGCCTCGCTCTCACAGAAAGGTCCCACGGGGAGGGGCATGCCACACCGCCTCCTGCTGCTGCCGTCGCCACCACCGCCACCACCGCCACCACCGTCAACGTACCCCCCCGCCGGCGCCCTCGCCGCCCTCGCCGCCGCCGCAGCGACCCTTGCAGCTGTCGCCTATGTCCTCCTGGTCTGGCTCTGCATCGCCCGCCGCTCAGCTGCAGCGGCAGCAGCAGCGGCCGCTCTCTTCGAACCGCCCTTTCACGTATAGCTCCGCAAACAGGCGCCACGCGGCCGCTGCTCGCTCCGGTCAACCTCCACCACCCGCCGCCGCCGACGCACCGACGAGCTTGTTGGCGCAGTGGCGCTTGCCGCCGAGGAGCTTTGGCGAGTCGTCGCCTCCTTCGCCTCTAAGTGGTGGTGGCGCTGCGGATGAAACTGCTCGTGGTCGTGGTGGTGGTGGTGCTGGGCATAGCAAATTTAACTCGGAGAACTTGAGCGGAGGCTTGGCGATGATGAATTCGAATACGGCGGCAACCACCACGCCCACCCTCGATGCCTTGCTCGCCTCGTCGTCGGCGAGAGCAAAGAACAATCAACCTACCGCCCTTGGTAGTGCGAACGGTGCGTCTCTCATCACTCTCTCGCTCATGGATGAGCCCGCTCCTCCCTTTCCACTCCGCTCTTGCATGACCTAACAACCACACACCATGTTCCCACGTACTGTCACGAACACAAACTCACACCTCCCCATGCAGCGCCAAAGCCGCCCCGCCGCGCGCTATCAGACAAGACCAACACGCACCGGTCGCCCCTCTCCGCACAGCCGTCGATCCACCCGCCAAAGACCGCCCGCACCCCGCTCCGCCCGCGCACCGCCCCCGCCCGACCGCTCCCTCCCCGCCCGCGCAGTCCCGGCAACCCCGCCGCCGCCCCACCACCACCCCGACCGCCGCAGCCAACTCCCCCGCGCGTCCTCCGCCTCCCCGCTCCCCGGCCTCCCTTCCCCGCGCTTCCGCCGCCGCCGCCGCCCCGCTCGCTGTCCGCCCCACCCTCTCCCCGGTCCTGGAGGGCCAGTCAGAAGAAGACTTGAGCATCGAGTCCCGCACCCGCAGCCTGACGTGGCTGCGCGAGCGCGAACGCGCTCGGCAGTTCGCGGCGGCGGCCGCCGCTGCGAATGCCAACAACCGCGCCCCACTCGCCGCCACAAACGCTGCCGACTGCCCGGCCGCGGCAGCCGCCGCATTCGCCGGCTTGCTTGACCGCCACGCCGACACCGCAATGCTCCCGCCCCTCTCGCCAGTCCTAGAGCTCGACGAGCCGCAGGACCTCGACGAGGTCCTTGCTGGACTGGACGCGTTCAGCGCCACGGGATTCGACTCGGACCGCGACGACTGGCCCGCCGCGGCGCGGAATGCGAGGAGCGCTGTAGTGCGGGGAGTCGACCGGGCGGAAGACGACGACCATCACCACGAAGGCGTTAATCACAATGACGACGACGACGACGGCAACGCGCCCCGCTGAGGTAACTGCTGATGAGGACGTCCGCATGGCGTCGCCGGTCGTCGGCACCGGAGGATCTCTTCAGCTGGAGGCAGGTACAGAAACGGAATCCGCTGGGCCTGTTGAGCCCATGGCAATGGATGCTGCTGCCATTGCCGATGGAGGCTCGATTGTTCCAGACACTCGCAGCCCTGGCGTAAGTCGAGTAGTAGCACCGTCGATTCCATCTTTGCCCGTCGCCGCTGCAGTTGGGGACGGGTTGCTGTCTAGCACACAGCCCGGAAAAATGTCTCCCAGTTCGGTGCTTGCCCAGCGACTTGACGGCAAGCAGGAGCTGCGCATGGCTTCGCCTCCGCGGCGGCAGCCAAAAAAGCAAGCGTTGCGAGCGGCCGGGGCGGCCCTTAGCGGCTTGGATTTGCATTTCACTTTGACTTCCGGCCTTCAGGAGCCTGACGAGCAGCAGAAGGCCGTCGGTCCAGGGGATGAGGACAGCGGAGTTGAAAGGGTGAGGGACGGTACAGCGGCAGTCTGGGAGGTCCAAATGGAAGTTGACGATCGTGGCGAAGCAGGCGAGGATGGTGTGAACGCCGGGGGAAGCAGCGAAAGCGATGACGACGACGACGGTGGCGACTTTGACGGGGAGGAGGACGACGACGACGACGACGACGATGCCCGACTCACGGACGGCGAGCGCTTTGTCGGCTCCTCGCCACCGCTGCACTTGTCGTCGTCGTCGCGCGACACCGTCCCGAGCTCGCTCTCCCCGCCAAACACACCCGTCGCCCACGTCCCGTCACCCGCCACCGCCGCCGCCGCCGTTGCCGCCGCGCGCCGCCCGCGCGGCCACAAACAGAGCCGCCGCCGCACCGCGTACGGCGTCCCACCCGCCGTCGTCGCCGTCTCCGCCGCCTCCGGCACCGCCGCCGCAGCAGGCCACGCTGCCCTTGCTGTCACCGTCGCCGGCACGCGCCCGCGCGCGGCATCGCCGCCGCCGCCACCGCACCCGCTCTCGCCCAAGCCCCCCGCGCCAGCCTCGGCCCCGGCCCCGCGGGCGACGTCCGCGTCGACCTTGACGACGACGACGACGACGACGGCGGCGGCGTCGAGTTTGCCGGCGGCGAGGGCAACTGCGCGGACTCCTCGAGCGACGACGACGACGACGACTCGTCAGTCGACCCGCTCTTAGATTGGACCGACCCACCCGACCTCGGGTGGGCCGCCGCGCCGCCGGGCTGCCGCAGCCGCTACCCGGCAGACTACGGACGACAGCGGGAGGACCAATGGCCGGGGCGGGGGCGGGGACGGTGGCGGCCGCTCGTCCGCGTGCTTGGGCGCGACGATCCGCTGCCGAGGACCGAGGCGCAGGAGTGGTTTTCGTTTTGAGAAAGTTGGCGCTGTGTTGGAGCGTGATTGTGTGTGTGTGTGTGTGTGTCGGTGTGTGTTCGGTGTTGCTGTGCTGTCATTTTGCTGTTTTTAGTTGGTTTCGTTCGCTCTCTTCTCTCTCTCTCTCTCCCAAACCCTCCCACCTCTCTCTCTCTCGCTCTCCTTGGACTTGATCAAGTTACTTTTCGCACTTCCCCTCGGAATGAAGAAAAAAAAAAAAAAAAAAAAAAAAAAAGGAGAAAGAGGAGTCCAGCGCCGCAATGCGACGCTTGAAATGACTTTTTTTTTTCTTTCTGTTTTTCTTTCTGTGTTTAATCTTGCACCCTTTTATTTCTCAAGGGCCAAGGGGAAAAGTGTTGAAGCTCCCTGACGGTGATGGAGGGGGGGGGAAGGAGACGAGAGGATGAGGGCCGGAGTCGTATGTTTCCTCTTTCTATCACTTGCCTGTATTTGGTTGTTTTTTCATAGTGGTGTGTGTGGTCCCTTCTCTGTTAGTCCTTCGCACTGGAGGGGCGCGCAAAACAAAAAAAAAAACAGAAAGAAAAAAAGAAAAAATAAAATAAATAAAAGCATCAACAACAACAACATCAAACCACTCACCAATCTTGAACCACTTTGGCACCTTGCGCTCGCCCGCACCCCCGCTCCTTCCCGCCCCACCACCACCGCCGTTGTGGTTGTCCACGTCCATCGCGCCCCCCGCTGCCCGAGCCGCCGCCGCCGCCGCCGCCGCCACCCACCGTCCGCCCTCGCGGCTCCAGACCCGCCGGAGGTAACCCCGGTATCCTCCCCACAACCGCCGCCGCCGCTGCCGCCCCTGCTGCGTCGCTGGCCGCCGCCTCCTCCACTGGCACCGGAAAGTCTTGCATCTGCGCCTGCGCCGCGGGAGAGAGGTACGCTGGTGTACGTTTCGTGTGCGTGTGTTTCGTGTGTGCGTTTGTTTTCGGGGGAAGTCCAGAGTCGTCAGTTGGTTGGTCACCAACAACAACAACATTAAGAAAAAAAAAAAAAGAGAGAGAGAGAGAGAGAGAGAGAGAGAGAGAGAGAGAGAGAGAGAGAGAGAGAGGCACAGCAAAAATACTCAAACCGTCGCCGCCGGCGCCGCCGGCACCAACCCCCGGCCTTGCCGTCCCACCGGAAATGCAGCATCGTTGCCGGGCTCAGCCGCGCCTTCCACAACGTCGTCGCGCGAGTCCGCGTACACCTGCGTCGGCGGCGTGTACAGCACGAACGCGCGCGACGCGTCGGCCAGGTGCGATTGCACGAGCGCGTAGATTGCGCCGACTTGTGTGTGCGTGTGTGTGTGTGTGTGTGTGTGTGTGTGTTGTAGAGAGACAGCGAGAGAGGGAAAAATAGTAAACATTGCTTGTTTGTTTGTGTTTCGTCGAGTTTTGAGAGAGTACCGTACCTGGTTCATTCGACAGGAACGCGGCTTGCAGCGTCGTGCGGTCGGGGAAGCGGACGCGGATCAGTGTCTGGTGAGAAGGGGGAAGGGGGTTGACGTGCGAGTCGGGCGGGGGACAACCCAGAAGATCAATGCACAAGGGGATAGGGATTTAGAAGTGGGTGGGTGAGCGCTTGCCGTTTCAAGTCTTGAAATTCCTCCATCCCGTTGGAAAAATGAACAAAAAAAAAAAAAAAAAACAAACCAACGAACCTTGGGATGCTTCTGCCGTCTCAACTCGTCCTCCCGCTCCCGCAGCGCTTTGGTCATCAACGGCGCGTTCGCCGCCGCCTCCGCGCGCGCCTTGCTGCTCTGCATGAGCGCCTTGATCTCGGCCGACGTCAGCTCGAAAAACGAGTCGGGGAGGTCGACTTGGGTTAAACAAAAAATTGCAAGATGGAAAAGGCGAGGTTAGTGTGTGACGACGGAAGAAAAGGGCGGGGGGGACGACGGCGACGACGCACTTGCGACGGGAGCCGTGTCCGGCGGCGGTTTGAAAAACTTGAGACCCCTGTCGAATTCAGTGGCGGAAACGTTCATCGCCGCGGCCGGCGCTGGTGCCGCCGCCCCCGCCGCCGCAGCACCCTGCGCGCCGCTCGTGGTCGACGCATATTCGCCTCCTGAAGTGTCCATTGCGTCGTCTGCCTCTGCCGCGCGAGTGCTCGCGAACCGCGCCGCCGTCGGAAACAGCGGGAGGTGACGAAGCGGCAGCAACAACAGATGCGCCCTCCGGCGACCGCACGGTGTCAGCGACCGCAGCCGGGGGGTTTTTCGAAGAGTCTCTGTTCGGCTCTTCGATGGCGGTGGCGGCGGCGGCGGCGGCCGGCGGCCGTACATCTGCCGGTGCCGGTCTTGCGGCGGCGGGTGGAGGAGCGGCGGTTGGGGTCGTCGACGACGACGACGACGACGACGACGACGATGGAGCTGCTGGCGGCGCCGCCGGCTGCGGCTTCGAGGCGGAAGCAGCCGCGTCGTCGGCAGCCTGTATCTGCGGGAGGAATGTCGCGAGCGGCTCGTCCGTGTACTTGTACAGCAAGCGCAGCATCGAGCTTCCAGTCTGAAGCCCCGCATCCATCAGCGTCGTTGATCGCAGAACCTCGATCGAAGAGAACTTGCGGGTGGTGGGGGTAGGAGAGGGAATTAGCGATCGGTGAGGTCGTCGAGTGGTCAAGGCTAAGCCACCCTCCAAAGGAGAGTGGGGAGTATCTGAAGCGAATGTATATGCGGCGCAGCTGCAGGGAAAGGAGGATCACGGACCAGCTGTGATGCTTACCTCGCGGGTCATTAGAACGATGGTGGGCTGCAGGTAGACCTTTGGCGCGGCCAGCCTGCCGGCCTCTGCGATGGCGTGCAGCGCCTTTGGAATCCCCGATCGGTCCTTCTGGGGCGGCGGGGCCTCGCGGCGCGTCAGGTTCAGCTGCGGATCCAGCCCTTCAAAGTGCCGCATGACGGCCCAGAACGACACGTTGTTGGGGAACTTGCCCAGCAGCCGCGCCCCTTCTTCCGTCTGCAGCGCGATCGAGACTTGCTGGACGCGTGGCTGGGGTGCGGCGGCGGCGGGGTTGGAGGACGAGGAGGAGGAGGAGGATGCTTGCCGGACGAGGATGAGCTTTGCGCCGGCGGGCAGGTTGGCGAAGCGGACCGAGAGGGACAGGTCGAGAAAGTTCTTTTGGTATCTGCATGTATGTACGTATGTATGTATGTGTGGGTGCGTGGGTGGGTTAGTGGTTAGTAGCAGCAGCATGCAGTCGTGGAGTGCGGTCGGTCGTTCGACGCTCTCCACTCTCCACTCACTTGAGGCGGTAAGCGTCGACGCTGCCATCGAGCTTGAGTCGCTCGCATGCGGCGACGGCGACGGCCTTGAGGGCCATGTTGGGGGTCGTCTTGACCGACGTGCGCTTGAGCGGCTCGCCGTCGAGCTCGACCGTCACGTTGGACGCCATTACTGGAGAGTGCCGAGGAGGCTGCACTGCTTGCGCGAGTGTGTGTGTGGCGAGAGCAAATATTTGGCTTGTTGAATTGATATTCACTGAATGAATAAATGCTTGGTGGTCGTTGTGATGACAAGGAAGAAGCACTTTCACGCACGCAGACAGACAGACAGACAAACAGACAGACAGACAGACAGACAGAAGAATCAAAAGAACCTTTTGGGACGACGCGCGTCAATAAACAAAGTGACTTACGATAAGAAAGTAAGAGTTTTGTGATTGAAATTGCTCCAATACCATACCGCCATAATTGTATTGCGATAGGGCTGCTATTTGTTGCCCAACCCCTGTATTACCGCTTTTCCAACATCGCGACGTAATATTGTCGGTATGGGTGTGCTGATATGGACTCTTAATGGGAACGAAAACTTTGATGCTTCAGAGGGTATGTATGCGGACAGACTGAGTAGAAATATACTAAGTAGTATCAATATTGTTGCTGCGATTCGAGCAAAGGAGGGAAACTCTCATGCACATAGGCATCCGGAAATATCGAGTATTTGCAATGAGTTCTCTCCCAAAATTCTGACGCAAGATATAATACTGAAACAACGTTTCCGCACACTGCGGGTTCCACAGACGGAATCAAACAAACTGAGTCGTCGTTCCTGCCTCAAGACTCCCTGGGAACTGCCCTTCTTCTCCCTGTGAGACTCTTTCAAAAATTATGGCTTTCGCGGCCTCCGCGGGTGCGGCGTACCCCGCGTTATTCAAATTTGCCAATCATCACGCATTGCCCAACGGTCTTGCTTCTACTTTCCCTGGAGAAACCCCCCACCTCCTACGTCTATGCTGCCCCCCCTCCTCCCTCGTTTCCTTCTCCTTCTCGCCCTCCGGCCTCGTCGCCGGACCCTCCCGTTTGACCCCGCGCCGCCAAGCTAGGCCTCCGACCTCGCAGCGTCCTATGTGTCCGCCGTCGTCGTGCCCGTCGTCGACACGGACGGAAACGACGACGACGGCGACTCCGCTCCGCCCGCAGTCGCACTCGCCGCCGCAGCCGCCGCCGCCGCCGCTCTGTCCTTCTCCATCTGCTTCGCCTTGCGCGCCTCCTCCTCCTGCAGCACCCGCTCCATCCGCTCGTGGTAGATGCGCTCCACCCGCACCCGCACGTCCTCAAACTCGGTCAGGATCCCGAGAAAGTCGGCGCGCGTCAGGCAGTACAGGATCGACGACGTTGCCGCCTGCACTGTCGCTGTTCGTGGTATGTTGGCGATCAAGGAGACCTCTGCGGGCGTGGAGAGAATGCGAGGTGTTGGTTGTGAGGGGTAGGAGAGAGAGAAAGAGAGAGACAGAGAGAGAGAGAGTGCGTGTGTGTGTGTGTGTGTGTGTGTGTGTGTGTGTGTGTGTGTGTTGCGCGTTTTTGTGTGTTCGAGATGTGTGTGCTGCGTCAGTTGGTGTGAACAACAGAGGTAGTCGGACTCTAACCCGAATCTCACTTTCGAAGGATCCCAAGCCCATACCCACAAGAAAAAGAAAAAAAACGTCGCAAGTACCTCC
Source organism: Zopfochytrium polystomum (assembly GCA_025765615.1). Classification (NCBI taxonomy): domain Eukaryota; kingdom Fungi; phylum Chytridiomycota; class Chytridiomycetes; order Chytridiales; family Chytridiaceae; genus Zopfochytrium; species Zopfochytrium polystomum. Next base: position 33,233 of record JAIVFJ010000004.1, on the reverse strand, counting down.
AAAAAACATTCCCTCCCGAAAACTCGCCACCAGCCGGTCGTTCACAACGATGTTGACCATTCCCGAGAGTATAAAGAACTGTCAATACGTTGGGGCGACGGCATCATCGCGTGTGCGTTAGACACAAGGAAGGCTGGCAAGCTACTCTTACCATTTCTGCTCCAGTCTATGAGAACGAAAGATAGTGTCAGCTCACTCATCCCCACACTATGATGGATTGTGTTTTCTGTCTCACCTCCCCCTGCGCCACCACTGTGTCGCCCACGACATAGTACCGCGCCGTCAACGCCAGCGCAATGCGCCCCAGAAACTGCTCGTCCCGCCCATCGTCCTCTTGCCTGTTTAGAAACGGCACCTTCTTGATCAGCTCCTTGCAGTTGTGCACCGCGACCTCGGTCCGCAGCGAGGAATTGATGCCGTCCAGTAGCGCGTTCTTTGGCGGAGACGAGCGGAGACGCGCGGGTGAGAGGGAGGAAGTGGTGATGGGAGGGTAAAGGAGGAGCGAGGAGCGAGTAACTTAGAAACTGGCCAGCGTGGGCTGTTCTCCCCGAAAAAGAAGAAGAAAAAACATGTCCGGCCGTTCAACTTTTACCTCTTCAAACAGCTTCCCACGGTACTTGAGCTCGTAGTACTTTTGGATTTTCCGGCGTAGGGACGGGTTCAAATGCTTCCAGTCCATGTAGTCGCGCAGCTCGTCCATCTTTTGGCGGTAGAGCCGTCCCGACGCGTCCATGCCCATCGCGATCGACGAGATGGTCCCGACTATGCACGCATTCTTTAAAACATTGAAGCGAAGGAGTGGGGGAGGATTTTGAAAGGTGGTATTAATAATATCCTTGAAACCAAAAAAAAAAAAAAAAAAAAAAAAAAAAAAAAAAAAAAAATATTGAAACTTACCAGGCCGGCCCCGACAATGATGAAGCAGACTGCAACGATCTCCTCAATTATTTCCTCTGGCCTTTTGGAATCATTCATTAAACAACTTAACGGCCAATGCGATTGAGTCGGTCTTACTTGTACGTAATTGGGACAATGTTTCCCACCGCCTAACAGAACAGCATCACTTATTGGAGGATTTTGGAATCTAGCACTGTGGGGAGAGTGTTACCTGAAAAAGCGACCAGGCGTACTGCTCGGGCTGCGTTTGGTTGATGATTGCCTGAATCGGCCCGTTCGAGAAATTCATCAACCTCCCAGACAGAAATAGGATACACGCCTGCACGTGCAAGAACACGCAGAGCCCAAACAGCAGCAAGAAGATCCCGCTGAACGCCTGCCCCAGCCCCATCATCCTCTCCAGCACCTTTCTCAGCTCCACATAGAACGGGTTCCGCAGCGCGATCGCCGGCAGCTTCACCACCCGGATCAGCCTCGCAAAGTCCGCCAGCTCCGTGCCCCCGAGTCTAGGGATCCAGCTCAGTGGCAACACCGTCACCACGTCGAGCACCAGATTGCGCGCAAGGTACCGCGCCTGCCACTCCCGGAGCGTCGTCGCCTCGGACTCGTCAACGCGCCGGATCGTGTAGAACCCGATGAAGGAGTCGGCCACGAAGATGGCCGTGATTACAATGTCAAAGACGACGCTGAAGATTCCAAGACTGAAAGCCGTGTTTGCGGGTATGAGCCAGATGAGTGCGATGTAGACAACTAGAGAGGGCGGTTAACAGCGGCAGGGCGACCCACGAGACGTCGCCAATATTTTAGAGTTAGTCAGCGAACGAGCATCGTGAATATTAAGATCGACAGAAAGAGAGATAAGAATTGAGAGAGGGAAACGACGGAAGAAGAGCTCACAAGGGGGCATAAACTACGACAAAAGGACTTGCCTGATATAAAAAAGTCCCATTTTGTCACGAAAGAAGACCGCTCCTCAAAGCCATTCTCTTGGAAAGACCATTCCTTCCCTTCAGGCTTTTGCGATATCGACAGCACGGACGCAGACCGCTTCGCGTCGGGCAGCGCGACGCGCTTATACAGAAACCTTTTTAGCCTCTTCCAGTAATACTGTAGCGTTGACTCTGGTGGGAGAGGAGGCTGAGACTCTAGTTGTGCACCACAGGCGAAGGCCGGCGGAGGGCCGCTTTGACGCTCCATTGTCGTGCTGGACCCCTGCCCCTGTTCCGGCGTCGGCACCAGCGCGACGTTCCCGCTCCGATTCAGAGTGCCCGACGCTCTTGTTGACGCCTTTGTGGAGGGGAGGTTGCTCTCCTGCGTGGTGGCTATCGACGGCTCCGGCTCCGGCAGCTGCGCCGAGCTTAGTATCTGCAGCGCGAGCTTCTCGTAGCTGAGCATCACGCGGCTCTTGCTCGTGTCCTGGCGCTGCAGCGTGGACATGCGCGTCGCCGAAAAGTTTGCGGGAACGTTGCTCCGCATCGGGTTGCTGCCGCTCCTGCTCCCGCTCCCGCCACCGCGGCCCCCGCCGCTGGCGCCATGTCCCAGCGTGTAAAACCGCGGAGACACGGCGATCGTCCGCGACAACCGCCGCGGCCGCACCCCGTCGTCCGCCGAGCTCCGCCGCCGGCTGACCATCAGCCGCCACGCGCTCCGCCCGCTGGCGCTGCCGCTGCCACTGCTGCTGCCGCGCTCGATGCCCGTCGACCCGCTGTCTGTCGCGCTGAACTCGTCCTCGCTCTCCGCCGCCTCAACACCCGCGCCCCTCGCCTCCCACCCACCGCCGCCGCCTTCGCCGCCCTCCGCAACCACCCCCGCCGCCGCCCCGGCCTCCACGCTCTTGCGCGTCAACCGCCGCCGCGCGATCGTCCGCCACATGTCCAGGCTCCGCAGCGACGACCCCGCCGCCGCCCGCCGCGCGTCCTCGGCCCGCTCAAACACAGAGTCCGGCGACTCGGCCAGTGTCACCGGCGCCGCCGCCGTCGCCGCCGTCGCCGTCGTGCCCCCAACAACCCCGCCGCCGCTCCCCGCTCGCCCGGCTCCCATCCAATCGCCCTCCCGCGACCCCCGACCAGCCCGGCTGCTGCTGCTGCTGCTGCAGGAGCTGGTACTGAGCGTGCAAGTCCGCGGCCGACTCGACGCTGAGCCTGCTGGACCACGGCGACCCCACCGCTCCCGCCCCCGCCGTCGCCGCCCCGGTCGAGTTCGCGTTCGCGTTCGGCCGCCGGCGCCGCCGCGACACGGTGCTCCTCATCGACTGCACCGTCACGCGCGTCGCCTGCCGCTGGATGGGGCGATCGGCATGGTTCATCTCTTTCGCGACGTTCCCACTGGCAGCTCTTTTTTTTAAGCGCGACGTTGGCTTGATCTTGCTGTCTTCTGGTACACCGAAATAAAGCTTTCACAATCCTTTTTCTTTCGCCCCTCGCTATCGCGGCAAAACGGGAGGAGGAAGGGGGCGACAAACACCGCAAGAAGCGACGCGCGCATTGCTATCGCGAGAGGGTGGTCGGGCGGCCTATGAAGCGATTCTGTATTGCTGCCAAGGGGGGGAATAAGGTCCCGCTGGGCAGATGTCGAATCGGGACTTTGGTCGGAATTTGAATCGGCGAGCGCCAAGAGTCGAATGCGGAAAACCCTAAAGACGAATAGGGCAGTCGCAAAGAAGGGGGGAGGGATAGTCGGTCGTGCGGAGGCGCGCAGGTGTGTATTTTTATTGTTTTTTTTCCGTTGCGCTTCCGAAAAGGAGAATGTGAGAGAGAGCGAGTAGAACCTCCCGTCAACCCGGTTTCGTTCACTTGCGCCTGGAAAAGAGACTCATCACGGCCGCCGTTGTGGACACGCGACGCGACGAGTTTTCGCTCGCTCGCCTGTCGCTACGGGGGCGGCCCGGCGGCGTCCACGGAAGCTCTCCGCCAACACCGCCGCTGCCACCACCTCTTCCCGCAGCGCCGTCCCGTTCCTCACCATCGCCTCCTTCGTTGCTCGCGAACCGGCGGCGCCCCGCGAACCAGAACCCCGCCGGCCAGCGCGGCGCCCGCGGCGTCAGCGCGCTCCCTTCGCCCGCCCCCCCGCGGTCCCGCGAGTCCGACCCGGCTGACGACGCGACAGACTCCCGCCCCGACCGCCACGACGACGCCGACGTCGTCACCGCCGGAGCCGCTGCTGCCGTCGCGCCCCCCGCCGCCGAGCCCACCCCCGCCCCCGCCCCGACGACGGTCCGACGGCCCAGCCCCCTCGCGACCTCGTCGCACTCGTCGCCCCACTCGGACCCCACCTCCCAGCCCGTCGCACCGTTTTCCTCGTGCATCGACCCGTCCAGCGTCCCCGCGCGGCTCGGTCCCGCCCGCCCCGCCGACCCTCCGCCGTCCCGCCCGTCTTCACCCTTTTGCGTCGCAACCCCGCCGCGCCACGGAAGCTCCCCGTACCCGGCCCCGCCGTCACCGCAGCCGTCCAGTCCCGGACTTGACTGAGCCCGCGGGCAGCATCCCGCGGCCCCGGCCCCGGCCTCGCAGCACGCCGCACCGGCACGGAACCCACCGCAGCCGCCGCCGCCGCCGGCAGCTGCAGCAGCCAGCGCGCGCCCGTGGTGCGTCCAGTGCTGCGCCGCCAACGCGTCCAAATACTCGTGCGCCGGCGAATGCCCCCCCCGAAGGTGCCCGTCGCCGCGCGCGGCCATCGGCGTCGCCGCGGCCACACCCCGGTCCGCCACCCACTCCCCGCACCCGCCCTCCCCCGCCGCCCCCACCATCGTCTCGCACCGCACCGCCCCCGTCAGCCCCGGCGGCCGCTCAAACACCCCCGCCCGCCGCCGCCGCACCCCCGCCGCCGCTCCACCCTCCCCACCCTCCTCATCATCCTCGTCGCCCTCGCACCCCGCCTCCCCTCCCGCGCCGCGCCACGCCGCGCGGCTTCCCCCGGCCCCCGCGCACGCCACCGCCGACCCCGCGGCGGCCCGCCGCTGCCGCGCCAGGTGGTCCGCCACCAAAAAGTACAAGCTCTTGATCGGGTGCAGCCCGCAGTCCAGCGACAGCAGCCGCCGCGTCTCGCGCTCGCTGATCCCGTACGTCTGCAGCTCCGCCAGCGCCGCCGGGTCGGGCTGCGCGACGATCGCCGGCCGCGCGGGAACGCGCGAGTCGACTTTGTGCGGGTAACCGATGTTTGTCCAGCTTTTTTTTTTTTTTTTTTGTTTGGGTTTTCCCCCCCGGCGGTTCATGGGATTGGGAGGGGGTGGGAGAGGAGGAAGGGAAAGAGTAGTCGGCCCATGTGGTGTACGGTTCAGTTTTTTTTTTTTTCTTCTTTTCTTTCAGGAGACTGGCAACTCTGGAACTTACGGGTGATCGATGATTTCGTGCATTTTGGCTCGGCAGATCGGGTTGACGGTGAGCATCATCTGGATTAGATTCTCGGCGGCTAAATGTGTATGTTTTCAGGTATAAAGCGTGTGTGTGTGTGTGTGTGTGTGTGTGTGTGTGTGTGTGTGTGATTGGGGAGAGGGTGATCGGGGTTATCGGTAGTTAGCCATCGTCAAAGAAGATAAAAGCAACACAATTGCAAAGAGCCCTCACCGGGGCTCACTTGCATCGGCGCGTACGCGCCCTTGGCGATCATGGCGTAGAGAACCGACATTTCTTTCGTGTCGAACGGCAGGCGGCCGTTCAAGAGCGCGTACAGGATCACCCCAAGGCTCCACTAAGATTGTTAATTTTTTTTTAAATTTTTTTTTTTTTATGCGGCGAGTGAAGATGAAGAATATGAGCGACGAGTGGGGAAAAATCTCCTCCACGGGACTTACAATGTCGACCTCCGGTCCAATGTAGGGAGTTCCTTTGACCATTTCCGGGGCGGCGTAAAACGGCGAGCTTGGGGAAATCGCCAAAGGGTTAGGGTGGGTCAGAGACCGAATTTAAAACGAGAGAAACGCATCGGTCGGATCCGAACAATTTCCCTGCCCCAATCCCACCCCTCGTCCCTCAAACGCGCCCAAAAAATTCTCAAAGCGCCAACACGGACGGCTCACCCGCAATACGTGTCGAGGGTGCGGTCGCGGTGAAAGGTGTTTCCAAACCCGAAATCGATGATTTTGATGTTGCCGTTATCGTCCAGAAGAAGGTTCTGCGAATTTTTTTTTTTTTTTTTTTGGCGTTGTTGTTGCGAGATTGAATGAGAACGAAGTAGGGAGGGATGTTTACGACGAGTACCTCTGGCTTCAGATCCCGGTGTATTATAGAATTCTACAGTGCCCGGCGGTGGGAAGCGGGGCGTCGGGATTTAAGTAGAATGTTGTTTACATTGCAGTGGAAAGGTGGGAGAACGAAAAAAAGAAAAAAGGAAAAAATGAATTCAACACCCGTATGAATTCAACACGCGCGTAACGACTGACGCAAACCCCCCTTTCTCACCTTGTGGCAATAGTCGATCGCAGCGACCACCTGCCTGAAAAAATGCCGCGCGGTCTGCTCCGACGTGTTGCCGTTCGTCACGATAAAGTCAAACAGCTCTCCGCCGCTGGCGTGTTCCATCACAATGTAAATCTGTGCAGTCCAATACCATAGGCGAGAATGCGTGCGCGGAGCGACGTACAAAGGAGAGATGATGTATCGCGGGTTAGGATACCCAAAAAAAAGTAAGAAAGAAACCGCGGGGGGAGGGAGGGTCATCACTCAACGTTGTCAGGCGTTTCCAGCGTTTCATAGACCTGCACAATGTGCTCGTGCTGCAGCAGCTTCATGAGGCGGACCTCGCGCTGCACGCTGTTCATCTGCTTCGCCGTCTTGACGTTCTTTTTCAAGATGCTCTTCATAGCGACCTTGGTTGGGTTTTTTTTTTTTTTTTTTTTTTGTTGTTGTTGAGGCGGGGGGAAGCGTCAATACGAGGCAAAAAAAATATATATTGAAAAAAAGCACGAAAAAAGTCGTTGCGTTAACCGGCAGGAAACACTCACACACACGGCGCACCCTCACAGCACACACTCACACACTCACACTCACACTCACACAACAAACTCACCGTCCGCCCCGTCGCAACGTCCCGCGCCAGCTTGACCTTGCCAAACGTCCCCTGCCCGATCGTCCGTATCATCTCATACCTCCCCACCCGCGTCGTCGTCGTCGTCGGTGTCGGCGTCGGCGTCGGCGTCGACGGCTTGCACGACAACGACCCCGGCCCCGAACCCGACGACCCGGACGCCGCCGTACCGCCGCTCGCGAACCGCCCGCCAACCCCCACCCCCGACTGCACTGAAACCCCCGCCACACCCGCCGCCGCCGTCGTCGTCGGCGGGCGCAGCGCGGGCATCGACGCCGCCGCCGCCGTCGCCGCCGTGTGCGTCCCGCCGCCGCCGCCGCCGCCGCGGGGCGCCGGCGCCGAAAAGTAGTACCCGGGGCCACCGCCCGGCGACGCGGCCGCCGCCGCCGGCTGCTCGTCCGACAGCGTCACCTCGGACTCGGTGTGCAGCGGCGGCGGCGCGTTTGCCGTCGTCGCGGTCGTCGTCGGTTCGGGCGCGGGGGCGGCGGCGATGGGGTGCGGAAGGAGGAGGTGTTGGTGGTGGATGTCGTGGTGGTGGTGGCCGGGGGAAAACGAGGAGGGGGTTATGCGGGCCCATCGACGACGGCGGCGGCGACGGCGGCGGGTCCGCGTCGGCGTCGGAGTCGTGGTGGTGGTGGTGGTGGTGCTGGTAATGCGCGCATGACGGCGGCGCCGGCTGCTGATGCTGAGCGGCGGAGGGGCGCGGGTGCGTGGTGCTGCCGAGGCTAGCGCTGCTGCAGCGGTCGGTCGACTCCATCGCCCTCGTTCGGCGGTGCGGTGAGGGGGGTGGGAAGACGTCTAAAGAGGTCGATCGGATCCCACCGATTCAAAAGAGGGAGTGGGAGGGGGTGGTGGTGGTGGGGTCGCCGAGCCGATCTGCGTGAAAATGCCCCGGCGCTGGGCGAGATCTAAAAAAAAAAAAAAAAACAACCTGGGGGCGTGGGGCTAATGTTCTTTGAGTTTTTCTCAACTGGCAGGGGGGTGGGTGGTTGGAGCGGGGTTTTTGGTTGGGCAGTTTGGTAACAATGGAGCCCTGGGGTGCAGGTAGGAGCGGGGGAGCAGTACGAGACGGCAAGCAAACCGGGTGGGAAGTGGATAGAGCAAGTAGACCAAGGGAGGAGGGGGAGGGCGAGCAGGCTCCGTCGCGACCGACGACGAGATTCTTTTTTTTTTTTTTTTTGGCAAAGTGAAGGCCCGCTGCAGGGAATGTCACGAGAGGCAGCACACGCGAGAGTCAGAGGGAGAGAGAGCGAGCGAGCGAGCGAGCAAAAGAGCAAGCGAAAGAGAGAGAGACAGGGGCCTAGAGAAAGTTTGTCGCTCTCGAGCTGGCGTCAAAGGTTGGATTCGTGACCTTAAAAAAAAAAAAACAACACGAAGACTCTCTCGCCCTCGTGACAAGGTTGAAAGGGTTCTCACAGCGAAAAAAAAAAAAAAAAATGGCGCAGCTCGTTGTCGCCTGACCCGCGTTTTGAATCCTCATTTTGAACCCTCAATACAATCGCTCAGCCAGCCGCACCCACACACACACACACACACACACACACACACTCACGAGCACGCAAACGGAACTCAGCGGGGGGAACTTCGATCGAGCCACACGGCGCGCCCCCCAAGCAAGCAACGCATCGAAAGGGGTGAGGGAGCCAAAGCGCCAATTAATTGAGGGGAGTTAAGGGGAGCGGAAAGGTGGCCACGATGACTAGACGCAAACGCGACGCCGGCGCCCAGCCAAGAAAACAACACAGAAATTCAAAAGAGGAAACCCCTTTCAAGCAAAACCGAAAGGAAGAGGGAAGAAAGAAACAAAAACAAGAGGAAAACGCAAAAAACATAAAAAAAAGAAAGAAATAACGAAAAAGGCTCAGTGCGGTGGGTGCCGAAGAAGAAGAGTGTTGTAAAAAGGTTGGTTGGGGGGAGAGTGAAAAGCTGCTTGTCGAAAGAAAAAAAAGGAAGCAAAGGAAAAAGAGGAAAACTGACTGAAAACGAACAGAACGAAAGCAACAAGTGAAGGGAACTGCTGCTTGCTGGGGGTCGTCGGGGGTGGGTGGTGGCGGAGGGTGCAGTGACGAAAAAGGAAACAAAAAAAAAACGGGATTTCCCTTCCCCTCCTGCCGGGGGCAGAGAAAACAAATAGGGCAAACAGAAAACGACGTGAGGGAGGCAATTAGCCTCGCTTGATGCGGATGTTTTTCAAAAGAAAATCAAAGAGCTACGCGCAAGAGCGGGAGAACCAAAACAAATAAAGTTAGTCACGGCATACCAGCCCTTTCCAAACAAACGGTTTTTGCCAGTCGACCGCCGCTGAAACTCACCGTTTCCTTGGCCTTCTCGCGAACCCGTCGAAGGGAGTGCTATGAAATATTTTCAACAAATGGGTGTGTCTCGGTGAGTAACCGCGGTCGTAACGCAATGTGAAACGAGGGGCAAAAAAAGCCGGGGGGCGCACACACCTCTGAATCCTTGTCCTCCGTGACAACCCCTGGTTTCCACCTCAACACGATGCGGTAGTCCCCTGGGTCGTCGGCGCTGTACTTGTTATCGGCCATGGCGACTTTCTCCAGGTACGGGTCCCAGCTGGCCGCGCGAATTATTTCGGACGGCAGATCGGACTCTTGGATCAATTCGTCTTCGCTGTACTCTAAAAAAAAAAAAAAGTCGGGGGGGAGTGTGGGGTACGGAGTTGGTGGGTCTGTGTGAGCTTTGAGGTTCGTTGGAGAGAGGGCAAGATAATCGAAAAACCTTTTCGCTTTTTCGGCCTTGGTTCATCCTTGGGTAGCCCTGTGCCGGGGGTTCAGCGTTCATGGGGGGAGAGTCGGGGCGTGCACAGCAACGCGAAAAAAAAAGCAAGCAAATCACCTGGTGCGTGTGGTGGGGCTGGGTCAGTCGACGCGCTCCTCTTGAGTCCGGTCGCCGCGGGGGGTAGCGGATGGGACAGGGGCGACGGTGGGGGCGGCGGTAGGGGCAGGGGCAGGGGCGGGGGCGGGGGCGTGAGTGACGGCAGTTCGGGTCGAGGAGGGATCTGAGTGAGGTTCCGTTGACACGCCGCTCTTCGGGGTTCTCCCCTTGGCCCCCTTCTTGGCCTGTTTCTTGACCTTGTCACGACGGACGAACGACGCCACACACACATCCGAACAAGAAAGAAAGCAAGTGTAAGAGGTCGGTCCGACGCTACTTTTGTCTGTTACTCACCGTCGCGGGCGGCTTTCCCCCAATGGCCGCGTAGTACTTTTTGATGACCGAGACGTCCTACAAAAAGGGATCCTGTCGGTTCAGCAAGACTAGGGCACAACCCAGAAACAAAAAAGGCGCTCACGTCAAAGCTCTCCTCCGGCTCCCATGTGTCCGATTCCGGACCGTAGCCTTTCCATCGTACGCGGAACAAAATGATGCGCTGCGTGCAATGCCGAGCGATGGTGGCGACGGTGATGAAAATGAAGATGAAGATGAGATCAAGATGAAGAAGGTTGATTAGTAATGATGGCGCCAACAGGGAGGGCAGTGAAACCGGGAGCGCACGCCCGGTGCGCGGCAGCGAGCGGCAAACCGACCTTGCCCGTTTTCGGGTGAATGTCCCAGCCGTGCGCCAAAATGTGATCGACGTAGTACGTCCCTTCCTCGAGATCTTCCGGATCCGCGTCCTCCTCAGCGTCCGCCGCGCCGTTGCCCTTCCCCTTTCCCTTCACCGTCTCTTCCGGCGGCGGAGCAGCGGCGGCGGCGGCGGCGCTGCCATTCCCCTGTGGCAGCAAAAGGTCGCCGGGCTGCAGTTCGTGCTGCGCGATGCTTGAGCTGAGACTGTTGTTGGTCGCGCGCGACTTTCGCTTCGATTTTGACGTTGTCGTAGTCGTCGTCGTCGTAGTCGTCGTCGCCGTCGTCGTCGACGCGATCGGGTTGCTGGACGTCGACACGGAGGACGCGCGCGATTCCGCGCGTGACAGCGTCGTCGCGCCCAGTGGGCTGTGCGTGTGTAGCGCACCCACACCCACCCCCAAGTCGGGAGGACCGCCGCCGACGGACGCGGCAATGGCTGCTGCTGCTGCTGCTGCGGCTGCTGCTGCTGCCGTGGCGTCCGAATCCGCCGGCGCAATGGTCGCCTCACCAGCGGCTGCGGCTGCTGCCGGGGCAGGACCGACCGGGAAGAGCGGGGAATGCAGAGGATGTAATGGTTGCATGGGATACGCTTTCAGCGCATCGGCGGCAGTGGCGGGAGCGCCGGAGGGGTGCATCGCTGGGGGCGGCTGGGCCGAGGAGCCATGGAAGTCGGCCGTCGGGGTTGCGGCGGCGGCATGGGGGATCGGACGGACCGCGGTGGCGACGGGCGCGGGAGCCCCTCCAACGCTCACAAAGTCGACAGCGGCGGCCAAAGACGACTCCAACGCCGCGGCCGCTGCCGCGGCAGCGGCGGCGGCGGCGGCGGCGGCGGGCGTAGACGACGACGACAACGATGACGGGGGCGTCGAAGTCATCGGGGTCATCATCGTACCCCCCCCCCCATGGCCTGGTGCTGGTGCAGACGACGACGACGACGGATGCTGCAGCAGCTGCTGGTGCTGTAGTGTTGTGGTTGCGGTTGTTGTTGCTGCTGTTCCCTGAGGGGGCGGCTGCATCGGCGGCGGCGGTGGCGGCGGCGCCTGCAGAAACGACGAGGGGGTAATCGAGCCCAGGCCTAGCCATCCACCACCGCCGCCGCCGTCCATGTTATAACCCTCAATGGATGACTTGGACTAGTACTTCGTCGAGCGGAGGGGGTTTTTTTTTTTTTTTTTTTTTTTTTTTTGGATAGACAGAGCGAGAGAGAGAGACAGAGACAGAGACAGAGACAGAGAGAGAGACAGAGACAGAGAGAGAGAGTCAGAGACAGAGAGAGAGAGCGAGAAGCCAGCCCGCTAAACATCGCCCGCTGTCCGACACTTGCCCCGTGCAAACAAACACCGGTCGAGCAAAAGGCACCCGCACCGCGCCGCGCCCGCCCGCCCGTCTGTTCTTATCCCCTCTCGTGCGTAAAGGCTCTTTCACTCTCCAACTCTCTCTCTCTCTCTCACAACGAGAATGGGACACGAGGCAACCATGCCAAACATACATACACACACACACACACACACACACACTCTCTCTCTCTCTCTCTCTCTCTCTCTCTCTCTCTCTCTCTCTCTCTCTCTCTCTCTCTCTCTCTCGCTTGCTTGCTTCCATATGTGCTGCTCGTCCTCCAACATGATTTGGGCGGCTGGGGCCAAAGATCCGCGCTCACCCGTGAGCGTTTCGACCTTTCGGACTCCTGGACAACTTTCTGGTCCAATTTGTGGCGGTCGCGTCAGCCCCTGCAGAACATGTTCCTACCCAAACCATGATTTTCTGCAGTGCTCGGAAACCATTCACTGGACTTTCTGAAGAGCCGCAGGATAGCAAGCGGCCGCCCTCACACTCGCCGCGCTAAATCATAATCGGCAGACACTCGAAAACACCGCCTCCCATATCTTTTTCAGAAGCCGTGTAAGTTGGGTCGGCTGCGGAGACGACCCCTCCGCAAACGCATGGAACCGTCTGTCCGTGCCTTCCACTATGCACAATGCGCCGCATTTTGTACTTTCGAAAGTACCGACCGACAGTGTCGCGGCGCCCTCAGGCGGGTGACTGTCGATGGTTTCCCCGGGCTAGGGGCTTGGCGGATTCGACCTGTGGTGCGACGATGAGAGTGATTCTTTGGTCACGGAGGGGGGAGAAGACGTTGACGTTGACGGCGATGCCCGACACCAACGATGGCGGTGATTCCGATTCCAAACGAAGAAAGCTTCGGCCTCGACGATGCACGCTTGGTGCTGGCGGGGCGGGGTCGCACCGCGTGGGACCCCTCTTGGCGCGGCGATGGGACGGCGATGAGATGGTTGCGGCAGACGATGTGGGGATGCCGACCCAGAAGAAAACATTTTTTTTTTTTATGTCACCTGTCGTCGCGGTGAGAAGAGGTGATCGAGAGAGTGGAATGTGGGGCAGCTTTTGGCGGTGTGACATGTTTTCCTCAAACAAAAAACCAAACGAACCACAAAAAAAGAGGACAACCTGAACGCAACCGCGTCGCCAGCGTTAAACGACAAGAACTGCATCCACTCCTCGCTCTCCATCACCTCGTCCATCCGCAGCCGCGTGCCCCTCCGAGCACTGTCGTGTCCGGATCGAACGACGCTTCCTCCCGCTCCCGCCTCGCCGCTCCAACAGGTGGTGGTAGCTGCGGAACAGTTGCCAGCGGAACCAGCGCCGGGATCTCGCTCGGCAGCGGGTCCTTGTTTTGGATCGCCGAGGCAAAGACGAAGAAGAGCAGGCGGGGGGAGGCGCGAGATTTGGGGGGAGGTGAAGAGGAGGGCAAAAAGATCAGTCCAAGAACGCCGCAAGGAGAAGACTTGAGCTCTTCACTGAGCCGCCGAAACAGCTGCCTCCTCGCCGCAACCAGCCCCGCCGACGCGATTGCACACAACCCAAACTCCCTGCCAAACCCCTTGCCCCTCAAGCTCGTCGCCGCCGAGGCCAGGTAATCCAAGATCCGCCCCATAGGCTCCACCAACTCGGCGTAGTCCGCCTTTGGGAACTTGGCCTCCAGCCGGATCTCCGCCGACTAAAACACCAGCAGCGGCAGCGACTGCAGCAGCGCCTGCAACGAGAGCAGCGGGCGCCGCAGCTGCGCCGCAGCTATGCCAGGTTGGGAGGCGGCACGTTCGTGCACGTCGTCGCGCCGGAAAAGGCAAGTCGAGGATCAGCGTGCTGTACTGGGAGAGCCCTCGGAGGCTGCGCGAGACAGCGGCGCGGAGGTTTTGCCGGGCGAGGTTCGGGTAGAGAATGCTGGAGACGGTAGGAAGTAAGCAAGAATATTGAGTTTGTCCAGCTCCAGAACTGTCACTCACAGATGCAAGGCCATGGCAAACGTGAGAAACGACGGAAAGCACCGCCACCGATTTGTAAAGGCGAGTAGCCGGGGCGTCGTACAAGAGCAGGGCTTGCCTTAAGCTCGCTTGAGCTGTACCAACAAGGAGAAGGAGAAGCAGAAGAAGTAGAAGAAGAAAGCCGAGAAAACGAGGTGAAGAAAGCACGATGGCAAGGGGTAGCGTGCAGCAGTAGCAGCGCATGAAGCCGGAGACCAGCGGAACCGGTTGGTTGAGGCGGGCTGACGAGGAGGCTGCGGAAAAACCGATAAAATGAAGAAGAAGAAAAAACAAAAAAAAGGAAAAAAAAAAAAACTGTCACAATGCAGACGTCCTCAGGGTCTTCCTCGACGACGTCCTCGCCGCAGACGTCCGCACGTCCGGCACCCACGTGCTCAACCGTTGCAGGCGCAGACGCCTCACACTAGCTCGGCGTCTTCCACAGGCACCCTTACCCAACAGTCAGCATCCTCCGCACGGCACTCACCCCGCAGTCAACTTCACCGCCGCCAAGAAGCACGGCGTCGCCCTCCAGCAAGGAAAGGAAGGTCAGGCCGTCGATGCATCCCTGGGCGGAACGGTCTTCGCCGCCGCCTCCGAGGCCTACCGGCGTCGGCGCCAGCTTCGTCTACCGCGAACGACGAGGAAGGTGCCTTGCCTCGACTTACTCTATCGAGCAATTTGCGCCTCTCGAGCAAAGTGACCAGGCAGCGTAACTCCTCCTGTCGACCGACCGCGGCGAGCTTCGCGAGCAGGCTCTGCGTTGCCGTCACTGACGACGACGACGATACCGGAGGCGGGCGCGGCAAACGCTCACGGTGCGGACTCGAAGGTCGAGTGCTGCTTCGACGGTGACGGCGACGTCGACGATGATCAGCGGGGGATGAGGTGGCTGGTGCTGGAGGACAGCTTCGCTGTCTGCCGCGTTTTCCGACCTGTTGCCCAAAAATGGGAGAACACAGGTACTGTTTTTGCCCAAACAAGGCCCATAAAACGAGCAGCAAGTAATCCCCCCACCCCCCCCACCCCCTGCACTGCGAGCACATTGATCAGCGTCCTCGTTTCCCCGCCGTTGTGCCCGAGCACCGCGTGGACACGACCTTGCTGCGCACGCAAACGTGGTAGAAAACTCCTTGAGGGTCGTGGCCCAGGCGGCATGCGTCTTGGACAGCTTGACCAGCGGCACGTTGCCGGCTAACGCCCGCGCTCAACGTGCAGCGTCTCCAGCGCCGCTTCCAGTGCCTGCTGCGCGGCGCCCTACGCCGCTCGCCTCACGCAGCTGCCCACGCGTATGTGAACGGGATCCACGCTCGGGAATCCTTCGCTGGCCTCGCCGCCGCCGCCGGTCCGCACGATCTGGTTCAGCTACCACGCGACCGTCGCGTACACCGGGAGCTGGGCCCCTATCAGCGCGGCGTAGTTCGCGACGATGCGCGACGAGGCGTCGAGGGTCGAGGGGAACGGGACGTCGTCCTCCCCGTTGGCGAGGCTGGAGGCGGAGACGACGTTGCGACGGCGGGGTACGTTTGCAGGGGCGAAGAGGAGGGCAGGTTCGGAGCGAACCGCAGTGGGAGGACGGAAATGCTTGAGCCGGTGGCGAAAATTGCGAAGAGGGAGAGGAAGTGTTTTCCGGCGAGGAGGTCGATGACGTACTTCGCGCGGAAGGGCTGGCCATGACGACGAACGGCCAAGGAGGCGACGAAGGAGTGAAGTGGACGAAGAGAAAAGAAAGAAAGGAAGAACGTTCTATGTTGTCATTGGCCTTCCCCCCAACCTGCCCTCCACCACCAGGTGCCCCTCGCCGTCGCGCCGCCGCCTGCGTAGAGGTGGCGGCTGGGGATGCCCCAGCACACGAGCGGCAGCGAATTTTCGACGAACGAAGATGAGTTTTCCTCGAAACAGAAAATCGGAAACAAGAAAAAAAAGAAGAGACAGACCAAACCGCAATGGCCTCCAACCGCCCGCCCCCCAACCGTTCTGCGGCCACCGCCGCTACCGCCGCCACCGCCGATGGCGCCCTCGATGCTGGAAGAGTCCTCCGCCGCCTCGGCACCATCCCCCGTGGCCTCACCATCGATCAGGTGATCGCCCACCCGATCGGATCTGACGGTGCCGACCCCGGATCGGCCGGCCCTGGATCCGCCCCCGGATCGCCCCTCCTCGCGCCCACAGCCGACCGCCCCGCCACGGCTCCCGAGGTCTCTCCCCGCCTTGAGTTTGATGTGAATGCTTGTTTTTGGTGTTTTTTTTTTTTTTTTTTTTTTTTTTTTTTTTTTTTTCTTTGGGCAGGTCCGCAGAACTGTTTGGTCGGGCGAATCAACGGTTGCCCTCCTTTCCCTTTTTTTGTTTTCGAGTGTCTGCCATAACCACCGAACTTTTTTTTCCCGTCCCTCTGCACATTTCTTCTTGTGGTGCAAATCTCGACTTCCCCACCATGTCCTCAGGTTCGTTTCTTTTTTTTTTTCCTTGTGGCAAAATCTAGATTTTGCACTGAGACTCCTGCCGCTTTCTGCGAATGGCGGGATGTTCGAGAGGAGAGTGATGTCGTGGGAGAAACCAAATTTCGTCGAATTAACATTTTTCCCTGCCATGTGCAATTTGCAACTGATGAACCATCGTGCCAACAGGTTTGTTGTTTCAAAGAATTTGTTTCAGGATTCTGTGAACTCACATTATGCCAATTTTTCTTTTTTTCTTTCCAACACATGCTGAAACTCGGCACAAAGGTTGGTTTCCAATGAAAGAATGTGAAATATTGAACAAACAGCTACTAATTGCTTTTATTTGAAAACAAAGGCCATGATCAGCTACGCTTGGAAGGACAAGGAAGTTGTGCGCCCCCTGGTCGAAAAGCTGCGTCGCAT
Organism: Zopfochytrium polystomum; assembly: GCA_025765615.1. Lineage (NCBI taxonomy): Eukaryota > Fungi > Chytridiomycota > Chytridiomycetes > Chytridiales > Chytridiaceae > Zopfochytrium > Zopfochytrium polystomum. The sequence goes on along the minus strand of JAIVFJ010000004.1, from coordinate 16,543 downwards.
GAACGTCCGCGTTTGGATCGACACCAACAACATGGCCGACAACATCAATGAGTCCATGATCGAGGGGATCCGTCATTCCGCTGCTGTTGTCGCATTCCTGTCGGACAGCTACGTGGAGTCCCACAACTGCAAGCTTGAAATAAAGTTTGCGAATGACATTCGCAAGCCAATTGTCCCTGTGCACCTGTCCAGCTCCAAGGCTGTTCAGTACAGCGCTGCTGCTTTTGTTACTGCTGGCCAGCTTTGTGAGTACCTTTTTTTTTTTTTTTTTCTTTTGGGTGCTCAGCGAGCTTATGGGGTTTTTTGCCTTCCTTGCAAAACAAAAAGATGTTGATCTCCAAAACGGAGTCACGTCAACGGCCCATGAGCAGATTGCTGCTCGACTCTTCAAGCTGTCGCGCATTGGGCTTGATGCAGTCACCATTCCCGATGACGACGTTGTTGTTTTCTCCAATCAAGACAATCTACTTGGTGAAGGTTCTTTTGGCAAGGTGCATAAGGGCCTCTTTCTCAGCACCATCCCTGTTGCTGTGAAGGCTCTGAAGCTGACAGTCTTGAGCGACAAGACCAAGAATGAACTCATCAATGAGGCCAACATTCTGCAGCGATCAAGGCATCCCTTTGTCATTGGGTTTCATGGTGTGCTCCAAGCAGATGAAGTCTTTTCTCTTGTTCTGGAGGTAAACACTGATTCTTTTCATGCTTCATCTGGAATCTGGCATAACCCTCAATGTGTGGAATTTTTCTCTCCCTCCCAAAGTTGGCAGCACTTGGTTCCTTGGCCAGCTACTACCAAGATCCAGCCAACAGCGGCACAGCAATCCATCAACGTGTAACCATCCTTCACCAAGTTTCTTCTGGCATGGCCTACCTGCACGACACTCTCAAGATCACCCACAATGACTTGAAGAGCTTCAACATCCTCCTCACGCAGAATCTCCAAGGTGGCCCCATTCTCTCCAAGATTACAGATTTTGGCATGAGCAAACTCAAGTCAGAGACAATGACAAAGACAACGACTTCTTCTACTGGTGGTGGCTCCCTGTTGTGGTTGGCTCCTGAATGTAGGGGTCTCCGCCCCAAGGTCTGTGATTTGTCAATTACTTCACTGATTTTTTTTATGTGTCTGACACATGATTTTCAAATTTCCAGATCTCAAAAAAAAATGACATCTACTCGTTTGCTGTTCTGATGACTGAGGTCATTAGCTGGGTGGGTGTCTTTGGAATCCCATGGAATGAAATGGACGTCCAGTCTGTTCTTGCCTCCCTCCTGGTGGAATCCACCCGCCAGGATGTTTTGGAAGAGCTTAAATCAGACATCTTTGTCCCTTTGGGTTCTGTTGGGACTTCCCTGTTGGAGCTCTTCAAGAAGTGCTGGAGTCTGGACTACAATGCTCGTCCCATTTTTCGAGATGTCTACCTGGAGCTAAAGAGCATTCTTGAGAAAATCCCAACTGAGCCTGTCCAAGATGCTGCTGAAGGTGCGTGTGGCAGCGAATTCATTCTGCAATTTTTACAGTTTCAACCACCCTCCAATCTGTCTTCCAGTTATCAAAAATTTGAGACTCCAAGACAGCAGGAGACAAAACCCTGAGCTTCCAACAAGATCAGACCAGACTCTACTCTCTTCAGCAAGAAGCATGCCAGCTCATTTGATTGGAAGCAATGCTTCTTTGGGCTTTGCTGAGCTTGCTCCCACAGTGGAATCTCAAGCATTAAAAGACAACAGTGGTGAGCATTTGATGCCAAACTTTATTTTCAGAACTGGAAGGAACTGAACTTACAAAAAATTTTATCTCCCAAAGTGGATCCACCTGCAACCAACCTAGTTGCCAAAAATGGAAACCCAATTGCTCCAGTTGCCTCAAGCAAAAAGATACCACAAGTTGAAATTAATCTCAACAACGCATCTGGACATGAACTCTTAGCTGCAATCCAAGAAAACAATGTGCTCAAGGTTGCAGGACTGATTTCTGGGGCATTTGAGCTGAAGTTGAAAAAATCAGGTAGGAAGGCCCTTTGAAACGAAATCATTTAATGCCCCAGACTTTCCAAAGCGTATTTTTTGGGAAAAAAGGGAACACAAACAGTTGCTGAAGCCCTGAAAGTGAATGAATCTGTTCAGAATCTAGACATCAGTGGTGAGTAAATTGGTTGACAAAACATGCCTCTTATGGTGGTCAACTTTGTCCCTTCCTTGTGCAATTTTGATGCACTGACCATGCTTGCCCACTTGCACATTGCAACTGTGTGCAGACAACAAAATAGGTGATGAAGGTGCCAAAGCCATTGCTGATGCCCTGAGGGTGAACTCCACACTGCAAACAATCAATCTTGGATGTGAGTGAAACTTAGATGACCCAACCAATCCATTTGGAGATTTGGTCGACTTTGTACCTTCCTTCTGCAATTTTGATGCACTGACCACTGACTTTTTCCTTCATTTCTTTTTCATTTTTCTTATTCCTTTTTCATGCTTGCCCACTTGCACATTGCAACCGTGTGCAGGGAATGACATAGGTGCTGAAGGTGCCAAAGCCATTGCTGATGCCCTGAGGGTGAACTCCACACTGGAAACAATCAATCTTGAAGGTGAGTGAAACTTGCATGACCCAACCAATGCCTTTGGAGATTTTGTCAACTTTATTCCTTCCTTCTGCAATTTTGATGCACTGACCACTGACTTTTTCCTTCATTTCTTTTTCATTTTTCTTATTCCTTTTTCATGCTTGCCCACTTGCACATTGCAACTGTGTGCAGCCAATTCGATAGGTGATGAAGGTGCCAAAGCCATTGCTGATGCCCTGAGGGTGAACTCCACACTGCAAACAATCAATCTTTTTTGTGAGTGAAACTTGCATGACCCAACCAATGCCTTTGGAGATTTGGTCAACTTTATTCCTTCCTTCTGCAATTTTGATGCACTGACCATGCTTGCCCACTTGCACATTGCAACTGTGTGCAGACAACAAAATAGGTGCTGAAGGTGCCAAAGCCATTGCTGATGCCCTGAGGGCGAACTCCACACTGCAAACAATCATTCTTGAAAGTGAGTGAAACTTAGATGACCCAACCAATCCATTTGGAGATTTGGTCAACTTTGTACCTTCCTTCTGCAATTTTGATGCACTGATCACTGACTTTTTCCTTCATTTCTTTTTCATTTTTCTTATTCCTTTTTCATGCTTGCCCACTTGCACATTGCAACTGTGTGCAGCCAATTCCATAGGTGCTGAAGGTGCCAAAGCCATTGCTGATGCCCTGAGGGTGAACTCCACACTGCAAACAATCAATCTTTTTTGTGAGTGAAACTTGCATGACTGAACCAATCCATTTGGAGATTTGGTCAACTTTGTACCTTCTTTCTGCAATTTTGATGCACTGACCACTGACTTTTTCCATCATTTCTTTATCATTTTTCTTATTCCTTTTTCATGCATGCCCACTTGCACATTGCAACTGTGCGCAGCCAATTCGATAGGTGATGAAGGTGCCAAAGCCATTGCTGATGCCCTCAGGGTGAACTCCACACTGCAAACAATCAATCTTCGATGTGAGTGAAACTTGCATGACCCAACCAATCCATTTGGAGAATTGGTCAACTTTGTACCTTCCTTCTGCAATTTTGATGCACTGACCACTGACTTTTTCCTTCATTTCTTTTTCATTTTTCTTATTCCTTTTTCATGCTTGCCCACTTGCACATTGCAACTGTGTGCAGCCAATTCCATAGGTGCTGAAGGTGCCAAAGCCATTGCTGATGCCCTGAGGGCGAACTCCACACTGCAAACAATCAATCTTTTTTGTGAGTGAAACTTGCATGACCCAAACAATCCATTTGGAGTTTTGGTCAACTTTATTCCTTCCTTCTGCAATTTTGATGCACTGACCATGCTTGCCCACTTGCACATTGCAACTGTGTGCAGACAACAAAATAGGTGCTGAAGGTGCCAAAGCCATTGCTGATGCCCTGAGGGTGAACTCCACACTGCAAACAATCATTCTTGAAAGTGAGTGAAACTTGCATGACTGAACCAATCCATTTGGAGATTTGGTCAACTTTGTTCCTTCCTTCTGCAATTTTGATGCACTGACCACTGACTTTTTCCTTCATTTCTTTTTCATTTTTCTTATTCCTTTTTCATGCTTGCCCACTTGCACATTGCGACTGTGTGCAGGGAATTCCATAGGTGCTGAAGGTGCCAAAGCCATTGCTGATGCCCTGAGGGTGAACTCCACACTGCAAACAATCAATCTTGGATGTGAGTGAAACTTAGATGACCCAACCAATCCATTTGGAGATTTGGTCAACTTTGTACCTTCCTTCTGCAATTTTGATGCACTGACCACTGACTTTTTCCTTCATTTCTTTTTCATTTTTCTTATTCCTTTTTCATGCTTGCCCACTTGCTCATTGCAACCGTGTGCAGGGACTGACATAGGTGCTGAAGGTGCCAAAGCCATTGCTGATGCCCTGAGGGTGAACTCCACCCTGGAAACAATCAATCTTGAAGGTGAGTGAAACTTGCATGACCCAACCAATGCCTTTGGAGATTTTGTCAACTTTATTCCTTCCTTCTGCAATTTTGATGCACTGACCATGCTTGCCCACTTGCACATTGCAACTGTGTGCAGACAACAAAATAGGTGCTGAAGGTGGCAAAGCCATTGCTGATGCCCTGAGGGCGAACTCCACCCTGCAAACAATCATTCTTGAAGGTGAGTGAAACTTGCATGACTGAACCAATCCATTTGGAGATTTGGTCAACTTTGTACCTTCCTTCTGCAATTTTGATGCACTGACCACTGACTTTTTCCTTCATTTCTTTTTCATTTTTCTTATTCCTTTTTCATGCTTGCCCACTTGCACATTGCAACTGTGTGCAGCCAATTCGATAGGTGATGAAGGTGCCAAAGCCATTGCTGATGCCCTGAGGGTGAACTCCACACTGCAAACAATCGATCTTGCGGGTGAGTGAAACTTGCATGACTGAACCAATCCATTTGGAGATTTGGTCAACTTTGTACCTTCCTTCTGCAATTTTGATGCACTGACCGTGCTTGCCCACTTGCACATTGCAACTGTGTGCAGGCACTTCCGTGGGTACTGAAGGTGCCAAAGCCATTGCTGATGCCCTGAGGGTGAACTCCACACTGCAAACAATCAATCTTCGATGTGAGTGAAACTTGCATGACTGAACCAATCCATTTGGAGATTTGGTCAACTTTGTTCCTTCCTTCTGCAATTTTGATGCACTGACCACTGACTTTTTCCTTCATTTCTTTTTCATTTTTCTTATTCCTTTTTCATGCTTGCCCACTTGCACATTGCGACCGTGTGCAGGGAATTCCATAGGTGCTGAAGGTGCCAAAGCCATTGCTGATGCCCTGAGGGTGAACTCCACACTGCAAACAATCAATCTTGGATGTGAGTGAAACTTAGATGACCCAACCAATCCATTTGGAGATTTGGTCAACTTTGTACCTTCCTTCTGTAATTTTGATGCACTGACCACTGACTTTTTCCTTCATTTCTTTTTCATTTTTCTTATTCCTTTTTCATGCTTGCCCACTTGCACATTGCAACTGTGTGCAGCCAATTCCATAGGTGCTGAAGGTGCCAAAGCCATTGCTGATGCCCTGAGGGTGAACTCCACACTGCAAACAATCAATCTTCGATGTGAGTGAAACTTGCATGACTGAACCAATCCATTTGGAGATTTGGTCAACTTTGTACCTTCCTTCTGCAATTTTGATGCACTGATCACTGACTTTTTCCTTCATTTCTTTTTCATTTTTCTTATTCCTTTTTCATGCTTGTCCACTTGCACATTGCAACCGTGTGCAGGGAATGACATAGGTGCTGAAGGTGCCAAAGCCATTGCTGATGCCCTGAGGGTGAACTCCACACTGCAAACAATCGATCTTTATTGTGAGTGAAACTTGCATGACCCAACCAATCCATTTGGAGATTTGGTCAACTTTGTACCTTCCTTCTGCAATTTTGATGCACTGACCACTGACTTTTTCCTTCATTTCTTTTTCATTTTTCTTATTCCTTTTTCATGCTTGCCCACTTGCACATTGCGACTGTGTGCAGGGAATTCCATAGGTGCTGAAGGTGCCAAAGCCATTGCTGATGCCCTGAGGGTGAACTCCACACTGCAAACAATCAATCTTGGATGTGAGTGAAACTTAGATGACCCAACCAATCCATTTGGAGATTTGGTCAACTTTGTACCTTCCTTCTGCAATTTTGATGCACTGACCACTGACTTTTTCCTTCATTTCTTTTTCATTTTTCTTATTCCTTTTTCATGCTTGCCCACTTGCACATTGCAACTGTGTTCAGCCAATTCCATAGGTGCTGAAGGTGCCAAAGCCATTGCTGATGCCCTGAGGGTGAACTCCGCACTGCAAACAATCAATCTTGAAGGTGAGTGAAACTTGCATGACCCAAACAATCCATTTGGAGATTTGGTCAACTTTATTCCTTCCTTCTGCAATTTTGATGCACTGACCACTGACGTTTTCCTTCATTCCTTTTTCATTTTTCTTATTCCTTTTTCATGCTTGCCCACCTGCACATTGCAACTGTGTGCAGGAAATTACATAGGTGATGAAGGTGCGAAAGCCATTGCTGATGCACGTTGCATAAACAAGTCAGTGGAAGTCGTCATATGATTCAGAAGGAAATGTTTCTTTGTTTTGCGTTCGGCTCTTGGTCGGGTCAGCTGTGGCCGTGTTTTTCAGGATGTGGTTGTGTGAAGTGTCTTTCTGAGTTCTTTGGAAGTCGATGCAGCATGGCGATTCTGAAGGACAATATTGAACACATTGAGAGGGAAACAAGCTTTAGTATCTCCTCTTTGATGAAGTTAGAGGATTCCTTCCAAAATGTTGGCTCAGGGAGTTCTTGGTTCGTCTTAAAGTGCTGGTGTGTGGTCTTTGGATGTCACTCTGGCGGGAAGAAGACAAAATAAAGTGATGAAGAGGTGGATGATTGTGGATGTCACAGCATCATCGGATGTTTGGGCGGTGGTGGACTTTAACTCACTGAACAAGTCACAGGAGATGATGGTGGGAAATTGTCACAGGACAAATTGAATGTTCCCTTTAGCAGAAACTCGATGGCAGTGGTGGGTCGCCACAACCTGCCACAGGTTTTGCGGGGCTCCTTTCAAACGTCGTCTTTAAGATCTGCAATCGACTCTAGCTGTAGCATCTAGCAGAGGGGGAACTATAGCGTAAGCCCAATTATCAGGCTCACAGCATTGTGACAGCGCTCACCGGCGAGGAGGGAATGTGGAACCTCAGTCAACTCCAACCTCCATCTTACCGTCAACTCCAAGTGTCCACACATTCTATTTTTTACCCCCCACTAATATATATCTAAAATTTTTCAAAAAATTCTTATATTATTTTCCCACTCTGCGCCTCATTTAATTGGCTTGGAAGGAATAGTAATGGGAAAAGAAAATGAAAGGTGGCACATTAATTAAAAAAAGCAGCTAATATGGAAGAACAAACTGCGCTTGACGTTATATTATCTGCTACTGACAAAGGCATCCAGTTCATGTCTGAATTCATTACGAAAATATTCAAAGTTTGCGTTACGATCATTATTCTAGAAGATTAATTGCTAATGCTAGTGTCAACTGTCTTCCATACTATTGATGCTTCTGGTTATTGTTTGTTTTGTTCTAAATGCTGTGAAGTTGGCTTGCTCATTAAATCCACTTCTTTGACAGAATGTGTTGAACTTCTGGTTAAATACAACAAACTCATTTCTTTACAAAAAAATAATAATAACATTACCAACAGGACCGAGTTTTCTCATTTATTTGTTCAATCACTTGAGGTGTGGAAACTCCATCCCACAGGTTTTGCCTGTTGGGCGCAATGACAATGATGCAGAGGGACTCGTTCATCACCATCTATTAATCATTCTATTGGCTAAATCAAAAAAAAGCAACCATCCTATTTATTATGGGGCGAACATACCTGTGCGACCATTACAACTTCAAATTTATGAACAAGAACATTCTTATGATATGTTTATCGTCATTTTACAATTCAGCTTTATTATATTTTGTCAATATTTTTTGAAATATTGACAAAGTAAACGATAATGGAAATGTTTATTATATTTTATCGAGGCATTAATTTTGTCAATATGTCAATATTCTTTTTTAGATTTACCTTCCTCCCTGTTACTGCTTCCTTATTCTTAATAATGGTATTTTTCACAATATTGACAATATTGACAAATTAAGAGACGATGTGAGACTGTGCTCTCTAAATCCTCACCCTGGGCTATGGGTGGCAAATAGAGCAATGGCCTAAATACCAATCCTGAAAAGTGAAAAAGGGCAAAAAGGAGATGTCTAGGGGTCACTAGACAGGACAATGTATTTGGAGTCTTAAGAAGCCCAAGAAACACAAAGAAACTCTCTTATTACACACAAAGAGAAGACTCTCACACTCAGACCAAAGGCAACTGTGAAAAGGTGGCACACTAGCAAAGAATGTGCAGGGTTCTCTGGTCCATGACACAGAGTGGGGCCCAATGGGAGGCAAAAGCCAAAGCCAAAGGGGACCGGGAAATCCGGTAACAATGCTGGAGGTGCAAGATGCAACAAGCTCCAGGGAGCGGCACTAAGTGCAGCACTCCAATCCAACTGAAGAAGACAAGAGAGTGGGGAGGAAAGTGGCCAGACCCCGGTCTGTTGGAGCCACCACCATGGAGCAAGGCTCCCTCTCTGTCAAAGACAAGCCCTAAGTTGGAGGGGGTTGGACACAGAGGGCAAACACAAGGAACAGTTAGTGTGCAGAGGTGTCTGTTGAATTAAATCAGAACTGTTTTCCACTTAACAGAACCAGACACAACTTGTCTCACTCCAAGGAGAAGTTCCAACTCAATCCAAGGAGGGGGCACACAGGGGTGGGAGACAGTGGGACTCTTCTTACTTCATCCTACTAGGACACAGACATCTGCTTCACCAAGCCAGAGGAATTCCCTATCTTAGAAGCAAGGAAGGTTAACACCCACTCCCTCACCCAAATGTGGCACCATGACATCACAGGCATTAATCTGAGAGAAAGAGGGTCTGAACCCAGTGAAGACCAGGCCCACCAGAGGCCACAGGAGCCAACAACCAGGGAGATGGGGGCATACCAGAGAGACCATTCCTGCAGCAGTACCTGACCAGACAGCTCATTCATATCCCCTTGAGAGACCTGGATTTGACTAGATGTATTGACAGGAACCTAGAGGCACCACCACAGATTTACCCTCCATCCTTCCATCACCAAGTGGCTCCTACCCAGTCCAACCTAAACAGCATGCAGAATTGGTGAGGTGCACTGGGGCTTGAACCCAGCACACTGCCATCATGGCCAAGAGGACTTCAACCTCCTGTCACACACCAGGGGACTGCCACCCCCAGCTCTACATACAGTCAGGAAGAAAAGGGCAGGCAAGGGACTTCAGGCACAGGTTCTCACAGTCAACAAGATGGGGGGCAGCTGCTTAAATAGGAAAGGGTTGGAATCAGCAGGGTGAAGGAAGAAGGAAGGGAAAAGAGGGGAAAACATATACAAAAGAACAAAACAATAAATAAAACAGCAAAGAAGAGAGAGGAGGAGTGAGTCACCAAACAATGGGGCTGAGCCATCAAACAAGGAAGACAGCTCAGAGAATCATGGGGCATTTCTTGGCATCAGCTGCCAAGAAAGATGGAGGATATGGAGAGAGCTGGTTGGTGCAAAGAGGAAGACAGTCACTCTCAGCCACACAAGAAAGAAAAGACACAGACAGAGACAAACAAGGAATAAATAAAAGAGAAAACAGGAAAAACAGGAAAAACAGGATAAATTACTAATTGGAAAAATAAGTAAAAATCACCACTGAATAGATAAAGAAAAACCCTGTGATCTCATACCCTTTTATGAGGTATTACATCATGGTAGCAGGTGGTAGGGCTTGTTAGCTCTGCCATCATCTTGTTAACTCTGTCCATCTGGGCTTAGCACTTCTCCCACAGAAGTGTTTCAGTCCTAAGTCATTTCCAAAAGTGAGGGGCCATTGGCCAGGCATAGTAGGACTTTGCATTTCTGCCCAGTCTCTCAACTAGCATGTCTCGAACTTGGCACCTTCCCAATTGAAGGGAGCGCTCTAACCACTGAGCAAGGGAACCTTGTATCAGCAATTAGAATCAAGACTGAGTCTTTCTGTCTGCAACATCGTCAATAATAAATAATAATAGTAGAGCTCAGAGGCAGACATACGGAGCCAGTCAGAGGCCGTATGGAAACCCAATAAATAATAAGAGAGTAGGAATCCAAGCCTAGTCACGTTTTGCCAGCAAAACGCGGGTCGAGACGGGGTGGTAATCCTCACAATTACCAGTTAAAAAGTGGGTATACACTTAATTTATTTGAGGTCACAGGCTTGACGGCCTGTCGTCCTCACAACAATAAATGCACCTATCACTGATTAAAAACTCTAATTTCTGGTCTACTAAAAATAAATAGCTGAAAAATATTGACAAAAGTATTCCAATGTTTCTTACAGGCATCTTCTGAAGTAAAATTCCTTCTGTCATATTCATCACAACATCCACCTTTATGGTCTTTCCTACATGATTTACATATAAACTTTTTAAAATGTTCATATTGACTATCTGCAGCAGTCACACTTCAGTTAGTGTGCAGAGATGCCTGTTGGATCAAACCAGAACTGTTTTCCACTTAACAGAACCAGACACAACTTGTCTCACTCCCAAGAGAGGTTCCAACTCAATCCAAGGAGGGGGCACACAGGGTGGGAGACAGTGGGACTCTTCTTGCTTCATCCTACTAGGACACAGACATCTGCTTCACCAAGCCAGAGGAATCCCCTATCTTAGAAGCAAGGAAGGTTAGAACCCACTCCCACACACAACAGTGGCACCATGACATCACAGGCATTAATCTGAGAGAAAGAGGGTCTGAACCCAGTGAAGACCAGGCCCACCAGAGGCCACAGGAGCCAACAACCAGGGAGATGGGGGCATACCAGAGAGACCATTCCTGCAGCAGTACCTGACCAGCCAGCTCATTCATATCACCTTGAGAGACCTGGATTTGACTAGATGTATTGACAGGAACCTAGAGGCACCACCACAGATTTACCCTCTATCCTTCCATCACCAAGTGGCTCCTACCAGTCCAACCTAAGCAGCATGCAGAATGGTGAGGTGCACTGGGGATTGAACCCAGCACACTGCCATCATGGCCAAGAGGACCTCCTGTCACACACCAGGGGACTGCCACCCCCAGCTCATACACACAGTCAGGAAGAAAAGGGCAGGCAAGGGACTTCAGGTACAGTTCTCACAGTCAACAAGAAGGGGGGGCAGCAGTTTAAATAGGAGAGGGTTGGAATCACAGGGAGGAGAGGAAAAAGGAGGGAAAACACATACAAAACAACAAAACAATAAATAAAACAGTAAAAAACAGAATGGATGGGTGATTCACCAAATGGGGCTGAACCATCAACAAAGAGAGATAGCTCAGGGAAAAATGGGGCCATTTCTTGGCAGACAGCCACCAGCAGAGTGGGGGGGGGGTGGAGGAACTGGCAAGAAATGATTGGTGCAGACAAGAAGACACTCACCACAGCCACAGAAAGAAAGGAGGACACACAAAGAGAGACAGTAAACAAACAATTAAATAAAAGATAAAACAAGAAAAAGAGCCAAAACAAAGGAAAATACTAATTGAAAAAATAAGTAAAATCATCAACAGAAAGAGAAAGAAAAGCCCTGTCTTCTCATACCACTCATATGAGGCATTACATCATGGTAGCTGGGCATCTGGACTTTGCACCTCTCCCACAGAAGTGGTTCAGTCCTTAGTCTTTCCAAAAGTGAGGGGTTATTAGCTGGGCATGGTGGACGTTGCAGTCCAGTCAGCATGTCTTGAACTTGGCACATTCCCAATTGAAGGGAGCACTCTAACCACTGAGCAAGGAAGCCCTATGCCAGCAGTTGAGCAAACACTGACTCACTCGGTCTGCAGCCATTGTACAGAATAATAATAATAATAATAGCACAAATAATAATAGTGGCAGGTGACGTAGGCGCGACAACAAGTGTCAGTCGGTGGCTTATGTGCACGACCAATAATAATAAAATAATAATATATACAGCAGAGTCCAAGCCGAATGCGTGTATAACGCGCTTTGAGACAGGTGGATAATCCTCACAATTATCAGTGAAAAAGTGGGTATACACTCTTTTATTTGAGGTCACAGGCTTGACGGCCTGTCGTCCTCACAGTACCTCGTTTTTATTCTCACAGCCATAGATGCGACAAAAGGCAAACGTGTTTGCAGGTCCAAGCGGCACTTCGTTTTTTGCAGGCAGGCGCTTCGTCTTGTCCCAGGTGCAGGAGGTGGGATTGGTGCGGCGGGCTTGGTGGAGCTCACCAGTGGGGCAGGTATCGCTGCAGGTGCAGGCCCTTTGCCTAGACCTATCCATCCGGCGGCCCATCAATGCAAACGAAGCCCATGAGTGCTAACGAAGCCCCACTGCGTCCCACAGAGGGCCCCCGCTCATCAGCGTTCCCACAGAGTTTGCAAATTTCAGAAATTGATTTTTTTTGTCAATTTTTTCATTTTGTTATGGTTTTACAGGAGGGCAAAAAAAAACTATGTCCTCACTGCGTCCCACAGAGTGTGCCCCAACAGCGTCCCACAGAGCACCTCTCATCAGCGTTCCCACAGAGAAAAACGAAGCTGCGTCACACAGAGCAGGCCCTCCAACAGCGTTCCCACAGACAGAGTCCATCAATAATTTTTGTTGTCAATTTTTTTGATTTTGTTATGGTTTTACGTGAGGGCAAAAAAAACTATGTCCTCACTGCGTCCCACAGAGAGAGCACTCACAGCGTCCCCACAGAGTCCCAGTCCCCACTGCGTCCCACAGAGAGCGACTCCACAGCGTCCCCACAGAGCCCCCACAACAATTGATTTTTTTGTCTATTTATTTCACCACAGCGTCCCCACAGAGTCCCCGCAGATTTTCGTTTTGTTATAGTTTTACGTTAAGGCAAAAAAAATATGTCCCTCTCATCGCCGTCGCCGTCACAATGATCGCGATCTCTTCATCCTCGTCTTCAACGAGGAGCTGGACACTGCCGGTGGAGGTGGCGCTGCTGAGGCAGCGGACGCTGGGCTGGTGTGCCTGTGCGACGAGCAACGCTAACTGGCTGGTGATGACGTGCAACTGCAACAGGCGTCCGCTGCGGCTTCCGCAATCTTCATCATGATTGTCGTCAGCACAGCAGAGCAGCAACCTGTCGACCACGCCGACACCTTGCGCGCGGGCAGCTGCCAGTCCAGCAAGTCGACAGGTTGCCGCTCCACTGAGCGTCCTCCCACTCTCTGGGCGCCTCCTCTCCACCGACGTCGCCGCCATGGTCCCCGTAGAAGCCGTGACCCAACAAACACCTCCATCACTCGCTCCACCACCATGCACCTCCAGCTCCCAGTACTGCTGCAACACCCCCTCCACCGCTGACACCCGCGCCGCTGCGTCCCCAAAGGCTCGCTCAATCACGTCCACCCCGACGCCCTAGCTCGCCCATCATTGTCTGCTTTGCCCGGTACTGAAGCTTGAGAACCGCCAGCAACCGCGACTGCTACTTTTCCGCCGCCGCGTCGCTGCTGGTGCCGTTGGCGTTGTTGCTGCTGATGGTGCGGCAAGCCCGAAGAGCACCGCCGCAAGCTCCTCGGCCGTCATCTGCGGTGCTCCGCCCAAGGTCTCGTCAGAACCACCGCTGATCGCCACCGCCGCCGCCTCTGCAGCTAGCAGCCCCATCGCAGCCTTGATCACCATCGCGAGATCCACTCTCCAAACACAGCAGCAACAGCGAACCCCTTACCCTGCTCTTACCGACGACCGCGCTAAGTAAGTACCCCCGCCTGAGATGCCAGCGCCGCTGATCAAGCCCCTGCTGCCACCGCCGCCACCGCCGCCGCCGCCGCTTGTGACGACAACGCGAGGCCCGCACCTGCGATCGCGATCGGCGCCACGCCGCCTCTGCCAATCCTGATCACGCCGCCAAGCCCGATTCCACCACTGCCGCCGCCCGCGCACAGCAGCACGCCCGAACCCGCCGCCCCCGCAGACGCCGGCGGCAGTACTAGCGGGTCCGGCACGACCAGGTCCATCGTAAAGAACGTAGACGGCCCGCCTGCCTTGTACACTCTGTTGCGATGCACCCCAGGCGCCGACGCCGCGGGTTGCTGCCTGGCGGCGGCGGCGGCTTTCGGCGGGAGCGTAGTCGTCGTACCGCTGCCGCCGCTTTGGTTTGCTGATCAACCACGAGGAGCTCAAGCAGCAGCTGGTTTGTTTCCTTGGGAGCAGACTCAAGATTGGCGCGTTCACCCCGGCATCGAAGGTGACAGGGGAGTTGGCAGACGTCGACAGCACTGCGCGGCTGCTCCACAAGCACAGCGCCTGATTCAGCTGGTCGGCCCCGGCCGCGAGTGGATCGGCAGCAGCGCCGCGACCGTGTCTGCGGACTTGGCGGTCTCTGCTGCTGCACCGGCGTCAGTGGGAGGGAGTGATGTGGGTATACGCGTATGAGGGAGAGATTTTTTAGAGCGCTATTTACATATGGCACTGTTGAAGGAACTTAACTTCGCCGTTGTTGTTGCAAGGAGGTGCCCGTTGGGCGGAATCGCTCACAACCACCCACGCGAGAGAGAGAGAGACAGAGAGGAGACACAAAAAGACAATGAATTGAAAGAAAAGAAAAAACGAGAAAAGAAGTACAGTGCTGTCCGATGTCAGCACGCCCCATCCAGTCTTTCTCTCACTCTCACCTTCTCACTCGCACTCTCTCACTCACACACATGCACACACACACACACACACACACACTAGGGGGCAGACTGGCAGCGCGGGTTAGAGTTTTCCACCCCACCACCAACACGCGCAGGTGGGGCTTGCGTGGGGCAACAACAACGCACTGCTGCCTGCACCCTGCCATTGTTGCCCCTGCGGCGGCAGCGGTTTCAATCAGAGAGGGAAGCAGCGGTGCGACCTGGACAGCAAGCTGGGCCTTAGCCGCCAAAGCCTCAGCAATGCTACTGGCAATGGACAGCGCCCGTCGACCCATACTGCCTGAGTCTGACTCAGCGCCGTGATGCTGTTTAGATCTGGGACTGCGCGGTAAAGGTGCAGAATGTGTGCAGTGGAGGCCCGAGGTGCAACAGTGTGGCGCCCAGCTGGGGGTGTGGGCGGGAAGGGCTGCAAGGGCGTGCTGCGGCTGTGGCGGAGGATATACTTGCCGCAGTTTCACGGGCACGGGGCAGCCGCAGAGGACAGTGATGGCAACAAGGAGGGAGCTGCAGTAGCGGCCGGCAACGAGGGGTGGGCCGCAGGGTCATCGTTGGCGCGAGGGTGGCTGTGGCGTGACGGCTAGCTGCAAGACACCACCGCCATTTTTGGCGCCACGGTGGGCCAGAGGCATAGTGGCAGCGGAGGTGAGGGGGGCTATCAGAAGCGGAGCGGGAGGAGACGGCGGGTGGCCCCGTCCCAACCACCGCAGGGATGGCGCCGGTCAAGCTTTTGCGGTGCATCAAGACCAGCAGGTACGTCACCTTTCTTCCCCACCAGACTTTCACCACTGCAAACTTACGCTCCCTTGGTTCCTTCTGCTCCTGTCAAAAAAATATTGCAGAAGTGCGGCGCTCCACCCTGCAACCCTCTCCTCTTCCTCCTCAGAAGACAACCCCCCGCAGACACACACCAACAACTACTGCCACCTGCGACTCCCTGCTGCTGCATTTTGATGACGCAGTTGTGGTGTGGACGGCAGTCGACAATAGCAGCAACCACACCAACGGTGGGTTGCAGCTGCACACAATTGCTCATGGTGTCGGCGGGGACGGGGACGCTGCCGCAAACCAATTTGTCGCTGTCAAGCCGGTCCCGGTGGCTGACAACGGCAGCAGGGGGTGCTGCTGGTGGTTGCGGGAATGGGTCTGCAACAGGGATGTGGAGGAGAGCGCGAGTCGTTCCGCTCCTTTCTCCTTCTCCTCCTTCTTTGGTTTTTTTTGTCAATTTCTTCGTTTTGTTATGGTTTTTTGAATGAAGTCTTCCTCTCACACCATCCTCACAGCATCCCGACAGTGGTTTTCTTTTCTTTCTTTTTGTTTTGTTTCATTCCTTCCCGTTGCTGCGGGAGGAGTCAAATACTTTGCTCGACGATGAAGGTACGATCACCCCCCTCCCCCCCCCCCCCCCCCCCCAAAGCAGATCAAGTTACGATACATGAGGTGTGGCAGTCAGGCCACAGCACAGGTGCGGTTTTGCTCAATCTTGCCTCCATCATCCCAACTGTCGCCTAGACATATCCATCCAGCGCCCCATCAGTGCAAACGAAGCCAATTAGTGCTAACGAAGCCAGACTGCGTCCCACAGAGGGTGTCGCCCCACAGCGTCCACTGGAGCGTTCCGACAGAGTCTGTCAATTACAGCAATTGATTT